>VOIT01000046.1:620000-1240000 GCA_031010545.1 Laburnicola sp. JP_R_19
CTGGGACGCTCTACGGCATTGCTGGATAGATACCTACGTTGGACCGCCTGAGTACCTTGTCCATGACGCCGGCAGGAACTTCATTTCTACTGAGTTAAAGCAATTTGCCAAGTCACTGTCGATTGACGTCAAAGAAGTACCCGTGGAAGCTCATAACAGCGTAGGCAAGGTGGAGCGGTACCATGCTCCATTACGACGCGCTTTCGAGACTATCCGAGTTGACTTACCTACGACAATAGACAAGCAGCTCATCTTGCAAATGGCTGTTAAAGCTGTCAACGACACTGCGGGTCCCAACGGCCTAGTGCCTACACTCCTTGTCTTTGGCGCCTACCCACGTATGACAGAAGACTCTCCCCCGTCGCCATCAATTACTCAACGCGCTGCCGCCATCAGAAAGGCTATGAGAGAGGTCAGACAAATACACGAAACACGCCAAATCAATGACGCGCTGGCGACGCGCAATGGACCTGCGACGATTGAAACAACTACACTGCCTATCAAATCTGACGTGCGCGTCTGGCGCGAGAAGGATGGATGGATGGGCCCCTACAAGCTCATCGCTGTGACTAATGAAACCTGTACAATACAGCTACCGCATGGCCCTACAAATTTCCGCTCAACAGTCGTTAAGCCGTACTACACTGATACCTCCCCAACGAACGACGAACCAGCCACGCCCCTAGCGACAAACAACGATAATGATGGCCACCCGATAGATATGCTAGACAACGTAGACAGCTATCACGACCATAACGGCGACACAAGTGGGTCCGACTGGCAACCAGGACCAGAACCAGCTTTCGAACCCCCTCGACGCAAACGCGGCCGACCCAAAGGCAGCAAGAACAAGCCTAAAGCCCCTACAGCCCGCGCGAATCCTCCTCGGACAGCCCATGTGGCTCCTACAGCGTACACTGCCTACGCGCTGCGTAACGAGGCTTACATGATGGAGGTCTTTATAACGCACAAAGAAAACACCGACTGGCTACTTGCTGTACAGCTACGCCAAGAACAAAGGATAACTACACCTGGTCAACTATTTGAGCTGTTAGACAACAAAGAAATTGATAGCCTTATTGCTAATGGAGTCTTCTGCTTTGAGCAATACGATCCCTGCAAGCACAAGGGACGGATTTTTAAGTCGCGACTAGTACGCGAAATCAAAGGCAAGACTACCGCTACCCCATACGAGAAATCACGTCTCGTAGTGCAAGGATATCAAGACGACGGCAAAGCGACAATCCTCACCCAGTCGCCGACTATCCAGCGAGCTAGCTAACGAATTATCCTAGCTATTGCTCCTTCGCTCATGCGCAATGGAGCCCCGTCGCTGAATGAAGAAATCTCGCTCTGGCTGCGAGACATTACCTAGGCGTACGTACAGTCACGCACAAAGCTCAACCGAGTAGTCACCGCCTACTTGCCCAAGGAAATTGAGTACAAGTATCCGCCTGACACAGTCATGATAGTCGAGAAGCCTCTATACGGCCTGGCTGAAGCTGGTACCCATTGGTGGGCAACGTACAGCGCTCATCACAAGGAAAAACTTCACATGGAGACTTCAACATACGACCCATGCTTGCTCGTGACCAACACTCAGGACACCTTTGGCGTAGTAGGCATGCAGACTGACGACACTCTCATCCTCGCGGATGAACGCTTCTCTGACCTAGAGGAGAAGGAGTTGACATTTACAGCCAAGCCAAAGGAGAAGCTGACACCTACTACTCCATTACTCTTCAACGGATGCATCCTATCAATTGATCACAACGGCAAGCTCTCACTACGACAGAAGGATCAAGGCAAGAAGATTCAGCTTATCGACACAAGCTCAGCCAACTATCAGCAACAATACATCGAGCAGAGGGCTCGCGGCGCCTACATCGCGAGCATCTGCCAACCAGAGGCGACTTTTGACCTCTCTGTTGCCGCACAAACTCAGGAGCCTACCGCCGACGACGTCAACGCGTTAAACAAACGCTTACAGTGGCAATTGAACAACCTCAATCGTGGCCTTACCTATAAGGCACTTGACCTAGCTCAAGCCAAGGTCTTTGTGTTTGTTGACGGCTCCTTTGCTAATAACAAAGATTTAAGTAGCCAGATTGGCTACACGATTGTATTGGCCATAGAAGATGTTGCTGACGCTGAATTTACAATTCACGGCAATCTTATCCACTGGAGCTCTGCGAAGAGCAAACGCGTGACCCGAAGTGTACTTGCGTCAGAGATCTACGCAATGGTAGGAGGCGTCGACCTCGCCTACTCTATCACCTCAACGCTCGCCATGGTTACACAGCAGCTTAGCCTGCTATCTCTCCCCCTATAGTTTGTACAGACTCATACTCACTGTATGAGTGTATCGTCAAGCTAGGATCAACCAAGGAGAAGCGACTAATGATCGATATCATGGCTTTACGTCAATCGTACGAGAGGAGGGAGTTGTTTGAGGTTCGATGGGTGAATGGCCAAGACAACCCTGCTGACGCCATGACAAAGGCGTCGCCAAACAAAGCTCTCGAAGCCCTCATTAACACTAACTCGCTGCGCGTACGAGTTGAAGGATGGGTAGCACGCAAGGCTCCCGCAAACTAGCTCCAACCAAAACATAACTATTAACAACAACAACAACCACCACAGTCACTACCTTCCTTCTACACTCCTTTTTCTATAAAAGAAAAGTTGCCAGTGTCTGCACTCTCTTGTCTTCCAAGTCTACGAGAACTGTTATTAGATAGAACAAGCGCGTTGAGGTCGGATCTGCATAATCGTGCAGGGACCACCGTGCTTAGCGCACAAGGCGCGACATTAGAGCCAGCCGAACATAGGGGTGACAGAACACAGAATACAGACACCAGATACCGAAGACAGAGACCAGTTTTTCCTTGCTACCTGTGAACCGACAAACGCCTATCTTATCCGTAGTAGAAGTCTTCCATAGTTCCATGTTCCAGGGATATTGCGAAGAACCTCATATAATAGTGGTACATACTAACATCTATTAACCGCCCAAGCCCCATGTTGTCAGTAAAATAGCTAGCAGCCATACTCCATCTGCACTTTAATGTTCATGATATTTACCACAGTAGAGAAATGAAAGAACCGTTCAAGTGCACTAGAACCAGAGGAACGCCTGTTAGCATAAACTGCACAAACCAACGCCTAAGCTACATCAACCAGGTCATACTTCGGTCCGCGCCATACCAGCTAACACTGTCGCGCACTGCACGCATGGCCAGCTCTTAACCACAATTAGCTAGTCTAGAAAAGAGACAACTCCGTTCTATTCACGGAATAACCTACCCTTAAAAGGATGCTGCCACTTTACAGTTTACAGTAGTGTGTATACATCCTAATCGTAGTGTGAACGCTCACAGTAAACTTTGGTGCTGCCGAATAGCCATACACAACCACACATGCAGTTTATCCTCTCAGCGTGATTATCATATTCGCAAAGAACTTCGGTAGCAAGCTTAGTAGTGAGCCGGGCATTGTAAGATTGGCTATAAGGGCGTGTAAACAGCGTATATAGTTCAGTGTGCATTGTATCTGCACTGTATCTCCATAGAAACAAACGTTCGGTGACCATATACAGATATGAACGAATGGAAAAACAGACCCAACACCATTGTGCAAGAATATCCCTTCGCTATATATCCTCCCCCCTGAAACGTCCTATCCCACAAAACCACAAAACCCATTCTACCATCCTATCTAACAACTCTCCAATGCAGTCACCCACCACCCCCACAACCCAGGCCGGTCCTAACGCCACCCCACCCGCCCCAGACCCATCATCGCCCCCCAGCCCAACCTGGGACCTCACCCCCTGGGACTCCTACAACCCCACCACCTACAACGAAATCAGCGGCACCAGCCTCCCCCACCCCCTCGCCAAAGAATGGCACACCCTCCTCCTCACCACCCACACTCTCATGACCCGCGCCCTCACCACCATAGCCACGCACTCCCTCTCCTCCCCCTCCCCCAGCATCCCCCCGGGCCAAATGACGACCTGGAACCGCACCATGCTCGCGTCCCCGACCCCCTCCCCCGTCCACCTCGCCGCCGTCGAAGCCAAAGAAATGCTCGCACAGCGCCACGTCTCCCTCCACGAGACGTGGAAAAACATCGAGATGCGGTGGCCGTCGCGGAACGCGATGGCGCTGTCGCTCTGGGATCGAGTCCTTTGCGGTATGACGGGGTATGCGGCGCGCACGGAGCGGAATTATTTTGCGCATGCGTTTATGAGGACGGGGCGGGTGGGGGATGGTTGGGAGGTTTTTCGGGCGGTGGAGGAGGGGTATAGGAAGGTGTTGTTGTGGGTGGGGGAGTTGGAGGGGAAGGTTAGGAGGGCGGTGGAGGATGGGGAGGGGTGGGTGGGGAGTAGGGAGGAGAGGCTGGAGTATGCGAGGGATTGTGAGGAGGCGGAGGTGGAGCGGGCGGAGAGGGAGAAGGCGAGGGATATGGTGGTGGAGAGTTGGGGTGGGGATGGAGAGGTAGGCGTCGCTGAGGGAGCGGATGAGTGGGAGGTTTTGCATGCAGAGCTAGATTTGGACGCTACGGACATGACTTCCCCTTCTGAAGACGGAGAGGTATCCATCACAGACTTGGAAGCTCAACAAACCCGAACCCGCGACTGGTGCACGACGCTCCTCCGCTGCGTATTCAAGTCCAAGTTTGCACGCCGCCTAGGAAATGCCTTGATGCATCGAATCTGGGACTTGCAGCGCGATTGGCCTGATACAGATCCTTGGTTGAAGGATGAGGGCTATGTTCGCGATGAAGCTGATGCTGGATATCAGGAAGAAGACCAAGCTGCGTATTTCCAGGAAGGAGAAGAGGAAGACTGCATCGCCAACGCAGCCACTTCCAGCTTCCAGGAAGACGAAGGATACTAGAGCAACAACGCTGATAGCGACAAGGGCTATGCCCAAGACGAAGTTAAAGACTTCACTGCTGGTAGTGAAGAAGGAACGACTTGAAGCGGCTCTACGCGCACCTTCCTTATTCTTTAATACGTAATAACCCTACTTAACAATTTATTCTCTTAACCCTGCATAATATCTAAGAACTAGTAACTACCAAGATATAATATTTTATAGCCTTTGAAACAATATAATACCTATTACTCTAAACCCACATAAACAATACCACCTTCAAATACCCACCCCCTACTATCTTTAATAACCACACTTCCACATACCACCCCTCCCTCTTCCCCTCCCCTATCCTATCCCTAATCCCCACCCCAACCCAACCATTCTAAAAGCCCTAGGTGCCGACCGACCGACCCAAAACTATCCTCTCCCTCGGGCCCTCCCCATGACATCTCGGCCCGAACCACGCTCGGCCTCGCTCGGCCTTTGCTCCGACAGCCGATCCACGCCACGCACGGACGTGCCACACGTGGACACATCACTGACATCACCACGACGCACGACAAAAGCGCACGCACGCTGTTAGAAGCCAAATAAAGCTTCACTTTCGTAGAGGCACAATACCTACGTCAGTGGAGAGTAGGTATATGTATCCAGTTTGGTAGAGTAAACTAATCAATTGTCTGTCTGTTTGTACCTATTTTTCGGCGCGCCATTTGTGAAACCCACATTGTTACCTGCGCAGACTCTATTATCCACGGCACCTACAAGCTTAATCATCACAAGACGCTTTCACAATTGTTGGGGGTCAAGATGCCGTCGCGCGACACCAAGTACACAGATCCCAAGCTGCGGCACCAAGTCAAAGAGGAGATCCAAGCGGGCGATAAAGGCGGTGCGCCGGGGCAGTGGTCAGCGAGGAAGGTACGTGTGTAATCATTTTTCCCTCCGAATCTATAAAACCCAGGCCTGACTGTCGCGTGGGCGCAGATGATGGCATCCGAGTACAAGAAGCGTGGAGGTGGGCATACGACCGACAAGACGGACAAAGACGAGACGCAAAAGCATCTCGACAGTTGGACGGAGGAAGAATGGCCGACAAGGGAGGGCAGCGGCCACGCTAAGTTGGAAGATGGGATGGAGAAGCGGCATCTGCCCAAGGAGGCGTGGGAGCAGATGAGCGAGAAGGAGGAGGAAACGGATGAGAAGAAACAGGAGGGAAGCAAGGAGAGGAAGCAGTATGTTGCTAATGCTTCGAAGGCGAAGAGTGCGAGGGAGAAGGCTAGGAGGAGTAGTGACGACGGGGATGGAGGATCGGAAGGTCAAAGTGGTAGGAAGAATGCGAAGGATTGCACGCAACACTGGGAAGATGCTGCTCATTCTAGGAATGGTCGGAAGCAGTATCAAGCATTCAAAGAACAGGAGAAAAAGACGGAGGGTGCATCGGAGGAATCGAAGTCTGCATCTGATCAAAGTGACGAGGAGAAGCCGGTTCCCAAGAAACGCGGGGGTGGAGCAAAGCAGAAAGGGCCGAACAAAAAATCGAAGAAAGGCGGTAGTTCAGATGAGCCTAATGGTACAGCAGGCGACAAGACACGGGTACCCAAGAAAGACCAGAAGGTGCAGTGGAAGTCACTCCCAGGATATGTCGACGGCGTGGTGGCTGAAGTGGTGTACGAGCAGAAGACGGTCGATGGGAAGTCAGTCAAAGCAAGCAAAGAGGACCCCAGGATCGTGTTGAAGAGCAGCTCCTCTGTTGAGACAGCGGTACACAAGCCGGATGCAGTCTATTTCGACTGAGCATCACTAGCGGCCGCAGTCGCCGGTGGCCATGTGTTGTGCGAGGCTCCGAACAATAGCTGCACGTTTGATTTCGGAGCCATCGGGAGCTTAACTGCGCCCGATTGCGTGGGTACCCGTGTGAAATTGCCATCTTTCAATAAAGTTACCAAATATATTCAGTGTAGTGTGCTTTACCATGCAGCGTGGCGATTATCCACAGGCACAACGAGGTCGTCTGACGTTGGTGGGGTCAAAGTTGGGCACATCGATCACCGTAAGTGGAGGGGCTCCATGAGCTACGAGTGGTCCCGTCAGCATCCGCCAGCCAGTTCCCCAGGTCTTGGGGACAAGGATGGCGACTGGGCCGGGGAGAAGTCCCCATGGCAAGCAGGCCGGCTTGGTACAGCGTTAGCGGGTCTGGATTGCTGCAGCAGCCAAGCTAGACAAGCCTGGAAGAGTTGTAGAGCTGGCGAGCTGCAAGCTGCAGAGCTAAGTAGGTAACGAGCTGCAACAGGATAGAGCGGGTAGCACAGGAAATGAGGGAGCTGCGATCCCAGGTACAGGGCTGTACAGGATCGCTCTTGCTCAGCAGGCATGTACTAGAGGGGTCGTGATGCCGTGGAACGATCAGGCAGAGCCTTGCTCTTGGGTTCAGGACCTGACCGGCTTCTTTGTACGGGATATGAGACATATGAGACAGGAAGAGACATGGCAAATGAATGGCGCTTTGTAGATTGCTCGAAACGGGAGGGGAGAGGGAAGTTGGCACCAGCAGCGTCTGCGCCCGAGAGATTGGCGGGGTGGCGGTGTACGCGTGTTCTGTTGAGCTCGGGCCCGGGAAAGAGAGGGCGATGGCGCGGTTCGTCTCGCACTGCATAGGCGCAGCGAGGTGAGAGACTTGCTGCTGGTGTTGGGAAGACCCCCCCAGCCTGGACAGGCTTTTTGCAGGAGTCATGCCCGACGGGGGTCGGAAGAACGCAGCCTACACAGCAGCCGGGAGCCAGACGTCAACACCGGCTGCGAGTCGACGCATTCCTGCGCGAGGTGTCACTGTCTGGGAGAGAGAGGGCGAGTGGACGAGTAGATGTGGTGTGGGCAGCCACAGAGTGAAACGCGCTGGAATGGCGTCGCGAGGTGGCGGACAGACACGGAGGACGGCCGGCGAGCCAGGCAGACAGGCAGAAGGCGCTTGTCCGCTTCGGTGGCTCTGCTTCCCTGACTGACGCGCGTGGGGATGCCGGCTCCGGATAGAATCCGATAGATCATAGCGGGCGATACCTAAGCGTCTAGCCGTCTTTTTGCTGCGTCTGCCGCACACTGCATCTGCTGCAGCTCGCCAGTGAGGTCACGCCCCCCGTGCTAGCCAGTAGCCCTCGTCGCTGCGCGCCAGCGCCAATCGCTTTGTGTATCGCCGCGAGCTGGCAGCCGACTGCCCCTCTCAAAGTCGTCCGGCGGCCTCACCACCACGCCAAATTTTGTAACGCCGCACCGGCACCCCTACCGCCTGCCTGCAACGCCCGCAGTCCTCACCACCGCCTCAATCGCTCGCCCGCGCGCCATGCGGCTCCTCTAGGCCGCTCTGCTACCCGTGGCCACGCCCTGTGTTGTCTCGAGCGCCCTCGTCCTCTGCCAGCACCCGCAGCTCGTCAACGCACGCTTCACGGGAGATAGCCAGCACGCAGCCCTCGCCGCCTTTCACCACCATGGTCCCGGCCGCCGTGCGCAGCTAGCCCATTCACCACGAGCCCGCGGGCAGTCGTCTCCCCCAGCCCGCTGCCAAGTCAGCGTCGAGTGGACGTTCGTTGAGTGGACGCTGCCATGGCCGATGAAGCAAAGCCTGCCACGCTGGCCCCGCCGGCCGTGACGGCGCTGAAGAAGGAAGCCGCGGCGAACCTCATGCAACGCGTCCAGATGGAACGCACCGTCAGCGAGGACATGCGCATCGAGCGCGAGGACCTGAAGGAGGCCGCCGAGCACAACATGAACGTCATCATGGACCTAGGTCTGGACGGCAAGATACGCTATGTCAGTGAATCCTGGAAAGACGTCGTCGGAACCACCCCCGAAGACGTCGTAGGCAAGCCCGTGTCCGAGTTGCTGCTCGACAAGCCCAACCAGTTTGCAGAGACGGTAGAGTCGATCAAGCAGGACGATTCTCGCAGCCACATCACCCGCTTTACCATGCGCTTGGGGCCGCTCTCCGTCTTGCGACGGAAGCGATCGAAGCAGTCGGACACGGAAGAGCACAAGGACTGCCCCCCAGATACCCCATCGAGTGAAGAGGAGGAGGACCAGATCGTCAATCTCGAGGCCCAGGGCATCATGGTGTACGATCGAACGACTGGTGTCGAGAGTCATGTGGGTTTTATACCACCTACCACTTTCTGTGTTGCCAATCGCTGACCTGTGCAGACCATGTGGATGATCCGCCCCTCAGTCGTCCGCGAAGTGACCATTGACCTTCCCGAGGTGCTCGTCGAGTCACTGGGCGTCGGCGCAGAGATGCTTGCCCATTATCTGACCGAATTGGCTGAGCAGGCTGCCAATGATCCCGGCAACCACCCGCCGCCATTGCCTGTGCTCTGCCGCATCTGTGAGCGCCAGATCACCCCATGGTGGTTCGAGAAACACACCGACCTGTGCCTGCAGGAACACCGCGCGGAGATGGACGTGCAGATGGCGCAAGAGGCCCTCGCCGAACATCGGAACGCCATCGTCAAGGTGCTCGATGCCCTAGAGGCACAGTCCCGGCCGACGCGGGTCGCTTCTGGCGAACTGGTCCAGCCGCCGCAGCCTCCAGAGTACAAGGGCGCCATTATTCAGCCCACCTCGACGCCCTCATCAGGAACAGGAACCCCGTCAGGGCGTAACTCTCCAGCTTCCCCGCCTTCGAGGTCACGAGAGCGCTCGACGGGATTTGGTCACCACCGTGCACGTTCTTTTGCCGTACGGCGGCCGTTGGCCCGCATCGTAGAGCTCGTGCTTGACCTTTGCGACACTGCTGTCGAGATCAACACGCCTGCAATCAAGGATAGTGCCCGAACACAGTCCATTGCGGAGATCCGGACCCAGTCCCCGCAGTCTGAAAACCGTATATCGCAAGTACTTCAGTGGCAGTCACCTACTACAGGGTCGGCGGACCACTGTGAAGGCTTGAAGATGCTCTGCGAGGATACCAACAAGCTCGCGCGTGCAAAGATCGATGCCGTCTTTCGTCATAGGCGAATATTAGAGTACTCGGAGCGCATCCGAGTTGAGTTCGATCTGCTTGTGCAGGAGTGCATTGAAGCTGCAATGGAAAAAGCCGCTCGCATAGCCGCGGGCGAAGATAGCTCTTCCGAAGATGAACAGCGAGATGATGATGAGACTCAAATGGAAACATCAGAGGTCCCCAACGGCGAGGAAGGCATGTTCCCAGGCTCGTTTGATGCACCCTCAGCGATGGCCCAAGCTCTCCGCAACGCCTCTGATCCGTCGCTACCTGCGCGCCTTAGCCGCAGAGAATCATCCGTTGCAGACTCAAACAGATCCAGCAGTCCCCGGGGAGGCGCTCAAACACCGCGCTCGCATGCTGGAGCAATTACCATTCCGACAACACGGAACAAGAGGCATTCTACACAATTCGAAAGCGACACCGGTGCGGAGAGTGATAGTAGTGTGAGGTCATCCGTCATGTCGGGCCAAAGGCGACCTGAATCTCCGCAATCCGAACTAGGTCTAAGTAGGATGGCAAGCTCGCGAGAGCGTAAGCGTAAGAGCTTGATTCTACCCTCTGTTATGTCGTCTAGCCGGCAGCACTCTCCTGCACGACCAATGATTACTCCTTCCTCGCCACTTCGTACGAACAAGCCGCGTTTGCCCAATGGTGTTGACGGCTTGCAGTCCCCAGTCACGTCGCCTGTCTTGACCACAAACGAGTTCTCTTCGCCCGCCATAGTGTCAGCTCATCACCGTCGACAATCATCCGCCGCTGGTTCCGATGGACTTAAGCCTGTCTCGCCCCGACTTGCACCAGTTAGTCAACCACAGCCGCGAGCTGTGCCGCCTTCGATCAAAGACTTCGAAATTATCAAACCCATCAGCAAGGGAGCGTTCGGTAGCGTCTATCTTGCCAAGAAAAAATCAACCGGAGAGTACTACGCGATCAAGGTGCTGAAAAAGGCAGACATGGTCGCCAAGAACCAGGTCACCAATGTCAAAGCAGAACGAGCCATCATGATGTGGCAAGGCGAGAGCGACTTCGTAGCCAAGCTTTATTGGACTTTCGCGAGCAAAGATTATCTGTATCTGGTTATGGAGTACCTCAATGGTGGCGACTGCGCTTCCTTGATCAAAGTGCTTGGATCCCTTCCTGAGGATTGGGCAAAGAAGTATCTGGCTGAAGTCGTGCTTGGTGTCGAGCATCTGCACAGCCGTAGCATTGTTCATCGCGACTTGAAGCCGGACAATCTCCTTATAGACCAGAAAGGTCATCTGAAGCTCACCGACTTCGGCCTTTCCCGCATGGGATTAATAGGTCGCCAGCGAGCGCTGAAGTCTACCGCTGAGCCGGTTCCGGATCTGTTGAAGTCGGGTCCTTTCCATCGCGCCGCTTCTATTGGGTCTTCTCGGTCCGCGTCGTTCGATTTGAATCACTCTCCGTCACAGTATGACACCTGCTCTTGCAGGAGACCTTGGTCAACCATCGTACTTCAGCTTGAATCGCGAGAACTCCCATCGCGATCCGTCCAGAAGAACATCGGGAAACAGAAGTGAGAGCGGAGACGGTGAGGCACTGCAAGCCATGTTCCGCCGCTTCTCGCTCGTGGATGACCAACTTACCAGCCAGCCACGACCTATTGAGGAAGAGACTTACAGCGATGAAGGTTCTCCAGACCTTTTTCCTCTCACGCACTCTATGAGCCAGT
The DNA here is from genome assembly GCA_031010545.1 of Laburnicola sp. JP_R_19. Classification (NCBI taxonomy): domain Eukaryota; kingdom Fungi; phylum Ascomycota; class Dothideomycetes; order Pleosporales; family Didymosphaeriaceae; genus Laburnicola; species Laburnicola sp. JP_R_19. The sequence goes on from VOIT01000046.1 coordinate 631,573, forward strand.
CGGCTATTGCTCAAAACAGCACACCCTCACTCTCATCAGCTATGCCACCCCCACCCATGGCCCTTTTCGATCCTGAAGACAACAGCCGTCGGTTTGTTGGCACGCCTGATTACCTAGCCCCGGAAACAATTGCAGGAAGTGGCCAAGACGAAGTAAGCGATTGGTGGTCCTTGGGCTGTATACTTTTCGAGTCTCTATGGTTATCCTCCATTCCATGCCGATACACCTGATGAAGTTTTCGAATCCTGGCGCAGAATAGACTGGCCTGAGAACAACGAAGACTACCAGATTTCCGACGAAGCCATTGACCTCATAAACCGCCTGCTATGCGTGGATCCAGCTAAACGCCTTGGCTCAAACATGGAAGATAAATTCGCCAGTGGCGGGGAAGAGATTCGCAACCACCCCTGGTTTGCAGACGTGAACTGGGAAAAACTCCGTGACGATGAAGCCTCCTTCATCCCAGCTCCTGAGAATCCAGAAGATACGGAATACTTCGACACTAGGGGGGCTGCCATGGCAAATTTTGCCCCAGAGTTCGAGGATCAAAGCACTTCAGCGGCAGTCACGCCGAGCGCAGATTACCCTGACAGGCCTCACGACGCTCTGTCACGGGTTCGCTCGCAGATCAGTGTAACAACTCTGAAACGCGGGCTTATCCCGCTACATATCCCTGCCCACGTCCGAGAAGGCAGAACAAGAAGGCTTAGTGAGCCCACGGGCACTGATGATTTCGGTAACTTCAGCTACAAGAACCTGCCGGTATTAGAGAAGGCAAACAAGGACGTCATCCAGAAGCTGCGCGCAGAAGCAATGCAGTCACATAGCAAGCCGAATTCTGCGGTTCAATCCCCAAGCGTGACTTCACCGGCGCCGTCTCTGGAGTCTAGTCCGATGATTCCTTCCACCGTCAAGCGTACGCTGTCGACTAATAAACCAGCGGGCAGACCCTCCTCGCCGTCAATAAGCGGTGCTGCTTCTCCTAGTCGCGGATCTCAACCATCATCTCCTTTGCTTGTTCAGTTCAGCACTGGCCAACATCACGAAAGGCGAAAAACTTCAGCCAGCAGCTCCTCGACTCTGTCGCACGCCACGAGCAATCCGGCGACGCTTCAACCGGGCAATTTTTTCGATGTGCCACGTTCATCGGGCTTGAGGCCTTCACCGGATGCCATATCACCGATCAAATTGACCAAGACGCCTTCTGCAATGTCAGCCTCCTTCACTGATCAGGCGGCCCCTGGACAACGACAAAGCTCATTTGGACAGCCAACCCTCTCATCTCCTCGTACACGATCTCAGACGATAGGTTCGCAAGAAGGAGATGTTGTTAGAGACCTGCTTCCCGGTCATCACAAGCGCAGGAGCCAGGTTTTGGATGTTTCACCTTCCTCTTCCGACACGGAAGACTCTCGTCAAAAGGCTCTTCTCCGCGTGCAGCGACGAAGACAAAGCTCTCGGCGTCTGTCCCAGATCAGCCTTGCGGACGGTCCGATGTTCCGACCTCTGGACGTACTAGTTTGCGAAGATCACCCTGTCTCTCGTCTAGTCATGGAGAAGCTTCTTGAAAAGCTGCGCTGCCGCACCTTGACTGTCACGAATGGATCAGAAGCTATACGGTACGCCATGGGGGACGTGAAGTTTGACATTATCATGATGGAATTCAAACTCCCCCAGGTCAATGGTGCTGATGTTGCAATGATTCGGGACACAAAGAATGCCAACTCGCACACCCCGATTGTGGCAGTGACCGGCTATCTCAAGGAATTACAGGCACCACATCACTTTGATGCGCTAATTCAAAAACCGCCGACGATTGCCAAACTATCTGACACTTGGGGAAACTCTGCCAGTGGAAGCCTCCTCCACCAAACTGGACGCCATCCTCCAGCATGTATCCATCAATGATGCCCTCCAGTCTTCGCAGGAATCATCGCGACAGGATGGCAGTCCTACGTCGTACTCGTCAGGCTACCCACCAGTGTCATCAGGAAGTTACCGTGGATCCAGCCGCGAAGACTCGGTTAGCTCCAGCTTCTTTGGCGACAACGACAGTCGGACCGGCGACGATGTGCCTGTCACAATCGCACGTCACAATACCGATGATTGGCCGGGGCGAGATCTGGTGCGGGATATGAGTGGCTTAGGTATCTCGGAAGATGGAACTAATGCCGATCCCCAAAACGTGGGGCAAAAATTGGCTGTCCCGCATGACCTTCCCTCGCACTCGGCATCTGCATCTGCGCCCGCAGCCCTGGAAGAGATGACTGTCCGACGTCAACGCTCTGCCGAGATGGTTGGTGCTAAACGCCGTGTACTGGAGACACGAAGGCACGAGTCGGCCGAATCGGGCGACGACGAAGACGACGAACTGGGCCATGTCAACGTGCGCACCAAAAGCCCCAAGACGCGACCGAAATCGGCTTCGAAGCTTGGCATCGAGATGATGCGGACGAATAGCAGGGGGAGCGTTATTTCCGTCGAAGACATCGCGGCGCCGGAGTCGACGCTACCGTCATCCCCGCCACCGGCCATATCAGAGGACCGCTCGGCTGAGGAGCGCGAAACCATGCCGGACGTTCCTGCAGCCACGCTCACACCGCCTGTGATATTCCCGCGTGCGCCGGGACAGCAGGTCGACGAGGTGATCGCGATCGACGACATGGAGACGCCTAAGGCGAACCAGAAGGGGGAAATGGTGGTGCTGGATGAGGATCCTTCGCCGCGGCGGGGTAACACGTCGCTCGGTGCGTAGCTAGGCTAGCTAGGCTAGCGGCTCTGTCGGCGTGCGATGCGATGGTAGTTTCCGATTCATTTGGTTGGTTGTCGTCTGGGGTTTTACTCGTGATGCGCATTTTGTCTGTCGATTCGATAATGTCTTTTTCTTTTGTGTTTCTTTCTTAGCCCAAGTTGTGCGTGAGGTTTTGTTGTTGTTGTTGTTGTTGTTTGACTTTTTGAGTTTGAGCATGGTGTTGGGGGTGTTCCTAATGGTAGTGCACCTAGGAAACGTAAATCTGACTTGTTCTTTTCTTTTGTCTTGACTTTGGGGAATTTGAGCTCGGCGCTGTTTCTTTTTTTTGTTGTTGTTGTTGATGGTGCGGTTGCTTGTGTTGGTGTGGGCGGTTGTGGGCTGGGGGTGGTGGGTTGGAGGGCTTGCATTTACGTGGGAGCACTGCAAGCTCGCTCATCATGAGATCCATTCATTCATTTGGTCGGTTGTGTTTGGTTTGATTTTTTTTTGGTACCTGCTTTGGGTCCGGGTATGTATGTGCATAGTTGGTTGGGGTTGCGGACTGGGTTGGAGTGAGTTGAGCGGGATATATAGTAAGTAGGTCAGCGTCTGTTGGGAGAGGAAGAGGTGTTTGTTTGGCGCCTAGGGTTGGATTGGATTGGATGTAGGGCGCGTGTTAGGCAATGTGTGTCTGTCTGTGTGTAGGTGGGTGGGTGTGCGTCGGTGCGAGCAAGAGGGAGAGCGGGATGGGTTTCTTTGCGTTATATATTTTATGTTATTTTATTTTATTTTTGTTGATTTTTGGGGAGTTGGGTATCTATCTGTGCTTTTAGAGTTGACGATTTGGTACATCCTTTTGTTCGTGCGGATTTGGCTGTGTTTGGATTGTGGTGGGAGGGGTGATTGAGGTAATTGCGTCGCGGGGTTTGGGTGGGTGTGCTGGAAAGGACTGGACTGCACCGTGGTTTGGGCGGTTGGAATTGAAGCTGAAGTTGGTTATATACCCGGTTGGTGGACGGTTGGCTTTGCTCTGGGTTAGGATGTCGCTCGCTTTTTCTTTTCCTTTTCTTGGGTTTTGGGCTGGTGGTGTTAGGGCTGGGTTTTGGGTTTTGGATGGGAGGCTAAGTCCACGTTCACTTTTTTCTGGGTGGGGGAGGAAGGGATGGAGGAGGGGGCAGTTGTGTATAGAATGATATTTTTGACTAGTGCGAAAGATTGAGATTGGGGTGTTGGTAATGTGATATGGTGATGTGGTATGCATTGGGGGTGTTGGTGTCAGGGTAGGGTGGGAGGGTAGTCTACGCCCACTATTTAGGAAGGGGGTAGTTGTGTATAGAATACATAGTTTGAGCGGCGCGTAAAGATGGGGATAGGTAGGGTGGTGATGATTTACTGTGCATTACGGGGAGTATGTACGCGGTAGGGTCAGACGTTAGTCCACGCTCACTTTTTGGGGTTTTATAGGGGCAAGGGTTGAATGAGGGTTAGCTGTGTATAGAACAGAGGCTTTCTATAGTGTGGAAAGATACGGGATTGATGGGTGGTAAGGTGGTGAGGTAAGGTAGTTTGGTATGACATCTGGAGGTGGTAAAGTGCCTAAGGTGGTGAGATAGTGTGGTGTGAGGTAGAAAAAGAACAAAGCTTATGGAAGGGATGTGAGATAGATGGTAGCAAGGCGGAATGGCTGAGGCATGAAGCTTATGGAAGGCTGTGCTAAGTATTTGCGTGACTTCGCCTCAATTCTCACGAGGCTGTGCCTTTCGGTTCAGCCTCTCACGTGATCTTTCCTCCCCGCAGATGCGCCAAGAGAACGAGGCTGAGATGCAAAGCACCCTCATTTTCTTTCTCCCCTTCACTTCCACGGTCTTACATCTCCTTAACTGCTATGGCAGATCCATTTTCATTAGCCGCGAGCGCGTTCGCGGTGGTGGGCGTCGCGGACGTGGTGTTAAAAGCGTGCGGGAAGTGCTACCAGTTCCTTTCAGATATCGAAGACGCACCGATCGAGATCGAAAGCCTACGAGTATGTCTCGAGGACAATAGGACGCTCGTCCAAACGTTGAAGACACATATCGAGGACCTGAGGAACCCAACTTCGACGACGTTCATCCCTGCTCCGGAGTTGCTCCCGCCCATCGATCAGGTCAGCTCTGCTGTTCGAGCGCTACAACGCGAGTTGAGTACGCTACAAGTTCGTGCTTCGAAATACAAGGGGAAAAGCAAACTGTGGGCGAATGTCAAACATGTGCTTGACGGGAAGACACTGCGCAAGTCGTTGGAGCGCATGGAGCAGTCGAAGAATTCGCTGAGCGTAGCCTTGTCGCTTGTGGAAGGGTTGGTAACCTGTTTCTTTTATCGTTCCCGGAATCTCTGCACGATTGACACTACTTCTGGTAACCAGAAAACGTTCTGCCATCGGCCAGAAGATGATAGAAGATGCTGTACATCAGAGTACTCAACGAACGACTTCCACGTTGGGAGTTTTGCAGCGAGGCCAGGCAATGACGCAGGCTCAGAACGAAAGAGTACTATCATACTCTATGCACCAGAAGCGAACGACAACAGCCATCCGCAGAGACTTGCAACAATCTCATCGGAACAATGAGAACCAGCATAATCGAACCCAGAAGACGATAAAAAGAGGCAATCAACACGTCATGAACAAGCTCGAAGATATACATACCTCCTTATCTAGTCGCACCATTGCAGCAAAGATGAGCAATCGCGAGGTTCATTTCATCGGTCCCAACCGGGAAACGGCATTAGCTTCGCTACTCCTCATGAAAGATCCTCTCAGACAAGCAGTTCTGGGTAGCATCAGTCATGGTAGAGACCCTGTCTCACAGGATCATTTGTACTGGATTCAGTCGCAATTCAACGCACTCGTATCGTCAGCGTTACAAGAAGCCGCGGCTCAACACCCGCACTCTACCGCCAGTTCACTTGATCCGTGGTTCTATCTTACCGGACTAGACGCCACGTCTGCCATGATTATTCCATCACACAGATCCGATAACGACGACAATTGCGGTATCAAAGACCTTAGTGTCATCTCGAGGGAGAAGAATCATCCCACGAGACATCAGCGACGATCACGATCATCATTTGAATTCATCACGTATGACTCGGACATTGGGCAATTGGCCTTCAAGCTTCCCAAAGCATCAGGTAAAGAAATATCAAACTCCAGCAGGTTCGAAACTCAAGTCTGGTTTCTTCCGAAGAGTGGGACGTCTTTATCAGCAACAAATGCCCGTTTCGTGAAGTCAACAAGCGCAAATTCCGAAGTCAGACTATACACACAACTAAATACCTTCCGCATGGTCGAAGATATGAGCTTACATGAGGAGCTTTATACGTCTGGAACGATTGAAGAAATTGATGCAGCCATTCGAGGAGGCCGCATAACTCCTTACGACACGGATTCAGATGGACTGATCATATCACTCGCTGTGAGTAGCTTTGACTCCACCCAAGAGACTCTAGTTCTGATAAACGACATCTGAAGTGCGCAGGTGCGTCAGGCAGCACAGATTTGATACGATATCTGGATAATCAGGGAGTTGGGGGCGCATCTTTGAAGTGAGTTTATATAAGCTCGTTGAATCTACGGCTAATAGAAGTAGCGGTGAAGGCGATGTTCTACTCGGTGTTTGGGTAGCAATGATGTATTCAGATAATATTTTCTGTGAAATGCAGACCTACCTTGATGGGAAATTTGATCCTTCCACGACGGCTAGTGGATTTTCATTGATACCCCCGGTTGATCAGCCCGCTTCACAGAAGAAAGAGCAAAGACTGCATTCATGGATACGTTTCCTAGTGCAGAATAGTTATGACCTAGAAACATGTGATAGCGATGGCTATACACCGTTGCTTTCTCAATGCAGACGAAGAGAAACCTTAGGTGCAACTACCATTTCCGCACTCTTGAAATCAGGAGCAGATCCACACGCTATCAGAACCCAATCAAGAGAAAACGCTATACAATTGGCACTTTGTTCGAACGAATTGTATGAATATGGCCACCGCGAGATTCCAAGTATTCTTGAAGAAAAACTCACAGTATTGATTGAAGCTGGGGTGGACTTACACCACCGGGACGAAGATGGTGACACGCCTTCGTTATATGCCAGGTTATTCAATTGTTGGGCTACTTGGTGTCGAGTGTTGAAGCGGACAGGAAGGGAAATTGAGGAAGAGCTTCGGGAAGAGGGCAATGAGTGGTTGATGGAAAGGGGCTGGAGAAAGCGGTTGGTGGAGCTTGGCTTGAATATGGACCATGCAGGGGAAGAAACAGACGAGGGAGATGATGGGAATGACGGCGAGAATCTGGATGCTGAGAGCGACGAGGATCTGGAGCACGACAGTGATGAGGATATGGGGTATGAGAGCGAAAGGGTGCCAGAGCCAAGGAACGGTGTGGAAACGACACAAACACGGTTGCGCCACGAAGACACTCGATTTGACGCGGAAGATACAGAGGAAACACAAATACGCATTTGTGCCGAGTAGGAGGTGGGAAGCAAAAGAGATGGTATAGATGAGAGAGCTTCCTCTGTGCAATGGAATTTCGGGCATACACACAAGACGTCAGTTGCAGGCATTGTTAAGATTGTCGTACGGGCGTCGACTCCCGGAGTTTCTTGCAAGTGAGAGGCACAGTCGTCGCATTGGGAACGAATGAGTGGTTTCTACCTAACCTATCACCCCATTCTCCACTATTATGATCTGGGCAGGAAGACAGGAGAATTTAATTGGCTCTTGGCGCCGTTGCTGGGCCTCTCGTGTGCATGAGTGTATCTGATTAACGGTATAGACAGGAGTATTGAACCCTCCATTAAGCGCTCAAAAGCCCGTCTCTTCCGTTCTCCTGTTGTCTTCTTCGCGCTGCTTTCCCCGCCTCTCGCACACAGTCGCTCTTCATTCCGTCGCATTCCTTCGAATTAACGCCCAGTCACTCACTCGATACAAAAATCGCGAGAAGGGGAACAGCCAAAAGAAAGAAAATCAAACCGCAGAGATGCTTCCCACCAAAACCACCCTCTTCTTCATCCTCACAACCCTTGCAGCCGTAACCACCGCGCAAACAACCCTAAACGCCACGTCCGCCCAACCCACCCACCCAACAGCCAAGCTCCTTTACCCAAACCTCGGCAACGAACAAACCCTCCACGCGTCCGTCATCAACGCCGATGCCTCCGCCACCACCTACCTCGTCGGCTGCCCCTCCGGCGATGACAGCGAGTCTTGCAGCACAGACTGGAAGATTACGCAAGGCCCCGCCACGGCGGCCTTTTCGTACTCCATGCCAGATGAATCAGACCCTATAATGTTGACTGCTGGATGGGAGTGCAGCATGGGAGGTACGACGTTGGCTTCGTGTGAGTATTTTGTTGAGTTATCGGTTACGGGGTCGATGGATCTGTCGCGGCTGAGCACCCAGTGGGGTTTCACTGAAACGCATACGAGGGATACGGAGCGTACCGTGCTGGGTGCGGAGGATATGAAGACGGAGATGGCAACTGCTACGGTCACCGCTGGGGCGCAGAAATTGACGCAGACGAGGGCGCCGACTAGGACTGCTGCTGGCTCACCTACTGAGTCGCCCGGTGCTGCCGCGAACATACAGGTTGGCGGGTTCTCTATTGGGAGCGCACTCCTAGCCCTTCTCATGCTCTGAGAATACCCGAATTAGGATCTTCATACTTAATCTATCACGCGTGCAGTTTATGAAGCTAAACCGAGACCTTGGTTCACCGCGTTCATTAGCACCCTCACAGCGTTATAGCGTGTATCGAATGTGCGCCAAGTCTTGGTCTTGAAGCTGAACCCAGTAATGGACAGGAACTCTATTACACAATGACACGTCGTCTTCCATGCCTATGTCAATCAGTAGATTGGAGTGATGCTCAAAGAAGTATGCGCGTCGTTATACCTTTGTACACAGCATCGCGGATATAGAATATACAGATCACTGCGTGCTAGGTATTGTGTTTTAGTACCTCCTGTATTACCCCTCTCTGTGTATTGTGAGGATCTAACTAGGTTAGAATCTCCCACGACGGCAGTCATTTAATAGAAGATACAGATAAATGATTGATGATAGTCTCTTTGATGATTTTCCTCAGCGAATCTATTCCACGGACCATGCGTCGCAGCAACTTAGTATGCTAGTTGTAGCTATCTATATGTGATTGCCAGCGCTTTAGACAAGTCCTGAGAACCATGTGGTAGGACAATCACTCCCCACTCGTCGCGGGACAAAAGTAGCATCGGAAAAACACAACAAATATCCCATCAAATTCGTATAATAAACAACATCTACACCAATCTATTTCAACACGCCCACAACACTTTCACCTACCCCAACCCACCACAATCTCCCTCCACACACAGCACTCCCTCGCCAATCTCCCACCCTCAACCAACGTCAACCGACCTAATAATCCCCTAACCGCCCCTAATCAACCTAATAATCCCTCCCACCGAACCCCCCATCAGCCTCCACCCTCCTCCCCCTCCCCCTCTCCAACCCAGGAGATGAAAGGGAGAGCTCGACGTGGGGGATGCGGACGAAGGGGTCGGTGAATTGGAGGTCGGCTGGGTAACTTTTCGCTAGGCGCGCTACGACGATGCCACGGGGAGATAGGAGAAAGCGGTTTTTCTGTTGGAAGAAGATGGGGATGGCGTCCTGGCGTGCTTGATGGCTGGCGAGGAATAGTTGGTGGCCGCCTACTCTTGGTTCCGGATGAAGCTGGATGAGGAGGCTGAGTGCGTGCAGTGGAAGATGTGTTCGCAGAAGCTGGTTGAGGTCTGTTTGCATCGCGTGTTGGTGCTGAATCGTCGGCGACCTACTTTAACTGTGTGGAGACTGGCTTTGCAACAGTATGCCGGGATTCGGTTTATATCCCAGGTCCAATCTGCAGGCAGGTTTCTGAGGGTAAGGAACAGGATGGAGGCATGAGAGAGGCGGTTTCCATTCGAGCACGCCGTTGTAAACAAGATCGGAAAACTCCAATATCTTGAAACGAATTCATTGGGAAAGATTGAGGTACCTAAACGGCTTGTGTCTGCAGACTGACGAAGGATTCGTAAGACGAGTCACCGTTTCCTGTGCGAGTGCGCTGAGCTCCGAAATGGGCTTTTGGTTCAGCCATATGCCGCAATTTTTAAGGACGGGTAGTTGGCCGAGGGGTTGCAAAACTGCTTCCGCGGTTCGGACATCTGGGACGTTGACGATGAGATAGAAGGTAAGATGGTTTGGTCGTATGTATTGCGCCAGCCGCTGCACTAGCCTTTGCCATTCCCTCAGAGCGTTTTTCCCATATCGACTGTAATGTTTCAACGGCAGTAGCTGCTCCAACCTATTCCAATCCTGACCGAGCTCAATAGTCTCTACAGGCTCTCCATCCAGCCGTACCGTCAGCGTGCCAAGATCGCGCAAACCATCCGTCCGCAGGTTGAAGAACAGGGCGAATCCTTCCGGACTACTGCTGCATATGCGAAAGTGGCTCTTTTCATAGACGACTTTGTGAAGTTCCAGGGCTTCGCTCCTAGTTTCATACCAACCTTCGAGGACCTGGACGACAAACGCTGATCCGCGACAAGCCTCCGAATTACAGCTAGGGGCTCAACAGCGTTGACGTGGAAGTCATCCCAAGGACATTCCCAGTACTCTTTCCACGTTCCATCGTCTTCGCAAAGAGTCAGTCATTACGAAATCACCATCGTGGAAGCACGATACGTATCTGGCCCTTGTGTTGTCAGGATAGGTGTTCTGTGGGTACACTGAGGGCTTTGTAGTTCAAGTCAATGGTGACGCGCAGTATACCTAAATACTAATAAACAAGATATCTTGCCTTCAACGGCAGATCGTAGAACGTGGGAGGTTTCGTCATTTTCTGAGTGGAGTGAAGAAACAAAAAAAATACATAGGTTGTTGTTCTCGGTCCAAACTCCGCACTTGCACCCGCCCTCTTAATCATCCTTCCCCAGCCACGCCGAATCACCCCACATTCTTCGCAAGCCACTCCTCCCACTCCTCCCTCGACCACGCACTCGAAATCTCCCCCTGCACCACCCCATCAAACACCACCGTAGGCGTAACATGCACCCCGACCAACCGATTCTGCCGAACCTGCACCTTGACCTCCCCCGTAACCCCATTCCCCACATTCAACCCCCCATCCTGCCCGGCAGTCTCCGGAATAGCCAACAACCCATACACCTGGTCCTCATCCACGCCCACCTCGCCCGCAATCGTAGCCAGCCGCTTATACGTCGCGTTGCGCGTCTCGTTCACGACACTCACGTCGAAGAAGGCTGTTTGCTGCTCGAACAGCTTCTCCGAAAAGGCCCAGAATTTCTCGGGCGAGAGTTTGAGCACCGCGTAGGCGGATTCGTGGACGAGGGTTGAGGCTGGGTGCCAGGGTTGGATTTGCTGGCGGAAGATGGTGACGAGGCGGTCGCCGTATTGGGAGAGCAGCGTGTCGCGCAGGGGTGAGGAGTAGACTGTTTTGAAGAGTTTGGCACTGAAGGGGCAGACGTAGTCGAGGTCTGGTGGGCGGGACTATCAGTAGGATGGATGGGCGTGTAAAGAAAGGGCTGGGGCATACATATTTCGAGCGTGTGTACAGCTTTGGGCTGGATGGAAGTTGAGGCTAGCTTCTGGCCTGCGAATTTGGGTGCGAGTGCCATTGTAGCGTGTGGTAGCTATCTTTTCGCAAGGAGGAGTGAGTCTTATCTAGAGCAGCTGAAGTAGGTCAATGGCGCAATAAGCGGCGCGTAATGATGCAAAGGTGAGGTTGATGGTGTGACAGCACTGTGGTAGCTTCTCAGCTGGTATGAGGGGTAGCTTCGGAGTGGGGATGTATGACGGCAGCGGGGTTATCACCACACTCATGCGTCGAGCCCGAAGCTAGAACAACACCAATTCCCATTCATTACTTGCAAACAAACAGAGATGGATATAAACAGGAGCCGGGTGTATCAAAGCAGCGCGACTCCCACCCTATGCAAGACCTAACACTCCGCACGCAGCATACCGCTCCACGCATTTACCCACCATAAAACCATACAAATACAGAAATGCCGTGTACAGGAACAGAGAAAACCCAAATCCTTCAAACAGAAGCCCAAAACCAGTAGGAACAATTCCCAAAGCTGGCTGTGCTCAGGATGCCGATATGCAGGCGAGCAAACATTGAACGCGAAAACAAACTCCCCGCACGGATAACAGCTGGAACCTCGCTCACGAGTCAGCCATCTCCACATCCTCCTCAGCTTCCAGTTGGCGCGGCTCGTCCATGTCTTTCTTGAAAGCGACCTTCCGAGCCTCCACCTCGTCCCGGCTAAGGTTCTTCATCCACTCGTTATTGCGGACGAAAAGCTCTTGAACGCGGTCCTTCCTCGATTCTGACAGCGCCTCATACTCTTCCTTCGTCCTTGTACCGGAGCGAGTCGCCTCAGGCTGTACAAAGTACTGAATACCGCCGGTACCGAATGGCTCGCTTGCGATGAACTTCATGGTGTACATGGCTGGGCTGATCGACACCGTAATCTTGTCCATGTGCTTCATGTGCTCGAAACGGTCATCGTCGTTGACATCCTCGAACTTGGCGAGACGGTTCTTGAGGTACGGATGTCGAATTTTGCTGAAGTCAAGCTGCTCGGTGGGCTCGACTGCCATGTAAGACGCGACATAAGCGCGCCAGCGCCTGACTTTATCGAGCTGATTAAACTCGAAAGTAGGGTCGTCCTTCTTGAACAGTCGCACAAACGCTTCCATCCTGGTCGGGTCCTAAAAATTATTAGCTAATATACGACATACCCGGAGACGCAGAACTTACAAAGGTGATCCGGTAAGTGTCGGCGTCCTTGGCATACTTCTCGACCTGCTTCCTGTAGGCAATTTCTGCCCCGTGTGTCGTCGTGTCGTGTCTTGACGATCCTTCTTGATTGTAGATGTCGATCTTATCCTTGCTGTCGTTTGCGACCACGGTCAAGCAAGCCCTCAATAGCGAAGCCAGCAACCTGTCGAAGGAATACAACTGCCAGCCGACTTGCAGGTAATACCGCCGCAGTGTCTCTTCAATCTGAGCCATGTCCACATCACCCGTGATCTGGTCCTGAAGCATCTCCAAAACCTGCGCGTAATAGTTGGCACCTTCCGATGTATCCTTGAAGAAGTCTGAAGGCATTTTATCCACCATCTTCAGCTCGTGCGCCGGCTTAGGGATTTGAGCGCGCGCAACAATTCTTCGAACTTCATCTTCTTTCTCTTTCAGCTTCACAAGCCTCTCGTAAAGTATGACGAACATGCGGAAGAAGCAGTATATCGAAGAGTTGGCGTACATATTGTACGAAGTACGGTGATATGGTTCTTCGGGGTCGGGATCTCGGCTCGCAGTTTGTTCTTGAGTATGAGTTACCCATGTTGCAGAGGGTCGCTCGTCTCGCGCGGCTGAGTTCGAACTGTCCGCGGCTACCTCATCTTCTACTGCGGATGCTATGCCGGGAGAGCTATCGCGGCTCACAGAAGCAACGCTGTCCTCCTTGTCCTTGCGTGACTTGCCCCGGGGGTCAAGCACATCGCGGCGGAGGTCGCCCTTTTTGTACTTCTGCGCTCGCTGAGAGACATCTTCATCAGCGCTGGGCGTGTCTTCGCCTGAACCATTGGTGGAAGATTCTCGGGCGAAGATCTGTAGTCGCTGCTCAAACTTGGCACTGTCGATGCCGAAGAACAGAGGAACGAACTCTTTGATAAAGGGAGTAACTTTCGTGAAGTCGTTGGTGCTGCTACTATCCGCGAAGGTGAGGATAAGATGTGCGACATCGAACAGTACGTCTTCGTCTTGAAACGAGAAGCTGAACTGGTAGTCCGGCTGAGCAATCTCTTGGATCTCCTGGAGGCGCTTCTGCTCTTCGTATCGAACCTGGATCTCGTTCTGAAGGGATTTCGGCTGAAATTGACGCTTATCGTTCTGTTTGACAGACAAGCTCTGGTGGTCAAGCGACTTCCAGAAGATCTTCTGCGTCTGGTCGCGCCAAACCTTCTCCCACTCGCGTTGGGCGGCCTTCCAGTCTTCCAGCTTCGCTTTTAGTCGATGAAGCAAAACTGGAACAACGCTCCAAGGCATCTGAAAGAGCTCACGGATGACCTCCGCGCCCCGTTCACGACCGTAGATCTTCATGATCACTTTCTTGTAGATGGTCTCGCTTTGGCCGCCAAGACCGGGTGGAAGTTGAAAGTTGGCCCGATCCTCCGGTTTCATAGTAAGCAGTTGGGTGGCGATCGGCTCGAGTTGCTGAATCGTCCGGTTGCACGCTTCGATATTAGTGTCGTAGTCGTGACGTTCCTCTTCAATTCGATGAAGACCTTCCTCAAACTGATTCTTGCGGTGAGCCACGAAGCCGGAATCCTCGGACGCCCAGGTAGGATGCGATGCCCATTCGTCGTTCAGCACGGAGCGGCAAAGCTCATCACGGCCACTACAAACCCGTTCCCGTTCCCGCTTAGGGAGGAGTCGGTAGCTAGGTCCAAAGCTGCGGCAGTTGGAAAGCGACACGCGGGAGTTGACTGACTTCGGATGCGTTGATTGCTGCTCTTCTTCGTCGGTTTCGAGAAATTTCTTGAAGTAAGCATACAGCTCTTGATTGCCACCGATGAACGACTGCGCACGGTAGAGCAATAACTGTTTGTCTATCAGGTCCTGGGAGTACAGATTGCAGAGCTTCAGGAACTCATTCATCGTGTTCTTGTTGCCGATGAACTTCTTGACGCGGTCGAAAAAGGACAAATCTTCGGCAGTGGGAGCGGGGGTGGTAGTCGGCAGCATTGGAGCAGGCGGCGCAGGTATTAATGTCGGTTCCACCGGCGGACCATCCGCTACGGTTGGTTGCTTTACGTGGCCTGTTTTGGCGCGCTTTGGCAAGTTAGTACATATTTACCGCTCACATTAACATGAAAGCAATGAATATAGAAGAGGTCAAGAAACATGTGACACTAGGTGCCGGATATAATGGTGGAAAGGGACAATACGTGCGTGTTTACAAAACCGGGTTGAATGGGTATGATGCAGTCGGGATGATCGGGCATGAGAGTTGAGGACGAATGATAGAGAGCGGGTGAGGGCGCAAGCGCGAAGACCCAAGCTCGACAGTACAACACACGGACTGTTCAGCAATGTACAAGAAAATGCGTGCACTTACCTTATTTGTGTTCCCTTGCCCGTATGTAGTACGAACGTTGGACGTCTGAGCTTCTTGGGCTATGGGTGCGGCGTTGGTTGCTGCGGCCGCTCCAGCGCCCTGACGTTCACCCCGTTTCCTTTTGTTGTCACGGTTTGCTGTAGGAGTTGGTGCGAAATTACCCATAGGAGGCAATCGCGACGTGTTATCCGCACGTGGAGTTTGTTGATGGCTGGGTGCTTGACCGTATGTGGTGGACTCTCCTCGCGCATTGCTCAACAAAGTCGCCTCTTCGTTGTGCCGTGCAGCTTGCTGAGCTCGATGTTGAGCGGCAGATTCAGGCAAAAATTGCTTGAAGTCTTCTAACAGGTCCGGTGCAGCGCCAAAGAGACTGGTGACCTGTGCATAGACGTCCTGAATAGGTTTTGACTCGCGCTGGTATGTTTGCAGGATTTCAAGGAACTGTTTGTATATGTCCGGTTGGGATGCGAAACGGTTCTGCAAACTTTGTTAGCAGGAGGACGACAAGTCACAAAATTTACGAGGCTCACCTTGATCTTGTTCACATAGCTGATGGCATGATTAAACTCGACGGGACCCCGCTTTTCAGCACCACCACCTTGCGCACCTTGAGCGACACCGTTCAGTGCCTGACCCATCAAAGGTGTCGAAGCATCAACACTCGGAGACAGGATGGAGCGCCCAGTGGCAGCGGAAATTGCGTTTTGCAGCTGAGAGACTCCTCGTTGCTCCTGCTGATGCACAAGGGTAGCAGCGGAGGGAATCGCGTCAGGATGAGGACGAGCTGCAACCTCCGGAGAGAGCGGTGCGGGTGGTGCTTGATTTTGTTGCGGACCAAAAAGCGACTGCCCTAAGTTACGATTATTGGGAGAAAATGCCGGATCCTGCGCCTCGGGAGCTTGATGGGGACGTGGATCTCTCGAGTTTTGCGCCCACAGTCGTGCTTGGCCTGCCTCGTAGTAGCTAGGCTCGGTTGGGGGTGCGTTGTTACCGTTTACGGTTGGGTTTCGAGGTGGTGAGAGCGGCCTCGGGGCGGGCATGGTCGAAACCATTGTGCCCATGGGCGTGGTAACACGAATAGCGTTGGGATCGCCGTTCGTACCGCACTCGATCTTGTAGCCTGGCGGCAGGAATGTGTTGAATCCTTGGATAAGGTTTGGATGGCCGGCAAAAAGTGTCGATACGCGCTCGATCACACCTGGAGTATCAATTGCCCCACTCTTGAAGTCTTTCATGATGTCCAGAAATCTGTTGTAAACATCGGGATGGTCCGCGAACTGCACCTTTACTTGGTCAAGGTAACTGAGTGCATCCTGCAAGTGAATTAGCAATTTTTGTTCCTTATCACTTTGACAATGACTTACATTGAGAATAGGCTGCTGCCCCTGGCCCATCGCCTGACCCATCGCCGCAATCGTAGCATTGGGTTGTCCGGCAAATGGCATCAGCATTGAAGGCTGCGGCTGCGGCTGCGGCTGTACAGCATGCTGCGTTCTCGGAGTAGTGTCCCCTTGCTGAACGGGCTGGACTGCTGCGTTGCCAAAAATCGAATTTGAAGCGTTGGGGCCAGTCATTGCCGGCCCGGCTAGGGGACCCGACTGTCCTAAGAGTCCGTTTGGGCCGTGGATTGTCCGTGTCGAAGGAGCCACCGCCACAGGCTGGTGGATCTGAATCGGCGCAGAGTGGTTCTCAAGCGTGACCTGCTCTTGCTGCTGTCGCTCTCGGAGTTCGCGGTCACGCTGTTCGGCTTCCCGCTTCACCATTTCCTCTTGTTGTGCAGCATGTTGGGCGGCATGTGACTCCATCATCTCGCGTTCTCTGGTCTCGCGTTCCCGAAGCTCTCGCTCGCGATCAGCAGTCGCTTGGTTTGGCGCAGAGCCCTGCGGTTGCTGGAGAGTCTGCGATAGACCGGGTAATGAGTACGACGGCCCTTGAGGTGTTCCTTGAGCGTTCTGTGGGGCGGGCGCCGAGTCTGAGGAGGGGGGCCGCTGCGAAGTCTGATGATGGGACGCTTGGGGCGGCTGGGCCAAGCCAGAGAGCGCAGGGAGATTCTGATTGTGTTGGACAGCGCCGTTTGAGGGATAAAATGGGCCTCCTACGTGCCATTAGCTCTGTTAACTCTATTTCGTTCGCGACGGCTACGTACCAGCAGGTGGAGGAAGCACTGGGGCTGGGCCTTGCGCCGGCGACGTGTGAGATTGCGGTTGCTGTGTCGCATTGCTTGACCTGTGATCATAGTCAGTAAACAGGTAGCCAAAAGGCGGTGCGCAAGGCAACCGAAGAGCTGCTTCGTCCATGGTGGCTGGCGCAACGAGCATGGGGAGGATGGCAGAACACCTACCCGAAGGAGCCCAGTGGTCGTGGGGCTTGCCCTTGACCTTGGTCTGTTTGCTGCTGGCCGGTTCCTGGGGCTGCCGCCTGCGTCGGCGGCCACCCGTCGCGATGCGCTGGATTCATCTCGGCTTTACAGCTATTCGTCGGCTTTAAGGGTGCCAGCGAGAATGGGCCAGGAGACGCGTGCGTGGGTCGTAGGTGCGAATCAGCGACGGTAGGAGCTCATCTAGAGCTTTGAATGAAGCTAGCGCTGTGCTGTGAAATGTTCCGACTGTCGCAAGAGGGCAATGCGGTTCCAAGCGTGGCTAAGACCGGCCGGTCTGGAGAGCTGATGCTGCCGTTGTTTTTTGCGCGAAAGTGGCGCGAGAGGAGGGAACGGTAAGGTTCCAAGCACACAGTGTCGCGACACGCGACTCCGACAAAGGCGTATTCTGGGCGATATCTCGTTGGAGGAGGGGATGAGGATGAGGTGGTCACCATGGGAGCTCAAAACGAGGGACGCCAAGACAGCCGCGCCGACAGTTATTCCGCGCCGATGCAGGGGCGGCAAGAGCACCTGCTCCCGAGGTCAGGCCATCTGCCATCAAGTGATCACGGGGATCTTGGCATTCACTTGCCGCCTTCATGTGGCCGAACCTTCACCCGCGCAGCTCTGACCTTTGTCAGCCATGCTTCCCTAGTTCACACTGACATGAAGTTGTATAGCCAGAAGGTAGCAACACAAACAAGAACCCGCAAATGCCTCATCATTCTTTAGAAATTGAAACAGCGGCGCATATGAATTCTGCTCACCACTGTGTGCTGGGTACTGGGGTTTAGTGCCTCCTGTTTTACCTTCTCTGTGTATGGTGCGGACTCGAACTTGGGAAGAATCTCCACACGACGAAGATCTTCAATGAATTCTGCACACAGCAACCCAACAAAAGCCCGTACCAATCCGTCTAACCATCATTTGAGCATCACACTAAGGCCTCCACAAACCCACCAACCAGCCACCCACCTCCAAAACCCCTCACCCAAACACCTCTCCTATCCCTCCAAACACCCACCTAAAACACCCACGTAAAGCTCTCCCCAACCTCAAACGCAACCTTCGTCCTAAAAAACACCAAAAAGTCAGCCAAACCCACTTACAATCCCCATCACACATCACACATCCCAAAAAAAATCCACATACCTAATATCCGCACTACTCGCCCCAACCAGCACCTCAAACGCCCCCTCCTCCGCAATCCACAACCCCTTCTCCCCCAAACTCGTATCAAAATACCCCACCGAATACCTATCCAACCTCAACACCACATCCCTCGTCTCCCCCGGCTCCACAAAAACCTTCCCGAAAGCCTGGAGTTCTTTCTCGGGCCGCGGGAGGCGCGATTTCACGTCTCTGACGTACGCTTGGACGATTTCTGCGGCGGGGATGGCGCCCGTGTTTGTAATGGGGACTGTGATGGTTATACTGTTGGATGGTGTGAGGGTGGTGGTGTTAATTGTGGGCGCTCCGTAGGCGAACATTGTATATGATAGACCGTGGCCGAAGGGGAAGAGGGGCGCGATGTTGCACCGCTCGTAGTGCCGGTATCCAATGTAAATCCCTTCTCCGTAGACGGTTTTCAAGTTCTCGCCGGGCCAGTTGTGGTAGGAGGGGTTGTCTTGGAGGCGGACGGGGAAGGTGGTAGGGAGTTTGCCGCTGGGGCTTGCGTCCCCGAGGAGCACGTCTGCGAGTGCGTGGCCGGCTTCTTGTCCTTGGTACCAGGCTTGAAGGATTGCTGGGGCGCGGGTAGCCCAGGGCATTGTGACGGGTGTCCCGGACTGGTTGACTACTACGGTTCTTGGATTCACGTTGAGCACCGCTTCGATCAGTCGGTCTTGGCTCCCGTCTTTTGGTAGGTCCATAGTACTTCTGTCGTAGCCTTCTGACTCCCACTCTGCATCGAGACCGACGACTACTACGGCAACATCGGCGTCTCTAGCAACGTCCATAGCCTCCTGCAGGCGGTCTACTTTATCTTCCTCCTGGTAGCCGATACGGCACCCGCCGTAGTCGTGGCTGCGGCCGATGACGGAGGCTTTCGATGCGGGGCGTACCTCGTTGGTGCTTTCGACAAGTAGTTGCACGGGTTTTCCTTCGGTGAGCTGGATGGACTGAAGTTTGTCTTCTGAAGCGGAGAACATGGCTTCGCCGTCTTCTTTCCAGTCCCAGTTGTCGATGAAGAGCTCGCCATCCAGGAAGACTCTGCCGGGTCCAACAGATGCAAAGCTAAAGGTGTGGTTCCCAGTTGATTTCGGAGTAAGCGTCGCCTTGACTCTGAAGGAGTATTCAGGAAGCACAGTCTTGGGCGCGGAATCCCAAAGCCAGAGATCGGAGTTGACCTTGTGTTGGACGACTGCTGGTTCGCCTTCAAACTTGTCGCCGTGGAAGTATTCCAATTGTACTCCTGGAAGACCGCCGGGGGTGGTGCAATATGGTGCAGCCAATGGCAACCACTTCGAGCTATCACAACCTTGTGCGAAGACGACTTCTCCATCAAATCTATCCCTCATACCATCCCATGGACTGACTTCGTAGTACGGGTTTAGCCCTGCACTACCCCCGCCACTGAGAATCGCCCTCTTGACATTCGGGCCAATCATTGCAATCTTCTTCGCCCCTCGTATAGGAAGCACATTATTCTCATTCTTCAGCAAAGTCAGTCCCTCGATTCCCGCTTGAAGGATCAACTTGCGCGTCTCCACGTTATCGATCGATTGTTCTGCCGGTTCTGGAGTTTGGTCGTCCAACCCCTTGGTCCGGTCGACAAGCACGAGTACATTGCCAGCTGCCTTCTCAATCTCTTCTTTCGAAACTTCGCTCTTTGCCAACGCTTCCATCACCTGGCTCATTTCCCTCCATTTCGTCGGCCCCGGCATTTCAATATCGACTCCAGCTTTGATAGATGGCGCCGTAGCATACGTCCCCGTCCAGTCCGATATGACAGCCCCATCCCACCCCCACTCCCCTCTCAAGATATCCTTCAACGTGCGAATATTCTCATCAGCATGCACCGAGTTGACGATGTTGTACGAACTCATGAGCGCCCACGGCGAAGCCTCCCGCACCGCGATCTCAAAAGGCTTGAGATATATCTCTCGGAGCGGCCTTTCCGCGATAACAGCATCGTACGCCTTACGCTCCGTCTCTTGCTCGTTGCCAACAAAGTGCTTTATTGTGGCTGCGATCCTCTTGCTTTGCAAGCCGCGGATGTAGGAGGCGGCTAGCTTTCCCGTCAGGAACGGGTCCTCGGAGTAGCTTTCGAAGTTTCTTCCGCCGAGAGGGGATCGGTGCATGCATACTGTGGGAGCAAGTAGGACGTTGGCGCCCCTCGCTTTGGCTTCGTCTCCGAGGTGTCTTCCGATTTCATCCATCAGTTCCACGTTCCAAGTCGACGCCATGGAAACACCGCATGGAAATAGTGCGGCCTGTTTTCGTCAGCCCGCCGAAATCCCCGCGAAGCTACTTACTTACAGGTGTTCCGTTGGTGAAGAACTCGCCCCTTGCGCCATTTGGTCCATCGGTGGTTTTGATGGACGGTATGTTCTTGGCTGGAATTGGCATGGACCGCCAGAAATCGGCGCCAGCCAGTAACGAAATCTGGAAGCATTAGTTCTTCCACTATATTTTCTCCCGTGAAGCTGTCAAGGTGGCCATTCCAATACGCATATTGTTTGGAAAGGTCGTTGAGTCGAATCAAGTGACGAAGTTCCGAGTGAATGCATATCTTTCGAACACTCTTGTTCTACCCCAACACAAGACCCGACCTGCCATTGAAACATTCGTAGTGCAAGGAGGCCAGTCGAATGCCGCAAGAATAACAAATCTACGTGCCCATCTCGCACATGGCCAGATTCATACAAAACGCCCCAGCCTCAACCAATAACGAGAGAAAAACACACCTGTTCTTCCAGCGTCAGCGTAGCCGCCAACTCTCTAGCTTTATTGCCACCCGTCTCAAGGCCAAAACTCTTCTTGCCAGCCATAATATCTTCATTCGGCGACTGTTTCTCCGGCGTAGCTGCGGGCGTCAAATCAATAGCAATGGGCTGGACCACGACGTGCGCATTTTTGATATCGATGTGCCGCACCTGTCCTCCCTCTGTCGGAAGACGGTTCTCAAGATCGGTGCCGCTCATAGTCAAGAAGGCGAGAAACAACGATCAGACAACCAGAGGTAGTGGGTGAGCGTTTGTGATGCCCGAGGCTATCGTAATGCGAGTAGGTGCTACTAAAGCTTCGCGGCAGAGATAAGAGCGAGTGAATGATGCAACCAAAGAAAGTCCACCGATCAACGAAGGTCAGCAAGACAAACGCAGCACATAATCTCTTTTAAACCCAACCCATCACTAGCAAAGAAACAGATCATAACCCGGCACGGGATCATAGAGTGGGGGGTGGAGAAGACGTTCGAATACCCGGACGCATGCATATATTGAGATGGGAACAAGCCTTGGGCCTAAACACGGATGACAAGGATGTCGCAGATCGCCTAGAGCTTCAGTATTCAACCGCCTCCTGCTCGCCCTTTTTCGGACGGTGGTTCGATACAGCAACAAGGCGTGACCAGACGTGGAAACGCCGCGGCCCAGAACATCACATCCAACGGAGACATTCCACTCCTCTAATCACCATCAACCTCGTCTGCAAATGACGGAAAGTGCATGGCCCGAGGGGGGTAACCATATGCAGACCGAAGCAGCAGCCACTCCCGACGTGGCACGCGGCTGTTTGCCAGGGCGCACGAATGCTGATTCGACAGCCGAGAGCAATGTTTGCGCGGTAACAACGGTCCTACATTGCGCCCACGGCAGGGAATGACTCGGAGACCAATTGCCAGAAGCCAAACAAGGCGTTTCGATGGTCGGATAAATTTTTGGTGCGGAAGACGTTGGTGGTGTCGGAGGCACGGGTCGAGCCTGGAGGCGGCACCTGCGGGCCTAAACTCCGAACGACAGGGTATAGCGTCCGGATCCACGAAACGATCTTAACGAAGCATATCAACGTGACCTGCAAACAGTTGCCAAACTCCACTTTTTGATCCTCTGTGCTCGATGAAAATCTCACTGGCAGGGCGATTTGGAGGGTTGCTCCTTTACATGGTGTGGGGCTCTCTTTTCCCCAGATTGAGGACCTAGCTCGTAACGGAATCATTGAGAATCATACGACCTCATTAGAAAACACACGTTCATAACAGCACAGAGAGCAACACTGATAAGGCCAAAAGTCCTCTCGCGGTGGCACTGCACAACTACAGAAAAATCAACTTCAATCCGTAGCCATTTCTATGTGTGAAAACATCAAGGTCTCTATTCATCTCGGTATCAAGTAACATGGCGCTTGTTCACCAATCATCGTCATCCGCCTTTCGTCCCTGCATTGCCGCTTGACGTTGCCTCAGCGCTTCTGCTAACCCACCTGCGATGCTTCCCCCGCTATCCCGGGGCCCTATATCAGAACCACTTGCTCCACTTCCAGAGTAACCGCTATCCCGGGCTGGACCAGGTGGCACCGGCCTTTTCGCAGCGGGACGTTTCGCTGGTGGAGCTGGCGGTGCAGCTTTCCCACGCGCACCATTAGCGGCGGGGCGAGCAGGGGGTGCCGGTGGAGGTGGCGGAGGAGCGGGCTTGTTGACCACCTCTTCCAAGTATGCAGCTGGCGCCCATCCAGACGCAGATTTGTCCAACCGGCTTGCAAGCCACCATCCTGAGTGCAAGTCAGCGTTGTCCATGATAAAACCTGCTCCTAAATACTAACCGTTGTCCTCTTTTTTAGTAATCAAGATGACCTCATCCTTTCTAAGGCTGAGTTCCCCGGCGGATTGTCCTGCAAAATCATACAATGCCTTGTAAGTAGGCTCTTTTGGTGCGGGGGGCGCGGCAGACGGCGGTGGAGGTGGAGGTGGAGGTACCGCTCTGTTTGACGAAGTCGAAGTGTTACGTGCGTGATTCGGCCCGTTTGACAGTGCTGCCATTGGCTGAGGCACGGGTCTTCGTTCGGCGGCAGCAGGCGTCGCGACAGGCGTCGAAACAGGTGCAGCAGCGGGCATAGGTCTAGGTTGCGCTGGACGACTAGCAAGTTTTGATGGGCCGCGGCCAGGTCCACCAGGTCGTAGTAGCTTGCCTTTGGTGATAGGCTTAGCGGCGATTTGCCTGCCTTTTGGCGTCGGCTTCGATATCGAACTGGGCGGCTCTCCGGCAGCTGTGTGTACGGTACCACTTTTGTACAGGTCATCTCGAGGAACAGCAGGATCTTTAACCGCCTTGACCTGCGCTGGTTTCCCGGGTTTCTTGTTGTATTCGATTCTGTCAACGTTAGCAGTCATCAATGCTCAATGTACAACCTGACTCACGTCTCTCCTATTCTCAGATTCAGTGACCCACGCAACACGTTGGTAAGATGCGTAAAGAACTCCGTCTTGAAAATACAGTTGACCAAGGGGTCAGGCTCCTGAGGTGAACCAACTCCAATGGAGAACCAATCGTCCTTCAACGTAGTACAGCTGACAAATTTGATAGCTCCTACGGGAATGGTTCTTTCGGCTTGAATCTGAACTTGTCGGTTGACTAGTACCTGCTTGACAAGGTAAACATTACTCTTAGTCAAAACAAGTGTCCGGGCCTCAGGCTTGCTAGAACGGCCAAGTTTTGCCACCAGAACCTCGGCGCGGCATGAGAAGAGGACTTCTTGGTTGGAGATGCCGATTGCATTCGCAACCACTTCGCCTGGCCCGCCTTTGTTTCCGATGCCAAGGTAATCGCCCATGAATCGGCGGTACCCTACCAGACTGTATCTTCTTCGCTCTTTGCGGCCTTGCAAAACCTTGTGGCCTTGGTCACGGAGCTCGATGAATTCGAATCCGCCGTTGATACGCCTCCAGAACCTCTGTATCCGAATGGCACATTCTGTGCGGTATCGTAAATAGTTCCTCCATGCGCGCTGGATTCGAATAGCCATATTGTGCCAATAACGGTCTCGCATCGTCTCTAGTGCGAACAGGGTCTCGGGAGTCTTGATGAAAACCTTCGTGACACCCATTTGGAACTCTTCTGCCGGTATGTTCGTGTCTTTCAGAATCTGTTTTGCACCACTGTCGTATGACCCAGTCCAGGTGTATTCTCCCGCGTAACCTGTCTTGGGGGAAAGGAGGAAGAAACGTTCCACAAACTTCTCGAACGTTTGACGGGACGCAAATCCAGCACGCCGAATACGAACATTTTCCTGCAAACCAAGGTACTTGATCTGGTGCAAAACATTGGGCTCGTTGTATTCTGAAGGTGACTTGTTTTCGTTGGGTTTGATTGTTCGAATGTACGAAGGCTGCGCCTTCATGAGAGTAGAAACGAGATCGTTCGCAGAAGCCTTGATCTTATCACCGGCCGTTGGGGGACGTCTCCTATTGTCTGTGTCGATTTCGTTCGGGAAAAGGGTATGTACAAAAGTATTGGAGCTATTACCGAGGAGGAGGAGTAGATCTTTCAACATTTGATCCTTGTTCTTGTCAGTCATGCCGTCAACTGCATACGAGACGTCACCAGCATAATGCTTGATGACGAATTGGCCCTGCCGCGGTTGGAAGTTGGGGTTAGAAGAAAGAGCATTCAGTCTTTGAACGAAAGTCTGATCTGCAGCGGTAGGATCTGCGTGTGCGGTTGCAATAGCGTCGTTCAAAGCAGCAAACACACCAGGCGGCCGCTTTTCTTCGATCAGCTCGCAAACAACCTTGTTGTCAAAATACTTGATCGGCGTCCATTGGATCTGCTCTCGCGCGTACTCTTCTTGCTCTGTCCGCAGTGTCAACTGAATGAAGATTTGCTGAAGCTTCTCGTTAACGTAGTTGATGCACAGTTGCTCGAAGCTGTTTCGGTCAAAAATCTCAAATCCGTAGATGTCCAAAATACCGATCGAGTGAGCAATCGTGCCCCGCGCTTTCAACGATACGTTCACACGTTCGACAATCCAGTCGAATAGGTTGAAGTAAATTCCTTTCGAGAGCGCGTCTCGCACTGCGCTTGCCTGCGCTATGTTGAGAGGGACATCGTATACGGAACCTCTGCGTCCGCCACGACTTGTCTCCATGACGCGTATTGTGAGGGCTTTGTTAACATGTGCCGCGTCTACCTCGAGCAAGTATGCGACGAAGTCGATGACTGATTGGTCGACAACCACGGCGTTGCCGGAGTCGTCCTCCTGGAAACTCACGTTTCCTAGCCATAATATAGCCGAGAGCATCCTGAAGATATTGTCCTGCTCAACCTGGGACAAGCCAATGATTTTCATAGCGTTCAGTGTATCCTTGAACTCAGCGTGATCATCGATACCCTGGACGTCGTAGCATTTCGAGCGGCTTGTGTAGACATACTGTTGGGGTTGCTGGACACCGAATATTTCTGTTTGCATTAGTAGAGCTTCTCGGGCAAGCTACAAAGGACATTACCTCTGTGATTCGACGACGCTGCTTTGGCGAATTGATAGAAAATGTGGAAGTTCCGCTCATTCGTGATCTGCCCCACCACCCTAGACTTTTCTAGCAGGTAGTTGTTGATGTTCGCTCCCACCGGTTCACCCTGTGCATTGAACTGTATCTCGAGGTATTTTCCGAATCGGGACGAGTTGTTGTTCCTCAGCGTCTTCGCGTTCCCGAACGACTCAAGCAGAGGATTGGTAGCCAGCACCATGTCCTTGATCTCCTGAATCGAGCCATTGCTACCGCCCGACACGTTGGCAATATACTGCATTAACCGCTTCGCCGCTTCTGTCTTCCCTGCACCAGACTCGCCAGATATAATCACACACTGGTTCTCCTTGTATGCTTTCATGTTGTAGTATGACGATTCGGCAATGGCGAAGACGTGTGGGGGGACCTAGGTCTGTCAATGTTGCTGCAATAGCATTGAGAGAGGAAGCGCACCTCCAATCGGTTCTTGCCCCTGTAGCTGTCCAGGACCTGGTCTGTGTATATGCCCACTGCCCAGTGTCAGCGCTCCCCGCAGCCACAATGACAACTCTAGTACGTACGGTCTCGGAAGGGGTTGACAGACACCAGCACATGTCCAATATATGTCTGCAATGATATCAGCGCGTGTCCTCGCTATCTGCGCGCATGGCTACGGCGGGAGCCTCGCATGGAGGGGCGCACATACGTAGATCTCCGCATTCTCAAATCGCTTTTTCAGGTTGTCGTTGATTGCCTCGTTGGAAATCTTGCTGATCAGCGTAAGATCTGATACGCCGACCTCCTTCTTCTTGGTGCTCTCGAAGACAGCTTTCTTCGCGAAGCCCGCCTTCTGTGCCCCACCAGAGGCCCCGGCGTCCTTTTTGCGCCCAGCGCGCTTGCTCACCGCCTGCACAGATTGTCAGCGCCTACAGCCTCTTCCCGACGAGTGCGACGCGGTACCTTCATCGTTGATGCCCAAAACCACGCTCAGAACCCGGAGGGCGTGTCAGCGAGTGTCGCGAACGTATGGATGCGAGCTGCGTGGATAAAAGTGAGCGGGCGGCGGAGAGAGGGAGGCGACCGAGGAAACGTGGTTCCGAGGGAGAGCGATTGGGCGGCTATGTAGAGAATTGTGTGAGCGCAACGGGCCTCTGCCCAGTGTTCCGACGTCCATGGTGTCGCCCCCATGGTGACATAAGACGTGGCGCGTGTGCTAAGCCACTATGCACACGACGCTCACGCTGACTGTTGACCTGGACTGGCGCCACCACTCCGTCTTCTACAGTCGGCGCCTACAATTAATTCTCTGTTGTCGTCTCACCGTTGCTTCCAGCCGTACTTATTGCGTGGCACGCGTTTGAGCAATTGATGATTGAATTTAGGCAGTCGCCGTCCTGTACCCACCAACGCCAACCATTTCCCAATATGTATAATTCGTCGCGCCGAAGCGGACATGCAAATTCATCAGAACGAGCGTAGGAAGAAGAGGCTCGTGATGCGATCATCAATGACAGACGCCGTGCCTATGCAGATGCGAAAATAGCAATATCGCTCATCCAAAACGCCCTCGCTTTCCAAAACCCAAAATCTCACATCTCAATCGAAGACATCGCCGCCATAACGTCCTACACTCGCCCAATCATGCCTCTTGCGGTCTGAGGCTGGCTGCACTCCACGCCATTCGTAATCCTTGGGCACCGCGAGGCATCCGAGACCCCCACCCTCGATCCAGTCATGGATGATGGTCTGGATGAACTCCAGCTTCGCTCGCAGTTCGTTCGCTTCTGTAAGTTCTTTGTAGCTGTCCTCCTTGCGCGAAGAACCATATAGTAATTGTTGAAGAGAGCCATGGAGCGTCTCGCGGGCCTTGACGTAATCCCACGGAACTTTACCAGTGTCTCTCAAAACAGCGGTGCCCTCCATCGAAAGGCACACCAGCTTACCATATCCAGCGTCTGCCGACAGCACCAGTTTTGTGTGATCCGGGAAGTTGAACTAGAGCGAATTAGATCGGTTGTACAAAGAGAGCGATGACTTTTTATCCCATACCTGAAAGGAGCCATCGTCAAATCCCCAGACACCAAAGTTTCCAAGGCGCTGGTAGAACTTGACAAAATTAAGCCGCTCGTCGTCATTGCCTGGCCAGTCTTCGTCTCCCAGCTGAGAGCACATGTATCTCCCAAATTTCTGCCAATAGAGTCGAATGTCATCGGCTCGTCGTTGCTCCGCTATTTTGACACGGCAGATGCCTTGATCCTTCTTCGGCGCAGCCCAGAACTGCATCGGGATACTCTTCAAATACTCTGAATTCTTGGAGAGCTCCTTGAGATGGTGCAGTCCGTTGGTAGCAAAACCCGCAGTGACTGGGTAATTCTCTGTCGCTGCTGTCAGGACACCTACACTGCCACCTTCGAGGACATAGCCGACGCCATATTTCCGCGAATAGTCTACCCATTTCGAGACGAAAGGCAACTTCGTTTGCTTATCCCGCTTGGTATAAGTAGGCTTCTTCTCCAGGGCTCGTGCTAGGTTGTCCTGGAAAGTATATAGTTGCCCTAGTACAGCTGCGGGATCTGTTGCGGGTAATTCAGCGCTCAATGCCCGGAGTCGGGGTGGAATTCGCGTGGTCGACGACTGCGGTGCTGCGGGCTTAGGTGCAGAGGTCTCTGACCTTTGTGTCGTTCTAGAACTGGTTTTCGCAACGCGCAACGGAGGAATTTCCGCCGCTGCTTCTTCCTTCTCTTTTGATGATTCTTTCGCCAATTTGGCTCGATGGGCCGAGCGGGTTTCCTTAGGCACCTTCAAAGGTAGTGCAGCAGGTGCTGTAGCTGCCGTTACTTTGGGACCCGAAATCTTGCGGACATTCCTCATGCGCACCGGCTGCTTGTCCACCACTCTCGGCATCGTTTCCGCCTCTTGTGTAGTTTCTCGATTCTCTTTCAAGGTTGGCATGGCTTCTACCCTTCTTGCGTTACGGGTGGGTCGTGCTTTCGTTCGGTCGTTGCCCGTCGTCTCCACAAGAGCTTGCCCTTCTGAAGATGATTCTTTTTCCTCCGTGATGTCACTCAACCCGTTCACAGCTTGGAAGGGCCATTGCACGCGGGCAGGGAAAGGGAGGTATACGTTGTCCTTCGCAAAGGGTACACTGGGCTGTTTACCAGACTCAATTTCCTTTTGGCAATCCCGTGCCACAGTCTTGTTCCGTCTGCTGCCATATGCCCCAAATGCCTGATTATCAGCCCCATATTTGCCCACTGCGGATGCCTTGCACATGGTCCACCATTCATCGGTGTATCCGCGCTTGATCGTGCTTGCTGTGGGTGGCCGTATCTTTGGCCACTTCGGGACGCGGGACGTACATCCGCTGTCTAGCTGCAATGGAATATAACCAAGCTTGAAGAATGGATGGGCAACAATATCGTCGGGGGTCGGTCTGTCGTCTTCGTGCACGAGGAGTAGGGATACAATATCGCGAAGGTCGTCTGTGATCTCATTCGGGCATTTTGCCAGGTCGGGCCAAGCATATTCTCTCGCTTTCAATTTTCGGTAGATGTCCTCTCGTTTCGTGGAATGGAAGGGTGCTGTACCTACGGCCAAAGTGTACCTAGGCAAGTCAGTGTTTGTTTATGCGAACAAGGTCACGCGTCCCTACATCATGATACCTATGGCCCATACATCGACCTTCTCGTCGTGACCCTTTCCAGTCTTCTCCAGCACCTCAGGTGCCAGATAGTTTGGTGTGCCACACATGGTCGTTCGACGGATCGCGCCATAGTCGCTCTGTGATACCAGCAGTGCCGCGAGGCCAAAGTCGCCGACCTTGACGTTCATGTCCCGATCGAGGAAGAGGTTGCCGGTCTTGAGATCTCGGTGCACAATGTTCCGCTGATGTAAGTATTTGATAGCGCCGCATGTCTGGATCATAAACCGCCGAATCTCAGGCATGGTGAAGTATTTGCGCTTCTTGATCGCGTCGGCCAGAGAGCCGTTTTGGCACAGCTCAAGGACAACATAGGTGCTCTGCTCAAAGGAAAATGCGCGATAGAACTCGACAATGTTCGGGTGGGCCAGTTTGGAGTGGATCTGGAGTTCGGTCACAAACTGCACCCTGTCAGCAACCTCCAAACAATGCGCACATTCGTCGGACCTTTTGAGCCAGCTTGGGCGGCTCCATCTTCGACTTGACAATTTTCAAAGCGATTGTAGTGTTGCCCAAATGCTCATGACCGCGCAGCTTCGCCAAATAACACACTGCGAAATCCGCCTTCCCAAGCAGAGGGCCCGTCTCATACTGCAGGCCCTCTGGATCGCTCACCAGGTCCGGCGGGGCGTCGGCGTGGACAGACGGGGCAGACATTGGGTGGTGGAATGTCGAGATGGAAGGTGACGAACG
Source organism: Laburnicola sp. JP_R_19 (assembly GCA_031010545.1). Classification (NCBI taxonomy): domain Eukaryota; kingdom Fungi; phylum Ascomycota; class Dothideomycetes; order Pleosporales; family Didymosphaeriaceae; genus Laburnicola; species Laburnicola sp. JP_R_19. The sequence goes on from VOIT01000046.1 coordinate 661,712, forward strand.
TTGAAGTTGCGCGGGCCCAAACAAAACAACAGCTCGCTTCCGTCAACTGGTTGCTAGGAGTGCTCGGACCATCGGACCGGGTGTGCGATCATGCACCGAATGCACGCTTGCTCAGCCTCGATGCGCATTCGATGAGAGAAATCAACGGCTTCAATTTGTTTCACCCGCGTGAGACTCTGTGGACGGGTACTACCGAAGGTATCTTCTGCGTGTCGTGCGCCGACTGACTACTGGTAGCCCGACCGCAGCTCGTGCGCAGCCCCGGAGGCAAACGCAAGACCCTCAGCCCGAGGGCACTTTCGTACCCACCACTGCCTACTCTGTTTTCTTCCGAGCACATGCTGCGGTGATTCCAACGCTCGTGGCCCATGCGTATATTTATTCTCCAGGCTTCTACAGCGTTCGGACCTTCGGCCTGCCCTCGCAACACCTGACGGAAGCTCCCACGGCGCTCTAGGCCCCCACCATGTCGCTCACACTCAAAGTAGCCTCTCTCGCCGTCAGGACCTTTGCGAAGCCGATAGCCGTATGTAGATGCGTCCTTCCTCGCGACTCGAGCTTACACATTACTTTAGAACAACATCAAGCGCAATGCCCACGAGCACGAGAGATTTCGCAACATATGCGTCAAGTTCGCGCAACGCCTCCATAGACTCGATATGCGCATGCGACTCGGCCTCCTCCAAGACCCCGCCGTCATCGACCGCCAGATAGCCAAGGAGGTCAAATCCGCCGAAGCCGTGCGCAAGAAGTCGCAGACGCCCACGGTCAAGACAGAGGCCGAGACAATGGCAGAGGAAGCAATGACCAAGCAAGAACGAGAAGCCGCGAAGAAAAAGATCGAGGCAGCGAGTAAACCGCGGATACGGCCCTTGTCGGAAGCAAAAGCGATCGAGATGGGCGCAAACTTTGTGGCCGAGGCGTTCATATTTGGTGTAGGCATCAGCTTGATAGTATTTGAACAGTGGAGACAGAGACGCAAGGCAAGGCATCAGCGCGACGATATTCGCGAGGACGTGGAGGAGCTGAGAGAGGAGTTTAAGAGCGTTAAGGCGGAACTGGAAGAGATGAGAGCCCGCTATCCGGAGCCCGGTTCTGGCAGCTTGCTTGGGTTATGGAAGGGGAAGAGCGAGAACCAGAAGACGGATGAGAAAGCCAACAAAAAAATGGCAGAAGAGGACATTAGAGGGAGCTTGAAAAAGCTACGCACAGAGCTGAAAGCTGTTGATGCAGAACTGGAATCCATAAAGGTGCGGCATCAACGCTCAACGCCTACAGCGGGACTGACGTCTCTATGGAAAAGTAAGGAGGAAGACACGAATGTTAACGGCAAAGCCGCAGACAGTAGGACGTCGGCACCACCCTCAACCGCTCTTCCACCCACAGTGGATGAGAAGTGAGCTAATGTCCTCGCTTAATTTTCTATCCTGTTTTGATATACCACCTCGCATTCACAGGCGCTTAGAGCAGGTTTTGTACTTGGTGTTCGCACTTCAGAGCCCTCCAGACGCATCCTCCTCTCCAGATACCCCGTCGAAGTTAGCATTTGGACGCACATGTACCCATCTCCACTATTACATAGAATACAAATGTATATATATATACGACAGAATAAATCTTCAAGTCGTTCCTTCCTTCTTGCCATAGACTCACTTCTTTCTCCAGGAAGGTGCGCTCGTTCGTCGCTGCTTCTTCGCACTTCGATCTGTGTTGCCCCACCCTACCTCAACTCGTTTCCCACCTTCTCCCCCAAACACCGGCAAGTCTATTTTCGATTGTTCGCTCTTTCCCAGTTCGACAGGATGCTTCAGCAAGCCATCATTGGGAGAGACACCTTCGATGCGCCAGACACTTCAGCTCTCGAAGCAATGCATCAAACAGCAGTTTGTCTTCAGCACCCAGCCTGTAACGCACCAGTGAGTACTTCTATACCCATTCCCCGCAATATATAAGCATCAAAAACTAAGCAATCCTAGGCCCGTGACCCAGTCAAGATGCACAGCATCACTCCCGTCAGCAACCAGGACAAGCCAAGAACCATCCCTCCGGCAATTACCTCATCCAACCAAGCACCACCCAACCCACCCCTCCCCCAACTCGACGGCCCGCCAGACTACCGCTCCCAACCAATCCCTGCGCCGATGCCTCAATCGGCAAACCCCAGCCGTGCTGGACCCACACCCAAACCTCAAACCGCGACGACACACAAGACCGCGATCGGCGACTTGCTTCCGTTCTGTACGGCCGAGACGCCGCTCGACGAAGAGCAGGTTGTTACTTTGAGCGATGTGGCGGGGTGCTTGAGGGAGGTGATGATTCTTGCGTTGAGGGCTAAGGCGGACGAGCGTGTTGCGAGGGTTTTGGCGGGTGCGCTGGGGGTGGATGGTGTGCGTGGGGTTGTGGACTTTTGGAGTGAGGAGTATGAGATTTGAGGGCTGGGGGATGGGGATGATGGGGGTATACATGCATGGCATGGGATGGAATGGGATGTCTGGTCGTTCAGCCGCAGTCGCGTAGGAGTAGATGCAATTATTCTGAGTCTTAAAGACTACGCTGAAAGCCGGAGACATGCATTCGCCATCTTCTAGGTTCTCACCCACCACAAACCGCCCATGAGAAGCATTCACCCCATGCTCCCACGGTGCCCAATGACATCACACCCTACCTCATGTTCCCGCACCACACCATCCCCCATCCCACCATCCAAGCAACCCAACCCAACCCATAAACACCCCCACACCACCCCATCCCAGCAAGTTCCAAATCCGAAACACACCCCACCGAGAAACCATCATCGACTCACATCTGATACGCCATACAACTGATAAATGCGCCGCACACAGCAATATAATCGCGACCACATCGACCTCGTTAGGCAAAGATGCCCTGATTACCTGTCAAAGCCTCACATGTCTTTCACCCCGCTTTTTGGTTAGGCTACAGTGCCGCTACACAGTGACTCTGTCCATCATTGTTCGGAAAGGCTCTGCGCATCGTTCGGAAAGTGTGCGTAGAAGCTCGTTTGCCTAGTTGCGTGGCCAGGGGGTTTAATAGGTATAGCGAGAGAACCGGTGCGCGGCAGGTCGGGAGAAGAGGGTTGCGCTTGTAGCTGAGGTTATGTCAGAAGGGAAAAGATGCATAGGGAGTTGCTTGAGAAGGGAAAAGCTGCATAGTTGCTGCTTGAAAAAAGATTACAGAATGGTATATAGAACGACCACCGTTGCAGAACGCATACATATAGGCATACAATCGCACAAATTCGACGTCTTCACGTCTCGACTCATCCACGCCAGCCACAGAATCGTAGACAAAGCCCAAGTCATGAAACGCAGAAACCAGTCGCGATACGAGAGCGCAACGCAACCAATCATAGCCCACTAGGCACAGCCATTCTGAGCCAACTCTAAAAACCTACCCCCCAACCCGCTCACCGCCTCGTTCCCCTCTTCCCGAATAAAAAATCCAAGATACCCGACCCCAGGTCTTTCAGTCAGCTGGGGCCTGCGCCAACGATATCCAGCCCAAGGTCCTTCATCGCCGGCCCAACATCCAGGTCCATCTTGATAGTATTGCTCTGGAGCGCCGCTTCAAAGTACTCGAGATGCTCTCCGTTGCGAATACTGCTATTGCCCACAATCTCCAACGGCAGCACCGCATCGTGGTACGTCTTGGTGATCATCCCGATAACCTTGAGCTGATCTAGCTTGCTGGTCATTGTGTTGTTATTGGTGCCGGGCTTAAGAACGAGATTGGGAATGACAGAGCTGCCGATCGATTCGCCGTCGATGGAGAGGTTCATCGTTACGTTGCCGAGATCGAGCGTCATGACGGAGGGGTTGGGGATGATGACGTTGCCAAGCATGTTGGAGCCGTCCTCGAGTTCGTTACTTGGACCGAAGAGGATTTTCATGTTTTCGATTTTGATGCCGGAAAGTTTGTTTAGACCTGAGGGGTTAATGACTGGGCTTTGTAGGCGTGTAGATATGTCTTACCTTTCATCGGAATTACCTTATTGTAGTTTACCGAGATGGGTTGAAAGGGACTGAGGTGGATCTTGGTCTCGCCGTCCATGTGAAGCTCGAAGGTTTCACTGGCCATGGTCATCTTGGTGTACTCCTTAAAGGAATCCATGTTGGCGATCGGAGTATCTTGTTCGAGGTTAATATCAAACTCTGCCTCTGCTTTGACTTCCGGCACATCGAGATAGATGAACGGTTCCTGCCCCTCTAGTGACAAAGCGGCCCGGAAGGCTTCAATGGTTGGGTGGAAAGAACTGTCACTCTTTGCAGTGCTGGCAATCTTGAGATGGACCTGGTCCGGTTGTGTGTCGATAACTTCTTGCGAGGTGACCTCCAAAGTCGATGCGTCGATGTCACTCTGAGCTATCTTCGGGATCGCAACATAGATGATAGGGAGTATTACAATCAATGCGATGGCGGCGGCGACGAGCAGATCTGCGCATGTGTTAGGCTTCGGTACCAACCGGTCGAGTTTGACGCTCGGCGGAGTACGTACCACACCACCAAAACTTCCTGCAGTGATTCTTTAGTCGTGGTCCGGCTCCGGGTTTTGGTCCCGGCGGGTACAGTGTGTTCATAATCCCTCCTTTCTTTTGTGCCATTGCGCCGTTGTCGTGAACCACCTCCTGGCGAGACTGTGAAAAGTCTTTATTTTCCATGATTACGGATCTGTAGCGTGCCGGGCAATTCCTTGGTATGTAACAAAGAAATGAAAGGTCAGCAGGTCACGACAGTAGGGGCGACAAGACCTAGGGTCAGTAACGGAACATGTGGAGTTGCGGGGAAACAGGCTTATAACGAGCGTAAGAAGGTGGAGAAGAAGCACATGACATGTTCAGAGCCAGTATCAGACTCGAGTGCAAACCGAGGGAGGCGCGGTGGCAACTACCCGTTTATACATTGCATGGACGGGGGTGCGACAGGGTAACTCAACTGGGTTCGACGCCCGAGATTGTTGCCACAGCATCACAGATGTTTTGGAATAGACGACCGATGCAGGGAACTCCATGACCAAGCGAGCACATGCTTTGTCTCAACTCTGGATACTCTCGTATCGTGGTTAAATGCATTCCCATTGCTTGCTCCGAGGCTGCCAGCTCGAAACACTTGACACATAGCAGCTCGGAGACGCCTTGCGAAAGCCGGAGTCCCCGTCTGGCGACTGCGCGACGCCAGTTCGACGAGGACAGGGTTGCCAGAGTGCAAATTCTATGCGAAAGGCGACGGCCAGTTGATGGAAGGTAGCAAATTCCCTGAGCGGACGGCGTACCCGGCTGGGGTTAGGCGTCCGGGGTTGCGGGGGAAGCGAGCCAATGTGGACGACGGGCCGTCGGCCAGCTCCGGACAGAGACCTCTTTTCAGCATGACGTTCCGATTCTGCTCATGCATCGCATGCATGGCGTGTAAATCGATAGACGCAAGGCGTGGCTCTCACATGAAAAAGAGTTTGATAGTTTGATAGTACTGTATGTAGGCATTTTGGGCGTGAGTTCAACGACCCGGGAGACAGGATGCTGGTGCTAAGTTCGTCTTCTCTGAAACGTGCCGTGTGTCTTGTTACTGAGGAAATAGCTCATCAAGTTTGGCAGACGTAGGCGTGTGTATGCGTAAAGTAATGGCCTCGGTTCAGTAGTCCGGACTGTCGCGTGACAGCATCCCCGCCTCCCTTTCAAGTTTCCGCACAAAGAGTACGGAAGCCTGCCGTAAGGCCAAGGCGGCTATGGGCTCCATTTGATGCATTGAGGCTCGGCGTTAAAGGACAAGGTCAAGGCCTGAGGAGTGCGCAAGAGTAGCCGGCAACAGGCGGGGTGGGAGAAGACGCCATAGGTATCCCTGTCGGCGCTGCGCCGCAAGCAAGAACTCATGGTGGTGGCGCCCATGCGTTGAAGCAGGATCGAGAGCATCAAAGTGGGCGAGCGAATGAACACTCAGATGTCGAGGTCACAGGACAGTGAAGGAGCCCTGGAGCCCGGGCTGGAGGGCGACTAAAACTGCGGGGAAGCCTAAGCATTTGTGCCAAGACACACCGCGCACCTTGCCACGCTTGCTCGACCGTCGACGACCTGGTCGCAGTTGCAACCCCAAGTTGCACAACCACGGCAGCACCAGCAGCCCGCCATGGCGCAATCAGACGAAGAGGATGAGTACATGAACATGATTTTTGACGATGCGCCTAAAGTTCCAGCGCATGAGACCTCGCTCCAGCGCGCCGCGCGCAAGCGCAAAGAAGTCAGTCCCGCGCCGTCAAAATTCCAATTGACAATCGCTAACATCCATGTCTAGGGTGAAGCGAGATCACGTCAGAAGACCAAAGCCGAGCGCGAAGCAGAAGCGGAGGCAGCGCGGGAGGCATCACTGGCGACCGCGCTGCCGGAGACCAACAAGGGCTTCAAAATCATGGCCAAGTTCGGCTTCAAGCACGGTGACACACTAGGCAAATCCGAAAACGCGCGGAGAGAGCCCATCCAGGTCAATGTAAAGGAAGATAGAGGTGGCATTGGTCTTGAATCCGAGAAGAAGCGCAAGCTGAGAGAGACGTGGGCGGAGGCCGAGCGGCTAGCCAAGCGATCCAAGGAGGAGGAAGGCGACTATCTCGAAGATCGCAAGAAGCAGCAGAAGGAAAAGAAGGCCGAGAGGGATCTGGACAGTGCGCAGAGGACCGCCGAGCGCCTGTCCGAGCAAGAAGCGGAGGAGACGGACGGCCCGGCGAAAGAGGAGAAGCCTCTCAAGGACATCAATGTGCTTTGGCGTGCTCGCGCCCGTCGCCGAGTAGAACACCAGCGCGACCGGCAGCAGCGAAGGGAGTTGCACAACAGCCTTGCGTCTCGACTTCCGACGTTAGCTCATGACGACGAAGAGGAGGACAATGATTCTAAAGTCGCCCTGGGTCACGATGTGGCTCCCTTCTACACGTCGCTTGATAATGAGCTCGAAGACCTGGACCCGGAGCTTGCAGAGTTCGAGACTTTGCCAGTGCCCGAACGTTTGGAAAAGGTCCTTGTCTTCTTGAGAGAGAAGTACAAATATTGCTTGTACTGCGGCTACCAGTACCCGGACGAAGCTATGGAAGGCTGCCCGGGTGGTACGGAGGAGGACCATGACTGAACCGTTTGGTTGGTTCCGTCCACGTCCAAACAATCATGTTTACCAAGCCGATGAAGCTTCTTTTCAGCCAACACGTAAGTCTTGCATAGATCGCGTGAAGTTGATGCAGATTGCACATGTTTAGATCGAATTCGATGATTCCTTACTAACGATACACTATAACGAAGCCGAGATCAATAATACATGTCTAATTCTGGTTTATGATCAAACAGGTGTAAGGTGCATACAGGGCTTAGCCTGCACGCTTCCATGAATTTCTGATAGCGTCTTAACTGAACTCTATAGTAGCATAATCTAAACATTCCAAGTATGTAGTTAACATGTATCTTATAACGTACCTCACGGGCGAGCGGTCCACCTCTACCAAGACCCCACCAAAACTTATACTCTCTTACACAGTATAAAATATATTAACCTACTAACGTACTTTGCACTCGAGTCGGACACTCCATCGAGTCGGACACTTTGCCAAGACCCCACCAAGTTCTGTACTATTCACGATAGTATAGAGTCAACATGAACTATTTTCAATAGTCTAAATAGGCTAAACTATTCAGAATCTACTTCTATAAGCTGCCTACAGGTTTTTTATTGTGCCAGGCTGCCGCAGCGTCCACAGCGCCGTTGAGCGGATTCGCCTCCATCAGTGCGCACCCTCTTCTTTGCCTTCTTGCCATCACTACGCACCCCAAAGTCCTTTAGAGTAGCCAGTCGCTGGCCCTCTTCAACTGTAAGGACTCCTTCTTGCTGCAATCGCTTTCTTTTATATGATTTACGTCGTGTGGCGGCCTCATTGGCAGCTTGAAGTTCGGCGTTGCGTTTGGTCATCAAACACCAAAGAATGCCCATCAGCTCGGCGCCTTTGACGAGCTTTCCACCGCTCAACCATATAAGTTGGGGAACTATCCACATGCCTTTGAATCCTCTGCTTAACCAGCGTCGATTGCGACCTAAGTTCTGTACTATTTCGCGGAGTTTGCGACTCCCATGTACTATCGCGAATAGTACAAAGTGGAGGCGTACGCAGGCGGACGTCAAGCTGCGATCACAGCTTCTAGGTTGTGGGGCACTAGGCCAGCACTCGAAAGCCTCCTTTGATATTACTTTCAGTAAACGAAGCCTTGAAAGCAGCAATAAAGCAAGGCAGGAACTCGATTTTGAGTGTGATGTGCGTGATGTGGTTGCGCATCAAATCCTCAGCTTGGCGCCCATACGCCTTTTTTAAAGGCGCGAAACAGCCCACATCAAGTGGCTGCAAGAGGTGCGACGAATGCGAGGGCATACAGAGAGTAACAATATTGCTCTTCTTGCAGTAATCCTGGAATTCGAGCGAGTTGTGACTTTCGTGGCCATCGATAATGAGCAAACGTGCTCACAGTAGTAGCCTCTTTGTATGCTCATCAAAGTGCTTCAGCCATTGCAGACCAAGCTCATTGTCGTCCAGCCGTTCTCAGAGACTGCAATAACCAATCATGAGGTAGATCCTTCTCCTTATACCAGGCGGAGAGGTGGTGCTTGCCCCCGAAGATAATGAAGGGTAGGATCCACCAACCCATCGCGTTGATGCCTTGGATAACTGTTGTCCACTCCCTATTGCCCTGCTGCACCTGCTTTGGCCGTCCTCGACGCTCAGAGCCTGTGACTACGGCTCTAGTCGATATCATGCCCATCATGAAGCCTGCTTCATCAAAATTGTAGGTGTCCTCGTCCAGGATACTATGTTTGGCCTTCATGTTCTCTATAAGCTGGAACCAGTCTTGTATCACCTTAGGATCCTCCTAGAGAGCTCTCTTGTAGTCGTACTTTCGATTGAACTTGACTTTAAGCTCTGGCTGGCGCTTAACAAAGTTATAAGGCCACCTCTGGCCAACTGGCTCGTAGTGGCGTGCAGCCAGTAAAGAATCAGCCATATCTTTTATAGCATCGAGCCGAGGCGGAAATCCTCGCGCGTCTAGGTTGAGTATATGCTCTACAATCGCCTGCTCCTCTCTTATAGTAAGTCTTATTTTGTTGGGTGCGCAGTCGCGTCTAAACGTCTTTCCAGCGCGTCAGTCGCTAAGTGTACTTCGAGAGACGTTGTAGATAGCTGCAGCGCGTCGCTGAGAGAGTGTCGCGTCTTGTTCGATAGCCTAGATCGCAAGCTGTATACGCGCTTCTTTTAACGCCAGTGGTTCGTTGTGTGGTTGAGGCATCGCGTTATACTATTGCTGATAGTACGTTTTGGTGGGGTCTTGGCAAAGTGTCCGACTCGATGGAGTGTCCGACTCGAGTGCAAAGTACGTTAATACATAACTTACCTATATAAAGGCTAATATATAGCTTACTTTTTAGGCTATTAAATAAAATATAATATAATTTTTATAATATTGTCAGATATGCAGCTGTTAGATAGAACAAGCGCGTTGAGGTTGGATCTGTACAATTAAGCAGGGACCATCTGGCTTGGCACACTAGCGAAGAAGTCAGAACCAGCTGAACACGGTGCACACAAAGACAATACAATCATCATCATCCATAAAGACACATCATCGTATTCAACCATTAAATCTAACAAATATGCTACTACACTCTATAAAGTACTTAAAAACTACTTTATAATAATAATATAATAGAATTATAATATAACACAATTCTTTTCTTAATTTAATACTACTTATATAAAAAGAAAAGGAGATAATTATTAGGTATATACTAAATCTAAATAAATAAGGATTCTTACTCTAGCTTACTACTATAAAGAATATAGTATTTTTTTTACTTACTAAGTAAGACTACAAGCCTATAAATATTAATTAGGCTAGAACTTTTATAAAGTGTACTATAAAGCTATAGGTTAAGTTTAACTAAAAGTATAACTATAAAAAGCCTTTTTATAAAAACCTAAGAATTATTAAGAACTGTGAGGGGCTGAGCGCCCTTCTATAGTTACTCGGCCTGCGGCCTCGGAGTTCTAGGTCCGTGCTCCTGCCAAGCCAGGAGTATATATATAAGTCCATAGCCGGAGTTACTATTAGACCCCATCGAATTCTTAAGTTTACTTAGGCGACTCTGACCTCTTGGTCCAAAGCCCCTTACATAGAATTCGATCAACTCCTTATAACGTGGGAGCTCGCGAGACCTCCCTAAGACGTTAAGGACCCCCCCACGGGACGAACACGTAGTTGAGTTGGACATTGAGATCCCTCAACCTCACGAACGAATACGCAGTTGAGTTGGACATTGAGATCCCTCAACCCACGAACGAACACGCAGTTGAGTTGGATATTGAGATCCCTCAACCCACGAACGAACACGCAGTTGAGTTGGATATTGAGATCCCTCAACCTCACGAACGAATACGCAGTTGAGTTGGACATCGAGATCCCTCAACCCCATGGGACGAATACGCAGTTGAGTCGGACATCGAGGTCCCTCAACCCCACGGGACGAATACGCAGTTGAGTCGGACATCGAGATCCCTCAACCCACGAACGAACACGCAGTTGAGTTGGACATCGAGATCCCTCAACCCCACGGGACGAATACGCAGTTGAGTCGGACATCGAGGTCCCTCAACCCCACGGGACGAATACGCGGTTGAGTTGGACATTGAGATCCCTCAACCCACGAACGAACACGCAGTTGAGTTGGATATTGAGACCCCTCACCCCACGGGACGAACACGTAGTTGAGTTGGACATCGAGATCCCTCAACCCCACGGGACGAACACGTAGTTGAGTTGGACATCGAGATCCCTCAACCCCACGGGACGAATACGCAGTTGAGTCGGACATCGAGGTCCCTCAACCCCACGGGACGAATACGCAGTTGAGTTGGACATTGAGATCCCTCAACCCACGAACGAACACGCAGTTGAGTTGGACATTGAGATCCCTCAACCCACGAACGAACACGCAGTTGAGTTGGATATTGAGATCCCTCACCCCACGGGACGAACACGTAGTTGAATTGGACATCGAGATCCCTCAACCCCACGGGACGAACACGTAGTTGAGTTGGACATCGAGATCCCTCAACCCCACGGGACGAATACGCAGTTGAGTTGGACATTAAGATCCCTCAACCCACGAACAAACACGAGTAGTTGAGCTGGATATTAAGATCCCTCACCCCCACGGGACGAACACGAATACGATGGAGGGAACACTAGGGCCTTCCTGCGGAAGGGGAGACATCCTTGTCCCTCGCCTAGCGCAACGAGTTACCAAACTCTAACAGTAAGGAGCTATAGAGGCAGACATCACTGCTAACCTTACTAAGGAACTACGTATAGGAGGCTGTAACGAGGCTGAATGCATATAGAAGATTAAGCTAGTCCGCCAGTATCTACGAGACCGAAGGTTAATGGGGCCCCAGGCACCTCCTCAAAAAAGGGGCGGGGGCCAGAACACAGGAGACGCCCTCCAAGACGCGCTGGCACAAATCATGAGCCGTCTCGCCAACTTAGAGCAACTCCGAGTCGCACCGGCGGCTCAACCAAACGCTAACGAGCAGCTCCAGACCTCGCTGGGAGTGATCGCCGATCGACTCGCCCAATTGGAGCAAAGTGCCGGAGTAGGGACCGTGCCCTTGGATCCCCCCCAAACGACATTGGCGACACCAACGACTAGCGAAGCGCCAACAGAGCGTCGACGTCCCCGACTCCCTGACCCGGAGTTGTTCTCTGGAAGCCGGCGGGATTACCGGCGTTGGGAATACACAATGAAGGCTAAGATTCGCGAGGATCGCCCCTTATTAGGGAACGCAGTTGATTATATTATGAGCAGGCTAATAGGTAAGGCGGCGGACATCGCACTAGCCTTTGTAGAGAAAGGAACCTGTTCTGAGGATGAATTCTGGAACTTCTTGGACACAAGCTTCTGTAATAAGTTAGCGGAGGAGCAAGTATAGAATAAACTATTCCTTAGCCAGCAGGGCAAAACCCTACTGACGGAGTTTAATGCTAACTTTATGCGCCTGGCCACTGAGGCTAACGAGGATAATTAGGAGAACCTGAAGAGTATTTACTGGAGAGCCTTACGCACGGACTTATAGGATAGGCTAATCACGCTGGAGATCCCTAAGGACTAGGACCTTATAATGCTTATGGACAGAGTTAATATGGTTGAGGAAAACATTCGCTGTATGAAGATATCGAAGCCCTTTTACGCGGCGGCCTCCTCCTCTACTAAGTCCACTGACGCTATGGATTGGGAACCTATGCGCTCTAACACTGCGAAGACCACCGAAGTAAATCCTCCAAAGACCGAGAAGCGCGCCAAATGGGTCTCCAAGGAGGAGTTGGAGAGACGCCGTAAAGAAGGAGCATGCTTCCGCTGCGGCAAGAAGGGACACGGTGTCCAGAGTTGTTACCTCCGAGCCGCGATACCCCCAACGCAAGCTAGGGCTAGCAAGGCCCGGGAAACAAACAGCGGTGACGAAGATGTTGATGGCTCAGCGGAGTCGGAAAACTAGCCCCTCCCCCCGGAAGTCGTTGGAGGGAGGAGACGAAGCGAGCTACGAAGGAACTAGAGGAGAACTTCAACACATACAGGAAGACATGGCCGGATTCAACACCAATCACCGTAAACACTCTTGTTAATGATATCGCCTTTGCGTATACTATGCTTGATTCAAGGTGTTTGACCACAGCCTTTGTGTCTGAGAAGTTTGCTAGGAAAGCTAACCTACAACGCATTAGTTTGAATAATCCCCGTCAAGTGATGGGATTTAGAGGAATAACCTCCTTAGTCCATAAAGCCGCTTGTATGGAGATAGACATCGAGGGGCACGTCGAAATAATATGGGCGTACATTGATAGGAAGGAGGAGGACTATAAACTAGTCCTTGGTTTGCTATAGTAGAAGAAGAACGCTGTATCAGTGGCCCTAGGGAAAAGATCCATATATATAGGGTCCTCCTGCACGAGGGTTAGAGATAAGCAGGGGAAACAAACTCCTGCTCCTAGTTGGAAAGTTTCCGCTACGTCGTTCATAACCCTAAATAGAAGAAACACGAAAGAAAAGAATAGACTAAAGGTTTTTGCCGCATCCCTTAAGGACATCTAAAAAGCCCTGGCCCTAAAGGTTAAGATAGACCTAAGAGACCACCTCCCTAAATGGCTCCTGGACTAGGTAGAAGTCTTCTTAAGGGAACAAGCCGACAAACTTCCCCTGTTACGAGGCTCTGGGATTGATCATTCGATCCCCCTTATTAAGAAGAACGGAGAGATCCTAGAAATCCCCTTTGGGCCCCTCTATAGTATGTTGAAGGAGGAACTGCTTATTCTCCGTAAGGAGCTAACAGAGTACCTTGACCGCGGCTTTATTCAGGTGAGTAAGTCTAGCGCAGCGGCGCTAGTGTTGTTTGCGAGAAAACCTAGGGGAGGCCTACAATTTTGTGTAGACTATAGGGCACTAAATGCCCTGTCAAAGAAGGACCGCTACCCCCTCCCCCTTGTCAGAGAAACGCTACAGCTCCTTGCTAAGGCTAAGTAGCTGACAAAATTAGATGTGATTCAGGCCTTTTATAAGTTAAGGATAGCGAAAGGAGAGGAATAGAAAACGGCCTTTCGAACCTGATTTAGGTTATATAAGTGGCTAGTAGTCCCCTTCGGACTGGCTAATACACCAAGCACTTTCCAGAGATATATCAACTTTGTTCTAAGGGAGTACTTAGATAACTTCTGTTCCGCTTATATAAACAACGTCCTTATATTTTCTAGCGGATCTTTAGAGGACTATTAGAACAAAGTAAGAAAAGTAGTGGAGAAGTTAGGCGAAGCAGGGCTGCACCTAGACATTAAAAAGTGCGAATTCGCGGTTACTAAGACTAAATACTTAGGATTCATTGTGGAGTGTGGGAAGGGGATTAGCATGGACCTAGAGAAGGTTAAGGCTATTTAGGACTAGGCCCCTCCTATGGACGTGAAGGGTGTCTAGAGTTTTTTAGGGTTCGCTAACTTCTACTAGAGGTTTATAAAGAACTTCTCGGGGGTAGCATCCCTATTAACGAAGTTGACTGGGAAGGAAACTCCCTTCTTGTGGGGGCAGGAGTAATAGCAGGCCTTTGACCACCTGAAGAAAGTATTCTGCACCGAACCCACGCTAGCCTATTTTGATGCTGAGAAGGAAGGAGTATTGGAGGCTGACTCCTTGGGCTGGGCCTCTGGAGCCTGCTTCTCGCAGTTCGACGCAGAAGGAATCCTTAGGCCGATTGCCTACTTCTTTGCTAAACACACTTCTGCGGAGGCGAACTACACAATCTACGATAAGGAGATGCTCGCAGTTATTAAGGCAACTAAGGAGTGGCACAACATGCTCTGGGCTGTCCCCCACACACTTGTATACACTGATCACAAGAACCTTACGTACTTTACGAAGTCTAAGAGGTTAGACAAGAGGCATGTGCGCTAGGCTGACACCCTTAGCAAATACAATATGATATTCTAATATAGACTGGGAACTGTCAACTTAAGGGCGGATGCCCTTTCGCGACGCCAGCAGGACATGCCCGCTGACGCTGAAGACGACCGGGTCAAGTCCCGTGAAACCCAACTCCTCAAGAAGGTCCCTTTGGGGAACGGAAATGTTGGGCTCCGAACATCTACAGCCCCAGCGATACGAGCTCTTCCCGGGAGGCTCGACCCCCCCGGAGAAGAAGGGAGCCGGGCCGAACGCGAGGACCAACAGTCCTCTCCTCCCCGCTCACTGGAAGAGTTTCCCCCCGGACCGGAAACGCGCCCCCCGGCGGACGCGGACTTAGACGAACTGTGGGCTCGCGGCTTAGAGGAAGACCTAGTGTTAAAGGAGGCAAAGGAGTGTGTCCTTCACCACAGGCGCACTTTCCCCTCCTCCCTGAACCTGAAGGTCGCTATACAAGAATGCGACATCGATGACGCCAGTCACCTCCGGTACCGGAAACGAAGATGGGTCCCAGACTGGGAACCCCTACGGACGATGCTGGTCGCTGCGGTCCACGACTCCCCCACATCTGGGCATCCAGGAAGAGAAATCACCTACAAAATAGTCGCCAGATCATACTTCTTCCCAGGGATGTCGGATTTTATCCGCAGATTTATTAAGAACTGCGACGTGTGTGGGAGAACTAAGCCGTGGAGAGACATGAAGCAAGGGCTGCTGAAACCCCTCCCCCTCCTGGACCAGATATGGAAGGAGATCTCTATGGACTTCATCACCAAGCTCCCTATGAGTGGAGGGAACACGAACATAATGGTGGTGTGTGACAGGCTAGGGAAAGGAACAGTCCTAGTCCCCCTACCAGACCTGGAGGTGGAAACCGTGGTGGAGGCGTTCCTCCGCTACGTCGTAGCCTACCATTGGCTCCCCGATGCTATAACCTCTGACCGCGGAGGTCAATTCGTGAGCGACTTTTGGAGGCATCTATGTGAGAGGATAAAGATACAGAGGAGATTATCCTCCTCTAAGCACCCAGAGACCAACGGCACCACGGAACGCATGAATTCCGTGATTGAGGCATACCTCCGCGCTTTCGTGCAGTAGGACCAGAAAGATTGGGCCCTACACTGCCCTATGGTGCAGATAGCTATCAACGGGCGAGAAGCCACCTCTACTAGAGTGGCACCATTTTTCCTCCAGCATAGATATAATGTGGACCCAGCCAAGCTGGACGCGGAGACGGAAGCTATCGACCATCACCGGTGGGATTTGCAACCAGCGAAGTCCGCCAAAGCTTTGCTGCAGAAGTTCCAGGAAGTTTTCGCGTTCGTCCAAGCTAAAATGGCCGAGTCCCAACAGGAGCAGGAGCGACAAGCGAACCGGCATCGGAGGGACGCTCCCATATTGAAGGAAGGAGACAAAGTTTGGCTCCAGTATAGGGACCACCTGTCCAACTCCCGCCCCAACAAGAAGTTGGACTAGAAAAACGCAAAGTTCACAGTTACGCGAGTAGTAGACTCCCACAATACGGAACTAGATGTTCCACCTAGAGTCCACCCAGTGTTCTTAGTGAATCGCCTACGCCTAGCTAGAGGAGACCCTCTCCCTAGCCAGGCCACGGATGACAGGAAACCAGAGGCTGTCATTATCGAAGGAGAAGAGGAATGGGTCGTAGAAGATATCTTGGCCGAGAAACCCACCCGAAGGGGGAGGGGGCCATGGAGATTACTATACCAAGTCAAGTGGTTGGACGACGCCAACCCGACTTGGGAACCCGCTGCGAATCTCTCTGCTACAGAGGCATTAGACTGCTGGGAGATGTACACCTCCCCATTCCGAAACGACGATAGAGAGTTACCTGCGGACTTCCGTAGGAACTCCCTAAACTAACGAACACGCTGCAGCTTCCAACACGGGAGTTATATCTTTAGTGGAGAACTCTGGAAGCCTCCACGCATAGAATATAACGCTAGAATTTTTTCCTAGGGGAGGGAGATATGTGAGGGGCTGAGCGCCCTTCTATAGTTACTCGGCCTGCGGCCTCGGAGTTCTAGGTCCGTGCTCCTGCCAAGCCAGGAGTATATATATAAGTCCATAGCCGGAGTTACTATTAGACCCCATCGAATTCTTAAGTTTACTTAGGCGACTCTGACCTCTTGGTCCAAAGCCCCTTACAAGAACTAGTTTTAGCTTATAGTAAATATAAAGGCTAACTATAGTATTTTTAATAAAGATATATATAACTTTAATAAATTTAGCTTTATAATAGGTATAATATTATTTAAAGTAGTAGTTATAAACTTTAAGTATTACTAATAGCTAAAAGGACTCTAGCTAGGCAACTAAGAGTAGATATTAATTATATAGGGTATTAGAGTAACAAGATAGGTGCTCCTACTCTTTATTATCTTTCTAGGCAAGCACTACCTTTTAGCCTAGTATAAAAAGAATAAAATTAATCCTTCTTAGGTTATTTAACTTACTAAGAATAGCTAAACAAATAATAAAGTTAGTATTAAGTAGTTTAAGTATTTTAATAAGCATATAAAGAGTAGTATTACTAGTATATATTAATTACTAATTCTAGATAGCTATAAGAGCTATAATATACTACTATTTTAAAAACTTTCTAAAAAAAAGAATGTAATTACTTTTTATATATTTCTTTATTTATTATACCTATTATAGCTACTAAATATAAATTCTTTTATACCTTTAAAGAAGGCGTATAGTTACTAAGTTAAGAATTTAATATATAACTAAATTATATATATTACTAAACTTAAATTCTTATCTTACTTTAAATAAGCTTTTTTAATACTTTTAAAAAGAGTATAGTTTAAAGTAGCTTTTAAAGCGCTAGTCTAGTGCTATTTAATCTAAAGGTAATATTATTAAAGCTTATAATTTAGTTGCGTACGCTAACACTTTCTACTATTAATAATATACTTTACACTCGAGTTAATTATTTTATTAAGTCGATTACTTTGCTAAGACCCTACAAAGTTCTATACTATTTATAATAGTATAGAGTTAACACAAACTATTTTTAATAGTCTAAATAGTGTTAGATAGGCTCTCACTAGTGAAAGGAAAGGAACTGAAAACGGATTACATTCCAAGATTGATTATGATTCTTGTCTTCGTGTGGATGCTACAGAGGTGTACATGCTCTTGTCCAAGTAGGACCGAAGTAGGATCGAGGCGGTCTATTGGGCATCGTTGGGCAGCCAATGTATCTACCAATGCCGATGATCCGACACTGGAAATCTTTTCTTTCTGGATAGCTTGGTAGTGACTGTGTGTGTCCATATTAACTGTGTGTAAAGCATTAAACATCAGAGCCTGTTGGCCTCTGTACCCAGCCCTCAACTCGGACTGTCAACTCATTCCTGTTAATAAGGTGCTCAAGGGCGCGGTTTGGTGATGCCTTGGTGAAAGCGTCCGCAGGATTGTCTTCACCATTAATCCAGCGGATCTCAGTGATCTCGCGACGCTCATATGACTGGCGCAACGCCATGATGTCGATCATGAGGCGCTTTTCCTTTGTTGTCCAAGCTTCACTAGACACTCGTACAGCGAGTACGAATCTGTGCAGATAACTAAGGGAATTGCAGGTAGTCCAAGGCGTTCTGTGATCATCCTCAAGGTGGTTGCAATAGCGATGCCGATGTCAAAACCGTTGACCATGCCATAGATTTCTGAGGCCAGTACGCTTCGTGTGACGCGTTTGCATTTCGTAGAGCTGTAGTGGATTACATTGCCACAGATTGTAAAGGTGTTATCGACGTCTGTAGACTCATTGACAAGCATCAATACAAAGCCTAGCTGCGAACTGAGGTCCTTGTTGTTGGCAAATGAGCCGTCTACAAAGACCATCAACTTGGCATTGATAAGGTCAACGGGTACGTAGCGCAGACCGCGGTCGAGGTTCTCCATCTGCCATTTAAGGCGCTTGTTGAGCGCCCTGATGTCCTCATCCGAAGGTTGCTGCGCTTGCGCGGCTACGGACAAATCGAAAGAAGCCTCTGGTTGGCACGTTGAGGCGATGTACGCCCCGCGGGCGCGCTGTTCCGTGTACTGTTTGCGCGCGATCGTGCGCCTTGATGTCCACAAGCTTAATCTTTCCTCCTTGTCCCTTCTGCTTAAGGTTTAAGATCGCTTCGCTATTTTCCATTGTAAGCGTGCAACCGTTGAAGTCCAGTTGCACGTCTAGCGTTAGGACAGTCTTTGGCTTCGATTGGAACTGTGCGTCCTCGAGCTTTTTCTCTTCGAGCGACGAGAATGCGGCTGTCCCAAGCATGAGGGTATCGTCGGTCTGCATGCCGACGAGTCCGAAGGCGTCTGCGTCCCCGTTTGTGACCAACAAGCAAGGGTCGTACGTTGATGTGGACATGTCCAATTCCTTACGGTGATGTCCGTGGTACGTTGTCCACCAATGAACCCCTGCCTCCGCGATCCCATACAGCGGTTTGATCACGTGAAGCAGCGTGCCTTCCGGATATTTTGACACTAGTTCTGAGGGGAGATGTGCAAGAATCGTCCTCTGGAGATTTGTCTGCGCTTGAGGGTATGCCTGCGTTATATCGCGCAGCTCAACAGTCATCTCACGTTGTACAAGTACGGGCGCCAGGGCCATAATCAGACGCTGGCTACAGCGTTGAATAGTTGGAGACTGTGTTAAGATAGCTTCCTTGTCGTGGTCCTGGTAGCCTTGGATGACTAGACGGGATTTCTCGTAGGGCTTAGTTGTTTTTCCTTTGACCTCTCGTACAAGGCGCGATTTGAAAATTCGGATCCCGCCGTGCAATTCCTTATCGTACAGTTCAAACTCGAACACTCCACGGCCTACGAGGTCACTAATCTCTTGATCGTCGGACGCCTCAAAGGGTGCGCCTGGGGTCGTGATGACCCCATCATTGCGTAGCTTGATCGCTAGCTCATGGTCGGCCTCCTCCTTCTTCGTCATGTACACATTCGCCTTGCGCTTGTTTTTCGATCCTAGAGGACGGCCTCTCTTGCGCGGTTGCGCTGCCATAGGTACTTCCACATCTGCAGGTGGCTCATGCAGTGCGTGTGGCGCATCAGGGTCGCTCCAGAGGTGGTCTGGTCTGTAGTATGGCTTGACAACAGTTGATCTGAATGTTGTTGGACCATTGACCATGTCAACAGTGACGTTGTGGCCATCTATGCTGGCGATTTTATACGGGCCGTTCCAGCCGTCACTTTCTCTCCAGATTAAAACCTCGCTTTGTAGCGGGAGTGCGAGTACGTCTTCAGTAGCAGGTCCGTTCCGGGTGTTCAGGGCGTCCGCGACCTGGCGCTCTGCGGCGATCTTGCGCAGGGCTTTCGTCGCCTTTTGAATGGCCTCGCTGCGCTTGACCATTGACAGTGACGGCGGTGACTCCGTCGTCATACGTGGGTACGCCCCAAAGACCAGCAGAGTCGGGACTAGCCCGTCAGGGCCGGCCGTATCGTTGACGGCTTTCACAGCCATCTGGAGGATCGCTTCGTCGGACATAGTGCCGGCGAGCTCGACATGGAGTATATCCCATGCGCGGCGTAGGGGCGCATGATACCTCTCAGTCTTGCCTATAGACCAGTGCGCCTCCGTAGGCACTTGTTTACACGTTACTCCCATGATCTTTGCCTCAGCGCGGAACTCTGCGCTCGCGAAGTTGGTGCCTGCATCGTGTGTAATGATATCCGGCGGGCCTTGGTAGGTGTCAATCCATAACATCCGTAGTGCCTTCCACGTCTCCTTGGCCGAAATAGCGCTGAGGAACTTCGCGCCTTGAAACGCAGTGGACGCATCGACCACGTGCAGTACGGGCTTGTTGCCCAGGTACATCACGTCGACAAGGATTTCGTAATTGAAGTAGCGGTCGTCCTTGAGGGTGAACTTAAATCGGCGCGGCGCGGAGCTATTTAGTTGACAATGATGACAGAACTTCGTGATTTCCTCGAGAGTTCTTTCTTCAAAGTCGTTGTGACCGGCGTTCTTCAATAGCTTGACGAGTCGTATGACAGCTGGGTGCCCGAACCGGCGATGCAGCCGTCTTAACTCAGTCTCTGTCAGAAACATCGTTGCGCGCTCTCTCTTGTTGAGATGGAACCACGGATGTCCCCATTTGCGGATCACTGGGGTGCGGTGTTCTCCTTGTACGAGCTCATCCGTGGTGTTGTTGAAATAGACATTCAACCTGTCCATATCCGCAAGGCACAGCAGGAACGGTGTGGGCGCTTCAAGCACCTCGAAATCGATTTTCCCGATCTCCGTAGAGACCTGCGCGGTGCCGATAGACGCGGTAACACAGCCCTTGCCGAATTTGATGGACGCTTTTCCTGCCGTGGATATGTCCATCGTGACCGTTAGGTCTTCTTGTGTCAGCGCAAGGTATTGTTCCCTGCCGACCGTGGATACATTGGCGGCGCCAGTATCAGGCAGGATTCCCTGGTACACGGATCGCGCGTATCGGTCCTCAATAAGAAACTGCGACGCTGGCGTTGACAGTGCACGTCTGCTGTAAATGTCGTCGCCAGAGATGTGGTGCAGGAATGCTTGATCTGCGAGGCATTGTTCCTTAAAGAATTGTTGTTCGACGTACGCGGCTGTGACGCTATTGTCGTCGTCCTCGTCCTCGTAGGCTTCCTCTTCTCTCCAGCCTTCTTGGTTGTACTGGGTCGCGTGTTCAATTCCTTCATACTCCGCGAGGTACACAGAGAAGTCTGCGGGCGGTTGTGTGTCCGCAAAGTGACATGCGGAAAAAAACTGCGCGCGGGCGGCCTTGCGTTCTTCGTCCGTATGGTTGGTCGACCAGCAGCCTTCCTTCTGGCAGACAAAACACTTCTTCTTCCAGCGTGGCGTGAATCCACGTGCGCTGTCATAGCTATTAAAGCGCTGACTGCCTCTGTTGCTTGCTTGGCCTCCTCGGAATCCACCGCTGAATCCACCTCCGCCTCTAAATCCTCCTCTGAATCCTCCTCTGAATCCCCCTCGATCTCTTCCATTGCCGTTGTAGCGGCGGTCCAGGTAGTACTGGTCCTCCGTGACCGTCTTGCTCCCCATTAGCATTTGTGTCGTGTGCTGACGTGCAAGGTGCGTCTCAATTGCAGACCGTAAGTCTGAAAAGAGCCCTTCGCAGATTAGGGCTGGCTTAAACAGTGCCATTTCGAGTTCAGGAACTCCACGGCACGCATTGATGACCGTCGTACGCAAAGCATCCTCGCCTTCAAAGTTCTTCCCAAGCGCGCGTTGGCACAGCTGCAGCTTATCCAGCAGGATCTGCAACACCTCGTGTAGGCCCTTTTCGGGGTTCTCCATTCGTGTGCGAGCAAAGCTTGTAGTAGTCCAGTCCGTGTAGTAATGCTGATGGTGGACGTCATGGTCAAAATGGTTCTTAATCGCCATGTACGCACTGGCGAAGCTGTCGTCCCTCTGTACGACCTGGATGTAGAACATCTCTGCGCGTCCGGTGAGAATACGAGGAAACACCGCATGAAACTCTTCCTCTTTGATGTCGACCTGCCAACAGATGCTGAAGAAGATCTTGATCTTGTCATCCAGGAGATCGTACGCGTCCCCTGTATACTTCTTGCTGTTGTCCCAGATCTTTGAGAATTGCGTGATCGTGCTGGCGTTAAGCCTGTCGTTGCGTGACCATCGTGGTGGCAGCGTCTTGTACGGGTCGTGGGGAAGTTCAGGCGGTCTGTCGGGTATGCCAATTGTCGGCTGCTGCGGAAATGGCGTGATTTCGCGATACGCGGTCGCTGGTGGTCGTGTGTGAGTTTGGGGTCGCCATTGTTGTGATCGGTCGCCTTGTGCCCACTGTTGTCGAGGTTGATGTCCTCCAAGCGCATCGCTTATGTACGGCGACTCCGGACCGTTAGGGCTCTGGTGTACCAGTTGTGGCTCCTGGCTTCGAGCGCCTTGTCTTGCTTCGTACTGCTCGCCTTGTTGCAAGCCCTGCGAGACCTGCCACGACGGCGGTGGCTGCATGTGCGATTGCGGTTGCCGTGTACCAGCTAGTGGGCTAGCCTGCTGTGGTTGTTCGGCCTCGGGGGCTATCCGTTGCGTGTTCCTTTGGCGTTCGTACGCTCTAGACCGGTGGTCGAACTTCATCGCTTGAAACTCCGCAGGGTCCCATTCGGGGGGGTTTTCCATGGCCAGTGTCTTGTATAGGGAATCTACTACCCTAGCGCGGTTGTTGCCAGTGTAGACTCCCCTATTTCGCAGCACGGTTTTGAGAGACTTTAGAGTATTTTGCTTAACCTTGAGGAACAGGTCTCTTGTCCATTCTTTAAAGTCCACTTTGTAATCGTCGAAAAGCTTATTATCCCAGACCATTGCCACGTTGTAGTTGTGGACTATCTTAGCGACCTAGGTTGTTGTGTGCGTCTCGTTTGCATCCGCCGGTATGGGTACATCCTAGAGAGATGTGTTGATGACATCGAGCGCGACTGTGTATGGACAGTCTCTTATAAGATGCTTGGCGGTGAACTTAGCCTAAAGGGAAGGAGCTTCCTCGCGTTCGCTTGTGCCGTGCTCTGATAGTTCGTTGAGCAGCTGATTCTGAGCATCCACCGCATCCGCGGCGCTTGTATCGCTTTGGTTGTCCGCCATCGTGCTGACGTGTGTTGACGCGTTGTCGGTGTTGTCTTGCTGGTTGGTCGTTTCCAGCACTTGTTGTGGTTGTACGTAATTGGGTCGTCTGGAGACGCTCGTACTAAATCGGTATGCGTTGCTGACGCGCTCTGTGTCCGCGGATCGGCCTGAACTAGCAGCTTAGAGGGAGGTTAAGAGTGCTTCGTGTTATCTCTGCCTCGCTCTGTTCTTAGCACATATGTCTTGTCCCGAGATTTCTCACGTCGGGGTGTCGACAGTCTGTCTCTTCTACCTTGCTGTCTGTGATCGCCTCAAGCAATCACTGATCAGTGTTAGATAGGCTCTCACTAGTGAAAGGAAAGGAACTGAAAACGGATTACATTCCAAGATTGATTATGATTCTTGTCTTCGTGTGGATGCTACAGAGGTGTACATGCTCTTGTCCAAGTAGGACCGAAGTAGGATCGAGGCGGTCTATTGGGCATCGTTGGGCAGCCAATGTATCTACCAATGCCGATGATCCGACAAATAGGCTAATTTATTTAGAATCTACTTCTATAGGCTACCTATAGGTTGTTTTGTTATGCCTAGACTTGCTATAGCGTCTATAGCGCTGTTAAGTAGATTTGCCTCTATTAGTATACATTCTTTTCTTTGCCTTTTGCCTATTACTACGCGCCCTAAACTCCTTTAGAGTGGCTAGCCGCTGGCTCTCTTTAGCTATAAGGACTTCTTTACACTGTACTTGCTTTCTTTTATACAATTTATATTACGTAGTAGCCTTATTAGTAGTCTAAAGTTTAGTGTTATGTTTAATTATTAATACTAAAGAATGCTCTATTAGCTTAGCGCCTTTAACAAGCTTTTTTACTGCCTTAACTATATAAGTTATGGAACTATCTATATGCTTTTAAATTCTCTACTTAACTAGCGTTAATTTTAACCTAAGTTTTATACTATTTTGCGAAGTTTATAACTTCTATATACTATTATAAATAGTACAAAGTAGAGGCGTATATAGGCAGACGTTAAGCTGTAATATTATAACTTTTAGATTATGGGGCACTAGGCCAGCACCTTAAAAGCCTTCTTTAATATTACTTTTAGTAATTAAAGCCTTAAAAGTAGCAATAAAGCAAGATAGGAACTTAATTTTAGTAATATGCGTAATATAGTTATCTATTAAATTCTTAGCTTATCGCTTATACGCCTTCTTTAATAGCGCAAAATAACTTATATTAAGTAGCTATAAGAGCTATAATAAATATAGAGGTAGACAGTCAAATTTCTCTAGCACTCTCTCTCCTCCTATGACTAGTAAGCGGCGCTGCTTTACTCAGGTGCTAATCACCCTCGGCTCACCCACCGCTCAGGCTGCTCACCCCCTACCCAGTCAGGTTCCCCTGCGCTCCCCCTAACAACCAATCGTACTCATTTATAAGTTAGACATACCCTCACGATTTCGTCAAGTCTAGACGAGTGAGATGCTTGGAGGCAGGTTTTGGGCTCTGGGGCGCGTTTTGGAAGGGGGGCCGGAATTGTCCCCCAAGGACTGGGGACAAAATAGGCCCCCTCGCCATGCGCCCCCCAGTGTTCCACGATGCCAGCGCCGTCTCTCCTTGGCAAGGTGGCTTGTGTTATGCCTTTGCACTATAAAGGCACGGTCGTGCTGCTGGGTCAAACCTACCTAACTACCTCAGCCATTACTGCAACACTGTCGTCTTCTTGGCAGCATCACTATCAGTTTTGGAACTTTGTGCTATTTCTTATTCTATTTTTCACACCGCAGCTTGTCCTACCGTCAAAATGCTGCAGAAGATTTCGCCAGAGGCCTTCTTTGAGCGTGCCAGTAATAACGCGGCCATAGAGAAGAAGAAAGACGTTGTCAATAGAAAACAGGTTCTAAAAGAACTTTAGCTAAAGACACAGAAAAACTACGCACGCGCGTTGGCGCTATGGGATTAGTAAGTTTACGATAGTATCTCTGAGCCCAGCACACCTTACTAACATGTACTTTTAACACTAGATATAAGAAGTTAAATCTAGAAGTGAGTCTAAATAATATTAAGACATCTAAGGACTACGTTATGTCTGTTGCGCTTAGAATTGAGGGTGGGTATGGTAATGAAAAGCTAGGCTTGTGGACCGTAGTCCAGTACTACAAAGACTTCACCGCTGGCTGGAGGCGAGCTAGGATGGAGGAGGAACAGGAAAATGAGGAGAAGAATGAAGAGGGGGAGAAGAAGGAGCTGGTGAAGGTAATAAGCCTAAACGTGACGCTGTCCACCTCAAATGTAAGTCTACCGCGGTTAGCCAGGCGTTTTATGGCATTAGTACTAATTGCATAGGACAGTTCATCAAGTACGAGCTGTACAATATCCTTGAGCTTCCCTTCAGAAAGAAACTGCGGCGATACGGCTCGCAAATTCATTTTCTTCACCTAGGAACACAGTGGTGGAAGAACGATTGGTTCGTGCTTCCAAAACCGCGGCGTAGAGTCGAGATATGGGCTCTCATTATAGCCTGTGTTTTCAGCACTTCGAGAATTGGCGAATACGTAGAATCCACATGTCGCCTGGGATCTGGTAGGGGCTTACGTTTTCAGGTGAGTTTGTCTTAAAGTAGCCTGCATAAACTAACAGCGATGGGTTAGGACACCATCTTTGCTGTCTTTCGCAACAAGTGCGGCAACATAGAATTTGCTGTACAACTCCAGCGAGACGCGAAGTGCATAACGTTCACTCTAGACAAGAGGTAAATTCAATCCTTATTACGCACTTGCCTAACGCTAATTGCGGAATAGACCAGAGCACGCATTGCATAAAGGTGTTGAGACTTGCCCGCTTTTTTGTAATCTAATGCTTGTGATAGTTGCTATGTGCATTGCAAGAAATGCATTTAGAGATTACAAGTCGATAGACGAGGTTCTGGCACTAGAACCTCTAGAAGACGAGCAAATGATTCAACTCCACTGGAATCCAAGCGTCCGGGACCTGCTGTTCTTCGAGGGAAGTGATGGGAAGATGGAGACCGCGAGCGCATTCGGCCGATATCTTCGAGAATGGGGCTTTTGTGCCGGCTACAACGAACCCCCAACAGTGCATAATTTTAGGGCGGAGGGTCTGATCCTTACCGGTACGTATACAATTCCATAGTACTCTATATACCCAACTCATGTCGTGTGCAGACAGAAATTATTCGCAGGACACAAGAATGAAATAGGGCGGACAGCGTGACCTAGCGGTATATCGTGATCATTACGCAGCAAACAACGCCGGAGTGGACGGTCAGGCAACCTTCTTCCACGACAAAGACCATCGCACGGACATTGCGGACCTTTTCCGTTCCTTGCTTATCACTCGGAATCCAGAGCTGTGGCAGTCGCTGCCAGCAGAAAAGCGGCACGAGCTTGAGCAGAGCGCCGAGTTCAAGGACATTGAAGCGAAACTTGAGGATTTTTCTTCGGACGACGCACTATCAAAGAATAAACGCAAGGAGTTGCAGGCCCGGAAACGAAAGCTGATTTCGGAAGCGCTTTGTAGGTGTCGGGGAGAACAGCCTACTTGGGCCGCGAGCAAAGTCGACGCCTATACAAAAGAATGCACCGGCCGTCACAGAACTATATTCCAACGAGCGCGCAAACTCATGCCAGTGCGCGACTGTCTGGCGTCCAGCATATTTATCGAGACCACTATACGTAGCGATGTAGGCAAGGCTGTCCTCCAAGATCTGATTGAGCTCTATTTGCAAGAAGAGGAAGTAGCATTCTGACCGGGTCTCGAGCTGGACAAATGCCACTGTCCGAAAACAGGCTTTACGCGAAGGATTGACAGGTACGCAACCCCATCTGCCGTTCATAATGTGGCGTCTAATGAGAACATTTCCAATAGTCAACCAGCTGCCACACGGTGGAAACACATACACAGTTGCCATCGGAAGTGGCTCAAGAAAAGTCACGAGTTCGTAGAGTTTTGCTTCCTCTGCAGCGGATGGTTTGTTGACCAAGAGGAATGGAACGCCTATTGCCAAGCCTATTTGGACAAGCCCGAAACGATCCCCACGCAGTGCAACCCACTGATCTACGGAGGAACACTTGCTGCTCCGGGATTCTGTCCCGACTGTTTGGGCGATGAGTCCATACCCCCTGAAATGCGAATGCGGCAGTTCCCCGAGACGGCTGAATAGAAAGACTATATCCACAATCAGCATTCTAAAGATCCCAAGTCACTAGTATGCCCTCTAAGCAAGCTCTATTGTGGAGAGTCATTTACGTCATTGCAGGAGCTCTAGTTTTATCTTAAAGACGTCTACTGTGTCAATTTTAGGAGTACTCTTAAAAGGTCTAGGTTAGCGGGCGAAGGGAGAGCTGGACTAACTAAGCGGACATGCGTTAGCAGGAGACAGCTGTTGAGACCAAAAGCAGAAGATCTGAAATATGAATTTGTCGACGAAAGTAATACGTTTTGGAACTGAGGAAAGAGGTCGACATCCTGTCCTACTTTACTCAAAGCCCCGTCTTCTGCTAGCTTAGGCTCTTCGCCGATCTTGGAATTTGTGTCAGATCAAAACGAGAGTGGAGATGATACGCCACTGTTGTTGTGTGGCGAATTAAAGAATAGTCTCGATAATAAAGATGCTCTTAGTGACAGAGCTAATGATAAGGATTGGGAGCATATTGGTAAGATTGGCTATCTAGAGAGCAATCACCCACAAATTCTGATAGATAAACAGACAATATTACGTTTTTGGAGACTAGAGAAGCTGAGGTAAATAAGCAAAATGACAATTTCCAGAGCACAAGCTTTCATGAGAAGTCGTGGCCTGGGCTTCAACTTGAGTGCGCTCTAGCGGCGCGCCCCAAGTCCAACCTAGCTCTTTCCACCCAAGGGGATGAAGAAGACGAATATAAGGTTGAGCAAGTTCTGAGGGCCCGTGTCTTTGGAAGAAAGCTCAAATACCGCGTGAAATGGCTTGGCTACAACGACGATCCGAAGTGGTATGACGCAGCCAACTTCAAGAATAGCCCACACAAGCTCCATGACTTCCATAGAGCCAATCCAACCCAACCCGGACCTTCACAAAGGCTGGATCACTGGATACAATGCTGGAAGGAGGATAGGGATGCTGACGACCATCCAGATGACAACAAGCCAATGAATGGGTTGGTTGGGCGGCGTGGAAAACTTCGCTAAGGAGAAGGATTAGAAGTTGGGTGTTGGTGGAATGTTTCATTCAGATCGTGATAATAAGGCTTAGGCAGAAAGTTTTCGCAGATTCGAATAGTCTCGGCGTACGGTTAACGTTGCGCGCAGGGAGCGTGGAAATCGCGTTAGAGCCTTGGTATTGCTGCTAGTTAATACACGGATACTAGTTCGACCTACAAGGTCTTGGCCAGACTCATTGCTGGCTTTAACTTAGACTTCCCAGATTGTGCGGAGGTGCTTAGGCGCTTAGGCCGGTGTTAGATAAATAGAGGATAGGGCGGTGGTGTTGTCGCGTTGTCCAATAAGACTAGCATTCTCCTCCACATCGCCCTCATCCAACATATGTCGTTTTCACTACGCTGAGCTTACTTAGTTAGGGGCCATTGCCCACGTTGTCCTTCCGCCACACTAAGCGATGATTCATATTCGTAGGCCGGAGCGGTTGACGTCGCTTGGGTTGTGGTGCCTGTTGGGAAGGCTGTAGGCGCGTTTTTAGGACGGACGGAGCGAGGCGAGCGGGTCGGCGAGCCATTCGCGGATGACGGCGGAGCTAAACGTTCGAAGAGTGCGCGAGTACCAGATGCTTCGAGAATCGCAGGTAGGCAAGGTGCTGGGTCATGTGGACCAAGAGGAGATGGACGGGTGAGGACTTAGTTATTCGTTGTTAGTTCGAGACGTTGCGTCAGTGTCTAAAGATGCCAACTAGCAGATCCAGCCGCCACCTAGGGTAGACTAACGTTAGACTAGCGCAGAGCACGTGGCGACAACGGTTCAGAGCGGCTTAGCCTAGTCAGTTTTCAACCTCATTATAAAAGAGATTACCAGTCAACAACGCTAGATACCGAATGCAGTGATGTAACATCTTCAATAACGTCACTAACTTAATTTACATCTAACCTTAGCTGTCCAATAGAAGCCTCTACTTCTTAGCTTAGAGGTAGTAGTCAAAACTAGTCCCATTCTATATATAGACATCTCACAGTAGTCACAGCCGAGCGCTTGGAAGATTCCTAACAATAGCGAGAGGCCATTTCGGTACCCTGAACAATTACAGGGACATGACGCGGATTATAAGGAGGAAATCGCGCGAATCGTCTCTATAGGAATCCACATTCCCTATCAATCTATGGCTCCCATACGTGCAAGCAATCTAGAACGACGAGAGTGGAGGACGAAGTGCTGTGAGAAACTGTCAGCACATATACGTAATACAAACTAACTCCTATATTTAGGGAAGCTAATAAGTCCTAGAAAGTAGACTTGGTATCGTTGTAGAACCCGCCCAGGTTCGTCTCCTTCCAAGCCTAGACAATCTGTACGCTTGGAGATTTCTTCCTGAGAAAAACCACTTGTTCTTAAAAAATATAAGCGATCATTTTATCAGCGCATACAAGGAGCTATGCGATGGCGTTAAGAAGACTTTTAAGGCTATTCTAGCAGAACAAGGAAATTCTGACGACTTAGGTGTGTTTAACGGCGCCGTAGCGTCGACTGTCAGCAAAACAGAGATTAGTTTTAGTGCTCTAATCGATTGGTTACAAGGAGAGAACGCCCTATTAAGTCACACAATCAAGGAAATGAGAACACAGTTATCAGCCAAACTAGAACGCCAACGGCACGCAAAAAGGGAACTAGAGCGTCTAAAAGAAGTAAACTAGAGACTACAAGCAGAATCTGCGGAGAATCTGTCTGTTGCTATGCGTTTAAAGGGAGTCTTTGACGCTCAATCCCAAGGATTAAAATCTGCTGTGCAGGAGCTGCAAGCGCTACAAGAGGGGCTCTTTCTGGGGACTTAGCTTATAGAATAACGTTAATGTTAACTTATTAGAAGTCTAACTTAAAGTTACACTTATTTAAAACCTTTAAAAATAAAAGCACCGTGCTCGCACACTATCTTAGATTGACGCTTGGAGTCCTACGAGACCAGTGCGGCGCCGCTCCCTGGCTTCCTCGTCGATTGGCATATGGCCTTCAAAAGCCATGCTGTGGAGTCTGATAGGCGTCTTCCTCAGGGTTGTTACAGTCAAGTAGGTCTCCTAACCGTGCAGGAACTGGTGCCGAAAGGAAACTATGAGTAATATGCTTGGCTATCTACCGTCTCCTATCTGTTTCGTCGTCCGTGTAGTCACATTCTTCCTCTTCTTGACCATCTATAATAGTATCATATACTGGTTCGTCGTCCATCAATTCGGACAAGAGGCGGCCAAAGTTTTGCGCTTTCCCCTTGCTTGGCAATGTGTTAGAGCACTCTACTGCCTGAGCAATAGGCTCCCACGCTTGCCAGAGGAAGGAAGCAGCTCCTGAAGCCAACCTATCTTCGTCACCTACCTTAACCAAGCAGTCCT
Organism: Laburnicola sp. JP_R_19; assembly: GCA_031010545.1. Taxonomy (NCBI): domain Eukaryota; kingdom Fungi; phylum Ascomycota; class Dothideomycetes; order Pleosporales; family Didymosphaeriaceae; genus Laburnicola; species Laburnicola sp. JP_R_19. Next base: position 692,388 of record VOIT01000046.1, read on the forward strand.
TAAACTCATCAAACAAGGCTTCAAGCGTTTTGTCTTCACTGCTGAGGCTGGCCACGTCGAACCACATCATCTGTAGTGCCTCGAATTTATCTTCATATCTTGCAACAAATTTCTCCTCGCATGCGCGCGATGCCCAAGGCATCAAGGTCTCATGCTCGCTTTGCTTGCTTGTACGATGCGTTCTTCGATATGAACTACTAGGAACGGCATCTTCTAGATTACGCGTTAATTGCAGCAAGCAGAAATTTAGAACTTCATACCTTGCAATTCATGCTCTGCTTGGAGTGGCCCCATTCGTTCGCCGTCAAGCTCAACCGGTCGGTTGTGGGAAATTTCGATCACGACTGATTGAATGTTCTCCGTGTTTGAATCATCACGTGCCAAAGCCCCATGGAATGTCCCAGTTAGTGGCTCGATCACTTCTGCAGAGCTGAGGAAGGCCAATGATTGACCTTCATGTATGGTATCGTCGATCGGGGCCGCTTCGGTACGCGGTGGGCTGTATGCCCTTCCTGCGTCCCTGGGAGAAGAATGGCCGTGATAGTTGGATAGTGTTCTCTCTATCTCTTCCCACTCTTGCAGATGGTTGCCCGTGCTGATCGTGTGAGACGGAAAATTCGTTTCGATAACTGCTTCGCCCTCACTCGTCTCTCCCTGAAGCATCTCAAGGTCCTATTTGCCGAAGTTAGCTTCCTGTCGCGCGGATGCAATAACGCTTGACTTCCCTTGTCAAGCATTTCAGTTTGTAGAGCATCATCAACTTTTGAAATTTTGAGAAAGTGGTCAAAACTGCCTAGTTTTCTATCTCATTATCTCAGTTTCATCTAAATACCACTCCTAGCCATCTTCAGGCACCGCACGCGTGCGGTGGTTTGATGATAGCAATGGAGACGCCTTAGAGGCCCCCTCTGGGGACCTCTACAGCGACCCGCCCACCAGACCTTGAGTCTGCGCAACAGAATAACCTCCAGCACGCCACAAGGAAGCGCCAACAGTCTGATATTCGCCCTCCTAGACGCCTCTCCTTTGGTGGAGGCGTGCCTGTCCGCCCTGCTGACACAGAAACTGCAGCCAGTGTCCTTAACTCCTACCTTACGGCCACCCGCAAGGCGGCAGAGACCTAGGAAAAGATAGTAATGGCAATAGCTGATGCTGTTGACTACTGCCTCGCCAAATTTAAGCGCCTGGAGGAACTGGCGGCTGCTATCGCCCTCCGCAACCGCGTTATACAGGCGATGAAAAACTCTACTACTGCGCCAAGCCTTCGCCCCAATCCGGTAAGGACCGGCTACGACTCGACAACCACAGCCTACACTACGGACAGTGACAGCGGCCTTGCCGCCCAGCCTTAGAAGACATGGGCAAGCGTAGCATCCGCCTCCTATCACGGGGACAGCGGGCACACGACAACTGACAGCAGAAGGGCCACAGCCGCTGTTAAGCGACAGCAGCCCCCCAGACAAGCAGCAGACCCACGGATCTTGCTCACTGTCTCGAATCCAGCTAACAGGCTCGGACAGACCTCCGCCTTCGCTGTGCGAAAGGCAATCTGCGACGCTATAGGACTTGATATTAGCGACATCCCCACGGCCACAAGGACCCGAACAGGCTGGGCTATTACGCCAGCCTCTAAGGCTATACGACAATAACTTATGGAATAAGAAAAGAAGGAACCGATGATCCGCTCTATTAATGGCGACAGCGCAGAGTTGCCCACACGCTGGACCAACTACGCTGTCCCTGGGGTGCCTAGCAGCTACCACTCGCTGTTAGGACAAGAAGTCCCGTACACCCTAGAAATGATCGCGGAAGAGGCTTTCACGCAGACCTTGACTCGCCCAGTAAACTGCTGGCCCTCTAGGCACGGCCTAAACTAATACGGGCACACTACCTATGTGGTGTCCTTTGAGAAGCTAGTAACACCTTTCTGACTCTTTGGCGTCAGCGACTTATCCCGCGAAATTGTCAAGAAACGCGCAATTGAGCGACATGACCTTGGCTGCTAGGGATACTGCAACGCAGCGCGTTGCACCTGCGCGCCCCGCTGCCGCAACTGCGGCATGAAACAGAGCGAGCACGAAGGCCCTATAGGTGACAACTGCGCTCACAAGCTACAGTGCCCTAATTGCCGCGGTCCACACGCCGCCGACGATCCGACCTGCCTGGTAAAGCCCAGGCGAGTGAGCGGCAGGATTATAAGACCTACCCGCCGTGAGCTGGCCACCCTCCGCCGCGCTGGACAAAAGGCCTACGACCAGCTACACAACCCGCAACCCCAACCCGCGCCCACCGCGCAGAGACAAGGCAACGCCGCCAACAGAGAAGGCGCCCCTCCCACTGAGGGCAACGCTCAACCTAACGAAGAGGACACTGCTCCTACTGGAGACACTGTCCAATAAGCCCCTTAAGAAGAGCCTACAGACTAAGAGAGCTAGGAACGAGTTTCTAGCCCCCGCCCACCAAGAGGACAGCGCTTAAGCCCCTACCCCAATCTTGCGGCACGACAAGCGGCTCGCGCCTCAAGCTAACTAGTCAGACTCACCGCGCCTATAAGCGGCAGCCTTAACCTCGCTGCACTCTCAGCACAAAGCGCGAGATATGCAGACCACACACAGTCCTCCTTATAGGAGGATATGACTATGGACGACTCCTCTAATTAATGAGGAACAACCGCCGTAGATACACCCCTCGCAGAGACCCTGATATAAAAGTATGCTGGACTAATGTTGGCAGAAGTGGCCTAGCACACACAGCCGCCCTTGAGATCGCTTTTATAGAGGGCATTGACATTATTTGTATGCAAGAGCCAGCCACCTAGCCTGGCACACGGACTTCGAACCACCCCAGCTATAACCTCTATCCACCGGTGGACGGCTGGGATAGCTGGGAGACCTGGGAGGCAGAACGCCCCTGGGTCCTCATCTTCACCCGTAAGGGCAACAGACTAAAGATCACGCCCTGTACCCCGCTGCATAACAGGGACCTGCAGTGGATTGAAGTGAATGGAATCTCTATACTTAACGTTTACCGGGCGCCACAGACTACGCTGGTACTCGACTACATCACCTGCCTTACCCCACTAAATAGGTGCCTGGCAGGAGGTGATCTTAACGCTAAACACGACATGTTCGAGCCTGGTGTCACGACCACACAGGGCGGAGCCGAGCTGGCCTAATGGGCTACAGACAGCGGCATGGATTATATAGGCGAACCCGGAATCCCCACCCATAGGGCCGGGCACGTTATAGACCTCTCTTTCTGCAACATCCCCTTCGCGACCACCGCGGTACGAACAGACATGAACTGCGGCTCAGACCATAACATGTTGGTTACTACGATCCCTGGCAGAGAACAGGAGCCCCTTGACCAGTTCTAATATAGGGTCCCCACAAAGAAGCTACCGCTATTTGTCGACGCTGTTGCTAACGGAATGAAAGGCGCCCCCCGCTCAGACGGGCCACAGACCTGCGAGCACGTTGACAGGCGCGTCGCTGCCTTAGAAGAAGTCCTTACTAACGCCCTAAAGACGGCAGGTAGAAAGAAGAGAGGGACAGGCCACTTGGCGCCCTGGTGGACAGACGATTGCAAGACAGCCTATTGAGCACACCTCTACTCGCTCGACGGCCACACCGGCTGGGGCCCCTCTGATAAGACACGTACTTTCCTAGCGATAGTCTGCAAGGCAAAGAAGGAGTACTAGCAACACACTATAGATAACGCTAAAAGCGACTAGGAACTTTTCCACATTATTAATTAGCACAAGCTGGAACCTACTAGAACACAGGCACCAATGGTGTTTAGAGGCGCGGAGGCGACTAAAGACAAAGACAAGGCTGAGATGCTACGATAAGCACTTCTCTGCAGATTCACGGCGGAGGACGATCTGCCGGAACCGCCCACCCCACAAGAACACCCTACTATCCCGTGGGACACGTACCTATCGATTGAAGAGACGGAGCGCTGCGTGATTGGGGTCTCCAGCACCTCACCAGGCGCTGATGGCATAACAGTCCGGCTGCTCACAGCATGCTGGAACCACATTAGACAGTACGTTTGCAACATCTACCGCGACCTACTATTGCTTGACCACTACCCGGCCGCCTGGACAGACGGGGAGATTGTTTTTATCAAGAAACTTGGCAAGAAAGACTACACAATCCCAGGGTCTATGAGACCACTTGCCATGCTGCTCTGCCTCAGCAAAGGTTTTGAAAGGGTAATCGCTCGGCGCATAGCCCACTTGGCTGTGCTGCACGGCGTCCTAAGCCCCCAGCACGGGGGGGCCCTCCCAAAAAGGTCGGCCATGGACCTAATCACGGCCTTCACCCATGAAGCCGAACTCGCTTTTAGCGAGGGCAAACACGTCACCATGGTAACTATGGATGTACTAGGAGCTTTCGACGCGCTGCTAGTTAACCGGCTACTGCACCGCATGAAAGACCAAGGCTGGCACTAGAAGGTCCTAGTCCTCACACGCAACATCCTCACGAACCGACACATTCTTGTCTGCTACGGCCAACACTGTTCTGGCCGCCACCTAGTGGCCTGCGGCACCCCACAGGGCTCGCCATTCTCCCCCGTTATCTACATGTTATACCTTGCAGAGCTACTGCTCCAGGACACGACTATGCGCTTTGGCTATGCTGACGACATATGCCTCTACAGCGCCTCCCACAGCCTCGACCTTAACGTTGAAATACTTGCTGAACAAGTCTGCAAGATCAACTTATATGGCGCGGACCACAAGATTGCTTTCTTACTAGACAAGCTCGAAATGATCCACCTTACAAGACAGAATGGGGACTACGCGCCGCCCTGCGCCGTCGACGATCACCTTACTATTCACCCAATCCTCCCCACAAGTGAGGTACCTGCACTGCGCTGGCTAGGCGTATGGTTCGACAGGAAGCTCACCTTTAAGACCCACGTGGCCATACGCGCCGCAAAGACAAGGGTTGTTGCCCACCACATCCGCAGCCTCGCTCGGATCAAACACGGCCCCCCACCGGGGTCTTTGCGCAAAGCGGTGATCTCCTGCGTCCTCCCCCGACTCCTGTACGGAGCGGAGGCCTGGTACGGAGGAAGAACTAAACCCTCTAGAATCATGCGCCAGTCAAAAGGCGCCGAAGTGAGCACCCGACTGGGTTGGCACATAGAAACACTCGACAAGGTCCTCAGGCAGGCATGTAGAGCCGTTGTTCCGGCCTACTAGACTACACCTACTACCGCTATCTTCAGGGACGCTGGACTTCCCTTTGCAGCAGTAGCCCTAGAAACCTGCAAGTTCCGCTTCGCAGCACACCTGCTAACAATTAACGAAAAGCACCCGCTAACTGCCAGGACTCACCTTCCTACAGTTAGAAGAGGCCGAGGCGCAGGCCTCCCACAGAGAGCCCGCACGAAGGTACAACAACTAGCACAGGTCTTCGACCCGGTACCCCGACCCGAATTCCGCGCCCCCCACTACTCCCCTGGGAGCCGCGACGACCCCACAGGCCATGTGAATAAGAAGGAAGCCGCCCGCCGCTTTAAGGAGTGGTGGGCCCTTCTCCCGCCAACTGCTATCACCGTCTTCTCCGACGGCTCTGAACAATGGCTTGACGGCGTCAAGCACGTCACATACGGCTACGCTATATACGAAGGGCAGACTCTCACCCTACAGGGCAACGGCTCCCTCAACCCCAGGTCCCACGTCTTCGATGCCGAAGCTGTAGGCGCGTGGCGAGGACTCTCACACACGCTCCGCACGCCGGCCTACCGGCTCAGACGCATATACATGTGCATAGATAGCACCTCTGTTATATGGTGCATCAGAGGCAACCCGTCCCCCTCCTCGCAGTGGGCGTTCGTTAGGTGCCAAGAGACAATTGAGAACCTGGACATTACTGTCCGGTGGTCCCCAGGACACTGCAATATAGAGGGAAACGAACGGGCAGACCGGCTAGCAGACAACGCGGCAAGGACCCCTAAACCTCCACACGGCATGGCAACTAAACCCACGGCCTCAGGCCTTAAGTCAGACGTTCGCGCCCTTACTAGGAGCGCAGAGATGGACTGGTGGCGCAAGCACACACCGAATCTGTCCAGGTGGTACATGCAGTGGGACCTCAAGTATCGCCCTGCAAAACAGCCAAAGGAGCTCACCCTCCAACGACCGACGCTTGCAAAGCTACTGTCCATGCGCACCCGCCATGGACACTACGCTTGGTACCACAAGAAGTTCAAACACGACGACGCAGTCACGGGATGTTCCTGTGGGGCAGACCTCGCGCCAGACCACATAGTCCACTGCCCACGAGCGGTCCGGAAGTTCCGCTACTGGCCGAAACGACCCCCTCTCCCTCCTAGCACCACACGGGAGGGCGTTGAATACTTAAAGACCCTTGAGCCTGAAGATGTTCAACTCTTGCTAGAGCTTGCCAACCCCACTAACACTAACAAATAAATGTTGGTTCTATGGACTGCCTACTAAGCCACAGATGCTGGCGGACGCGACAATAACCTGGGACAGCTCCTCCGGCGTCGACTCTGTCTGAGCTCCCAGCAGGGGTGCCTCTCATCCTGACATCTTGCCACACGAGGCAACCTCCCCTACGCTCTCCTACTCTCCTTACCTCTCCTTACTGTCTACACGATCCTTACCTTTCCTATACTAGTTGTACGCTAAGGTCTTGGCACTTTTCAACACAGCTTTGGGGCAGCCGAAGCTGCCCCTGCTTTGGATTGTTATATGTATAATAGCTACACCCCGACATCTCAGCCTATAGGCATGAAGACACGGATTCAGCCCCCGCACGGAGGGGGGCGGACTCTTACGAGCCGCTGCAAGAGACGGCAATAGTTTATAGCATGAATCGCCTTTACCATCTGGCTGGCCCCAGATGGCTACTCGGCGCGTCCCCATGCCCCATGGGAGGCTAGAACCTAGGTTCCTGGACGTTAATCAATACTACTACTACTACTATATCCAACCACAACTTCAAGAGATGCTGAAGATGCTTAGCCTTATACTAGACTGAGAGCTTGGCCAGTATCGATCTTTATGTATTATTCAGATTGTAGCACACGCTGTTAAGCATTAAATTCCTCAGCCTCTAGTATCCTTCGTCTCCCACTAACTGGTTAGAATGATGCATAATGAGAACGGTACTGAGCTGGTAGGATTAATAAGTTTTCACGACGTCTTAGAGCAGGGAATGTTTATGTATGACTGAAATTATACTCGTTAAGGATTACAGGTCTCACTAAAGAGCATTATTTAGTGTCTCTGGGTGAGCCAGTCGCTGCAAGGGTAATGCATCTTCGTTTGTGCGAACTCGATATCCTCTAATGCACTAATACCTAGCTCCCCCACGCATAACACAATGCGGCGCGATTCATTCCCAATCACGCCTCTTTCATGCTTAGAAAAGCATGGGTTCGAAGGACCTTCGTATCTCGAGCGAGGTCGAAAGAGTTTCACGGCGTTTACAGCCCTCGTATTCGTCACCACACTAGCTGTTAAAGACACGACTGACAGCTCTATTGTCCGGCTACTTAGAATATCCCACCTAAATTCCAAGGCGACCTTTTTTCCGCTTGGCCTTACCTTCCTGCTTAGCCTTTGAATTAGATGCCAGATTGGTCTGTGACTCAGAGCTCGTCCCAGGAGCGAATGGAAATTTAATACCGTCATTTTCCGATTCTGGAATTAGAAGGATAGTGTTTGTCCTGTCTGCTGTGACATCCTCAAAACATGTCTGAGGGTTTAACTTACGGAAGTTTGTATTATGTATCTGTATGCTTTCGTACTTTCTTATGTACTTTATCGCTAGTCGTTTTACCTCCTCTATCGCCAATGGCTTCGAGGAATCAACTAGAAGACGGCGTTCAGATTTCCATGCCCCTCTCTCGTGGATCTCGAAATTTATGGGGATTTTTTGGGCGTCGGCCTGTTGATCTGGAGAGGGAGTAGCGGAATTGGCTGCATCTATGGCTAGAGAATTAGCGTCATTTAGCGGAGTATAGGTTTACTAACCCATTTCTACTTGATCCTTTTCTGCTCGTCTCTGAGTTGTAGGTTCTATAACTTCCCCTAAGTCAATCTGGGTAATCCGTTTACGGTCGTTTTCTTTTCGTGCAGTACCTATACCTCTTGGGGGCTTAGGCTTCTTTTTATATGTCCTCTCTCTGTCGGGATTCCATAGGCTGGCAAATGATGCTCTGTCAGGTTGTGGCTTTGCGGGATATTTCTGTCTTCTGCTCGTGTGCGTCTCTTTGATATCGTCTTCCTTTTCTCTTTCTTCCTCAAGTAGCTGCTTCCTCTCCGCCTCCTCGGCTTGTCTCTGCCTCCCCGCCTCCTCGGCTTGTCTCTGCATCTCCGCCTCTTCAGCTTGTCTCTGCCTCTCCGCCTCCTCGATTTGCTGCTGCATCTCCGCCCTCTCCGCCTCTTCAGCTTGCCTCTGCCTCTCCGCCTCCTCGGCTTGTCTATGCATCTCCGCTTCTTCAGCTTGCCTCTGCCTCTCCGCCTCCTCGGCTTGTCTCTGCCTCTCCGCCTCCTCGGCTTGTCTATGCATCTCCGCCTCTTCAGCTTGTCTCTGCCTCTCCGCCTCCTCGATTTGCTGCTGCACCTCCGCCCTCTCCGCTTCTTCAGCTTGCCTCTGCCTCTCCGCCTCCTCGGCTTGTCTCTGCCTCTCCGCCCTCTCCGCCTCTTCAGCTTGTCTCTGCCTCTCCGCCTCCTCGATTTGCCGCTGCATCTCCGCCCTCTCCGTCTCCTGGATTTGTCGCTGCCTCTCCTCAGCTAGCCTTTCTTGTTCTTGCTCGTCTTGTACCGCTAGCTGGGCCTGCTGCTGCTCGCCTTTTACTAGATTAGCGTTACTTACCAGAGTATGGGTTTGCTCACCTGATTCTACTTGTGCATAACTGATAGATTCTACAACTTCCCCTAAGTCAATCTGGGTAACCCGTTTACGGTCGATTTCTTTTCGTATAGTACCTATACCTTTTGGGGGTTTAGGCTTTTTATTATATGGCCTCTTTCCGTTAAGCTTCCGTAGGTTAGCTAGTATCTCTCCGTTAGGTTGTGGCCTCGTAAGAGGTTTCCGTCCTTTAGTTGCGCGTGTCTCCTGGGTATCGTCTGCCTCGAATAGCTCTTGCTCGGTTTGCCTGTGTCTGTCCTCTTCAGCTTGCCGCTGACTTTCTTGCTCTGTTAGCCGGAGTCTCTCCTCGTCGGCCTGCCTCTCTTGCTCAGCTCCTTTCTGCCTCTCCCCTTCCTGCTCCGATATTTGAGCTAGCCGTTGCTGCTCAGAAATCCCCTCCCTCTGCCTCTCTTCTTGCTCTGCTAGTTGAACAAGCCGTTCTAGCATAGCTCGCCTCTGTTCGGCTAGCTGAGCAAGCCGTTTTTCCTCAGCCCGTCTCCGTTCGGATAACTGAGCCAGCTGTCCTTCCTCAGTCTGCCTCCGTTCGGATAGCTGAGCCAGATGTCCTTCTTCAGCCTGTCTCTGCTTGGCTAGCTGAGCCAGATGTCCTTCCTCAGTCTGCCTCCGTTCGAATAGCTGAGCTAGCCGTCCTTCTTCAATCTGCCTCCGTTCGGATAGCTGAGCCAGATGTCCTTCCTCAGCCTGCCTCTCCCTCTCCTGCTCGACTTGTCTCTGACTCTCCCTTCTCTCTGCCAGCTGAGCGAACCGCTGCTGCTCAGCAAATTCTTGTGTTTCTTCTTCGGCTTCTGCCTCAACCATCTCCTCTTCGGGAGTTCGTGTTTGTCCGTGAGATGTGCCGTGATTGACAATGCGGGCCGGTTTACCCCAAAAGGCAAAGTACACGGATCTGCGGACGAAGAAAGACGTTATCTCAGGATACTGTTGCTCATTAGTGTCGTGCAACTTATCTAAAAACAGTGACAACTTGTCCTGTTCGTGGTCCTTCGGTTTCGGAACCCCGCATCTTTTGGGTGGCCTTCTATCATTATCAACCTCATATATATTTCTCGCCTCCTCTTCTGTTAGTGCCTCGGCTGCAGAAAAAAATCTAACCATTTGCTCTATGTAGTCCTCAAAGGCGGCAGCATCATATTTGAAGCGATCTGGTCTCCGAGCCTCTAGTAGGGCTTTGAGAGCAATCTGCCTATCAGCAGATCCCTGCATTAAGTTGAGGATCGGCGTGGACTTAAATCCTAATCGATAGGCGTGAGAGGCAATCTCGCATAAGGTTGCCTTGCTGGGTTTCCAGTCCAGTTTCGCTTCAGAGTAGCGCATGGCAATAATCCATATCTGTCGAAGTGCGAAATCTTCTCCATCTGATAAATCTCCTGGCCTGAGTACGAATCTGGACTCAGATTCCTGAACTACGTATTGGCTGACTCTCCGATTCCCATCCCTAAACGCTCTTAAGAGGGCAGAGGATACGGAATCCCTTGGCGACAACTCTAGAAGTGATTTTACGCACTTGACGGGCCCTTGGAAGTAGTTCATATCCTCAAAGTAGCTGTAGAAAGAAGGAATTAAGCGGCCCGAAGAGATAGATAGCACTTTTTCCCATATAGCTTCGCGCTCTTGCTCGTTAAAAGCACTGAAAATCTTGCCACCGCGCAATTGGCCATATAAATGTTCCCTATCGGCCCTACATGCGCCTGGAGCGGTAAGCTCCAAGGCTTTTACATCAGCTCTGTTTAGCTTCTGCCTCGCTTGTGGATTAGGGAGAATATTGTTCCAAACTTCCTCGATATACCTAAGGTGGCAGAGATTTTCCTATTGAGCACGGTTAGTAATCAGAAACGCCTGGTGAGAACCCTTACCTCGTAGCATTTCGTGGCGAAAATTTTGTGTGACGTGCTCAATCGCATACCCCATTTCAATGCTGGAATGTCTAACTGAAGATCAAATGCATGCATAAACTCTCTGTAACGGAGAATCTGCTTCAAGTTTCTCGCTTTGTGTTCGGATATCGCGTACAAACGAGCCCACCACCGGTTCTCGAAGTACAGGTTCCTAGATATTTGGTATTCCCGGATTTTGCAGTATATTTCGCCATCATCCGGCTGTTTTTCAAAAGAATACTCTTCGATAAGTTCAGTTTTTAGGTCGTCGTTGAGATCTGGCTAAAAGTGTGAGAATCCATTTCTATACAGGGAAGGGCCTTTACCTGCGAGATATAGATCCACAACCCAGCGGCTGCCTGGATGGATATTTGCGGCAGCTTTAATTCGGTGTTTTCCGTGGAGACATTCCAATTGGAAACCGGCCGGAAAATCTAGCTCCGGACAGTCACGTGGATCCAGCAATCGCTCGGCGGAAATTCCCGAAACTGCAATGGCATCCTCGAGCTGATGCTGATTAATGGTAGCAGGAATACGACTTCGAAATTGCGAAATATCTTGCTTATTCCCTGCTTTTAATAACGTTGTAAGTTTTTCGGCATGCTTATTATCTACATCCCTTGAAATTTTAGGGTTATGTGGGAAATGCAACACCTCGATCTTTACTTGAGCAGCGCCTCTAAGCTTTAAGATTCTCTCCGCCGCGATTCTCCGCTCTTGTTTGATGAATCGTGCCTGGCGCATGTTGAGGCAATAGCCAGGAATATGTGATACTAGTAGGAGAGTGGATAGTGTTATCTATCCTCTCGTAGTTTGTGGTGCCAAATCTGTTACCACGGTCACGTGCTTTAACGTTCTGAGGACCAATTATGGCCCCGGCTATATATATCGCTTTTCTCTTGGGAAATTATAAAAGGAGGCATTTATTCACACATATCTTTCTTTTAACTAAAAACGACTGCGAACCTGGCCCTCCGTTACACGCCGCATAAAATGAGTTCCGCATGGAACAAACGCCACACCCAAATTGATTTCAATGCACTCGGCGGGCTCAAGCGTCAACCCGCGGACATAAATGGCGTTAGAGGTAAAAATACAACCCCAAAGCGTGATAGAACGAAAACCTTAAGAAGGAAGAGACTCGACACTCTAGATAAAGAGACCACGGATCCTGAGACTGGTTTAAAGGACCTCACACTCGTTGAAGCTGCTAAATATGGGGTCAGGGCACACAAATATATAAGGACGAAATCCAGATCTCCTTAGGAAGACTATAAGAAATGTTGGGATCTCCGGCTCAGTATCAAAGACTAGATCACTGTGGCTGAATGCAGAGGGGCCTAACCTAATGCCGTCGCGGTGAAAAGTTGGCCGAATAACCCTCTATCCAAGCTTGTCTTGGTAAAAAGGTTAGAAGGGCCGACTTTTGAGGAAAACGTCCGCAAATTGCAGCAGGTACAGCACACCAACATTATATCTGCCCTGGAAGTATTTAGGTTCGATTGGACTTCCTATGTCGTTTTCGAATATATGGCCTATTCCATTTCTTATGTTGCTGGCAATCCCCGCCTTGATGAAATTCGACTGGCTGCAATACTTGCACAGGTATCACCCAGGAGCAATACCTTGAACCAAGTCACTAGCTAACCGCGGCAGATACTCGCCGGGCTCGCGCACCTCACAAAAGAAGGGTTCGAACATGGCTCGCTTACTTGTTCAAACATCCTCATTCATCCATATGGAGACGTGAAAATTGGTTAGTAAACGTCTAATGTTTTCGATCTCCGTACTAATAAAGCGTATAGCCGGCCTAGAAAATTGTTATACCCGCGTATCTAACGGCGTTTCCCAGTATGTTGAAGCGCTGAGCTCTATTGCCACAGAACTAATGAATGGATACGTCAAAGAGGATGGAGCTGTTGGCGTCGACGATTTACGTCGTTGGCCTCCTGGCTCTAATGCTGTTAGCTTCCTCTCCGAGACTACTTCTGCTGCGTTAGTATTCAAATTAATCAATGTACGTACGTTGGAGGTTAATTTCGTGTACTATAGTCTAATATTCTCTAGCATCCGTTGTTGCAGCTTCCTTGGCAAAAGGATATGCTTATTGGGGTGGTATCTTTCGCCACCGTTCGAACGCGCATAGGTTACAAGTATCTGCCGAGCTAGATTGATCGCCCTAGATATTTCCTATTTCGCGAATATGTTTTAAAACTAGATTGGCTCTTTCGGTAGCTGCCATAGTCGTGATGTCTCGCGCACGTTCGGATCGGATCTACTTGGTCGTGATCCTGAGTCAAGAAGAGCATAGACGTGAAACCGTCTCTCGCTCCTTGTACTACATGTTCATATCTGGCCTTGACCCTGATGGGCCAATACTATCGTCAGTACCGTCCATCAAGCATCACTACTAAATTGATTTCGCACGTGAACCTTGACATTCGTATAGCTAATTTTAGTAACGTTGTCTAACGTTCCTGTTCCGGGCGTCTTACAAGACCAGTTTTGGAATTCTCACCACGTTCCCAGTTTTGGCCCCCTGCTTCGTCCGGTCCTGAATCCTTTCTATTTTAACGTCGCCCATTCTCCGCATGTAAATTAGATCTATGCTCCGCTCTTTTATAGCTTCACCTGCACATTTTTTGCGCTCTCCCCAATAGTCATTCGTACCGCCATGGAAATCACGCAACTGTATGCCATTGCCGTAGGTGGCATATTGCTTTTTTTGATGCTTATTAACTTCCGTCCTTACATAGAAGCATTTCTAAGGGCCGTTTCCCTTCCCGCATCCAAACACCTCACCTACCCGCGGATAATTCACCGCCATCGATACTTCGGCCCCTGGAATCGAGCCGACGTCATTATTCAGTTGTTTTACATCACGGTAAACACGTTCTGCGTGGGCTTTAGAGTTTCCGATGTCTTAATGGCTGGGTTGCGAGCCGCAAATCTCTCGTTGATCAATATGGTCCCAAATTTTGCCGGTTCTCACTTAAGCTTTCTTGCAGATATCCTTGGAGTTCCTTTAAGCACATATCAACAAATTCATCGCTCTAGCAGGATTATGTCGGTTTCGCTTCTACTCTTTCACGTTCTTACTATAATAGGAAGCCGAACCCCTTTTCCTTTACAAGTAGCAGAAAATTTATGGGGTCTTATTGTAAGCTATTCCTCTATTTTACATTCTGTTAATGAGTTGCTAACTATGTCTAACGTTGTATAGGGAGGATCTTCGCTATTCCTTCTGCTTCTAATTTGTAACCCTTTCCTCCGCAGCTTTTCATACGAAATATGTTAGTGTGGAGTACGATATCACATGATACCACCAACCTGATGTAGACTAGTTGCTGATCACGATTCTGCTACTTAAGCAGTTTCTCTGTTCAGCTTGTTACAATCAACTCAGTCTCTCATTCCTAATTGCTACCCTACTTATCCCTTACAGTTATGAGCCCGGCCTACGCTTAATTCGACTGCAGTTCACACTCTACCTACTTACTACACACGCGCTTTCCACGACGGAGATTAACTCGACGAGCTCTAGTTTGCCACGATGAGCAACAAAGAGGACGAGCTGATCGTCAAGGAGACGATTATCCTTGACAAGCCGAGCGATTGGTCGAAGTGGATCTTTCTGCGAAAGAGGACCGCTGAGGCATACAAGATCTGGGACTATTGTAACCTAGATTTGATAGTAGATACTGTTAAGAAAATCTATAATAAGAAACCTAAGGAGCGACTACTACGCTTATTTAAAAAGGACAACACACCCAACGAAGCTTCAAGCATTGTCTAGGGCGACGATGATATTGAACCAGACGAACTTACGAAATCTGAACGAGAGGACTACACCTTCTGGCATGGGTTCTACGCAATAAAGCTGGCAGCCTGGCAGAAGAAGGAGAACGCTCTCAACAACCTGGCACGGGAGATTGCAAGGACGATCGCTAGCAGGCATATCCTAGTTATTGAGGATGCTGAAACTCCCTACGAACAACTTATGCAACTTAAGAAGATATTCTGTATGTCAGTAGCAGAACGCAAGTATGAGTTGCTCGAGCAGTACGACAAGATTAAGAAGGTTCCACAACGACAGAAGATAGATGCTTGGTATGAGAGCTACATCACTATCCTTCGCGACATGATCAAACTGAAACTACCTGAAGTCCAGGACTATCGAGCACAGCAGGACTTTCTTCGAGCAATTAGGGGAATTGATGAGTCCTTTGTCACGCACGAAATTCAGGAGATCACGCGAGCCGAGATAAACGGAACCCCGTATATGGATCCTGTTGCACTAGTGGAGAACTATCGACGGTTCCGACGCACCTTGAACCCTGTAGCGTCAGCACTTGGAACATACGCCGTTTTAGGACGCCCTAGTCCAAACACTAACAGCAACACCCAGAAACGTACAGTCACGTGCATCTGCGGGGAACAGCACTTGTTTAAGCAGTGCTCCTATGTGGTGCCTTCTCTCCGACCCGCTGGATGGAGGCCTGACCTAGTTGTCTCAGCCGAGTTTGACAGAGTTAGGAAACTAGGCAAAGGCAACCCTTTAAGCGCAGCTCTGTTCGGAGCTGAGAAGAAAGCTAGTGAAAAGGCAGCTGCTGCCAACAAGAATGATTTCTCAATAGACACTGGTCACCCTCCATTGAATGCTCAAAACTCAACAGGAGCAGTTATGCACTGGCAAGGCAGCCAGAACGCAGCTCAGGTTGTTACTCCACTTAGTACAGCTGCTGTTCAACAGCCTCCACCGCCATTGATCAACAAGTGGATACTGGATCCTGGCTCCAATCTACATGTCACAAACCATCGGCCAAAGACTTGGGAGAAGATCCGAGATGGACACCCAGATGATATCCTACTAGCCGGCACGCAAGCCCTGCAGATACATGAGTGGGGAAATGTTAAGCTGTTTGTTGATACTCCAACTGGCGAACGTTGAGTGACTATGATATGGGTAGCACTTATTCCCACGTTCTTCATATCAGTAGTGTCACTCTCACGCTGTCAAGCAGTTGGTATTGAGTTCGACTCGGGACGTAGCTGTCTCTATCTGAGGAGCGCTTCAATGGACATATTCTGCACACTCGATAAGCAGGGTGGCCATTGGGTTATGGACTCTAACAAGGCAACACGTCCGAACGTATTAGAGAAGACAAGGTGTCAATAACTGCATATAAGAACTGTCCTCCGGCGGCTGTCCTACGGAGTAGACACACGAGGTTATATACATGCGGTGTGCGTAAGTACATGACGTAGAAACAGTAGTAGTGAAGGTTGTAGAACATAGTCGAAGATTCGGCCAAGAAGTATCGGGCCGATTCCGGGAAGGGTAGTCTTGATTGGCAACAGAACGCATCAGAGTTGTACACATTCGCGATTCAATCGAAGTCAGCCAAGCCAAGCCGTATAGAGCGCAAGCCTCTACAAGTCACCCCTATAGAAGCTCATCAGATGCTAGCTCATGCAGGACGACGCGCGGTTGAACACCTAGAGCAGGCAGTGGATGGTATCAAGCTCATCACTGGCCCCCAAGCTCCACAATGGAGGGGATGTGAAAAGTGCATCAACTCTAAGCTTTCTAAGATCATCAGTCGACGCCCTCAACGCGAGCCTGCGACACGCCCCTTTGAACGTATCGGCATCGACCTTGTACAACTCAGGAAGACGGGTGAAGCTTGCTATAACGGGGACAAGTGGCTCTTACACGCTGTGTGTCAACATAGCAGATACCATTTAGGGAAGACTCTTCGTGATAAGAAGGAGACTCTGACGCGCTCAGTTCAACAGATACTAGCGCTTATACAGACCCAGTTTGACGCGATTGTTGTATACGTTCGCTGTGACAACGAAAAGGGTTATGCTGATCTCTGGGAGGTCTTTCAAGACCTGGGTATCACAGCTGAGCGACGTGCTGTTAGTGCAGAAGAGATGACTGGCCTGCCCGAGAAGGCTGGTAACCTTATTATCACTGCGGCAAGAGCTTTGCGGATTGAAGCAAATTTGCCTAAGGAACTGGCTAACGAGTTATGCCTAACGGCTATTTACATCCTCAATCGATTGCCAACAGAGGTTCTTGACTGGAAGACGCCCTACGAACATGTACGCAAGGTGAAGCCGTCTCTTGCACACATAGACGTTATCGGTGCCAAAGCCCTATTCCGTAATACCAAGGTGGCCAAAGGTGACAAGCTCGAGTCAAGGTCGATTACTGGATGGCTAGTTGGATACGAAGGAACGAATATCTTCCGTGTATGGGTTCCTGGGGCTGACAGTGTTGTTCGAACACGTGATGTTGTCTTCGTACGAGACCAACGCTACTCGGCTCTACAACTTGAGCCTATGACGGAGGAGATACGACGCGTAGTCAGAGTCCTTGATATCGATTCATCGGACGAGGAGGAAGATCCCGTTATCGAGCAGATCCATCGTGATATAACACATCGTCAACATACAGTTGAGGATGATGTTGAGGATCAAGAAGAAGAGGCTACTGGGCCAGATGATGCCGAAGAGCAGATTCAACAGGAGGCCTATGAAGGATTACTCACACCCCGAGAGACACCAGTACCTAGCACTCATGATCGTTCTCAACCAAAAGGCTGGAGAGAGATTGCTTCTGGAGATACTGCGCCAAACCGCCATCAGAATAACGCTCCAAGACGGACAAACCCTAATATTGCTGCAGACAATATCGTTCTAGGGTCCCGTCGTCGGGGAGGTGGTAGAGGAGACGATACGCCTAGGGACCATTTCAGTACGCACGCTTCTCTGTACTGGCAAACGTTTGCTACGGCAA
The DNA here is from genome assembly GCA_031010545.1 of Laburnicola sp. JP_R_19. Taxonomy (NCBI): domain Eukaryota; kingdom Fungi; phylum Ascomycota; class Dothideomycetes; order Pleosporales; family Didymosphaeriaceae; genus Laburnicola; species Laburnicola sp. JP_R_19. The sequence continues at coordinate 709,988 of VOIT01000046.1, forward strand.
TCGTGCAACTGCCCCCAAATGAAGAGTTGAAGGTTCACCATGATCAACTGCCGCCGCCACCAAAGAACTGGGCTGAGGTCAAATCCCGCCCTGATGCTGATAAGTGGTTTGCTGCTGCGGACAAGGAGATTGAGGAGCAGCTTCACAAAGGTGTATTTGAGAAGGTGAAAGATGATGTGAAGGAGCACCCAGATGCTGAGACCCTGCCGCTAATGTGGGTTTTCACGTACAAGTTCGATGCTGATGGCTACTTGACTAGCTACAAAGCTCGACTAGTCGTGAGAGGAGATTTGCAGACGACTTGGGATGATACCTACGCAGCTACCCTCGCGGCTCGAACGCTCCGCTTCCTTATCGCTATTATGTGCGCCTTTGGACTCCTTGCCTACCAGTACGACGTCAAGAATGCTTTCCTCAACGCGTACCTGGCCCGACTCTGTTACGTCTGGACTCCAGATGGGTTTCCGAGACAGACTAGGCAATATGATGCGACTACGCCGAGCACTGTATGGGCTTAAGGATGCCCCAGCGCTGTGGCACAAACACCTAAAGAAGACCCTTGTTGATATGGGCTTCACTCAAGTCAAGGGTATCCCTTGCCTATTCACCAATGGCAAGCTGATACTATTCTATTACGTAGATGATATCGTCGTCCTTTTCCGCAAAGGCGATCAACAATATCATTAACAGTTTCAACGCGAGTTCACGAAACGATACGAGACACGAAGCTTAGGAGAACTACGCTGGTTCCTAGGGATACGCATTATTAGAGACTATGCGAAAGGCAAGGTCTGGATGATCCAAGACTCCTACATCGCAAAAGTCTGCCACGACCACAATCTCCTTCAGGGCAGCCGACACCCTAAGGTCCCTCTGCGCGAGTCTTATCTCCCCCCAAGTACAGATGAACCTAACGCGGAGCGCACCCGCCTATATCAGATCCTAGTTGGATGCCTTGGCTTCATCTCATATTTCACCCGGCCTGACGTGGCAAAAGCGCACTCGATACTTGCCCGCCATCTAAATAATCCAAGCCAAAAGCATCTTGCTGCTGTCAAGTCTGTGTGGCAATACTTATACAACTTCCAATTCTAGGCAATTAGAGCAACAACAACAGCACGCTCTAAGAACGCTAACTACATCAGTCAAATTGACAATAAGGAAGCTAAGGAGTTGTTGTTCTTTGGTGCCTCTGATGCCGCGTTTGCTGACGATCCTAATACTGCTCGAAGCTCATTCGCCTATGTGTTTAAGCTCTACGGTATGGTCATTGATTGGAAGGCAAAAATCATGAGATCTGTTACCAAATCAACTACTGAGGCCGAACTGTTTGCCCTGTCAACTGCTGGCACTGAGTTATCCTGGTGGATGAACACCTTTGAAGCTATTAGGTTTAATCCAGAGGTTCGACCTACGTTGTACTGTGATAACCAGCAAACAGTCTCTATCGCCAACAAGGACGAAGAAAAGCTCGACACGAAGCTTAGACATATCAAAGTACATCAGATGTGGATCCGCGAGCAAGTTGAAGCCGGGAACATTGACATTACCTGGATGGGAACTGCTAATGTGCCCGCTGATGGATTAACAAAGTCTCTCTCTGATAGTAGCAAGCACGAGCGATTCTTGCAGCAATTGGGAATGACCGATATCCGCCAACAAGTTATTGGTTTAGAGGATAAGTTTGTTACATCTGTCGTTACCTGATAGAGTTCTTCCTAGGGAGGTGCCCTGGAGGCCCTCTGTTCACTCATTTTGCTTTGTTATACTTTACAGCACTCCGCTACCTTTGTGCTGTGGGAGGTGTGTTAGTGTGGAGTACGATATCACATGATACCACCAACCTGATGTAGACTAGTTGCTGATCACGATTCTGCTACTTAAGCAGTTTCTCTGTTCAGCTTGTTACAATCAACTCAGTCTCTCATTCCTAATTGCTACCCTACTTATCCCTTACAAAATATTTTTCCGCATCCACCAGGCGCTGGCGATTGTTTCTGCGTATTCTATTTGGCGACACTTGGAATTGAAACCGCTTGTTCCACGAATTTATGCTTATATCTTTACAGCGGCATTTCTTTTGACACTCCTTCTCCAAGGGTTTTTTGTACATCGATCTCAAGCCCGCATCGCTCACTTCGAAGATGCTATCAAGGCCGAATTGACCCTATCTCGACCACTGAAAGTCAAAGCAGGGCAGTATATCAATCTCTGGATTCCATCATTAAGCTTCTGGTCTATCTTCCAAAGTCACCCCTTCACCGTAGCATCTTGGTCAGATGGAGAGCAAAATTCTTTGGATCTGTTTATTGAGCCTCGTAGAGGCATAACCCAGAAATTATTGCATCACCTTACGCCCGGCACTGATGGCTCACAGCCTCGCCTCGATGGCTCGCTCCCCCGCCTAGCTCTATTTAGCGGGCCACACGGGATTAGCGCACCAGTGGTCGATTATGAGACTGTTCTTATGGTAACGAGCGGTTCTGGTATAGTCGCACAGCTACCATACCTAAGACAGCTAATATATGGGTATAATGCTCGCAAGTCCCGCACTCGCCGAGTGCATCTAGTGTGGCAATTAGAGACTAGAGGTAAGGTCCCGATCGTGGGTCGCTATGTTGAAGCTCACAATACTTAGAGACGGGAATCGCGGTGCAATCTATAATTAACCAAGTTCTAAGAAACGACACTTTTCATGTTAGTATTCTAATTCTAATACTATCATTATAGGACGCTAACATATAGCAGATCCTTAGCATCTCAATGTATATAAGATCAGGAGGAGCGCATTTAGTGATGATAATAAGAGAGGATAATGCAGGTCGATACATTGGTTCGGACATTGGCTCCGCGGACCTCGAGAACAGTACAGAAGGGGTGGATACAGTGCAAGCCCGCCAACTTGTTAACGTGCACAATGGGTCTGCGGATCTTGAGATGATACTTCGGGAAGAGAGGGAGGAAAAACATATTAAAAGGCTACAAGAAGAGACGGAGGAGCGAGGGGAAGTCCTAGTAATGGGTGAGACCTTACACGTTATGTCGTTTTCACACTGCTGATCGTTTCTAGTGTCAGGAACGGACGAGTTACGAGACCGACTGAAGGATCTTGTGCGCACCTATTTAGATAACCAGATGAGGCTCCTCAAATTAGAATATCAACCGGCGTGACTGTGAGGCCTGTCAAAGGAAGGAGGTATGTAAATTACTAGTTACCTTACTTTATCGCTTACCCTAGTTCACCTTATAAGTCTCGTGTCGTCAGCACTTCCGGACACGAAGTCCTAACAAAGAGCTCAACTGCCCCTGCTATCCCAATAATTATCCCGCTTCGCTCTGAAACCATGGTTCATAGGCTGTCCCAGCCGCCCTAATTACATCGTTTTATCTATTGTGTTGGAGCAAAAAGGTTAATCTTAATGCTCCCGCGCAGTATCTAGCTTATATACCGTAACATATTGTGCCACCTTCCCTTCAAGTCCGCTTGGTCTGAACCATATTGTTATTATGAAGTACTCCGTTCGTTCTTATTGAACTCTAGGTGCGTTTAATAATTGGCGCTAGAAGTTAGGAATCTGCTTGGCCGCGTCTGTGCAGAGGGTAATGACGTCAGCTAAGCGGGACCAGAAACGGCTCTTCTATTAAGTGGAATCTTCTATTGGTTTGTTTTATAAAAAGAAAAGTACCTATCTGGGCGGCTAGGAATCATAATATCATGTCATGGGAAAGTTCTAAAACGGGCCCCCAGTTCAACTAATGACTGTGATGGTCCTGTGTATTTTTAAAGGTTCCGAATCTGGAAACGTGAGGGAGCAGAAATGGATTCCTGAAGCATCTGTCTGTTAGTTATTAGGCTAGCTGGCTAAGAGGCATTTTAATACTGATCTTTATTAGTTCTATTTCTCAGTTTACATTCTTTTATAAGGAGCTTGAAGCTGCAACTTCGTATATACTGTACTTCAACAAAATTTCACAGAAATGCCGTCGTTAACCTCAACGTTATTACTGGTTTCTATCAAAGAGGCTCTTGAGTGACCCAAAAACAGAAAAGATCGTAAGATTATACGTGCAGTAGGATCCAAGTCACGTTAGAAGTCTACAAACGCTAACACAATCTAGAGAGAGAGCTCGGATGTGGCAGCCTATCACTAAAAAAATAGCGCTTCCTTGGTCCATGGTAGAAAGTATATACTGGCAAGTTTAGAAGAGAAAATGGGAGGCTGAGTTATTTAACACGAGAACTTGAGAAGGCTTCACCTCCTAGCGACAAGCATCGTCAGGTTTGCATAGCGCGTTGAAAGAGGTATCTTAACTACTACTGAGGAAACAAATTACCACTATGCCGGACTCTAATAAAATCCATAAACGAAGACAACAAAGGGCAGCTTTCCGGAATAAAATCGAAGGGGTAGAACTTAGTGATGATGAATTCTATACCGCGGATGACAGACCTTAGCATATACGCTGCTGCACAAGCAATCGATTGTTTTGGGGAACGGAAGGAAATTGAAGATGGGGAGAGCGCAACAATTTATAACGTTACCAAAATATCCGTGCCAAGATCGTCACACCAATACCACGGAAGCGACTATAGAGTGGTATTTCCTCGACCTCGCGAAAATGCTTAAAAATGGAACCGTCTACCTATTCAAACGGACAATAGTACAATCATTCAATGTCCTATGTCTAGTGGGTGGGATTTACGGAACGCTCGTTCAAAGCCCGAGACAGGGGTTCACAGCCGCGCTTTGACGACGTCCTCGATTGGTTCGAGCCTAGTTCCAGGCATATGACTAGGCGCTGGGTTTAAAAACAGCCCTAGGGTCACTTTTAACCACCTTTTCAAGCATCTTTGATGATGATGATGAGTAGAGGGAGACGTAGCGGTCGGATTTTATTCGGGATATTGAAGACCACTTAGAGTTGGAGGGAATATTCTTATTGCATTTTGTGCTGCCTACAAAATCTGAAACGCGTTACTAATCAACCGTATGACTAGTCCGCACGTGGCTCTATGGCCATGCGGAAAAACACATCTACTGGTGCCGACGTGTCCGAGTCGGTTGGTAATCACAATCCTCTAGGTCTCTATCACCCATGGTTACTGCAATACTCTGATGCTCCTCCTCCATTTCTTGTAGCCGCTTCAAAGCTCTTCCGAATCTATGCACGAGTTTTCTGTCTCTCTTCCTAAGCTGTGTCTTCACCTTCTTTCCTAGTTTGTGCCTTACCTAAAAACTGTAAACCCTGCGGCTATTATCCTCACGATACTTCTTGTTCCACAGCTTGTATCTCCCCACATTAGCCATTTTATTGTTGAACCGATCCAGGGTTTGGGCAAGCTGCCGATCGGCCTTAGATTTAATCGACCACCACCGCTTCCACACCTTCTTCCATGCTGCGATAAGACCCGCTGCGCTTCTTCCCGTGTATTCTTTAGACGTCCAATCGACTATCTCTGGTGATTTCTGTGTCACCCGATTTCGCTGCGCTCGAGGTAGGGGGTTCTGACTGGAATGGTCATCGTCTGTGTCCATTTCCCCATCAGAGTCGTCGATCACGATAGCTCGGCCTCCGTTGTCATTAACAATGATTGGTTCAGACGGCTCCTCGTCGTTAGGGATCGATATGGGCAGGTCTAGTCCTTTAGTCAGCAAAGTTTCCGCTAGAAGAGGTAAATGAGGTACCTAAAGTCCCATGCGCCACACTCGGATGTCTTCCTCTAGTTCGCCTCCGCGACACAGGAGTTCGTCTGCCACTCCTTGCTTCTCGGTTGCGTGAAGTCGTGTGCGGAACTACCAAGGTAGTTTCAGTATCTTCGGAGACAGCACGGCACCCGCTCGAACCCGTGGACGCACTCCCCGGACTCTGTATATCATGGCCATCATCCCTATTATTAGTTATCGCTTCGTTGTTTTCTCCATGTCGCTCTTCGATAGCCGGTTCGGAAGGCTGGGTAGAGTCCTCCGTTTTCTGTGTCTGATCGTCATTTCCCGGTTCGGACTCCTGCTCTAAGGTTGAAGTCATCGCGGCTTCTGCATGGCTCGGTCCGGATACCTCAGGCTCCAAGGTCGAAGCCACGGCTTGGTCGGCTTCTGCACGGCTCGGTTCGGGTACCGCGGGCTCTGGGGTCGAATTCATCGCTTGATCTACTTCTGCACTAGTCTGCGAAGCAGTAAGTGCCGCAGGATGCTCCGGAAGGCATGACTTCACGGTCTGGCTGGCATGTCCGTCGGCTTGGTTCGCGTCGATGGCCACTATTTTACACAAGGCTTCTGCTGCTTGTATCGCCGCCGCGTCGTCTTGGTGCTGTGGCATCTCGTTGAAGTCTGATTTGGTGTCTCCTTCAGCGTCGAAAAGAGAATTTGGGCTTAGCACTTTGATGGTCTAAATGTCCTTCAGCATCAATGCAAAGCGGTATGGATTACTCCGCTGACTTACCTGGTCTATGTTGTTAGCTTGCCTCCGCGGTGTAGCGTCGTCGAAGTTTGGAACGGTTGGACCCTTAATGGTGGATAGAGCGCAGCTCGTGAAGCCAAAGGCAGGAGCACTTATGATGGTATGGACTTGGAGCAGGACGGGCTCGCGGAGGCTTTATATGTATCATCTCTTCCCGCTGGGAAAGTAGGCCTACGCCTCGATTCTAGGATTCTGAGACCACCCTAGTGGCGATTCACAGGCAGTGGACTTATTACAGCACTCGCATGGCCTGTACGCATGAAGAGCGGCAAGTCCTCTCCAATCTACTGGCTCAGATGGTCCTATCACAGGGCACACCCACCCCTCCTCGCTCCCCTGCCCACGACATCAAAGTTTGATCCCGCCCCATCTATGCTCGCCTCGATGCTTGACCGACCCTCCACTTCGGTTTTTAGACAGCTTTCATTTACGCCTTTCATGGCAACCAGCTCCAAGCGAAAAGACACCGTCGATGGAAGCTCCGGATCCGCATTCCGTGCCGTGCCTCCGTCGACCACCATGGGCATGTCTACATCAATCAGTCCACCTTATCTTGTCACGCATGAAGATTGCGACACGAGCAACCGTCGGCAACGTCTTGCCTATGCACTCCGGCCAAGGTTCCCATCCACCTTCTGCATAGGTAGCGGTATGCATGTCGCAGCGGCAAAAGTCACACGATGTTAAGCCAGAGGCCATGCCGGCCACATCTATCGGGAACTCCGTTGCTGCGAGGCAGATACAGCTAGAGAACAGGGCTAGGGGTCTTTCTATTAGACACTGCGTTGCTGTTAGAAGCGGGAGGCACAGCCGTGACGTAACCCTGGAGAAGAGGGTTTAAGTCTGCCTTGCACGATCGAAACACCGAAGACGGGGGAGACATGGTTCCCTGCAAGCTCGATGCCTCTGACCCAATGCTTCCAATCGAAGGCATAGCAGGCCATCACGAAAGGGGGGCGTTGGCCGAAGCGACCCTGGACTGGGTATGGCTCCCTACCGCCCACATGACACGGCACAGAATGGGGCATCCCAGCGTGAAAGAATAGATCCAGACGGGCGGTGGCTTGGTGTTTGAAGATGCCACCCGTGGACAGAACGTAGGTGGCACACAGATTGAACGGCTGATACCGGATCCTTTTCCATTCGAGGCTCAAGCTATGACTATACGAACGTCAGGCTGTTTCCTGTTGCGCATCGTGAACTCGCATAGGCTTCTACTTTTACATTCCCAGACATTCATAGGCTGTCCAGTCGTACTGCTCCCTCTACATCGCTGTTCCCAGAACGAGCTAAGCGTCTAACGGGCTCAATAACGCGATGCTTGATAGTACTTATACACAGAGCGAACATGTTTACCACCTGATACTCTGACGAAGATTACTTATGTTCCAGTCGGCAATCGATAGACTGTAAAAGACTATCGCTCTACACATCTGACATGACGCTGCAACTCCGTCGACACCGATAAACAGCATTAGCCAGCGTCGATATGTGAGGCTGCGCTGCTCAGAGAGCAAGTGGGTTTGTCGAGCGTCGCACCAAAGCGCCAATTACACCAAGGATGCTATGGTAACACATGAGAGCAGTGGGTACTCGTAAATGAAGTTGTTCCTGCCCGGAATAAGGGGGGTTCAGAAAGGGAGAAGAAGGACTCTACCACGTCTAGAAGGCAATATCAGGCGTGAGAAAGATGATACTACCATAGGCTAGCCATATAGCCCATTGTGGAAGGTTGAACCCGCGGAAGGTCCAGGTAAGCTACTAGTAGTATGAGTTCGTGAAGCAATCGTTAGGGAACATGCTCACATTTGTGCTGACGAACAGCTGAAGGGTATACAGGATGACTAGGTCGAGCTAATAGGGCTTGGTGTCTGTAGTAAATGCGATCGCGATCGCGACCATGCTAGCTAGTAACAAGCCTGCTTGATAGATACTGAAGAAGAGAGACACTGTTGTCTCCTAGAAGGAAGCGTGCCTGTTCTTCTAAAGCAAGGAGGCATCCTTGAAGAAGAGCACAACGCTTAGCAAAAGTCCGCTTACGAAGCAAAGAAGGAAGCTGATATGGAGGCCGAGGACCATAATAGAGGAGAGGTGATCTATGGAGCGTCTGCTGCGAACAACTCCTTATCTATCGATCTCTTGAATTACACTCCTCGCTTGCTCCGCGCTATGTAACAAGGCTTCACAGATGTCTCAAAGCCCACAGGCAGCCTGGCACGGCTGATCGTAAGGGCCGCATCAGTGCATCGGTACTGACTACATCCCTTGACCCACCTTTGGGGGAAACGGCCTAAGGATGCGGCCGCACTTCCGCTAATACGGCCCCTTGACCTCTGAGCCTCGATGCTAACGGCGCTAACAGACGCATGACCGAAACGTGCGTATCCCGAGCGCCTATACAGCCAACAAGGCTCGCATTTGTTGGAGCCCAAGATTCGGAATGCCTCCAAGCCGTGGCTGGTTGCTTCGCGCTTCGACACTCCGTATGAATTCCCCTTGCTAGCTGAGGGCGTGTCTGGCGCTAGCGATGCTGTGGAGGAAGGGTGTTGGTCTTGCATGCCCGTTCCTTGCAGCGGCAAGACGGGGTGGGTGGGGGAGGCGTCGTTGCCTCTGCATTTAGCTGTCTGCATTCTCGTCGCACTTGCCGCGGGATCACTCCCTTAACTGACTTGGGGTGGACAGGGGGTATGCATGAACGGAAGCCAGGCAGCGGAGTCTATATCCATGATGGTGCGTCTTAGTGTGCCTTGCGTTCTCAGCCGCTGTAGCAGGAAGGAGGATAAAGGACGTACCTGCCACTTCGCTTCGTCCGCTTCTCCTACTTTGTCACCCACTTCAGTGCATTCCTATCCAGCAATGTCACAAAGTCCAACCGCATCCTTTGCTACCATCGAGGGCAGCACTCTCTATGATGGAGTATATAGGGAGGGAGTATCCTGGCAGGAAATATGTGGGAAAGAGCAAAATCAGGTCAGTGACACTGCTGTGCGTACTTCCACCAGGCGCTTACCTATCATCATGGTAGCCAGCCGTAGCATTGGCAGATCTGCACGGCGGTGTGCTATCTCAGCTAGGCCCCGTATCCCAAGGCGGTGAACAGGTGGACCGCTCTAATAACAAGCGAGTTCACTTCGAAGATCCGGACTCGGACGATGGGCGTCCCAGTGTTAAGAGACAGGCTTCTAGGACAGTAAGCTACTCTACGAATGCTTGACAAAACGAGCAGGTCTCACGCGTAGGTAGGAGGAACGCTCGGCCCTAACAATGGCCATAAAAAGGATGCAGGATCTGGAAGCGAGAGTTAAAGCGCTAGAAGAAGGGAAAGTGAAGTGGGTGAGAGTCTTGCAAGAGTGGGCTACGGTGAACGAGGAATTCATGCAAGACCTCACAGCACTCATGACAAGCTAGCGGTACTGGTAGATGACGTGGAGAAATGCTATGAATAGTATGTACGGGTGAATGGGCGGGAGAGAGCGAGCGTGTGGACTTGTAGTAGCAGTGATCCATCCTCCTCGCGTGCCTTGGGCTACGCCGATTCGGTCGAATCGCGTAAAGTTGTCTTCCGGAACGATCCTCTTCCTTGTTAAGCCCGCCGGCAATGATCTGGTGACTTCATTACTGGTGGAGGATACAGCTTTTCCTCACCTGGTGTTAGCGATGGACAGAAGCGAAAGGGGGTGGCTTACGAGAGTATCTCGATCTGGTGGTGACCATGGCTGACCTTTCTCTTCTGCAGATATGAAGCCGTTGAATCGGCCATTGCGATAGGCTAGGAAATAGATGGGGGCGTCATAATCGGTGCACAACTTGGTGAGCTTTGCGTGACGAGTCTGAGTTAGCTTCGAGTAGTTGTTGTTCGCAGCCCGCCTGGCCTTCGAGTACGACAGCACTATACTCACCGAATCAAATCGATAGACTTATTTTTCCTGCTCCCGGTTCACCACCCTTTCCCCTGATCTTGCAATAGGTAGATTCCAAGTTTAAATTAGAGATAGTTCCGCACAGATTTCCTCCGTTAGCAATGTAATTCATTCCTGCTTTAAGCATCTTCGAAGCAATTAAGGCACCGTATCCGTCTTCTGTTATGCAACCCGCCAATCTCTGCAGGAGTGAGCAGACTCGAAGCTAAAACCGGCACTGTTACTGCCTTACACGGGATGCAGAAGAGTGGATTCCAGGCTCACTCCCTAGTCTTAGCGGAAGCTAGCAGAATTTAGAGTGTTTCCGTTTATGTAATATCAGCCAGCCGCGGCCCCTGAGACGTCACTTAAGCGCTGACCATTGAGGACTCAAGATCTGCCCAGCCCACAGGCAGTCCCAGCGGGTCCAGCTAGGAATTCACTGCCATCCCAGCTTTGACAAACAAATGGCTGGCGTTCTTTGCTAGCATTATGTCTGTTAGCTAGCTGCCCTAAGGATCCACTGCCCAAGCACAGCCTATTAGCTGCGCATAGGAAGGGGCCGAGCCAAACTTGGCACTCAATGCTGTAGCCGTTAAAGGACTAAGTCTAACATGGAAGCTTCCCTGCCTCCAAGGCTGTTTTTCGCCGGCTCAGCCCATGACTACGCAGGCATCAAGTCAAAAGGATCCGTTTAAACGCTGCAGCCTTGAGCTGTCCAGTTAGAACCCGATCTCGTACATGGCCTGTGTGAAAACAGTGAGTTTTGCATAAAGCAGCCCATGGCTGTGCTCGAGTTACTAACCCTATCTGTTATGTGCATTTTGGGTATAAATTAGGGCTTCTCCTATCTTATAATATGCATTCTTTTCTATTCCTACAGCTCTTTTTCTTCTTGTCCAGCGCTTTGCACAACACCATCTCCACTATTAAAATAGCGAAACAATTGTATTCAAGGTGCCGCTAGCGGAAAGTTTTATGTGTCCAGAAAGTTAGGGAAAATGGACCTGGTTACATTTCAAATGTGTTGATTGAGGGCCTATTACAAATAGAGCGACTGAAGAAGGATCTGAGCGTGAAGAAAAACATCGTGATTATTAGTGGAGCTGGAATCTCTACTAATGCAGGCGGTAAGTTTTTAAACCAATCATTTCTACTAGAAGGGTATCCTAATTTAGCCATAGTGGACGACTTTCGCAGTTTTTCAAGGACTAGAATGTCAAGCCAAAACCTATTCCACTCATCTGCGTACTGCATCCCTGAACGAGCTACCCAGTTGCACAACCAGCTGTTGACTATATTTAAATCCGCTTCGACCTCGGGCCTCACATCATTTGACTGCCTCATGGAAGCATGGGCTCAGTGTGGTCGCGTACGACGACATTACACCCAAAACATCGACTGCCGCAGCGATAGACTTCCTTCGCTATCTCAGATGACGGTCATGCTTCACGGTCGGGTCGACACGCTTAGATGCAGTATCCGTCCGCAGCATACTTTTTGTGTTACGGCAGAATCATTCTATTAACTAGTAAATGAGCGCTGCCTGATGTGCGAAAAAGAGCAGAAGCAGCGAGAGCTGGAGGGCAAATGACGACGCTCTATGGGCAGCCTTCGATCAAACGTACTACTTTATGGAGAATGCAATCCCGAGGAGTTAGAGATATTGGCAACTTTTAACAATGATCTATATCAGCCCTTTGACGCAGTCATTATTGTAGGAACAAGGTTAGAGATTGGTGATTTGAGGGACTTTGTGGAGAAGCTCTGCGAAAAGGCAAAGTCAGGCAACAAGGAATGCTTAACGGTGTGGGTCAACCGGGAGCCTCCAAAACTTAGGGATGATTTCGAGATGGATTATCAATTTCTCGGCGATTGTGATAAATTTGCGTTGGCTGTGTCAGGGTAGGAACAGTATATCTGTTGGTTTTTGACAGCAGCATACTTAGTTATTTTGTCTGTTAATGTTATGGTGAAGTGCTTCCCATGGTAGTGGACAGTTACGAATCAGGTGATGCAGTTCCTAACAGCAAACGCTATAATAGTAGGGTAATCGATACTGTTTTCGCCAATCAAGCTAGAAGGCAACTATTTCCATGTAGGGAACCCCGCATCCGTTGAGATGGAAGATGGCACAATTCCCGAAGATTAGCTGAAGGGGCATGGTGAGACACCATTGCCACAGCCCAACCGGTCTGGGAACACAATCCTGTCCGGCCCAATCTGTAAGTGCTTTGTTAAACGCCTAGAGTTTTACGAAGCTTACATATTATAGTTGTACGCCGCCATTTCAACCAACTCAAGTACAAGATTAATGAATTAGACCAAGCGGTATCCAATTATACTCAGGTCAGGGTTATGGCTCTGGAAAGAGTAAAAGATGAGACAATGATGTATGTCGGTAAGCGAATGGACAATAACGTCCGTCCCTACGTAGCGCAAATCCCGGTGTGCCGCAATCAACCAATCAGCTCGCGATGATTGTGAAGAATTCTGTCATTCTCGCAAGCTGATTTGTAGGTTGCGGTACACCGGGATTTTCGCTACACAGGGGTGGACGTTACCCGGAAACGGGGGGAACACGCAAAGCCCGAGGTCGAGTGGCGGAGAATATTATTTCCGATAAACAGGAGCGCGTTAGAACTTGCCTTGCATCTCTAAATTCCTTCTATCTTCACTAACGTTAAAATATGTTTTATATAAGTAATTTATATCTGTTAATAGATACATTAACGTGTCTAAAGCTATGTATGGTTTGCAACCTCCTCTATTTGCTATTTTTTATAAGAGTAGAGAAGCTCTAACTTAGTTAGTGAATGGAGGGAAACTGCGTTGATTGTGAACTATCGAGAGAAAGCTACTTATATAGCCCTGGACCTGCCAAGGAGCTAACTGTGAACTGTCTAGTCGTAACATTTTTAAATAACTCCTTTTAGATGATAGTTGGTGTGATAGCAGTTAAAATTGTCATAACGACGGCGCAACAGAAAGCTCCGATGCATAACCCTCCGACTTCTCCCTTTTCTACTTCAATCCCAGGTGGTAATGACTTGGTCTTCGCCTGGAATAGCCCTAAAATGACAGTAGGTATAAAAAGAAGGGCGCAACATATTAAACCTAAGACCATTACTACTCTTAATCCAATAGTAAGCCTTGTAAGAATGCTTGTGATGCTGAACAACCCGCTAAAAATTGCGCAGGCAAAAAGAATAGCAATAATTACCAAAAGGACTAATCCAGCAACTAAGCAATATTGGATATATGGAGTGGTGACTTTTGTTAGGGTGCGCTCCAGAGGCTGAAGTTTTTCTTGAAGCTTTTCCTGTACCTTTTTTAGTTGATCTTGAAGGGGTTTTTCGAGAGTATCTGGCAGGATTCGAACAACATCTGACAAGTTTTGAGCAATGTCCGGCACCAGATCCGAGAGGTTTAGTGGCAAATTTTTACAGGTTATGTTGTGCCCAATGCCGACACAGAACTCTTTTGTGCCTAATGAGCAATTCTTAGGAATATATTTCTCGATCTCTTGAATGGGAGCCGCGATAGCATCCGGAAGGCCAGTCGCGATTGCGTCTTCAACACTGTTGACTTTGCTCTGGATATCTTGAATGGGAGTCGCAATAGCGCCTGGAAAGTCAGTCGTGGCTGCATCTTTAACACTATTTACCTTGCTCTGGATATCTTGAAAAATATCGCGATTTCGAACGGTACGCGACTTTAGTAACGGACTATCTGGGAGTATATTGGTGGAATTAAACTATAGTTTTGATCCTGTTAGCCAATCTCTTCGCACAAGAGCAGAAGATGTAGCCTTACACTTAGGGTTAGGACACCAGTCTTAGCGTTGCCCTCACCCAGAATTCGCCCTATCAGACCAACAGAGACTGCAGTGACGATAAAAGTCGCTAGTAATATTCCTGTTCTTAACATTGTGGTAGTGGAAGGATTTGAAAAAATGCACTGGTAAACGCAATTTATATTAGACAGTTCCCAGAAGCGGTCTCTTCGGACCAGAAATAGACTCTTTACTTGCTAATCTAGATTAAATAGAATGCGTAGTTCCATTTCCGGTGCTATAGTTATATTTAGAATTACCCATTAATTATATCTTAGCTAATTATAAGCTTTATATTATAGTATAACGGCTTAATAGAAGACTTGAAGAAGCGCTTATAGACTCGCAAAAAATGTTATAAGCATTTCTAACGTTAGATGCAAGATAAAGCGCGTAAAAGGAAAATAGAATAATATAGTAAGATTTGCAAAAAGAGTTATTAAATTATATAAGACGGTAACGCGTAATCCTGTAAGAATATTAACTTAAGAAGATAACAGTTTACGCACTAGTGATGATCCCAAAACTAGCCCCAAGGTCTCTAATTAGGAATCACTAATTTTGGATACTCGTTTAAAACTAGGAAATTTAGATAAATATATACACCTAAGACTGCTCCGCACCCTACATTATAATCTTAACGTTACTACTTTCTATTGCTAATAGGTAAAAGGCATAGCAATGGCATTTATTTAAGTGTATGTCTGGTGTATACTATTTTAACCCATACTAACTAGGAAACAGATAGGAGTCTTTCCTAAGAGGACGCAAAGTATAGAATCAGAAACATTCTAAACCTCTTAGTCAAGGCGGAATTATAGGTATTATTACTGCTATCGTCGTAGTGATTGTAATATTTCTAGTTCTGTACCTTTATCCCCGGATGAAAAAGCGCCCAGCGCAGGTTAGGGGTCTCAAAATTCGGCATAATACGGCTAATTACTTAGTTTAAATAGCGGCAAATTTCCGCCACACCACTGCTTGGCGTAATAATTTCCCATCTACCACTGTATTGAATACACTACCACACACGTGACGTCATCTCATAAAATTGCACAAATGCCACTTTTTCTATCCCAAATGCCACTGATTCTAACCCAATAAAATTTAGCGGCCCCGCGCCAACAGGCGGTTGTCCCCCAGCTGATGGGCGGTTGTCCCCCGTAAGCTAGACGGCCGACAGCCTACGGTGTTTCGTGAGTACCCTACCACACAACACCAAAACAACAACCTCATAATACAGACTCTGACCTATCCCTTTTAATTTGCTGCTTTTGTCTACTGCCCGAGAGCGTCTGGGGGAGGCGCGAAGCCCACTAACAGAACGGTGGCATTTGGGACGGGGGTTGTGGCATGTGGGATAGAAACAGTGGCATTTGGGATATTTTACGGGCTGAGGTCACGTGTGTGGTAGTGTATTCGAAACAGTGGTAGATGGGAAATTATTACGCCAAGCAGTGGTGTGGCGGAAATTTGCCGTATAAACAAGCTTTGTAAGATACTATACTTATATAATGTATAGAAAGCTTCTGGCACTAACTAGAAATATAATAGCGCCGACCTAGAAAGTACTGATCGGCTAGATAAATTTGCTTGCGATAGCGCGCACAAGGTTAGTGATGACTTCTGAGCCTTAGAGGGAGGTTTTGAGGCTAAGATAATACTATTCTATAAGAATTTAGATCGACAAAGGCCTAAGGCTGGCGCTGTAGGAAGTAAAGTCTATTACGTTACGAAAGAAGGCACTGTATAAATTGGGCTTGGAGGCGACAATGCAAACGTAATTTTTGGGGAGGGGGAGATCATGGGCATTTAGCATTAGTTATAGCAGACTAATTTTATAGAATTATAGCAATATTCGTTGCGCGCATAGGTTTTCTAGTTACTGAAAGTTAAAGTACTGATGGTTTGTCCGGTTACATGGGGTGTCCGGTAACCTAGGGACGGATGTTAACTTATGAATTTTATTAAATTGCGGTACGCGGCGCATTTTGTGATAACCTATAGTAAGTTAGTAATATTTGTTGTGCACATAGGTTTTGTAACTTAGTTGCTAAAAGTTAAAGTAACTTAAGTTACGTTACTCCTTATTTGTCTAGGCACACTAAGTGTCTCGCCACGCAAGAAGGGACGTTAATTATATTAAGAGAGAAAATTTGCGTAATCTTTAGAGAAGTATATTTATTTAAAGTACAGCACGGTATTATTTTGCTATTAACTTAATTAAGATTGCTCCCTATTTAAACCGGCAAATTTCCGCCACACCACTGCTTGGCGTAATTATTTCCCATCTACCACTGTTTTGAATACACTACCACACACGTGACCTCAGCCCGTAAAATATCCCAAATGCCACTGTTTCTATCCCACATGCCACAACCCCCGTCCCAAATGCCACCGTTCTGTTAGTGGGCTTCGCGCCTCCCCCAGACGCTCTCGGGCAGTAGACAAAAGCAGCAAATTAAAAGGGATAGGTCAGAGTCTGTATTATGAGGTTGTTGTTTTGGTGTTGTGTGGTAGGGTACTCACGAAACACCGTAGGCTGTCGGCCGTCTAGCTTACGGGCAGGGTTGTCAACAACCAAACATGCCTCAATATTTTGTTTGAATTTTGTTTGAATTGACAACGTCAACCAAACAAAAAGCTGCTGCTGCAATTTTGATAGGTCAAACAAACAAAAGAGGCAATTGCAGTCAAAAAATTTGAAGTTTGTTTGAATCGCTTAGCATACTGTAATGATAAGGTACCCTAGAGTTAGTGATATATTCTTAGTGTTGATGTAACAATAACTTTCCCAACGCTGCAATTATATAGGTATTCCTATAGTAAACAGAGCAAAAAACGGAGCTTCTTAAGTGGATTGTACCTGCGTAAAAAAAGCCCGCATAACGGATGTGTGCTTCCACTGGCCGCCAGCAACTGATATACATGAATTGCTATTCGGCTTTAGCACCTCCTATCCTCTGTTCCTCCTCTTTCTTTACGTAGGTAATAAGCTGTTAAAACAATAAATATATATATAATAATCTAAATAAGCTAATATTATAGTGTTGAGGTATTGTAGCAAAGTGAGTTTGCGCTGTTGCAGCGAAGCCTAAGTTATGTTTATATATTCTGAACCTAGTTACTACTCTTAAAAAATCGTTTGCTATAACCACGCAATAAATCTTGTCTTCTATAAGTTAAACTATTAAATCAATGTTGCTAAATTAATTCCTGTCGCCTGTTTTACTATATCTCTATTGTTGCGGGCTGCAGAGCGTCGCGCAGTACGCCTTGGCATGAAGTGGTAATGTTGGCTAGCCGACCGCGTACTTTCCGCGTACCTTGGGCGTCAACGCTTACACCCACTATACTTTGGCTTACTTGCCTGCGCCTACAGCTTACTTTTTCGCGCCTTTGCTTACCTTCACGCTTACCATGCCCCCAAAACGAAGCCGCGAGCCTGCTGAGGCATCCGAACCTATGCCCAAACGTTCCCAACGTGCGCCGAAACCCAGCCAGCGCCTTATGGATAGCCAGCGGCCGCTTACTCCTCCGCCAACCCAGCCGTCTATTGAGGTAGTTGACGACCGGAGCCGCCTATTGAGGTGCTTGAAAGTACTCTAGAGCCGCGCTCAATAGAGCCACCAACCGAGCTAGAGGAGCGCGCCCGGAGGCCATCACCACGGCCTATACTACAAGCCTTACAGGCCGATGAGCCAGCTTGGGAGTTGCTGTTAGTGGCTAATAAGCCGCCTATAGCTACTAAGCCGCCGCGCGCGTTTAGTAATGCTGCCACAGAGGCTTCAGTGGAGGAGGACGCTGCGCCTAGTGTTGACTTCACCAACTACGAAGGCCTTGACTTGAAGCGCCTGCTGGGCTTCAATGTGCCTCTATCCACACCCACAGGCAACATCAGCTGGGTCTTTAGGCACGGCTATCGCCTTCGAAAGCTTGGTACTAACCCTGAGAAGATCTACTTCCAATGCAAGCACTGTCACATCAACAGAAAGAAGGGCGGCCTACACCAGACCACTCTGTCAACTACAGCCGCCAACAACCATTTGAAGCAAGACCTTCCCGGCCATCGGCTCACCAACAAGGCACTATCGTACACAAGAGGCCGCTCGAACCTGGCCAAAGTCGCTGCGATGGGCGGAAGAAAACGGGGTCACAAGCCAAGATGCAACGCAGGAGCTGGGTAACTTCGACGTACAAGGCTTCAGGCAAGCTGCAGTGTTATGGCTCGTCAACAACAACAGGCCATTACGCGAGTTTGAGACTGAGTCCTTCCGCGCGATGATCAGGTTCGCCAACCCAGAGGCAGAGGCGGCGCTATGGAGTCTCACAACAGCGTTTCGAGGTTCGTGATGAGGCTTTACAGCTGGCTACAACCTCAAGTCAAGCGCGCCTTGTCTGAGGCCTCTAGCAAAATACACATAAGCTTTGACGGCTGGACTACCAAGGGGGGGAAGCGCGGCTTCTTTGCAATTTGTGCGCACTACGCTGACTCTCAAGGCAATATAGTTGACCTTCCCATCGCCTTGCCGCAGCTGGTTGGTGCGCACACAGGCTCAGCGATCGCGGAAGCTGTCGTACGAATCCTACGCTACTTTGAGATTTCTAGCAGCAATTTGGGCTATTTCGTGCTTGACAACGCCTACAACAACGATACTGCAGTTAATAAACTCGGCACAATGTACGGCTTTATCGCCAACGATCGACGCCTCCGCTGCGCTTGCCACATACTCAACCTCGTTGGGCAAACTATTATGTTTGGCACTGACTCCGACGCCTTTGATAACGAGCCCGAACACTACAACGAGGAGTTTTATATGAAGCAATGGCGGAAAGATGGTCCGCTTGGCGTGTTTCTTGATATTGTTAACTACATTAACACGCCAAAACAATGGGGTATATTTGAGGATTGTCAGAACAGCGAAGCAGTTGAGATGCCTGCTGGCGCTACAGCAAGACGCCGTGAGCCTTTCAAGCCTGGAGTTACGCGTTGGAACAGCTATCATGACTGCTTTAAGCGCGGTGTTGAGCTACAACACGCCATCAACAGCTACTCCTCCTACCACATACAAGAGACTGAGCACGCTGACGAGCTTGCCAAAAGCAACAACACTAAGCCGCCTATTGTGCCGCAGTGGATGCGATCAGGCGGGCTTGCAGCTGCAGACTGGGCGGTGATTACCGAGTACATTGAGGTGCTTGAGCCGCTGAAGTCCGCAACTAATCGCTTGCAAGGTCGCGGCAAAGCTGGCACTCACGGCGCGTTATACGAGGTTATCCCTGTGTTTGAGTCTCTTATTGCTGACCTAGATGCCCGCCTTAGACTGTTTGAAAGCGTCAATTACCTGCCAGACGAGGCGCCAGAAGATCACGTCGCTATCAACGTACGTGCTGCGCTCAAGAAGGCGAGCAAGTACCTTAATAAACCCCTCAAAATCCCCGTCTACTACACTGCCACGGCACTCCACCCACGCTTCAAGAACTACTTTAAACGCTTCTGGCGTGAGAAGCCCGCACAGTTACAAGCTACGCACGCGAGCTTCGAGCAGCTTTGGGCTCGTTACAAGCCCGCCCTAGCGACAGCAACAACAATAACAACTGCGCCTAAACACGCGATGAGCAGCTTTGACGACGCGATCGATTCGGTACTTGACAACAGCGACGAGATAATAGGGGTGGCGGATGAGTACGAGAGCTGGCTTAGAGAGCCAACATGGACATCAGAACAGTACAAAACTGGCTGTACAGCTGTCCAATACTGGTACCAGCTCAAGCCGAGGTATCCCAATTTGTCACGATTGGCGCTGGACGTGTTAACTATCCCTGCCTCCAGCGCTGACTGTGAGCGAGTCTTCTCGGGTACTGGCGACGTACTTGAGCCACAGAGACGCAAAATGGGCAGCCAACTATTGGCTGCTTTAATTTGTACTCAACGATGGATTCGAGCAGGTTTTAAACCTCCAAGCGCAAAGGTGGTGGCAACGTACGATGACAATAAGCTCAACGAACAGTTTAGCATACATGAGTGGGAGGAGCCGCCGCCTATAACACCACCAGAGTCTCTTTCACAGTCCTCTTAAAGTACTCAAAATCAAACAAACAATCAAATAAAAAGCGCCTCTATAGCTCCATCAAATCAAACAAACAAACTACAACACCAAGAAAGTCGTCAAACAAACAAATTCAGAGCCTCAAATTTTGTTTGTTTTGTTTATTGACAAGTCTGCTTACGGGGGACAACCGCCCATCAGCTGGGGGACAACCGCCTGTTGGCGCGGGGCCGCTAAATTTTATTGGGTTAGAATCAGTGGCATTTGGGATAGAAAAAGTGGCATTTGTGCAATTTTATGAGATGACGTCACGTGTGTGGTAGTGTATTCAATACAGTGGTAGATGGGAAATTATTACGCCAAGCAGTGGTGTGGCGGAAATTTGCCGATATCGGAATATACGCGATGATGATTATGTAGGACGTGCAGGGCGGTTTTGATCGAAGGTTCCGACTGGGGTAGCAGGTTATCGTCTATTTCTGTCGGGTTCTGAAAGTGTCCCCTTTGATAAAAATAGAGTTTGGCAGCCTTGGCATTTAGGTACCCAAAACGGGAACCACGACATCATAACCGAGACCAGGAGTCTTATCGACCCAAAACACCATTGCAATGGGCAGAGCAAGCTCGCTGTTTCTGCGAAGAGATGCTCCACACTGCTTGAACTATCGGACGAATCAGCGAGTAGATCTAATACGAACGAGCGAATATATCCCTAGTCGTGCGCAACAGTCCTAGAGCTCAAATGGAAGGTTCAGAAGAGGCAGAGGAAGGCAATGCGTATTCAGAGGCTCGCTAGCCTATAGAAGCGTATAGGTGACTTGCTTGAGGAGGAGTTAGATGGGCTGAATGAATATATAGAGATTGGAACGAGTGTGACGACTCCTAACTAAGGCAATAGCAAATCAGTTTTAAACCAACTATAGCCCGCAAATCGCATGTAACTTAATGCGCATATACGAAAGATCTCATAAGAGCTTAGATCTCCGAGAAAGGTTCCCTGAGCTTAAATCTCCCGTGTAACAGGTATTAGGTACGCGAGTATAGGCATTCCGCCTGCTTGTAACCACTAACAATAAACTTGTAAGGACGCCTCTCCGGGGAGGCAAGACTAACTAGGATGCCTGTCCGGGGCGACAAAGACTGGGACGTCTGTCCAGGGCGACAAATCTGACTGTGTTAAACATCACAGTGGCTGAGACGCTGACGCGTAACAGAGGTCGGGCCTATGTGTATATATGTACGGTGTCGCACCAGCCTACACATCTAGTTAAAAAAAAAATTTATCGAACAATCAACAAATCGAACAATTACTCACTCAACAGACTGGGACGATTCTCCTGGGACATAAATACGGGGACGCCTGTCCGGGGCGACAAATCTGACTGGGACGTCTGTCCGGGGCAATAAATCTGACTGGGACGCATGTCCGGGACGACAAATACGGGGACGCCTATCCGGGGCGACAAATCTGACTAGGACGCCTGTCCGGGAAGAGAAATCCGGGGAAGCTGATTGATTGATTGATTATTCTTTTTTTAAAATGTTAAACTTAAAGTTAATAGAATTAGTAAAGCTATAATTATTATTAAAAAGGTTACTATAATAGGCAGGCTTTTTATTAGGCAAATTATTATTCTAACCTGCTTTATCTTTTAATTTATTACTATAATAGGTAGTATTACTATTTTCTAGACTATTACTATAGTAGGTAATACTAAAATTATTAAGATTCTCTTTATTAAGCGCCTTTTTCCTAGTATTATTACTATAGTTCTTACTAGGTTAGGTGTTTTTAAGCTTATCTAGCTACTCTAGTAATAGCTAAGGGAAGTTAGTGAAAAGTAGTTAGCTAAAGTAATTAATAATAAAATATTAAACCTAAGTATTAATCTATAAAATAAGTTTAAAAAGATTTAATAAATAAATAAAACTTATATAATTAGATAGCTGGAATAGTAACTTAAGTTAACTTAAACTCAAGCCAGCGCGGGGAAACAATTGCTTGCATTACTATAGACGTCTACGTAATTAACGTTGATGATCGTGCAGTATTTGGCGCAAGTATTAAGCTTAGGACTTAAAATCAAGAAAGAATGAGGAACCACTTCATAAGAATTAATAAGACCACGATTAATAACAAAGTCATGGAGGAATGCAAAAGAAATTTAAGCCTGAACCGGAACCAGCGCTGCTGGCCTTGCCATCTTTCATGTCCTTCTCCGCCGTTTTGATTTGCCGCCTTCATCCTCGGTCTCTTCCTCGTGCGACCTCTTCGGTCTGCCAGCGTCATCCTTAGACCTGCTTCCTCTCATTCGCTTTGAGTTGCCACCCTCATCCTCGGAATCCTCGCTACGTGACCTCTTCTGCGAGCCTCCATCGGTGTCGAATCCACCTTTACCCGCTTTGACCTGACTTCTCCGCCCTCGATCTCACCACTAGCTTTTCTCTTCCTCATGAATGTGCCAACTTCTTTCTTAAGAGTGTCCATAGAAACCCCAAGCTCCCTTAAGCTGCCTATTTGCTCAAATATGATACTCTTTTGGTATTCGACATACTTTAAAAGAGCCCCAACGAACTCAAGGAGCCATTTAAAGTCGCTAGGTTTCAGATCATCGACGTCGACCTCATATTGATAGTACTCGAGCGCTTTCTTTATATCATATAGCTTTGCGGCGTCAAGTGGAGGGGGCATATTAATAACTCGAATTGTCTAGTCTTGCAAATAGAGGCAATGGCTATTTATTAGTGGCTTTGGACGGGACCAAAAGTGGGATCCAATAGTAGGACCGAATCTAGGCAGCAGTAC
This sequence comes from Laburnicola sp. JP_R_19, assembly GCA_031010545.1. Classification (NCBI taxonomy): domain Eukaryota; kingdom Fungi; phylum Ascomycota; class Dothideomycetes; order Pleosporales; family Didymosphaeriaceae; genus Laburnicola; species Laburnicola sp. JP_R_19. The sequence continues at coordinate 733,037 of VOIT01000046.1, forward strand.
GGGACAAAACAGTCCCTTTGAGGGAGCCGCATTCCAAAATTGTTGCCAAAGTTTATTTTTAGTTTTCCTATATTTGGTCCATTAGTTCTAACAATCTCCAATTAATAGTACGGCTTTCACGTGCTGCTCGACTTTCTCCTACTATCGCTTTAACATACGCTATACTCACTTCGGACTAACTCCCGCCAAACGTCTTACAAAGCCCTAAACCACTGGATAACGTTACTTCTATATCGCCAGTAACCAATTCTGTGCTAGTACGGATCCATTTGCAAATCTCTTTTTTATAGCGGCGGGTCCTAAACAGCCATAAAGACAAAGGGCAGCAATAGGCTTGTACAAGGCTAGTAATGTATCTGTAGCGGTTGTAGCTAAAAGGCGAAAGTCGAGGCAACACTTGTTGTATTGAATATGAGTAGTACCTAGGATATATACTAATAGGCAATCTAGGCAGCAGTGAACAAGTGTAGGCAGCAATGAACTAGTACAGGCAACAGTAGATCTGTAGGCAGCAACTCCAAACTTACCCACTACCGTTACAGTATCCATCAGTTTTTGCTATTTGCAGCAATACAAATTTTTCAAACATGCCCTATTCTTGAGGACACTCGGCTATCTAACTCAACTGCCCATTGTGAATTGTCACCGTCTCTTCGTATTAGATGCAGTATGGCCGTAATACCCTTGATAGTCCAGCCTGTAATGCTAGAAAAGCAAAAGCTAAAGGTACATAGTAACTGTGCAGATATACATGCCTAGTTCGCGTAAGCTTATATACGAAAAGTGGTTAAACACGTACTAGGTAAACTTTGTAGCAGATGTCGGTTTCAGGGCTAGCCGACAGAACAGAGTATACCATTACAGTCGTTCCGCACAGCTGGCACAGCGCCGCAATTATGTTGGTGACGATAAATAGTATCAGTATACCCTTGTACTCCCGATTGTTTTGCCTTAAGTTCCCATGTTGAAGAAGCGGCGGATATGAAAGTGCTGCAGAAACGAGTGGTCCTATGGCGAGAGAAGAAAGGACTACCGATTCGTATATAAAATATATCTTTGTCCCCCTATTCCAGATGAGAAAGTCCGAAGAATCTCGTGTCAAGTGGTTTCCAAGATAGAAAACGACGTCGCGTGTGGTGAAGAGGATAATCGCCATGTATGGCAGATACCTAACAGGAGAGGCCATGGATAAGGCACGAAGATGGCGGGCAAGCTATTCATGCTACGAGTTAGCCAGTCGACGGATTCTAATAGCGGTCCTTACATTTGTACCGACGACCAACTGGAGGGTGCAAGAAATAGATAGATCTATCCAGTTGAACCGGGTAGTAGAGGCGATCGCCATCGTAACTGCCGTTATATCATTCACAAGTAAGGCAGCTTGAGCGAGGCCGAATGCAGCAGCCAAAGCCCTCTCCCAGGTCCCCGCCCTGGAAATCCCATTCATCACGTTCGTTCTATGCGGCCCAACATCCCGGTATATAAGCCTAACGCATAGAATCAACCCAATTGAGAAGCAAACAATATAAGCGATAAGAATAGCCTGTGCCATGTTGAGGAGGTGATGAGCTGTGGAAAATCTGACCAGCTGCGACTTGAACGGTACCTCTCTTATATGCCAGACGCTTCGGTCCTTTGTCTGCCTTGTCATCTGGCCTGTTTCAAGGCCTGTCCACGATGGAAGCAATGCATGAACGAGGCCTTGCTGGTGCCTCGACGCAGTGATCATGACTATCAATAGTAGCGCTCCAGCACAGCTGAATGCAGGTGTGGTCGGCAGAAACGACCGGGGACTATCCCTGTACCAGGGTCAACACAACGTCATGAAGCATATGCTGCGCCTATAAGCACACCCTGCCGAGAGGCGAGAATGCTCATCCTGTTGCCACAAAACTGCAAGGGGAAAACGGTAGAAACGACATCATCATTATGCAAAGGGAGAATCCTGAGCATCTTGAGCATCTAAGCCTCAACCTTAACCTGTCAGAGGGTGCTAACAGTCACCACGGACAGATGGGAGTCCATATCTCCGTGGCTATGGGGGCTCACTGGCACTCACATTGCCTGTAATACGGTATCTCCATTGCTAGGGACGGGCAGTAAGACTACGAATTGATTGACTGCGTCCCTCGGTCTGCGATTCCAGATGTCTGGCGACTTCACCATCCGGAAATTCGCATGAATATGCCCTGGTACATGGTGTCGAGGCGTAGCTGCTAGTGAATATCACCGGAGCAGCACAAGATAGTAATCGTATTAGATAAAGGCCTGTAAACCGCCGGAGTCAGCCTTGCCGATCACACGAAAGGGGGTTTGTGAAGTATGTGATTGTTTGGAGCCCCTAGCCGAGACACTCACGCAACTTCATGCTCGTCTTGATGGGCGTAGGGGCCTACAGCATGAGGACGTGGCTTCAGCCACGCAAACTCCAAGCCCTGCACCGCAATTAGAGACCGAGACATATTCTAGTATGGGTGGATCCTCGTGGTTGGGTAGTGGCGTGCATTTCCGCCTCGGAGTGCATGAGAGAAGGGTTATGCGCCTATCATGGCGGCATCAAAACGCAACATTGATGCAGCCTGAATCTCCCTGACAATGGGTTGTTGGTACATTCGAGGCGCAGAAGTCTGCCTTGAGCTCTCCTATCAGCCAAGTAATGAAGAGCAGGATATAAAGGAGCTTCATACCTTCTCAATGACATTCATCAAACCATCCGTTTCCCCAAGAAGCACCAGTTCCCATTAGTACACCTTCGACGATGGGTATCGCCGATTCTGCTATTGGGAACCCCCATCCAATATCAGAACACGGTGCGTGTGAATATCACCATATTCTAGGGAAATACCAATGCGCAGGCGCGTAATTCTTCTTGTTCTGCTTCCGTCCGTTCCTAACACGATTAGAATATCTAGCCAACACCAGAACACAAATATAATGAAAGTTGCAGCAAAATGAACGCAGAGAAAATGAGTACGAAATACCCGCACGCGAGAGAAAGACCTTCCGCGTATGACCCGCTTGGTAAGTGGTTCCGAAGTGCTCTCGAAACCTGGCTTACGCTATTATGTGCGATAGTGTATATAGCTGCCTTGGTCATTCACCTCGGCCGCAAAGTTGAAGATGCCGAAAAGTGCGACCGCTATATTATGAGCCATCTAGGAGAATTAGATGATCGGTTCGATGAACTAAAAAGCGAATGTAATGAAAAAATAGATATTCGGAAACTCCAAGACGAAGTGAACCGTTTAAATAGAGGAAGCAATGAAACTGAAGGAGTCAGAGCTGGACAAAGGTTCCAGGAACCTAGAAAGAGAGCACGCAGAGCTTGAAGATGGGAATGGCGTAATAGAAATAGCAGCTTTTATACTTGGGTATCGTAGGGTAGAGTAATGGGTAGAGTGGGTAGAGTAGAGGGAAGAGCTCCCTCTACAATGCCCAAGTATGGCAGCTTTAAAGGTTGCGTTTCGTTCATATATTGTTAACTAGAATGGTGCCTAACCTACTTCCCTGGGTGGCGAGACGCACGGTGAGACGAGACAAAGTAGAGGTACTTCGACTTCAGGCAATGCATTCTCTCTCATAAGGACTGGTCCTTGCTATAGCTGTACCGGAATAATTTCTGTACCCTCCTAAGATACTCTGCGCCTTGTTTGGCCTGAGGAATACGATCCTATCCACACTTTTCAGCCAAGGCGTGCGAGGCTCTCTTTCGTAGCGATCTTGAGTCCTTTCCATATACCACAACCACAGTACTTCTACGACTCTATGTTACTTACATATAGGTCCATAGGACCCTCGAAAACTTACTTTGGTGCCAAGTAATCAATATCAGCCCTATGGCTGGCGAGGCGCGCATGTTCATGCGAACTCGCCACCCCGGTCGGTACTTCTCATCAAAGACCTTCCAAATGCGGCTAAAACAAATTAATCTCCGAGACTGACGATCGCTGTAAATTACTTATGTCATTCGTACAGCTAAGCTAGTCAGCCATAAGCCTGAGGCTGTGCAGACCGTCTGCTTCAAATCTTACAAAGCACATCAGATCATCTGACCTTCAAGCCGTCTGTAATAGTCTGTAACTTCATAATCTAACATCCTCCCCTATGTGCCGGAAAACCCACCGTGCCAGAAAATACGAGGGGTCCTTCAACTTCAAGCGACTATAACTCTGCACGCACCTTAAAGTAAGCGGCAAATTTCCGCCACACCACTGCTTGGCGTAATAATTTCCCATCTACCACTGTTTACAATACACTACCACCAATGTGGCCGTGCGGCAGAAATAGACCGAAATACCACTGTTTCTGACCCAAATGCCACAGTTCCCATAGTAGGCTTCGCGCCTCCCTCAAGGCTCTCAGGCAAGAGAACAATAGCTGCAATGTTACATAAGAAGGGATAGGCCAGAATCTATACTACGATATAGTTATTTTCTGGTGCTAGCGGTAGGACTTATTGTTATTCGCGTCAGAACGCGTTGACTACCCTCAAATCGCATTAGACGCGCAACGGCTGTCGGCCGCCTAGCTGCTGGGGAACGACAGCCCATAAGCTAGGGAGCGACCACCCATAAGCCGGGGAGCAACCGCCCACAAGTTAGGGGGCGACCGCCTAAAAGTTAGGGAGCAACCGCAAAGCCAGGGGGCAGCCGCCTGTTAGCTCTGGGTCGCTAAATTTTAGTGGGTCAGAAACAGTGGTATTTCGGTCCATTTCCGCTGCACGGCCACATTGGTGGTAGTGTATTGTAAACAGTGGTACGGAGGTGCCTTTCAAAAGTCTTTTCCTGGACCGTGCACGGCGGCGTAAGCCACTGCTCTTGGCGCTAGCACCCCTCATAGCAAAAATCCCTCAATCTTCATCATTGCTACTCTTCTATCTACCTGATAATGCCTTCGTACGACATTGCCACCCGAGCTCAAGCCTTGACTCTAAAGCTGGCTGGCTTTTCAAATACTGAGATCGAGTCTATAACTGGAATCCAGCCGCGCACGGTTAATGCTATCTATCGCAAGGCTATCACCCGAGGACTAAACCCCGCTGAGAGCAAGACGATCCTTGACAAATACGTTGAAGATGGCAATCGATCTGGCCGCCCAAAGAAGCAAACTGAGGAGCTAGTTGAAGATGTACTGTTAAAGGTCCGTTGAGATTGATATGCTTGCGAGAAGACCTGCGCTTAAATCGTAGCAGAGATTGGAGGAGTGTTAGATATTACAGTCTGGCGAATCCTTAGAGTATCTGGATATCGAAAGACAAAGCCCACCCGCAAACTAGGGCTAATAGATGAGATAAAGCGAGCCTGTTATTAATTTGCTCTTGATTATAAGGACTGGACGATTGAAGACTGGAAAAAGGTTATCTGGTCTGATGAGATATCTGTTGTCTATAGTCTTTGAAGAGGGGGATACCGCGTTTGGCGTCTACCTTCTGAGCGTTTTGTTAAGTCCTGCATTCGGCCGCGGTGGAAGGGGTTCTCTGAGTTTATGTTTTAGGGTTGCTTTTCGTACGACTTAAAAGGCCCATGTCATATCTGGAAGGCAGAGACAAAGAGCGAAAGAAAGATTGCAGATTAAGAACTAGAAGCTATAAATAGAGAACTCAAGCCTATTCTTAAGGCAGAGTGGGAGCTAAATACGCCTTTGGCTTAAATAGGCCTTCAAAATTAGCCAGGACGAAAACCACAATAGAAGTGGGATAGAAAGCATAGTAAGCTTAAAAGAGGGAGCGGAACTGGGATTGATTAGTGGAGATACTGCCGTCAGGTTGTTATTCCTAAACTAATTCCCTTCGTACGAGAATGTGAGAAGACTCAACCTGGGGTAATAGTTCAAGAGGATGGTGCAAGCCCACATAAGTCTTTCTATAAAGACAGGCTCTATAGCTTGGCTAGGGTCGTACAATTACTATGGCCTAGAAACTCCCCTGACTTGAATATGATTAAGCCAGCCTAGCCTCATATAAAAAGAGTAACAACAAAGAAAGGGTCTCCTCAGTCAAGAGCTGAGGCAGAGCGTGTATGGCAAGAGGCATGGGGGGAGTTAGAACAGTGGCGGATTCAGGCTTGGATTAAGAGGATTGAGCGGCATATTCAGGAGATTCTTCGTCTTGAAGGTGGTAATGAGTATAGAGAGGGTAAGACTGAGAAGGTACGACGGTTTGAAGCTCCTATAGTAGATGATTGGGTTGATATTGAATAGAGATGTCTCTCGTACGAAGAATTTGGTGGCGTTTTTAGCTTGCGCCACTGTGCACGGTCCAGGAAAAGACTTTTGAAAGGCACCTCCGTAGATGGGGAATTATTACGCCAAGTAGTGGTAAGGCGGTCATTTGCCGAAAAAAAGAACAATGCGCCACAGTATGGCTGGAGTGAACCTTACCATTCAATACCGCTGCTATGTAAGCAGACTTGAGGCGCGCTAATGCAGATAACGTGTCCGTGCGCGTGATGCACGGATTCGCGTGATGCACGCTCGGCCCGAAAACAGTCAAACTTCCACACCACACAACTCCACCAATATGGCTCCGATTGACGATGCGCTTGCAGAGATAGACTCGCTAGATCCTAGCGATAAACTTTGTTATACAAAAATAGCTAACAAGCATGGCGTTGGACGCTCAACTCTATCGCGGCGGCACCGCGCAGTTACACAGTCGCACGCGTCAAAGATTACCAACCAACAAAAGCTCACTCCACAACAAGAGGTAGAGCTTGTTAAATACATAGAAAGGCTCACAGCGCGTCACTTGCCACCTACAAGAGAGATGATACGAAATTTCGCGTCAACAATAGCCAAGGAGCCAGTGAGCGAGAGCTGGGTTACGCGCTTTATCAACCAACACAGTATCCATCTCATCTCTCGATGGGCAGCTGGTATGGACAGCAATCGCCACCAAGCCGACTCAGGGGATAAATACAGTCTGTATTTCAATCTCCTAGGTGACAAAATTAAGGAATACGATATCGAGCCTCGTCACACGTACAATATGGATGAAAAAGGCTTCTTAATTGGTATTGTTGGCCGATCAAAACGAGTGTTCAGCAGACAAATGTGGGAGAATAAGGAGGTTACAGCATCTCTCCAAGATGGCTCTCGTGAATGGATTACCCTCCTAGCGTGTGTGTGTGCTGATGGATCAGCCTTACCACCAGGCCTTATCTATCAGTCTACCAACAGCGGCATACAATCGAGCTGGGTTGAGGATATCAAGGCAGGAAAGCATAGCGTACACGTCTCCTCTTCACCCTCAGGCTGGACAAACAACGATATCGGCCTTGCCTGGCTTGAGCAGGTGTTTGATCGCTACACTAAGGCAAAAGCTCGACGATCTTACCAACTACTTATCCTTGATGGCCATGGATCTCACGTTACTATGGATTTTATCGATTACTGCGATCAGAATAGGATCCTCCTAGCTATACTCCCCCCTCATTCGACGCATACGCTTCAGCCACTTGATGTGGTGCTCTTCAAGCCTCTCTCATCAGCCTACTCAGCTGAGCTCACGACCTACCTCCAAGAGAGCCAAGGCCTGGTCCCGATCAAGAAAGGCGACTTCTTCCCTCTCTTCTGGAAGGCCTGGATAAGCTCCTTTAAAGAAGAGATGATCCTTAAGTCTTTTAAGGCCACTGGTATATCACCTTTCAACCCAGAAGTTATACTCAAAAGATTCAAGAAAACCACACAGGATGATGACCAGGGATCACGAGAGAGCTCTGAGTCAGTACTTAGTGGGGGCAACTGGCGTGAGCTAGATCGCCTTGTACGAGCTACAGAGCAACAGAGTAGGAAGGACGCGCAGAAGCTTAGTCGCTCACTCCACCATATCTCAGCTAAAGTTCAGCTACTCCACCACGAGAATGCTGGATTAAGAGAAGCTCTTGCCACTAAGAAGAAGCATAAGAAGAAAGGCAAGCCTCTAGATCTTCAACAACGTCAGGAGTACCATAGGGGAGCAGTTTTCTGGTCACCAAGCAAGGTTAGGGAGGCTCGCGTACGCCAGTCTGTGAAGGAGCAAGAGGAGAAGGAGCAGAAGCTTCAAAAAGCTAAGACAGCTGAGTTGAGGAAGGCAGCTAAGCTATACAAGGAGAAAATTGCAGAGGAGAAGCGTGTGGCGCAGGAGGCAGCCAAAGTAGCTAGGGAGAAGGAGAGGCTTAAGAAGGCTGCAGAGCGCGCTCGCCAGAAGGAGGCAGCCAACGCAGCAAAAGCTCTACAATCTGCCCAAAAGGGTAAGAGAAAGGCCTCGCAGCCATCTATACAAAGCAACAAGCGTCAGAAACGTGTGGTTGACGCTCTAGCTACTAAGGAGGCCTCAGGTGCCGCATCAGCAGCTCCACCCAAGACTACGCGGCACGGCCGCAACGTTAAGCTTCCAAGTAAATATCAGTAGCGCAGGTTAATCGCAAGCATTAATAGAGCACTCCACTAAAAAATCTTGCAATATTCGCTACTATATGTGGCTCTATAGCCTCATTTCTCGTAGAGCTGTTATGGTGTTGTGCGTGCATCACGCGAATCCGTGCATCACGCGCACGGACACGTTACGAGACCCGCTAAAACATCCAAGGATTTCGAGGGTTGATCAGCCGACATCGGAACCTTCGGAATCTATCGTCTCGCAGTCAAATTAGACTTCAAAGCGCGGAAAAAATCCTTTCTTGATTGGGCTTTCTTGCTATACCTCCGAAATCTGGAGAGGCCCGGTATGTCGTGAGAGAACAGGGGAGAGATGCTGAGACGGCAACTTGCGGCGTTGACGAATAGATGTATAGAACGACAACCACTCGGTGGAACCTTACGAAAATCTAGAAACATAGACTCAGATAGGTATAAGATATTTGTGTATCATTCAAAGTGCTATATATTTATTGGGAGAAATTCGGAGAGGATTTTCCTCACAAAATGTCTCGGTACACCGTGCGTCTCGCGACCCAGGGACACACCTTATAGGTTAAATTTAGAAACAAGCTTTCGATTCCTGTTCCTCGAAGGTTTATCGCCGAGTTAGACCATGCTAAGAACGAATTCCGTAACAGCGTTAACTTATACAGCATGCTTTGCATATACAGCATCCCAAATGGGAGTCTACCCCCCACGGTGCCTGTATAAAAGTCACTGTCCCGTGATGTCCAATTGGATTAGCTCTTAAATTGGAATCTATTGCCTATATAACTCGGGGCCAGCCCATTAACTAATATTATATCGATTAACACCAATTATCAACCAGTTCAAACAATCCAGCAACTCCGAAAGAGTCCACTCTTAAGACCAACCTCCTATCTACCTTGAGGGTCTGCCATCCAGCGCGTCAATCTTTTTACTCATCATCATAAACATCTTTTCGAATTTGGATTCGAAATTCGTCATTCGATCCTCGATCCCTTCAAGTCGTTCCAAACCCTCGTCCGACAAATAGCTAGCGTTAGAGCTGGTGGAGCTGCTTCTTCTTCTGTCTGGGCTCCTGGAGCTTCTTCCTCTCTCCGGGCTTTTTGCCCTCCATGGCGTCTCCCGGATTCTTGAGCTGCTTGCCCTTGTTAAGCGACTTTTGAGAACATCGGGCTGATACGCGCGTTTAGCTCTCTTCAGCCAAGGTATTTCAAGCCCATTGTCAATAAAGAAATCCTCTATCATCCTATCGGCCTTCGTTTTCCAGATAGCTCTGCAGCCCGACCGGTTAGGGAACTTATAACTACCATCCTCGTACTCGACCCAAACAGCACAGTCTGGATACCTTCTTGGGTTGTCACCCTCTTTAGCGGCGACCCCTTTAATTCGAACAAATCCTTTTCGATCTTTCGGTGAATACGAGTTCATTTTACTTCGTATATCGATGCGCTCGGTCTTTGGCAGTTGTTCCAGGTAGCCCCTGGCTGCTTTGTCTCCAATGTCCGCTGCGTCTTCAAACGCTATGGGATTCTCCTGCCCCTTTTTTTCGACAAGGAACAGACATCTTGTCATTGTTGGGTTCCCAAGTACATCGGTGGTCTCTGTCGGTGCCATTGCCATGATTCTCTCGCCCTTTTCAGTCAAACCCGGTTTCCATTCGGTTGCAGGTTTTCGTGATGCTTTTGCCTTCTTAGCGGGTGTAGGAGTTGCTGGCTCCTTAGCGGGGGTGGGTGTTGCTGGCTCTGGTTGCCCTGAGTGGACCATGTCTGGATAAATCTTCCAGTCCAGGTACCTACGCTTGTTGATAAATTCGTCCAACCTCTGATTCACTTCATTTATTTTCTGATTCGCCTCGTCATCAGCAGGGTTCTTCTTGACGCGGCGAATGAATGGCATGGCCTCCTGATAATACCCTGCTAGTCCTTGGTAATCGATTGTCCATTGGTCGACTGGCTCAACCCCATCATCCTCATTCATCTTCTTGATCCGATCGTTAATTCCGTCCAACTTTTGGAATGCAGCTTTGGATTTAGGGCTTTTCTGAAGATGAGCAATATGTGTTGTGGCCTCTTGATACAACTTCACGGTTTTGGGGGTTAGAGCCGGCGTTTGGTCGTCGATTTCCATTCCGTCCTGGTCATCGTCATCGTCACTATCATCGTCGTTACCAGCGCCCTCCCAATCCTTTAGTTCCTCGATCCAATCTTCTCTACAGTCTAACGCCTGAGCTGCCTCTATGACTCCTAGAGTCCAAAGTTAGCACTAGATGGTAGAAAGAGAAGGATGCATACGTACTGTCGAAAGCCTTTTGGGCGTCTTTTCCTTTGTTATATTTTGGATGAGTATCAGTACCACGTTTCCAAGTCGCTTGCTCAATTGCTTTCTCCTCTTCGTATAGGTTCTTATAGCTTTCGCTAATCCCAAGGACGTTACGATGTTCGTCTTTACCGCACTTTAGTATGTCTTGGATCACGTCTCCTCCGCCAGCTAACGTGTCTCCGGTGCCACCTGTCATGCTATTGGCCGTCGCGTCACTGTCTCTATTTGTGGACTGCTCGTCCTCTTTCTCCTCTTCTTGTCTCCTTCTATGATCTGCTTCATTTCGAGCAACTTCTGGCTCGGGAGTAGCCTCTGGCGTTATCGTTGGCCCATCCCGCACGGCCCTTCCCTGCCCATTTTTAGGCCCCTCTGGCATGGACTCATTGCTGGCATCCTCGGCAAGATGATCGATATTTGAAGCTGTTGCTGTGCTCATTGGGAAATGCTTGATTGCGAGTTATCGTTCTGGAGGTTTAAGGCAGGCCAGAGCCATTCTTAAATATTAGACATTACCCAAATTTGACCACCCGCCCCGGGCTCCTTTTGATCCCCCATTCTTGTGGCTCCCGAACTGGGCCGTTCAAGATCAGTGCATACGACTAAAATGGATATTGGCTCAAATTTACAGTACATTTCTCTCTAAGTTTTCCACATATAGCACCTTGCCGCCTCTGTTTCGACGTCAACGTTGGGTCCTGTATTATCCTCAGCCACACGTACCCAGAACGGGGCCGTTGGATATATTTAGTACCAGTGCCTCCAATTCCATATGTATTCCCTGAGGACCCTGTTCTGGAACATCCTACCGGCTCCTATTCGGGGACAGGGCCATCGAAGGTCACCTTCGGTCTTTGACTTATGCCGCCGAAGAATCATAACTACAACGGGTTCTCCCAATTTTTCAACTGAGTTTAAGGAAAGAAAATTTCAGGATACTCCATATTATCCGCTATGCACTTTTACACGATCGCCTTAATAACGTTACTCGCAATTTTTAGATTGGTTTCAGCTGATGATGTGACGCGCACTAACAAAACTCCAGCGCCAAGACTGGCACCTCTATTTGATCGTCCACCATGGGCAAATAGCTCGTCCCCGACGACAGAGGTCACAGTCCGAATCAATTGTGGTGATCTGTCCGGGTCGGCCAACATTACACACATCAACTCTTCCGTTTCTACTTCGCGCGGAGTTGAGAATCCATTCACTTACTTTTCGAACACGACAATGTATCCCGGGCCCTACATAACGACTAACCTTACATCTTGTGCTACGCATCCCGTTTATAATGCCACTAGAGTCTCGGCCGAATTCGCGAAACCTACAGGTAACTTCAACGCGACCGCCGGCTCCTCAGGCCGACCATTTGCAACGCCAACACCGACGAACTTCAGTCTTTTTAGTAGCGGGGCTATATCGAATAAAGGCAGCCGTAATGTTTTTTATCTGCTATTATTACCCTATTGTATTTTGTATAGCTCTTATAAACTCGGTGTTTAGCTGCGGGAGGGATTGGGACGTTATAACTTATAGCTTCTAACAAGTTATATAAGTTAGCAATTTTTTTATGTCTTTCCCCTTAAAAACGTTTGTTTAAGGTAGATAACAATTAAGTTACGTCGGTGCCTTTCTTATTGCAAAGGATGCTAATTAACTTAATTTACTAACGTCCCTCCCTGCGTGGCGAGACACCCTGCGTAGCGAGACGCTACAACTGCTTCTCAACACAATAAACCCCACAACCAGACAGAGCAATAGATATTTTCGGAATAACGTAGTTAATTAAATAAATAAGTTAGAAGCCTTTTATTTAATAAAACATTTCCTGCAATCGTGTTTAATACTTCTTAGAAACCTCTTTCTAAATCGCCTGTTACCACTGTCTCTGGTGAGGGAGCCGCAGACCTTCTAAAAGTGGCTCGGTTCACATCGGCTGGCTTGAAAATTCTGACGGCCGTTGCCCTTTCTTCAGCTGCTTCTGAATAAGATTGACCTAGGCTTTCCTCAGAAGAATTCTTAATATTAGGCTTCTTTAGCCGCATTACGATAAGGCAAAATATGCAGCACATCGTGACGTATTGATCCTCTAAACAAATGCTTTAGATTAAGGATGTTAAGTTAAAGACAAGCGATAGTCTTCTAAAATTCTAGCGAAATCTTTATATGAAGCTGAGAGATGCACAGATATAATGCTATAAATAGTGGTGGATAAAAGTGGCCCTATTCCGCTCCTAGAGGGAACAGAACTGGGCAAGAGTGGAAAGGGCTCTAAACTGCTACCTCCAAACATCGCCTTAGGGGCAAGCATTTTTATTAAAATAAACTATATTTAAATAAGCTATGTATCGCCATTAACTAGAAATCCGTGCCTACTCATTGTGGAATTAGGAAATGGATGGTAAATCCAATTCTGAATCACAAAATCTACGTGGATATCCTAGAAACCAAGAGGAATTCTCTATTGACAATTTAATACAGCGGGTGGAGGAGTTCCAGAAGAGAGATCACCTTGAAACTCTTGAAAAGCTCACGGAGGAGAATTACTCCCTGCAACAGCGTATCTTACGCTACCGTAAATACTCGTGTCTAACGCTGAATATTGTAGAAAAAGTCTATGAAGGGTTGCTAGCAATGCGGAAGGCACTGAACGAATGCCTAGAAGAGGAAAAGGCTGTGGAACAAGCTTGGCTCACATTTAAAGAAGGAGAATCTGGATGGCGTGAATATAGTTCTAGAAGATGGATATGAATTTGTAAAAACAGCACGCATTTTAAATGCAAAGCTTGCCGCCTCTTTATTGTATCTTTTTTTTAGTAGTTATACTGCTGGCAGAGAAGAATTTTTATATGCAGAAGTAAGTTAACTCAGCGTCTCTATTCTAGCTTTGTTAAATTAAAAAAATACTAAGTTAGACGTACACAATACATTCTAATTTGTCAGCCTTAGTAATTAGGTGTCCACTAACGCCAAGGACTGGAGTGAAAGTTCAAGAAATGTGAGTGAATTTACAGGCTTCTAGACTTAGAGTCGTTTATTTCTGTTGCAAGAGTCTTCGCTGTTCGCTTGAACTCTACAGTCCATTCTTGAAATTCCTTAATATAGGCCTGAATATCGGCGAAATATCTGCTCCGCCGTTAGCAATGAATGAGAAATTAGCAAATAGAACTACGTTACCTCGTTTGTTCTTCAATTAGACCGACTCGCTCTTCCAACCTCTCTAGCTTGCTGGCCAGGGCTGGACCTTGGCTGTCGCTGCCTGACTGCTCTTCCGTATTTTGTGCTTCTGTCGCAGGCTCAGTTACAGAATGCCGCTCCCCAACGATTGACTGCATCTCATTGGCTGACCCAGCAGGTGCATTTTCGTACGTCACAGTTGTTTGCGTCTGCGACGGATCATCCAGCATCGTCGAATAACCAAGCAGGTTGTCTTCCTGTGGCCAACCAAGGTTTGACATGTGGGTCGAATCGTATGTGGGGTCGAAGAGTAACTGTGAATTCTGGTCGACGGGAAGCCATTGGAGTATATCATCTATTTCGCAAGGTAGGTAATTTTCTGAAGACCTGACGTTCGTTTGGGGTAACCAATTCACGTCTTGGAAAGTATTCGGCTGTGGGACCTGCCACGGGTTCTGGAACGACATGGTGAGTATTGGTGCTGTTTGTTGTAGAGCTAACATATTGTGGGTTGGCTCCTTTTAAGTAATGGATGGCATAAGGAAATAAAAAGAAACAGCAAGTGCCGCGCGGTTAGCGGTATGTCCGGAGCTAAGCCACAGTGGTTTCATCTTAATGGCTCCGACCGTGGTATAGAGTAGTGTTTCAGGTTTCATTCTTAATACTAAGCCCTCACTTCCCAGAGTGCGACTTCTGATACACATCATCTCATACGGCCTAAATGAAATGTCCATACTCCTCTCCATTGTCATCTAGCGCTAGAGCCGCTACCCTTTCGGCTCCCATCGCAACCCTCTCCTCAAACGATTCCACCCCTGTGTTCCGTTCCATTTTAAGCCAGGTGCATGTCTCATCCGTTGCCGGGTCCAGTTCTTCTTCGCCCATTGACTGCCTTTCCTCGGCCTTCATTGCGAATGGCTGCAGCTTGTCACGTAGGTTTTTGTGCGCAATGGATTTACGTAAGCAATTCTTGTCTCGACGGAGCTTTTTGGTGATGCAACTCTGAAGGCAAAGTCCCTGAGCAATAGACATGATGGATGATGGATGTATGTTGGCGAAATTTGCAATTGTGTTGTAGAGATCCCTCAATCGGACCGTGTAGTCGATGATGTAGTTCGAGGCAATGCCAGGGTAAGTCCCCGAACTGGATCATTTTCCAGGATCAAATCTGGACCCGCGTGGTTCAGAAACGATCATTCTCTCAGGTAGCAAAGAGTAGCCAACTTCCGCATTATGTGAGAACGTGCAAATTTGGAAAATACTCGAACACTGTGCCGCAACGATGGACAGGTCCAGACAAGGGATTCGGCAAATTTATCTGGGCGACACACCATCGCCGCTTATTGTAGGGCTAGGCGGCCAGTCGCATGCGTGCAGGCAGCATCAACCTCCCATCACATGATGTATGCGAGCAGGGACAAGGCTGGTTCGCTTAATGGCTGGGATGACGCCTTACGCCCGGGTGGGATAAAATTAGACGCCTTACGCCCAGGTGGGGTAGAATTGGACCCCTTACGCCCGGATGTGGCACAACTGGCTTACGACCGGATGGGGTGCTTCCCTTTGAAGAATCTTCGCAGCCACAATGTAACCTCCCCCCCTGTGTGACGAGAGACACCCCTGTCCCGAAGAAAATGATAGGTACTTCGAACGTACAGCGACTTTATGCTACACAGATACTTTTGCTCTTGTCAATAAATTGAAGGCACTAACTCCTGTCCGACCTCGAGCTAGGTGTTAGATTGCATGCGGAAATTACGCAAAGCTGGCTGTCTTATACTCCGTTAAGCGCTTAACCTGCTCTAACCCTGTAACACTATTTCTGCCACAACAACATCGCCTTATCGTTTAGCAAGCTTAAAATGAGTTTATATTAACCTTGAGCGTGCATTATATCTTCCTACAGCGTTTTAAGGCATTCTAAGCCCTAAGCGTGGCGCAAATCGCATGTTCGCCACGAAGGGCGGTACATCCAACCTGCTAGAGCTCCAAAAACGGGTACTATAGTACAATTATATAACTTCTGTTACAACCCAGCATGAATCAGCACGTTTTCTTACGTAACGCCTAGCTTCTCGCTTGCCGCCGTCTAGCCTTCTTTAGAACAAATGCGAAGGCCCTGTGTGCAGGAAAGAAGCACAAGCTTGCAACGTGGCCCGTCCCAACTTTAGGTAATATCGCCAAATTCTGAATCTTCAGCAGATAGAATATCTGCAAAGTTTTCTTTACAACCAAGTGACACGCTATAGACTATTACTGTGACCTAGTTAAGTCATGCGCAGAACTTTATATAGGGATCCATTAACGAATGATACTGCTTCCATGCTCGATTAAGGTGAGAGCGACCTTCACCAAGTCGATAGGTCACCATTACCATGTGCTAGCAATTAGATTCGACAAACTCCTACTCGTGATCTGTATACCCAAGAAAGGCGCCCTCCTCGACCAGCAGCTTCACAATTTCTCGTGGCCTCCGTATGAAGCCGCCTGGAGTGCGTTGCCGTAGTGTCCACCCTGCGCGTTGACGTCGGCGCCCTTCTCGACCAGCAGCTTCACAGTCGCCTCGTGGCCTCTAGCTGAAGCCGCCTGGAGTGCGTTGCCGTAGAACCCACCCTGCGCGTTGATGTCAGCGCCCTTGTCGAGCAGCAGCTTAACCATTCTTCTTAAGCCAACGAGGCTTTCGTAATACAATGGAGGTGGAAGTGAATGTAGGCTCTTCTGGAAATCGGAGCCCCTCCATGGTTCATCTGGATTATGGATTCGAAGCCAGTTCAGATAAGCGTCGTTTTGCTCCGAAAGCAGAACTATCGCCTCTTTAACATACTCGTCTGCGTGTTCCCCCGTAGCTTGAGCATGCTCCATCCAGCAGCTGGCCGAGTAGTCTGCCAGCCTGAACTCTTTCACATTATCCTGGCTGAGCATCTCGACTCCCTGAAACTGAAGAAGGTATCCGAGGCAGCTCTTCGCTATGGCATCGTGGCACACGGCAGCTTGCATGCTGTAGCGTGCCGCCAAGCCTTCTTCGATCCTGTCCGAGACGAGATACTCCTTGACAGAGTAGTGCGCAAGCGCCACGACTTGTCTAGCTCGCCCTGGTATTCCGTTTTCCTTATCTGTAGTAATGGCGACAAGGCTGGAGCAGATGCTTAACACATCCAACGGATCTTCTAGAACCTCGTCGCGATCGAATCTGGCTTCATTCTCCAAACTGATGGCTACTATCTCAGCGACCTCGTCCACCGAGAGCGGTCGAGCTGAAAACGTCAGCCACCGTAGAATGGGGACGGCGTACTGAGCATCGACTTCGCTGATTGCTGAAAGAATGCGATCATACGTCTTGTCCAGCGTCGGAGGAAGCGTTGCAAGCGATCTCCGCAGCGATGCTCGGGTACGAGTAGACTTGGCAACACACAGTCTGAAAAAGTCAGACTGATTGTTTGATTGCTTTGTAAGCAATCAGTCAAACAGTCTGAAGGGCTCTAATTATCCAATCAAACAGTCTGAAAGTTGCCAGACTGATTGATTGATTGGCTAAATATAGCCTTTTTTCTTGTGGATTTAGTGGATAAATCGATGTCGATATATAGCCCAAAGTCGCGATACTTTTTTGGTGTTGAGGTTTTGGAGAGCGAAAAATCTGACGCCTTACCTAAATAGGCAGCTCTACCCAAACTTTCAACGACACAGCTTCCGCTATCAACACCTAGCTACTTCCACCTATACTCTCCACTCTACGCGCCCTCCCACATCTACGCTGCTCTATAGTATGAACAGAAACGCGAAAAGAGTCTTTAGCGAGCGTGTTACACGCGCAAACCGCAAAAATACGGCCCCGATATCGCCCTCCCTTGCTCCCGAACTCGATGACGAGCCCGATGAAGTCCAACCAATAGATGACGATA
This sequence comes from Laburnicola sp. JP_R_19, assembly GCA_031010545.1. Taxonomy (NCBI): domain Eukaryota; kingdom Fungi; phylum Ascomycota; class Dothideomycetes; order Pleosporales; family Didymosphaeriaceae; genus Laburnicola; species Laburnicola sp. JP_R_19. The sequence continues at coordinate 750,817 of VOIT01000046.1, forward strand.
ATCGCGACGAGCAATTCGACGGCATCGAGTGGAGACGTGTCCCACACCTACAGCGACGAGAAGAGGACAGCAAGAGAGGCTTTACAAGCTGGATATACGAATACGGGTGGCCTCTGTGGCATAGCAGGAAGCAAAAGAGGTGGTGGCTCTGCAAATATTGTCATATCCACAAAATGCCGCGTGGCGAATATGACGTACACACATCAACTTCCTCTGCTGGTACACACCTCTCTGCTAACACTCCAGGCCACGGATTCAATAAGGATGGGCCGATAAGCTTCAACCTGCCGCCGAGTACAAGCTCGATCGTCCATCAGTTACAATGGAATGGTGTTGAAGTATCACAGAAGGTGGCAAATGAGATGGCATCAAGCTTCTCACAGAAGCGATTCCGGGACGCGCTTATTGACTGGATAGTCGCCGATAACCAGTCGCTCCGAGTCGTAGAAACTGCTGCCTTCCGCCAGCTAATTGAAGCTGCTAATCCTATTGCAGAGCAGTCAGTTTGGCGGAGTCACAGTTCTCTCAGCCGCCATATCCTGAGCGAATACCACGCGATGATCCCGGCCGTTACGCAACACCTGAAGAAGGCCCGATCCATTATCCATATATCCTTTGACAATTGGACTACGTATGGCGGCAAGCGCGCTCTCACTGGGATATGTGTACATTATCTGGACGAGCAGGGCGACATTCAGGACTATGTGCTTGGGCTACCGCAGCTCTACGGCCGCCACTCTGGTGAGAACATTGCCCACATTGTGAGTGAGACTCTCCAGATCTTTGATATCGACGAATCGCGACTTGGCTACTTCGTGCTTGATAACGCGACGAATAACGACGCAGCTGTCAACGCGCTGGCTACACAGTACAACTTCTGGGCGCCCCATCGACGACTCCGCTGTACATGTCATATCCTCAACCTGAGCGCTCAATTAGTGATATGGGGCAAAGATAAGGAAGCCTTTGAGAACGAGGACTCGAATTTACAGGTAAAACTAAGCGTCTAGCCTCCTCACTTTCCTGCCGCTGCTAACTACTTGCTAGGAAGAAGAAGCGTTTCTCGATGAGTGGCGAAAGTACGGCCCGATTGGTGTACTGTTCGATATTATCGCGTCTATCTGTACTTCGCAAACCCGAGAGTTATTTGAGAAGCTACAAGTTCAGGAGGCCAAGCAGCTAGGCAAGTCATTATTAGAGACTTATGAGCTTATACGCCCTGTCAAGACTCGGTGGAACTCCTATTACAGGGCCATGGAGCGAGCTGCCCAGCTTCACGGTCCTATCGACGACTACACCCATATAAAGATTGACGAGGCTAGAGTAGAGGCGGCCTCGCAGCGTCGCAATACACAATTGCAGCGCGCTGAGCCTAGGTTATTCATACAAGAAGGAGGATTGACGGCTAAGGACTGGGCGACGATTAGCGAATACATCAAGCTGCTAAGTCCATTTGAAGAAGCTACAAAGCTACTAGAGGGCAGAGGCCACGTCGGCCGCCATGGAGCTATCTGGAAGTAGTTATTACTTTCGAGTGGCTTCTTGACGAGCTTGAAGAGCAGAAATCACGACTTGAAAAGGTGGACTTCAGCGATCCTGATGCCCCAGAGGATCACCTGGCAGTCAACATCAATCTAGCCCATGCGAAGTTGGCCGAGTACTACCAGAAGTTTGACGACTCGCCGATATACTACACCGCAACGATCCTCCATCCACACTATAAGCTCCATCTAGAAGCTTTGTGGAGTGTACCAGATGACTACAACGAGGAGAAAAATGGCCCTCATCATAAGAGAGACTGGTTGCCGAATAACCACAAGGGCTTCATGAAGCTATACAGATCTTATCGGGAGAAGCTGGCAGCTGAGTCGGGCAGGAGCTCTCCCAGCGATCCACGCCCAGCTAAAAGCCACGTATATCAGCATCTGCTAGCCGCTCAGCCTTTCTCGAAAACTCTATGAAGGCAGCTCTCCGTCAAGTAGAGGAGGCCCTTGAGGATGAATACGAAGTCTGGAAGCGCCAAACACCACTCACAGAGGACGATCCGCTTTCGCTCAATCCTATCAAGTACTGGCTTCTTCAGGAGAAGCAGTTTCCTACGCTGTCTAGGCTTGCGCTCGATATTTACTCGATACCAGCCTCCTCTGCTGACTGTGAGAGGATGTTCAGTGAGCTTGGAGACCTCTTAGGCCCTCGACGCCTGCGTATGAAGCCCGATCTCATCTCCGCCCTACAGTCGGTTAAGTCCTGGAGGAGAGCAGGCATCAAACGTTTAGCAACTACCAACGCTTCTACTACTTTGGAGACCTCTCTTAACGACTTAAACAAAATCGAAGCTCAACTAGAGCAGTTTGAGTATAGGTAACGCAAACAAGCAATCAATCAGTCAATCAATCAGTCCAAAAGCCACGTACTCTGTCAAACAGTCAAACAGTCTCAATTCACGCTGAAAAGCTTGGCAGTCAAACAAACAGTCCAGCGGCCTCGAAAACGCAGTCAAATAGTCCCTACGCTCTCTGGACTGACTGTTTGATTGTTGCCAAGTCTGCTCCAAATCATGGAACTAAAACAAGAGCTGGGTATGGTATGCGTTTACAGAATCGTGTTGTACTGTATCCGCATTATCGATAGAAGTGGAAGTAGGTGGAGGTAGTAGGCTACTTTACACAGGTAGCGCGTTTTGGCCATGTACCTGGATCCGTACTGAAAATTCGTAGCTCTTTGGCTGGCGGCTGGGACGCGCGCGCGCGATGTATAGTCACACCCCGCGGACGTACCTCTCCGTGGGCATGGCATCGCCGCTGCCCCAGCTTACTAGATAGAGAAGATGGACTAGTGGACTTCACTGGGCGGATGGAGGGTACATAGCGTACGGTAGCGATGGAGATGACAGCGCAGGCAGAGGTAGAATGATGCGTCGAGGCGAGGTAGGATACGCAGCGCGACGGAATGTCCAAAGACGTGAGACAGAGGCCGAGAGAGCGTCAAGCGTGAGGTCTGCATGGGCGAATAAATAGTTACTATGGTATGGGAGTGTGTATGCTTATACGGTAACTATTTCGTTGGTAAGAAAATGGAATAAGGGAGGTAGACGGACGGAACCTGTGGATGGGACGGGCGGGGGTGGTGGCTGCGTGGTTGCTTGCTTGCTTACCTAGGTAGCTAGATGGGTAGGTAGGTAGGTTTGGATAACTATAGCACGCTAAAAAGCCCAAATAAACTCCCCCAAAGGGAATAGAAAAGGAAAAGTAAATAGACCTGTTGTTTCGCTATGCTATATCTGACTAACTCGCTGCCGTCGGTACCTACATAGTTGCCATGCGCGTCAGCCTTGGGCTATGTAGCATTCGTGCGTTCTGCGCGTGCATGCATGATCAAGTCGTTGTCGCTCTATTAGTTCCCTGTGCTGCAGAATACCTTCGTATAGAGGAACAAGACTTGTTGAATAAGATAACGTGATTGGTGAAGAAGAAGAAGAAGAAGAACAGCTATCTATTTTCCCGTCGTCGAATGTAGCGGCAATTACCTAGCCTGCACCACGCTACAACCCCAGACGCTTACGCTTACGCTTTCCACGCCCCACAGTACAGTATCCATCCCTCCCCCCGCGACCTCCTCTCCCAACGTCCAACAACACTAACAGTGCTCCCCCGTCTCGCGCCAGTACGTCAGAGATAAGCAACCCGCCAAGCTAGCAAGCACCCCATCAATCACCCATCCCATATCCGCCCCCCTCAACTTCCAACAGAATCCAATCCAATCCAATCTAATCCAATCCCCTAATATCTGTCGTGTATCTATCTACTTCCCCCTCCTCAACATACCCCATTCAGCAAAACCTTCAAAACCCGTTGCATACGGCACTACTCCGTACCAAAGTTGTAACGCAGCGAGTGCGTGGCAAGCTATGTGTTTTGAGTTTAGTCTTGCTGTTTGTGTCCCTGTCGCTGGTCGGTTATGGGATGCAGATGGGTCAGGTGGTCGTTTTCATTGGACCGAGCAAGGGTAAATAAAAGGGCGGGTAATCTGCTGGCCTCCGGGGCGTTGCGGATGGATGGAGCGCTTAGTGTGCAGGCACGTTTAATTTTCGGAAGATTTGTGTGCGACTGTGCGTGCAATCGAAAGGACGGGTTTTGTGAGAAAGAGTCTGGCATATTTCACGGGCGTGGTGAATGGTAAAACAGTACAACTCCATCTCCAAACATCCAATTCAACAGCTTGCCAAGAAAACATGTACCACTCGGAGCACAATACAGGCCTTCCAATTACTCCGCACCGCTCACACCACAACTCGCATAATGCAGCGGCTTACTATGTATGCATCGCAGGAGGCGTAGATATCACCACCGCCTACCTACCACACAGCCACAGCACAGAACCTCGCCTACATTCGACCTCCGCATCGCCCATCCTGAGCTACCACACAGTCCTCAGACTGCCATCCTAGTGCCCTACTTTGCACCCGCTTTGCAGGACCAAAACCTAGCCATTCACCAGCTTACTTTTGCCCGCGATGTGCACCGCAAATTCTTCAATCGGCTGCGCCGATAGGATATCCAACAGAGCCACGTTCGCCTTGAGCTCTCGCGTGATCCAGTTCCTCACTTCCAGCGCTACGAGCGAGTCCACGCCGTACGAATACAAGGGTTGCGTGGGATCAATTTCCACCGAGGGAATGCGCAAAATTTCAGCCAGTTTCGCTACTAAAGCTTCCGTAACAATGTTTCCTGCATAGTTTGCGTTGCCAGCAACTCCGGCGAGACGCGATGCGAGTGATAGGGCAGCACCTTCGCCGCTCGAGCCCGTGGCCGACGACGCATTTGCGACAGTCAGCGAACTAAAACGGATGTCCTTGAACCACCATGGCTCAGGAAGACGATGACTTGCAATGAGATCTGCATGACCAAGGCTCAGGCAAATCTGCGCCGGGCGATTTTCGCCGCCTGCGGTGTGGTGTGTCTGCTGGCCGTTGATCACGCTCTTCATCAGAGCGTGAAAGGCAGGAACATGGATGCCTAGCACTTTTTCCCATTGCTTGAAGTTATGGCCGCCCGTCTCCACGAGAATGCCGACATCAAGCATGATGCCCAGGTTAATGGAAACAGCACTGAGTCCTTGCGCACGGCGGTAGTGTGCCAGAGCGTCCTGGTATGTGTTGCCAGCGCAATATTGCGCCTGCCCAGGGTTTCCAACAATTCCGGTGAAGGAGGAGCTGAATATCATGAAGTCTAGCGGCCGGTCGTGGCCGAAGTATCGGTGTAGGTTCCATGACCCTTGGACCTTTGGTCGTAGAGGTATCGTCCAATCCTCGTAGGTCATGTTTTCGAGTAGGACATCGCGAAGTACCACTGCCATTTGGATGACCCCTTTAATGGGCGGGAGAAGTTTCGAGCATTTTTCCATCGCGGCGAGGAAGGAGGTTTCGTCAGCGACGTCTGCACGGAACGCCTTGACCTGGGCTCCGTGTGCCGCTAATTCGTCAATAACAGCCTTGGCTTCGGGCGTGTCACCTCCAGAGCGAGAAACAAAAGCGAGGTTTCGGGCCCCAGACGCGACAAATTCGGCGGCTAGGCTGCGGCCCAGACCTCCCAGACCCCCAACGAAGAGGTATGTGGCCTTCGGATCGAGCTTGAGCGAGTCACGAGCCTTACACAATACGGGAGCTTCGGCTGTGTCCCTCTCACTGAATGATAGAACAAGCTTGCCACGGTGTTTTCCCTGCTGCATGACGCGGAAAGCATCTTCCACCCGACCTACGGGATAGGCGGTCAAGGGTTGCGGCACGTGAAGAATATCCTCGTGAAAGAGCCTGAAGATATCTTTTAGGGCCTGACCGAGCGCTGCAGGGTTCTCATCGATGAGAGTCGGTACGTCAAAGAATGTAAAGGTCGTACTTTTGCCGAAAGGTCGCATGTCAAGGCGCATATTGTCTGTGATGTCGCGCATACCAATCTCGATAAAAGTACCAAAAGTAGCAACGCAGGCCCACGAGACACGAAGGAGCTCACCAGATAGAGAGTTGAGAACGCAGTCTACACCACGGCCACCTGTTGCCCTCTGGACGCCTTTGGCGAAGCTGCTATCACGGGAGTGGAATATATGCTCTTCGGGGATGCCGTACTTCTCTCTGATGAACCGACGTTTGTCTTCCGTGCCCACGGTCACATAGATAACCAGGCCAAGATGCTTTGCTAGTTGCACTGCCGCTTGGCCCACGCCTCCGGCCGCCGCGTGTATTAAAATGGATTGGCCTCGGCGGAGCCTGGCGAGCTCGACAATAGTGTAGTATGCTGTGGCGTGTACCATGGGCACTGCCGCTCCTTCTTCAAAGGACATGGTTTCGGGCATCTTGGCCGTAACACGGAAGTCGCATCGCGTCTTGGTTGCGTGCATGCCGCCCACTGACATGGCGCTGACTCGATCACCCACTTTGAAAGACTCTGCAGCCCTTCTACCCGCTCTCAGCACCACGCCGCTCGCTTCCTGGCCGAGTCTGGTCACTGATACCAAGCCCATGGAAGCCATAACATCACGGAAGTTGACACCTGTGGCTTTGACTTGCAGTTCCAGCTCGTTGTCGGCAAGTGGCTTGGCCATAGCGTTCTCATCACGGACGAAGTGCAAACTGTCCAGAAGACCAGGCTTTCCGATGTCGAGATGGAATGCGGCGCTTTGATCACCGAAGCTCATTACCCGGGTTGAATCCTCGAGGTGGTTGCGAATGTGTTCGTCTTCCGCCGTGCTTCTATACACGCGGGGCACCTGCAGAAACCCACCCTGCTCTCGGAATTCATTGTCTGACGTCGCATTGCTATGACGAATGATGCGTGCCGCGAGACACGGACCGTGCTGTAGGCCCTCATCGCTAAGGTGCAGGACCTGAAATTTGGTGTCTGCTCCCTCTCTGTTGGCACATCGGGCGAGGCCATCGACCAAGCCAAACGATGGGCTATCGCCGCATGTAATCCAAAGCAGCCGCTCACACCTTGTCACTAGCCTCTGTACACCGCTGAACTCCGCTTCAGTAAGGCTTTCCAGCATGGGTGTCTCCAGCTCCAGCAGAGAAATACACCTGTCTTCGATTGCAGTCTCAGCTTCAGCGATCCCTGTAACAGTCTGGACAGCGTAGTCTTGGTCTTCGAGCATGTCCCGCAATTTTTGCGAGAACAGCCGCGATTCGGTCGACATGTCGACCGGGGTGAGGATATTAATTTTCTGCCCGACTTTGTGACTCTTGCCGTTGGTGAGCTGTTTTGACTTGTTGCTCTCGTTCCTGCAAAGGAAGATGGATCCCGTGCTCGTTGGCACCTGGGAGACAACACCGAAGTCCCCGTGTCTTGATATGAACGATGCAGCATCGCGAGCAGCGATGATTGCAAGTGCGCCAGGCTTGGCCATGCGAAGTAGGCGCTCAATAATGCTGTCGCTCGTCTGATAAGGAACGAGAATCAGGTCTGCAGGTACAATGCTTGTCGGTACAGGTGTATCCAGTGCGCCCAGCTGAAACGATTGTCCAGACGCATTACTGGCGGTGGAGTCTCCGTCGCCGCTACTTTCGACCACAGCGTATTTAACCTGACCGGGAAGAATACGTCCTGTGGGCAATCTGAACATAACGGTATTGGGTAATTCGTTGAGGCTTGGGACGAGCTCGATGACATTGAGTGCCGGGCGCTGGTGAACTACCACCTGGGCGAGCTGCATGTCGAGGTTAGCGGCTCTTCTCCGGTGATCAAAGTTAAATTCGCTTGCACTCACCTGTATAAGCCCCGAGTCGGTTGAGGCATCATGTGTTTCCGATACGATCTGGGTGATCTCCGTGGGCTCAAGCATATCCAGTGAATAGTTCCATTCGACCACGGAAGTGATTTCAGCGGCATTGGCCTTGGACTCCCCCTCTCGATCTGTGTCTCCTTCCTCGTCCATTTCCAAGGCTGACAATCACATGTCAGCCACAGAAAGAATAACTCTGGACAAGTCCTTGTCGAACATGCTCAAGTCTGCGGACATGGCGCTGAATCCATGCTTGCGTGAGCGGCAAACACTGGGCATTTTGTATCCCACTTCGCCCGGCGCCTGGACTGAGATGTTCATCTCACCGATGAAGGTCGGAACCATGGGCTTGGAGTAACCGAAATCGTCGCGATTGATGCCATCACTAGTGCTTCCTATCCAGCCCTGCCATGCGGCATCGAGAGTTGCCGCGTGCATCAGGAACGGTCGTTCTAGCTTGCCCTTTGCGAAAGTATCTCCGATATCGAGCACCTCGACTTCATAACATGTCTTGCCATTGCCAGGACGACAAGCTTGTACGCCTTGAAATGTTTCTCCATACGAAATGAACGACTTGCCAAAGCGATCGTAGAAGAATTCCTTCGTACACGGATCCGAGCACTCACGTAGGACGCGATGGTAGTCGGCAATATGAGCAGCTTCGGCTTCGGCATCCTCTCCTGCCATATACGCGCTTCGGTTCTCCTCATAGACCATGTTAATCAAGCCGCGGCAGTTGTTACGCATCTGACCCGCAGACCCAGAACATGATGAAACCGTGAACTCCCACCAAGCGGCTGGAGTAGAGCCACCAGTGGCGAGAACGTGTGGGCGTACATGTACAGCGATCTCGGTCGCTACGTCTTCGCGAAGGGTCATGGCAGCCATGAATGAGATGTCACGTAGCTTGAAGGCTTTGGGCGTCTTCCCCGCTTCCACGAGCTGCCTCGCAGCTTCAATCGTAACGCTGACCATCCCAGCAGCGGGAAATATCACCGCGGACCCCACCATATGATCCCGGAGCCACGGTTCCTCGCCGAGGCGGATAAAACCGCGCCAGACGCGCTGACTTTCGTCCATGGTCGGCATCATCGCTCCAAGCAGACTCATCGTCGATGATTGCTGGTTGTACTGCTCCCGCTGGATTCGCCCAAGAGCGTTGAACTTCTCGGAATGGTTCCAGGCATATGGAGGAAGGTCGTTCAGAAGTCCACAGTCCGAGTCGTCATTGGCCTTGGACAAGTCGAGGCGGACGCCCTGGCGGAAGAGCGCGGCCGCGAGCTCCAAACTAGTATCGATTGCGCTTTGTCCACGCACAAGCATCGAGGTATAATTGACGTTGTTAATCCCATGTGTGGAAAGAATCTGCTCGATGGGCCCCCCCAGAGCACTGTGCGGGCCGACCTCGACGAGGTAGTCTACGGCTCTTTCTCCGTGTCCACCGGCAGGTAGCACCATCTCTTTGACGGCATCCGTGAACAGAACCGGGTTGATCAAATTCTGAACCCAGTAATAGGCTCCTAGTTGCTCAGCCTCAACCTCGTGACCAAAAACGCTAGATACCATTCTCCCGGATGCCTGTTCATCTTCGTCTTCGATGAGCACAGGCCCCACATCGGCGATGGCTGCATAGTACTCTGCAGAGCAGAGATGCATATGAGAAGAATGATATGCGACCTCTACCTTGAGGCGTCGAGCGAACATGCCGCGCTCGTCGAAGCATGCGCGGAGCTGTTCAAGGGCTTCGATGTCGCCTGATAATGTGACACTGGATGGGGAATTGACGCATGCAACTGTCGCCTGAAGTTTGGTTGCCTTTATCAGTTCCTGCGCATAGTCTTGAGAGCAGCCTACAGCCATCATTCCTCCGGTTCGCCCCATCTTAATGAGACCAGCCGAGGCCGTGCCTCTGAAGTAGGCGGCCATCAGGGCATCACGGTGCGACAGAGCGCCAATGGAATAGGCCGCTGCAATCTCGCCACTTGAATGGCCCACCACCTTGCACGGCGTTACTCCCCAGGACCGCAGCTCGTCGACGAGTGCAATTTGCAGCACGGAGCAGATAGGCTGGCTGATCTCCGGTACACCCAGCCTGGAAGCCTTTTGTTCTCTGGACAACTCCATGATTGGGTCCCATTCGCAGCCAAATTCTTGCAGGATTTGAGTAGATCTCGCCACGGATCCGCTGAATACCTGGCGGTCTAGCATCTCAATGCCCATTCGAGCCCATTGTGCGCCTTGGCCCGTGAAGACAAACCCAATGCGCGGTGGCGTGCTAGGGGTACGCGTTCCAACTGCCTCAAAAGATGCAGTCAATTGCTCGAGCAACTCGGAGACATCCTCTGCTATACAAGTTGCTTTCCATGAGAGTCCTGATCGCGCCTTTGCAAGTGTATGGGCAAGATTGGCCAGGTACGAAGCGCTCGAAGCCCCCACGCCCACAGTGCCCAGATGCTCGGCGAGTGAGTTTCCCACGCGGTTCAAGCCAGCTTTATCGTGACTACTCACGACAAAAACTCTCTTCTTGTTCGCGATGGATGTCTTCACGCCGTTTCGGGGTAACGACAAGGTATTAAAGGCGTCCATGACCACGTGCGCGTTCGTGCCACCCATGCCAAAGCCGCTGATGCTCAGTCGCTTTGTGCGGGTAGCAGGCCACGCAGTCAGTTTGGTAGGTACCACGATGTTCCGCTCGTCCAAGGGAATTGCTGGGTTTGCCTTGGAAAAGTTGAGATTCGGTGGGATTAGACCACGTTCTAGGGCTAATACGCCCTTGATGATACTGGCTACCCCGGCAGCTGCCTCGAGATGGCCAATGTTTGGCTTAACACTGCCCATGTAGAGCTTTTTGCGAGATGATGACTCGGGAGAGCCAATGGTTCGATAGATCGCGGTCGCTTCTATCGGATCACCTGCTTTTGTTCCCGTGCCATGCGCCTCGACGTACTGAGTCGAGCCAAAGTCCAGCCCGAAGGCATCGTATACGTATCTGATGAGGGCCTCTTGAGCATCAACAGAAGGCATGGTCACACCCTGTGTCCAACCATCCGAGTTGACCCCAGAACCGCGGATGACAGCACGGACGGTATCGCCATCTCGGATGGCATCGTCCAACCGCTTCAGTATGATGACACCGCAACCCTCACCGCGGCCGTATCCGTTCGCATTCGCATCGAAAGATCTGGAGTGTCCCGCTGGATTCAAGAACCCCAGGTTGTTGAGGTGCATCGTACCGTCAGTCAGGGTTATCAGTCCTACACCTCCGGCAATGGCCATTGAGGACTCTCCGAGCCGAAGGCTTTGACATGCTATGTGGGTAGCCACCAGACTCGATGAGCAAGCCGTCTGAACCGTGGCACTTGCCCCGTGAATGTCCAGAAAGTGTGAGATGCGGTTGGCAATCATTTCGTCGCTTACCCCAAGGATGTGGTACTTGGGGAAATTTCCGAAGTCTCGAGCAACAGCATCCCGATAGTCACTCATTGAAGAGCCCATGAAACAAGCCGTTTGGGTGCCCGCCACTTTTCGAAGGGGCATACCGGCGTTTTCAAGAGCTTCATAGGCTACCTCCATGGCAATACGCTGTCTTGGATCCAGAGCCATTGCCTCGGCGGCCGTGATGTTGAAGAAACCGGCATCAAAGGCGTAGGGGTCCTGCTTCAGGAAGTAGCCTCCTCTGACAGGTATTGTGTTCTGACGGTCGCCATGGGCTTTCGGATGATGAAAGGCTTCCGCGCTGTATCTTTGTGTCGCTGGGGCAAAGCCATTGTTCCCATTTTTGAGTAATTCCCAGAATTTCGAAGGATCTGAAGCATCCCCAGGAAACCGGCACGATAATCCAATGATGGCAATGGCGTCGGCGGACCCGTTGCTGTTGGTATAAGCCATCTTCAAAGAGCGACAGTCGTAAAGAAAATCTGCCTGTTTCGAAAACAAATGGGATGAGGGTAACCCCCCATGTCTCTCAGTATTTCAAACCCATAACTGTTGGGAATACATCTGCCGACCATCACAAACGTATCTGCCGTTTCCGCCAACAAGCGCGCAACTCGCGGTCAACTCCGTTAGCAGTCATGTCATACCGGCGATTTTTTTGTCGATGCTCTCGTATTACGGCGGACAAAAGATCTCTCCCATTTCAGCCGCATCCGTCATAACACCGGTGTGACGAAGTGGCTTTAACGAGATCCAATGAGATTCAACGAGATCGAACGAGCGTCTCCATGTGCATGCGGACAACGGCTTCGCCCAGACGCCAACCCGTTGAGCTGATAAGAAAGCTTAGCGCTTAGCTGATAAGGGGGAAATCGATGGTGTGATGCGTGGGTTGCTGATGTTCCTTCATCGTCAGCAAATTTTGAAGGATTGCGGTACCTTAATCCTTCCCGTCCGCCCGCCCGCCCGCCCTCCCTCCGCCGTCCCTCCGCCGTGATACGGAGCTGAAACCAAGTCACACCGGCGTCCGAACACACGCGTCTTGCTAACAGGTTTGGATTGTTCGTGGTCGTGAAACTATTATTTTAGCATTTCATTGAGTAGCTAGCAATCCACAGATCGCAGCATACTTTGAACTGTGAACCTCTTCCTTGCCCTACCACTATTCATTATTGTTTCAGCCATTTCGTTCACAATCATGGCAACGAACACTGCGGAATCGACTATCCTTCTCTTTGGTGACGCGACAGACTCGTGGACCGCCGGTCTCGATCAGATATGCAAGCAAGCTGCATCGAAACCATGGTTGAAGTTCTTCTTGGACCGGTTGGCCGATGTCATCAATGCGGAAATCAGAACCTCGACCATGGACCGTACATTGCAAGAGAATTTGGGCCATTTCTCAAGCCTCCAGGAGCTGGCCGAGAGATATCGCCATAGCAAAGAAGAGTTGGGCGTGGTGCGTGCTCTCCTTCTCCACGCCGTCAGGGCAGCAACTCTACTTCAATGGGTGGAACGAGAACCTCATCTTATCTCACCCAACGCATCAACGGAGTGGCTGGGCTTCTCCGGCGGGCTCCTCAGCTCTTCGGTCATGAGCATTGCGACCAACTTTGACGAGTTGCACAATGCGTGTCTAGAGGCGGCCCGTTTCATTTTCAGGGTCGCCAAACTCGCGTCAGTGAGGTCCCGGGCAGTAGAAGACCAACCGGGTACCTGGGGATGGGCCGTTCTTGGTATCTCACCAAATGACCTCCGCATCGCTCTAGAACAGTTTCAACAGAGCAATGGCATACCCCTGACCAAAAGAGCGAAGGTGGCCGTTACAGGGGCTGGATGGAGCACTGTCGTCGGGCCCCCATCTGTGCTGAAACTCATCATGAGTCAGTGTAAGGCTCTGACCAACCTTGCCAAGAATCCCTTGGAGATCAAGGCACTTCAACACACGCTGGACACCCTGACAGATGAGGACTTCCAGTACATGGTCGGTAAGAATTCGGCCTTCTTGGAGCAGCCAATCAAATGCCCAGGCCGTACTGCCTGGGGCATGGACCACCCCACAGCCACATACGGCAACTTCGGTGAACAGCTTGAAGCCGTGTGCTCACAAGTCCTGGGCCGTCCTTTGGATATCCCTCATGTCATGGGCGATCTCAGCTCCAGGCTGGAAGTCGTCAGCTCTGTCAGGGTCATCCAAGTTGGAACGAGCAGCCACGCACCCTACGTGGCCAGTGTTTTGAAACAGGCAGGACGAGTCGTATCGGTCGTGGATCAATATGCCCTTGTGAATGGTGATGATCAAGCCGCCTCACTGATGGCTGGCCGCATTGCCATCGTGGGAATGGCTGGTCGCGGTCCAGGTTGTGACAATGTCGATGAATTCTGGGATGTCATCATGTCCAAGCGGGACTTATGCACGGAAGTTCCCAAGGACCGCTTCGATATCGACGAGTTCTACTGTGAGGCACACGAGCGCGGAGACAAGAGGTGCAAGATGACGACAAGATATGGGTGTTTCATGGACAACCCGGGGCATTTCGACTCTCGATTTTTCCACATCTCGCCCCGAGAAGCGCTACTCATGGATCCGAACCACCGACAGTTTCTGACGAGTAGCTACGAAGCCCTTGAGAGTGCCGGCTACTCGGAAGGCCGGTCCAGAACAACCAATCCCAATCGCATCGCGGCTTTCTTTGCGCAGGCAGCCGATGACTGGCATAAACAAACTCACCCCAGTCTGGGATGCGATTCGTACACGCTCCAAGGGATCCAGCGTGCCTTCGGTGCTGGGCGGCTTGCCTGGCAGTTCAAATGGGAGGGACCAACGTACGCCCTCGATGCTGCATGTGCAGGTACGACGGCCGGTATCCATCTAGCTTGCATGAGTTTGCTGTCCAGAGACATCGACATGGCAGTCGCAGGTGCTGCCAACATCCTGAGTTGGCCTCATTCATTCACCTGTCTCAGTGACTCCGGCATCTTATCTGATACCGGCAACTGTAAGCCGTGGCGCGACGATGCGGATGGCTACTGCCGCGCCGATTTTGTCGGTTCCGTGGTACTCAAACGACTTGAAGATGCTGTTGCCCACAACGACAACATTCTAGCTGTGGTAGCCAGCTCAGGGAGAAATCATTCGGGCAACTCGACTTCCATCACCACTTCAGATGCTGGTGCGCAGGAACGACTCTTCCGCAAAGTCATGCGCAATGCCAACGTCTCCCCAGACGACATCTCATATGTAGAAATGCACGGGACGGGTACGCAGACTGGCGACCCCGCTGAAATGGGTGCGGTCGCAAACACCTTCAAGCACAGGCAGCGTAGCAATGGACCGTTGCCGGTAGGAGGTGTCAAAGCCAATGTTGGCCACGGAGAGGCCGCGGCAGGTATGGCGGAACTGCTCAAGTGTATCATGATGTTCCAGAAAGACATCATCCCACCGCAAGCCGGCATGCCCCACGCTCTCAATCCCAAACTTCCACCACTGTCTGAAATCAATATCGAGATTCCGTCAGAGCCCAAGATTTTCGACAAGGAGAAGGATGCCGCCAAGCCGAGACGCATCCTTCTCAACAACTTCGACGCCGCAGGTGGCAATGCATGCATGGTGCTGGAAGAATACTCCGCTTCCCCCGTGAGCAGAACCGCAGACCCTCGATCGAGCCACGTCGTCGTCATCTCAGCCAGAACAAGTGCTTCCCTTCCTGCGAACAGGCAAAATCTGATCCAGTGGCTACACGCAAATCCAAGCGCCAGCATTGAAGATATCGCCTACACAACGACAGCCAGAAGGATGCATCACCCATTCAGAGTCGCTTGCGCGGCGTCGTCGGTCACAGACTTGATTCATACACTCCAAGTCCAAGAAAAGGAATCAGTGCAATCCTCGTCGGCGCTCAATCCACCCATTGTGTTTGTCTTCACCGGACAAGGCTCCCACTATGCAGGTATGGGTGCTGAGTTGTACCGCACAAGTTCTGTTTTCCAGGAGACGATCAATCTTTGCGTATCAATATGCGCCGACAACAAATTTCCTTCGTTCTTGGACATCATCACCGATGACAGAGTGGATATGTCCACAAAGAACGCCGCGCAGACCCAACTCGCCGTCATCACCTTGGAGATCGCCTTGACAGCATTCTGGCGCTCAACCGGCATCGAACCTGCCGTGGTCATGGGCCATAGTCTTGGCGAGTATGCGGCTCTGCATGCCGCCGGCGTCCTTTCATTGGCGGATACTTTGTACCTCGTCGGCAAGCGCGCCCTGCTGCTTCTGGAGCGATGCGAACCCGAGTCCTGTGCGATGCTTGCAGTATCAACATCGGTACAGACGGTGCAGGACTGCCTCAGGAAGCTGAAATCCTCTTCCTGTGACATCGCATGCGTTAACAGCCCTGGTGCTACTGTCGTGAGCGGGACTGCTGAGGATCTGGCGCAATTCCAAGCTGTGGTATCTGCCTCGGATGCCAAGATCCGATGCACGAAGCTGTCTGTCCCTTTTGCATTCCATTCCTTCCAGACGGACCCGATTTTACAAGACTTTGTCGCTCTTGCGGGAGGTGTGACATATTCAGCCCCCAAGATACCCGTAGCATCGACCCTCCTGGGATCCGTTGTCGATAAAGCGGGCGTCTTCAACCAAGACTATCTTGCTCAACAGACTCGCCATCCCGTCGAGTTTGTCGGTGGACTCAACTCCGTTCACTCAAAGTTGCGTGATCCCGTATGGCTTGAAATCGGACCAGCACCGGTCTGCATGTCCTTTGTGAGTGCTACCCTTGCGCCGGGCCCCGCCAAAGTTATGCACACTCTTGAGCGCAACAAAAGCAACTGGACATCCATTTCTAGAACCCTCGCTATGGCTTTCACCAATGGTGTCACCGTGGACTGGCTTGCTTTCCACAAAACCTACGAGGGCAATCTCAAATTGTTAGCGCTCCCTGCTTATGCATGGGACATGAAGGATTACTGGGTCACCTACACCGACGAGAACATCCAGGCGGTCGCAGAGAAGCGTCAAATCGATGCACCCCAGCCTTTCATTGGCACTTGCGCACAGCATCTGGTGTCGAAATCTCTTTCGCCTAAGATCCAAGTCACCCTCCGAGCCCTCATCTCCGACCCAGAGTTCCTGGCGCTCATTGATGGCCATCGAATGCAGCAAGTTGGACTCGCTTCCGGGAGTGTCTTCTGCGATGCAGCTTTGACTGCCGCTAAGTACGTCATCGAGTACAGTGGCAGAAAGGATGTGGCCACTCGAAGCCTAACATTACATGATCCGGAGCTTCTCGCGCCCCTCACAAGGGCTCTCGTCGGCATCGATGGCGAGCTTTTCACGTCAGCTGTCATGGATAGTCCTTCCGCGAACTCCATCCTGGTTTCGTTCAGGGCTTCGTCGTCAAGCTCCTCGCACGATCTCGGCTCTATCCGAGTCAAGATCATGGACGTTGAGAAGACGCAGGCTGACTGGAACCGAGTGTCGTACTTCGTCAAATCGAAGATGGAGGAGAGGATCAGATCTGCAAAGGAAGGCGCGGGGCACAGAATGCACCCTGATGTTCTCTATGCACTGTTCGCTAAGAACGTCGAGTTCAGTGCTCCGTTCAAGGGCATTCAGGAGGCTTACGTGGCCGAAGGCTTTGAAGAGGCTGCTGCAGAGGTTGTGCTCAAACATGATCCTGTGGGTAGTCGCTTTACATTCTCGCCGTACTGGAGCGAGGCTCTCGCGCACCTGGCCGGTTTCATGGTGAACGGAAACCCGAGCCGATCGCCAGAAAAGACGTTCATCGTAATGGGCTTCAGTCAGACTTGTCAATAAACCAAACAAACAAAATTTGAGGCTCTGAATTTGTTTGTTTGACGACTTTCTTGGTGTTGTAGTTTGTTTGTTTGATTTGATGGAGCTATAGAGGCGCTTTTTATTTGATTGTTTGTTTGATTTTGAGTACTTTAAGAGGACTGTGAAAGAGACTCTGGTGGTGTTATAGGCGGCGGCTCCTCCCACTCATGTATGCTAAACTGTTCGTTGAGCTTATTGTCATCGTACGTTGCCACCACCTTTGCGCTTGGAGGTTTAAAACCTGCTCGAATCCATCGTTGAGTACAAATTAAAGCAGCCAATAGTTGGCTGCCCATTTTGCGTCTCTGTGGCTCAAGTACGTCGCCAGTACCCGAGAAGACTCGCTCACAGTCAGCGCTGGAGGCAGGGATAGTTAACACGTCCAGCGCCAATCGTGACAAATTGGGATACCTCGGCTTGAGCTGGTACCAGTATTGGACAGCTGTACAGCCAGTTTTGTACTGTTCTGATGTCCATGTTGGCTCTCTAAGCCAGCTCTCGTACTCATCCGCCACCCCTATTATCTCGTCGCTGTTGTCAAGTACCGAATCGATCGCGTCGTCAAAGCTGCTCATCGCGTGTTTAGGCGCAGTTGTTATTGTTGTTGCTGTCGCTAGGGCGGGCTTGTAACGAGCCCAAAGCTGCTCGAAGCTCGCGTGCGTAGCTTGTAACTGTGCGGGCTTCTCACGCCAGAAGCGTTTAAAGTAGTTCTTGAAGCGTGGGTGGAGTGCCGTGGCAGTGTAGTAGACGGGGATTTTGAGGGGTTTATTAAGGTACTTGCTCGCCTTCTTGAGCGCAGCACGTACGTTGATAGCGACGTGATCTTCTGGCGCCTCGTCTGGCAGGTAATTGACGCTTTCAAACAGTCTAAGCGGGCATCTAGGTCAGCAATAAGAGACTCAAACACAGGGATAACCTCGTATAACGCGCCGTGAGTGCCAGCTTTGCCGCGACCTTGCAAGCGATTAGTTGCGGACTTCAGCGGCTCAAGCACCTCAATGTACTCGGTAATCACCGCCCAGTCTGCAGCTGCAAGCCCGCCTGATCGCATCCACTGCGGCACAATAGGCGGCTTAGTGTTGTTGCTTTTGGCAAGCTCGTCAGCGTGCTCAGTCTCTTGTATGTGGTAGGAGGAGTAGCTGTTGATGGCGTGTTGTAGCTCAACACCGCGCTTAAAGCAGTCATGATAGCTGTTCCAACGCGTAACTCCAGGCTTGAAAGGCTCACGGCGTCTTGCTGTAGCGCCAGCAGGCATCTCAACTGCTTCGCTGTTCTGACAATCCTCAAATATACCCCATTGTTTTGGCGTGTTAATGTAGTTAACAATATCAAGAAACACGCCAAGCGGACCATCTTTCCGCCATTGCTTCATATAAAACTCCTCTTCGTTGTAGTGTTCGGGCTCGTTATCAAAGGCGTCGGAGTCAGTGCCAAACATAATAGTTTGCCCAACGAGGTTGAGTATGTGGCAAGCGCAGCGGAGGCGTCGATCGTTGGCGATAAAGCCGTACATTGTGCCGAGTTTATTAACTGCAGTATCGTTGTTGTAGGCGTTGTCAAGCACGAAATAGCCCAAATTGCTGCTAGAAATCTCAAAGTAGCGTAGGATTCGTACGACAGCTTCCGCGATCGCTGAGCCTGTGTGCGCACCAACCAGCTGCGGCAAGGCGATGGGAAGGTCAACTATATTGCCTTGAGAGTCAGCGTAGTGCGCACAAATTGCAAAGAAGCCGCGCTTCCCCCCCTTGGTAGTCCAGCCGTCAAAGCTTATGTGTATTTTGCTAGAGGCCTCAGACAAGGCGCGCTTGACTTGAGGTTGTAGCCAGCTGTAAAGCCTCATCACGAACCTCGAAACGCTGTTGTGAGACCTCCATAGCGCCGCCTCTGCCTCTGGGTTGGCGAACCTGATCATCGCGCGGAAGGACTCAGTCTCAAACTCGCGTAATGGCCTGTTGTTGTTGACGAGCCATAACACTGCAGCTTGCCTGAAGCCTTGTACGTCGAAGTTACCCAGCTCCTGCGTTGCATCTTGGCTTAATGTGACCCCGTTTTCTTCCGCCCATCGCAGCGACTTCTGGCCAGGTTCGAGCGGCCTCTTGTGTACGATAGTGCCTTGTTTGGTGAGCCGATGGCCGGGAAGGTCTTGCTTCAAATGGTTGTTGGCGGCTGTAGTTGACAGAGTGGTCTGGTGTAGGCCGCCCTTCTTTCTGTTGATGTGACAGTGCTTGCATTGGAAGTAGATCTTCTCAGGGTTAGTACCAAGCTTTCGAAGGCGATAGCCGTGCCTAAAGACCCAGCTGATGTTGCCTGTGGGTGTGGATAGAGGCACATTGAAGCCCAGCAGGCGCTTCAAGTCAAGGCCTTCGTAGTTGGTGAAGTCAACACTAGGCGCAGCGTCCTCCTCCACTGAAGCCTCTGTGGCAGCATTACTAAACGCGCGCGGCGGCTTAGTAGCTATAGGCGGCTTATTAGCCACTAACAGCAACTCCCAAGCTGGCTCATCGGCCTGTAAGGCTTGTAGTATAGGCCGTGGTGATGGCCTCCGGGCGCGCTCCTCTAGCTCGGTTGGTGGCTCTATTGAGCGCGGCTCTAGAGTACTTTCAAGCACCTCAATAGGCGGCTCCGGCTCGTCAACTACCTCAATAGACGGCTGGGTTGGCGGAGGAGTAAGCGGCCGCTGGCTATCCATAAGGCGCTGGCTGGGTTTCGGCGCACGTTGGGAACGTTTGGGCATAGGTTCGGATGCCTCAGCAGGCTCGCGGCTTCGTTTTGGGGGCATGGTAAGCGTGAAGGTAAGCAAAGGCGCGAAAAAGTAAGCTGTAGGCGCAGGCAAGTAAGCCAAAGTATAGTGGGTGTGTAAGCGTTGACGCCCAAGGTACGCGGAAAGTACGCGGTCGGCTAGCCAACATTACCACTTCATGCCAAGGCGTACTGCGCGACGCTCTGCAGCCCGCAACAATAGAGATATAGTAAAACAGGCGACAGGAATTAATTTAGCAACATTGATTTAATAGTTTAACTTATAGAAGACAAGATTTATTGCGTGGTTATAGCAAACGATTTTTTAAGAGTAGTAACTAGGTTCAGAATATATAAACATAACTTAGGCTTCGCTGCAACAGCGCAAACTCACTTTGCTACAATACCTCAACACTATAATATTAGCTTATTTAGATTATTATATATATATTTATTGTTTTAACAGCTTATTACCTACGTAAAGAAAGAGGAGGAACAGAGGATAGGAGGTGCTAAAGCCGAATAGCAATTCATGTATATCAGTTGCTGGCGGCCAGTGGAAGCACACATCCGTTATGCGGGCTTTTTTTACGCAGGTACAATCCACTTAAGAAGCTCCGTTTTTTGCTCTGTTTACTATAGGAATACCTATATAATTGCAGCGTTGGGAAAGTTATTGTTACATCAACACTAAGAATATATCACTAACTCTAGGGTACCTTATCATTACAGTATGCTAAGCGATTCAAACAAACTTCAAATTTTTTGACTGCAATTGCCTCTTTTGTTTGTTTGACCTATCAAAATTGCAGCAGCAGCTTTTTGTTTGGTTGACGTTGTCAATTCAAACAAAATTCAAACAAAATATTGAGGCATGTTTGGTTGTTGACAACCCTGGCTTCAGTAGTGTCGAGCAGACGGTTGATTTCGAGCCTGGGAAGCGATATCTGACTTACACTCGCATATCAAGATGGGAAAAGGACACGGCGTTCTGCGACGCATTCATCTTCGATGCCGCTTCGTCAAAGCTGGTCATGCAGTGCATCGACCTACGATACCAGGAGCTCCCCAGAGCCACCTGGCGCCATATTCTCGGGGGAGGAGGTCATGCCTCTCCCGCAAAAGCACCACGCGTGCATAACGCGTCGGTGAAAGAGGCTGATGGTGTCGCCACTGCGAAAAGTTTGACGCCGGGAAAGCAGCAATCGATCGAGGTGCAGCCGACAGAAGAGAAAGAGTCGGATGCAGGGCTGTTCGATCTGATTCTAGCCTGCATCTGCAAGGCCACGGGTGTCGACTCCTCCGAGTTTGATGACAACACTGCGATAGCAGACCTCGGTGTGGATTCCATCATGGGCATCGAGATTGTCTCCGCAGTCAATGCCGAGACGGGCGTCGAGCTCTCCGCGTCCTTTGTATTCGATTATCCCACGATTGGCGACCTCCGGAGCGAAATTGGTGGCGAAAAGGAACGTGGGAGCAGCCCGGGAAGCCCGGATAGCACAACAAGCACGGACCCAGTGATTATGTCAGCGCCGGACTCCGTCTCATCGAGCGTGGTAAACATTGCAACTCCGGAGGCGGAGGAGGAGATGACGAGGGTCGAGGAGACGCCACCGATCGATGACGATGTGCCCCAGCCCTCCGTCAGGATCACATTGCTCAAAGGCCGTCCAGGTCCTGGCAAAACTCCCTTCTACCTCATGGCCGACGGTACCGGATCCATTGCGACTTACATCCACCTGCCAGCCTTGAGCTCGAAAACGCCCATCTACGGAGTTGACTCGCCCTTCCGTCTCTGTCCATCCAGACTTACCACTGAAGTTGGCGTTGAGGGAGCAGCCAAATACGTTGTAGATGCACTAATCAAGGCTCATCCTACGGGGCCTTTCCTGATTGGCGGGTATTCAGCTGGAAGCATCATCGCCTACGAAGTCGCTCGGCAGCTGCCTTCTAGAGGCCGCAAGGTCGATGGTCTCCTGATCATGGACTTGTGTTGTCCACGACCCGCCGGGTCCACGTCGAAGAATGAGGCCGAGCTTAACCGAGAAACGGACATCGGCATCACCGTCTTCAGTGCCGCGACCGCTGGAGATAGCCTTTGGACCGCGTCGGATCTCACTCGAGACCATTTACGCGCCTATCTTCTTACCATGAGGCTATACCATCCGCTCCCCATGACCTCCGAAGCACGACCCATTCGATCAGCTGTAATATGGGCCAAGAAGGGTCTTGTCAAACGTGTCAAGGATGACGGCGCGTCCTTGAAGCTGCTCAAAGAGGCGGGCATACCCACCAAAGCCTATCCAGGCTTCATGGAGGATCCGAGATTGGGGCCATTTGCGTGTTTTGTGCCAGATAAGACGGAGGCTGATCTGGGCCCGAACGGCTGGGACAACTACGTGGGGGATATTTTGGCTCTTCATGTAGACGGTGATCATCTCGACTTACCCATGCCTGGCCACGTACACCTTCTTCATGAACAACTGCAGAACGCCTTGGCTTATTTTGCATCCTAGTGTTCTAGTAGTATAAATACGAAGTTTTCATTTCCCTACACCGTGCAAGAATTATGCTATTGTAACAGCTGCATCCTAGTCAGTTTCAATGTTCCCTTATCACCTTGGATCTGCATAGTGGACTGGTCGAATGATAAGGTCCGGGCACCGTGCAGTGTGAGGGTGTATTAACGGCCTCGGCCTAACTCTTTGTCGCTAGTGCTCTCTTTAGTTCCACACCGATATGTACACTACCACATTACCACGACACGTTGCGAACCCTTACTCCATCATGAGGGGCCGATTTGCACATGCTCACGAACAGTGTCCCTAAATAGTTGCCAAACTAGTCTTATTACTTTACCTTAATTCACAGCGTTTTTTTAGTACACCTATAGCTTTCTCTTATAGTGTTATACTGTGTACGGAACGTGCGCGAAGTATTCTTTATGATAGTTGCGAACCCTTTTTGTTATTTGTTCTCTTGGGATATTACAACACTTGCGGTCAATGGAAGTCAATTGATCCCATTCAGCAGCTACTGCAAAATTAATCTAAGTACCAGACTTTTCCTATTACCAATATACCAAGAACCCACAACGAGATGTGAAGCACACTCAACATGCTCATTTCGTATAATACAAATCATTCTTCCAATCTGAAGGACCCCCCATTCCGTCGAAGTTGCACCCAACATAGGCTCATTGACGCTCTTCTGCTCGATATCTCATCCATATCAACTACCAAAAGCCACGCTCAACCGGAAGCAAACTTGCTCTTCGCCCTCAAAGTCTTCCCATAGAAGAAGAATAGGAACCTAGGTGGGTCAGCTTTGATCTCACCAATAACGGTGCAGGAGGGAAACGTACGGGAAAGGAATCATAGCCATAGTCAAGAAAGCGAGCAGGCTCGATGCCCATTGGTAGCCGAGGTTATGGTACACTATAGTGTGATTAGCATTATTTTAGTACTTCGAATAACTATGCTCACTTTGGTCCGTGAATAGCGGAAATGCTGCGGCGAAGATACAACGCGTGGTTGTGTTAACGGCCATGGCACTGGCGGCGTACTTGGGGTACGCAGCTACCAGAAACATCCAGATCCCTTGGAACACGAAGAAGAATCTAGGAAAGATCATGTCAGTCATATTACACCACACCATCTCAAATAGCATAAGACGTACCCGACGCTAAAAGACACCGTCGCAATAATCGGTACGATCCAATGCACAGATGCGTATGTTGTCCACGCAAACCAAAATAGCGACACAGTGACCATTATCGATCCCACCATCGCAGGCGGCAACCTCAGTTCGGGTTCGGGCTTGTACTCAGACCCATGCTTCTCTTTGTTCTTGGCGATGGCTCCCATCCACTGCTTGTGCCACACAGGGTTACAGAAGCATGCAATCACATTACCAATCGCAAGACCAAGGAAGGTGAGGCAGATTTGCCATAGGTTGAAACCGTGGTTGGTTCCAAACACCAGGGGAAAGGCGCCAAAGGTGAGGTATAGGATTCCTTGGATGAGAGATGAGTACGTGCTGAGAGCCATGACCATTGGGTCGAGGAACAGCAGTTTGAATGGGACGTAGAGCGAGGTGAGAATCGCATTCGAGACGGTCTTTTCTGCGCGGGCTTGTTCGGATGCAGAGTAGTACTCGGGGTTGTTCTTGCTCTTCCGGAGGGCGGCCGCTTTTCGGCTGAGGAGGATGGGATGGAACGTCTCCGGGACCATGAGCACGCATACAAGCATGATTCCGGCCCAGATCAGTAAGAGGTAAAAGGACCAGCGCCTGTATGCGATTAGCGCAGGTCAATGGGTAAGCTTCGCGGACATACCACGTCGTGTACGAATTGATGAAGCCGCCGACGAGCGGCCCGAGGGCTGGCCCAACGAAAGGCGAACCGGTGAAGACCGTCATGGGAATGAGGAGCTGTTGAGGGGGAAACATATCCACCACAGTCCCGGCTGCGACGGCAAGAAAGGCGCTTCCAGACAGCCCATTGAAAAAGCGCGCCACAATGAGTGTTTCCATATTCTTCGCGACGGCGCATGGAATCAGCCAAATCAGGAAGAAGCTGATGCTAAAAATGTATATAGGCCTTCTTCCGTAAAACTAAAAGACAATTTAGCGATTGATTGATAGAGGACTGTGCAGGGTGTACACACTTCTGAAAGCGGACTGAAGAGCAAAGGCCCAAGACCGAGACCAAGGACATAGAGCGAAAGTCCAAGATTTGCGACTTCGAGAGAGCAGCCGAACTCTTCCATCAGCTGGCCATAGCTGGAGGTGTATAGCGAGGATGCGGCCGTGCTGTCCGTTGTCAGTGGATTCGACAAGTGTGACAAGCAACATGTTTGTCAGTGAGGGGGGGGCCGATTTGAGGTCGGCAAAGGGGAAAGTACTAACACCAACAGAGAGCCCGTCGCGACCACGGCCACATAGAACCACTTCCTGGCCGTGGAAAAGTTACGTGGGTCCAGAGGATCATTGTCGCCGTCCCAATCGACCAGATACGATGGCTCGGTGTCGTACTGCTTCTCTTCGGACATGATGAATGAATGGTCGAACGGCGAGTGGGTATGTTGTGTCTTCTGCGAGGAGTAGAAGTAGCCCGTAGATTTTATTAGACATGATCATGGAGACACTGGGGTGTCGCGCGCAACGGCGGGCATGCAGGCGGAACCCCGGGCGTGAACAATGCACGTGACAGTTTCGCTTATTCGACCGCCGTGCAGGGATGATTCGACCGCCGTGTGTGGGCCGTGTTTGGCTTAGCGCCTGGTCGGTGAGCGTGATTGCAGGGTGATTTCGAATCATCATGGCTGATTTCGTGCTGATTTCTGACCTTTTTTTAATTTAGTACGCGTCTGAGCGTTGCCTATCAGCCAGGCCCTTACATAGTCCGTGATAGACGCCGCCCTTGCTCCGGGTGTATAGTGCCCAGACCACCTCCACGTGACGTCACTCGCGTGCTCTTTGTGTCCGCCTCCACAAACCCTCTTGCGCAGGATTGCTAATCACAATTGTGCAGCAGTTGACTTCTGCATTGCGTATGCCCGCATCTCAGGTAACACATGGCGCTCGAACTTTTGTCCTACTCCTCCGGCCGTCCGACCTCTGCAAGCATGGACGGGGTGAAGCGGAGAAAGTTGCGCAAGGGCACACGCAGCTGCTGGGAGTGTAAACGGCGGAAGATGAAGTGTACACTTGATTCCCTCTCGGACGCCGCCACTTGCGAGTCCTGCCAGCGGCGCGGTACCCCATGTATCAGTCAGGAAGTCCCAGAAGAGCTCTCGTTCTCCACGGACAAGCTTGAAGGCACCCGCATGCCTGGACATCCGACCGCTAGCAGTGAGGGAGGTTTTCTCGATGGAACATCCCCAACATCCGACGACGATGGCAGAAGAACATGGACTGGCATGCTCACGCCTTCGTCCCTCGCCTCGGACGGTATAGGACATCTCGCCTTCTTTGAGACTCCCGAGGTTCGTGATGCAGTTTTCGATCGACCATCTTCTTGGTCATAGTAATTGATTCGATTAGCAGCGCGTCGCCCAGGCTTCGAATGCAAAGCGTGAGAAGCTGTCTCAGTATCTGCATGCGTCGTTGCCCTCACGAGAGGATACGGCGACGATATGCTCAGCCAGCCGACACCCTGCTGTTCTCGCCCACGAAGTCATGACCATGCCATACTCCACCCTTGACCACAGCGGCCTCGCGACACCTGAAACCTTACTGGACATTCCCCAAGCTTCTTCTCATCCCGTATTGATAGCTCGGCATATGTTTCTGCTTGCGACGTTCCTACAGCATCTTGATCCCGACCTTCATCGAGAAATCAAAGGCTTATCAGAATCGCCACGGGCCATAATGGAGCGGCTCACGGACCTTGCAACCAATCTCATGACAACTAATGACGAACTAATCGGCAGCATCGAAGGTCTGCAGTGCGTCATGCTCGAGAGTGTCTACCACGCGAACATCGGGAATCTCAGGCGGAGCTGGGTGGCAAGCAGAAGAGCCATGAGTATCGCACAACTGATGGGTCTAAATCGTTTGAACCACCATGCACAATACAAGGTGATGGATCCCAAGACGAAACACCACCCGCGGCTCATGTGGTTCCGAATCGTTTTCATGGATCGCTATCTTTGTCTGCTACTCGGTCTCTCTCAAGGTAGCCTCGACCGTAGCATGGCTTCGGGCACAATGCTGGTAGGTGATACTCCGATGGGACGTCTTGAGCGCATACACTGTGTGGTCGCCTCTCGAGTTCTGGAACGCAATGAATCCAGCCCCGGCGAGGAGGATCTCGCCCTACTCCGGGCGCTCGACACGGAACTGCAGAAAGCGACAAGAACCCTTCCCAGCAGGTGGTGGCTAGCACCGGACCTGGACCCTTCAACAACCGATGCTCAAACTATGTTCTGGAATACGCGGCGGCTGTTCGCACAGGTATACCACTACAACCTCATCAACCAGCTCCATCTCCCTTACATGCTCCGCTCCTCATCGTCGGAGCGCCGCTATGAGTACTCTCGCATCACTTGCGTGAATGCCGCACGAGAGATGATCTCGCGCTTCTTCGCGCTACGCCGCTTCAACGGCACCGCATATAGCTGTCGCACCGTCGACTTTCTCGCCATCATGGCTGCCATGACTCTACTTTTAGCCCATCTGGAGAGCCAACTCTCTGAAGCGGACGACATACTCGCCCATCAGTATCACATGGACGTTGCCATGGTGGAGAAGGTGCAGGAGAACATGCAAGAGCTCAATCGTCTGAATTCCGATCCACTCAGTGCGCAGAGTGCCGACTTGTTGCGCCGTCTTCTGCTCATTGTCGACGTTGATGCCACAGATTGTGGTCCGCACAATAGTAGAAGGGTGAGCGTGCAGGAAGCTGGTAGCGAGACGGCGCAACCGAACCAGAGCGAGGATGCCGTCTTGAGCGTGCATATTCCCTACTTCGGCATCATCAAGATCGCCCGCGAGGGCATGACCAAGGAGCTTTCCCGACAACGCCCTACTAATGGCCTAGACCTGCCCAACCTATCTCTGAACTTCGATGCGAGCGGCGCAGCATACATGGACACAGAAGGGGCTATGGGCTTCGGCGGGGCTGTCGAGAGCCAGCAACAACGAGGAGTCGAAGGCATGAACCTCCTCGGGGCTGGATATCGCTCTAACGAGGGGCCTTTGACGAGCTCGGAACTGTACGCCACAGCGAATAGCTACTCGTCTGATCCTCTGATGCAGCAGGGTGCTTTGCCTGACCTGGCCGCCGGTGCGGATGACTGGGCTTTTCAGGGCGTCGACTGGGCCTTCTTTGAAAACCTTGTACGGGGCTGTGGTGATGATAGGAACGGGGTTTCGGAGTGATGGTTGGAGCTGGCATGCCATGGTGATAGAACGGTAGATCATGCGATCATACTTGATAATAATACCCCAGTTTGTGTCCTTGCTCTTGATCGCACCGAATCTCTTGGGTTTCTCCTCCAATCTCTTCTTCAATCTCTTCTTCAACCTCTTGTCAACCCTCTCCTCACATATCTCCTGGCTATCCCTTGACAGTGTTGATAATATTAAGCTGTTCAAAGCATTGCCGATTGTGCAGGCGCCCAAAGCAGCAGGCAAAGCGCACACTCGGATCATCTAGCGCTAATGACCTCATCGTCCGTGAGAGCGGCCAATCAGGTCGCTGGTACCACCCTATATTACAAAGTGCTGGCTAAGCTACAGCACCACTTCGGTCAGGCAGAGCACTTCACTTTTTACTTCTGCATTGTTCTTGTCGGCGAGCTGACAGCGTTATATCCTCGCCCAAAAGACACGTGAAGAGGAAACTATTTGGTAGCGAGAATGAGCGACAAGCGGATGTTGACTCGGTACATTCCTATGCGTGAAAAGTCCTAGGTAAGTGGCTTCAGATGTTCCACCCTACACACACATCGATGGCGGCTTTACAGTAACCCTCCGCGCGCAGTGGACTTTTCAACATCCACTTCCGCTACGGTGCCTCCGAGGAGCTCGAATCGAGCTATTTTGACACACACAAACACACACACACACACACACACACACCTCTTCAGTCATCTAGTTACGGCTCTCCGGGTCTTCAAATCTACGGCTATGGTATCGGTGAGGAGTGGGAAGCTGAAGCCCTTCCTACCTGCGTGGACATTTTGTTTCTCTCCTCGATGACATGCATAGTTATAATGCCGGCATGTCTTCCCCGTACGCAGCGGGCGGCGCATTCCTCTATGCCCTTGTGGGCTACGACATCGAACCTCACGAGGAAAGCGAACGACTGCGCGCGGTCTAGGAGCAATCCGCGATGAGTGCTATCTCGCCAAGAAGGAAGAGCATGGAGAAGAGCTCCTCGAGATCACGGCACGACATTTGTTTGACTACTACTGCACCCCGTGCAACCATACTCGGTGCCCGATTCGCAGCTCCGCTCTGGCGTCCAACGTCCGGCGACATCATACCGCAGAGGTGACCTCGATGTATGCCTCACGCACCTTGCAGGGCCCGCTGTTCCGCGAAACGCGAGATCGACTCTACACCAATCGGCACTACTCTTTCTTCCACCCTGGACTACTGTGTTGTGTCCAAATCGCCCCTTCAATAGCACCAAAGCGCACTTGGATCATGTCGTGGCACCAGGCTGAAGACTATCGCGATGACCTCGCCGTGATGGAGGCCCAGCATTCTTTCGTCGGTGTTCGTCTTCCCATTGTGCCTGAACCCAGGACCTTGTTTGGAATTTGGCGCCTGGTAGACATTTAGTGGATATAGTGGCTACAGATCATCCGGCGTGGGCAGCGATACGACCGAAATGACAATATGCTGTGAAATCGCGCGCTTCTCCGTTGTCAATCTACCGAAATCAACGCCAGCAGAGGACGAGGCTTTGCGGTATGTGGACTTGGCTTGCCAGCCTGCGACTTACAGAAGCGGCTGACGGGAGGTTCGCATTTCCAGGATGCTTCTGGCAACTGGTATGTCTGCCGCCGCATTATAACAAGATTGATTCGCCGTTTCTAGGTCCGACACCGTGCATCGAACCGCGAGTCGCCAGGCAACACGCCGTGGAAATCAAGCGCCCTCTGCAAAAATGTCGCATTGAACCTCCGCTCCTCGCTCGAGACGGCGAGCCCGAAGTTCGAAAATGCCATCTAGTACAACGGGACGCGCTGCATTGTCGGAGTGATAAGAGATGAGTCCTAGCAATAACTTCTCCTTGCGGGTGGACTCGCATGCGAGCTCTCTCGTCGGCGAGTGGATGACTCCCATTCGACGTTGATTCGTTGCTTTATAACTTGCATGTGCTGACCGCAGCTCTTGTGATCCTACAGTAGTTGGGCGAAAGTGTTCCGTGTTTGGGCGACTGGGCCTCAGCATTCACTTTTGTGCAGTTGCAACCCCTACACGCTCGTATTGCTCTTCCGCTTGATTTTACAACATCCGATGACCTCTTAACAGGCTTCATCATTGTTGTGCCCGGCGGCGCACGTGCTAGATACCTTGCAGGTGGACTACGATCCTTGCTGGGTTTGAGGAGTCGGGATCGTTCCTGCCTCCATCCCAGAGCTCGAGTGGTCGCTAAAATGGGTTGGCACCCGTTTCCTGATTGTGTAAATATCCTCCACAGCTCACACTCCAGCTAAGCAGCGTAGTAGTGGGATGCCGCGGAGGTGCAGCAGCTGTGAGAGGTCGGCGCACACGAATCCGACTATTCCTGACCGAGACTAGCGCGATAGCGCACGTGAATGCCGTCGACCCGTGGACACATACGATTGACTTTTATCGTGGCTCTTCCTTACTGCATATGCTCGAAAGAAATGATCGGGGGAAAGGTACGTTGCATGTACAATTATAAGAAGCCTTCGGAACCACCAGTATCCCAACTGCAAATAGATGGTAATATAGACGATCTCGAGGTGCGTGTACTTGAATATTCGTCGACCATGTTGAATGGTTGAATTTCCCGTACCATGTTGAAATGGACTAATCCCCCATCAAACTTTCCACTCCATCTCACTTATGTAATACTCAAAGACCTCCACATCATGCCACGCCCTCCCGTGGAAGATGATATGCATAGCGAGCTTCGCACCACACTCCTGGACGTACACCGGGTCCCTCTGCTCCTCAGGCTTCGTGTAAGCCCCATAGCTCCCTTTGGGAATCCATTTCCCCTCTGTGTCAATATCGAACAGGACCTGCTCTTCCCATACATCGCCATCGCGAAGGCCAACCTTTGCATCACAGTCAGTAACCACGTACAAACTACCTTATCAATGCAGTGCGTACTCACCATAACATGCTCCTCCTTCCTCACAACAAACAAATCCATAAGCCACTCCGGCGTTTTCGACGTGACCGTAACCTCCTTGACCGCAAACCCCCCGGTCCCCTTCCCATTACTCCCGCCCACCAAATCCGCCGGCTCGCCCCCCCCCCCCTCTTAAAAAACTTATCCAGCACGCCTGCATGCGCGCCCGCGCTCCTCCATCCGATACAGCATCGTCGCAACGCCATCCGCCAGCGTAAGCGTATACAGTGCGACCGCCTCGTGGTCCTCGCAGAACCGCTTGGCGATGATGTGCGGGAAGCCGTGTGGGGAGGTGGTGGGGAAGCGGGGACCTACATCGTCGTTGGATGCGAGGGGGAGGGGGTCGCCGGTGAAGTCTTCGTTTTTGAAGTCGGGACGCGTGTCGGAGACGACTTCGAAAGAGGGCGACGGCGTGGATGGGGACGGCGCTGGTTGCGCGGCGTCGACGTCGGGGTCGTCGTCGTATAGGCTTGCGAGGACGGAGGCAAGGTTGCGTTTGCGAGGAGGCATCGCGTTGCGTTGCGTTGCGTTGATGACCACAGGGCAAAACGAAAAAAAAAGAGTCGTGCGACTGATGGATGTGGGAAGAAGGAGTCTAAGAGATCCGACTCGAACGAAAATTCTTTTATCTTGGTGTGGGTGCGCTAACTTCTTGGGTTGTGCCATTGGAGGACTTTCTCACGAAGGTGCTCGTGGAAAAGACGTGGTGTTTTGTTAGCAAGACGCGCTACGCACACAAAATTTGGGGTTTTGCGAAAATCGCCAGTTGGATGGCCGTCTGGAAAAGGTACAAATGACGGGTATATAGGGCTGCAAGCAACAGGAAGGATCTTTGGGATTTTCTCGAATAGCGCGCGGTGTAATTGGGAAATTTGGAGGTGTTTTCGTGGAGTGGTATGGTGTTGCGTAGGGTGTGTTTGCTAACGGGACCAGGCACCAGAATCCCACGTATCTTGAAATTCCACAACACTGCGTATGCAAGCTCCAGAACTCTTCGGATAATCTTTGTTTGAGGTTATTGTACTCTGTAAAATTATCGCGCGGCTGACATGGGTCGATTTCAGTGACTTTGTCCTATAAAAGCTGCTTTTCATGCTGAAAGTGCCTGCTTCTTCATGGGAACAGTGAGCAGCATATCAATAACAGAGTCAAAAAAGAACCATATTAATTCTACTAGTTATTTAAAAACTATGCGCAGTCTCGAATATGTGTTTTTGCTTCAATTAATCTATAAGTCTGTACTGTGACTTACAAAGCTGCGCCCAAAATGATCATACCATATGCACGATTCGATCTTATGTATCTTCGTGTGCAATATTAACCAGCCTGCAAATTTTCCTTTCTGGCCTTCTATTCGTATGGAATAAGTCTGAGCGCCGCTGCCCGATTAATATCGACCACTGTCCCGATTGAGATGTCCCTTGATTTCCTTCCGCCGCTCCTCCACATGTAACAATTACGTTAGTCTCTAGATTAGCCGCCTCCCACTGTCCTAGTCTACAACAGGTTCAGGTCAAAAGCTCATTTGTAAGTCCATGGGTAGTAACGTCGACATCAGCATAAGCGGCATCTGGACGATTCACATATGGGTGAGGGGAACAACGCTTCCACCGACCGCCAGTCCACGGCATAGGCCGCAGCATAGCTAAGATGTGGACTAGATACTATTTCGTATCTGTGTTACGATGTAGTAGGAGCTGCAGTCATCGCGGGCGAATCTAATCGTGTTCGCATGTCATAGGATAGGCAACGTGACGCCATCCCCGCGTACCCAACACCAGGCGATGCAACAATTCGAGAGGCCTCTAGTTGAAGAGTTAAGAGTATAGTTAACCTTTATATTACCTATCCTAGGGTAACATATCGTACTTAGACTTTGTTATATGAGTCTTATAAAGGACTCACGAATTATCACACCACCTGGTGCCAACACATCCAAGGTATCCATGTTCCCAACACCAAACAGCTCGAAAATCGGCCTTATCTTCCGTCGCCGCACACACCATCACGTCTTATCTGCATTTATTATCGATACTCTACTGCGTTTCTCAGCACCTAGACAACTTTCCTCGAAGCGTTTTACCGTGTACCGAAAGGGCGCGAAGTCTCCTCTCGAATAATCGATACTATGAGAGACTCAAACGCTGTATTAAGCAAATAAATAAGTGGATATACAACTACTCTTACCCGACCGTGTTTGTCGTATTGGAGAAATACCCAGAAGAGTATCCACATGTGCACAGTCTCACATGTAATCTGCGCAAGGAGAGAGTTCCTTTGCCAACAGACTAACTATTGCGCTAAGAATAGGGCCGAATACCCCCCACCAAACCACCAAAGCCATTCATCCCGATTGCCGATTCCTACACTGCACAAGCTCTCCCACCCACCTAACATAACCTCCTCACCATACACAATCCCATTCAAAACACTACCTCCGCACTCTCCCTCCCTCGATAGACGATAGAGCTACAATACCACTATTCATTATTCACCCCCGTAAAAGAAAGCCGGTAGAACAATACAATCCAACCCCCTCAATAACCGAAATTGCGATTATCCATTGTCCCACCCCGCAAGGGCCCCAGCCACCCATTCACCCCGCCCCCACGTAACCCCCCAAACGTGGCCTGTTTGTCGCTCCTTCTCGCTTCACCTTGACACCTACACATTGTTTATTTACCCGCTTGCAGGCTCGTCCGCGCTCTTGTAACACTGCAGCGCACCCTCGAAAACCTCCTCTGGCTGCTGCTTCTCCCCAGCGAGCGTGTGTCGTCTTATTTGGCCCGACGATGTTGGAGTTTTGGTTCCTGTGATGCGACGCGAGGCGATGGGTTTGGGAGAGGAAGAAGGCGTTGTCCTTTGGGGTGAGTAGCGCACGCTCAGGTAACAGTCTCTAGAATCCGCCCACGAGGAACAGCCCAGGCTCATGGTAACAGTCTCCAAGCTCCGCTCACGACGGCGAGGGCGAGTAGCCTGTGCTCAGCTTAACAGTGTCCAGCCTCTCACCCGCGACCGGGTCGCTCACTACACCGAGGGAAGGGCGACAGAGCAGGTGGGGTCTGCAGCTGACTCGACGTAAACACCCAGCGCAGAGCACCTGGAATTCTCGAAGGACCTTCCTCGTTTACGTCTTCTGCACCCTCCACCATCACCCAGGCTGCCAGGCTGGCGAAAGGCGTCGCATATCCTCTGGTCCGACTCTCCTGTCTCTACTCGTCGGCCGTACACTCTTCGGTATTGTTCTCCTCGGTCTTGTATCCCTTCGTATTTCGGGCTCTCGGTTTGCCCTCGGCCTTCTTGCGTGGACGATGGCCTTCGCCAACAGCACGACTTGCCGTTCAGCACCGCTCTCACTCTCCTCCTTGACGCCTCCAGGACTGTTGGCATCCGTCGGGACTGTCGACGTAGTTGTCGGCGACATCGACTCGAAGAAGTGGTTCGACACGGGCACCTGGCTGTTCGACAAGGCTTGGTGTGTGGCATAGGATTGCTCTCATGGCCTGAAGGGCAATGCGACTCACCAATCGGCGCTTACAGCACGCCTATTGGGATAGTGCCGTGCTTCCTCTGAGTTGTCGGCGCTTCCTTTGCTGAGAGTAGGGGACATACGCTTGTCGTATCCGTCTCCGGCTTCTGCTTTGGCGGTAGATGCAACGCAAATCCAAATGTTGCAGCCGTGTGCTGGAGCTCAATGGCCGCCGTTTGCTGAGTATCACCGTTGCCGGAGATGACCGCCGGTGTTGGTCTGAAAGATAACTCTTATGCAGGCAGACCGTATGGTTGTCAGCCAAAGTCACCAGCGGCCGATACCTCGTCTCGTCGAATCGTCGTCTCATCGAATGACGGTCTCGCCGTATCGTCGTCTCGCCGAGTCGTAGTATCGCCGTTGGCTTTGCAGTCTCCTATACGTATATCGGGACCGCAAGCCGCAAGCAACACGGATGGCACGCCGGACAAAGCGTGGGTTGGACCGCATCGACGGGATAAACTTCCTGGCGGCGGCGGGATTGCAGCCACCTGTCGATCGCAAGGTGGGCGTGAGGTTGACCGATTGGCGTTGACGATGCAGAAGTCTGAGGTCAATCCATGCTGCTACGGCGCGGCCTAAGGTGTCGCCGACCGCCCTCACAAAGTCCAGGCTGATTGCGCGGTCCAGGCTGACGCGTCGACTGAGAACGCTGCCGAGCCTACGTCGGTCGAGGCATGACGCGCCGCAGCGTCGCTGGCAGCGTGAAAGCAGCTCAGCAGGTCTTGGCAGCGCGACAACTCCCTCACCTATCACCACATACCAGCCTCCCAACCAGCTATATCAATAAAACAATTGAAGACCCATACATCGAAACACGAGCACCAAAAGCTTGACGCTGCGGAGATGGCCCAATCGGTTGTTACAGGAAGTCTGACTACCTGCAACACCACCAGGGTTAACCATCTCCTTCCAGGTCAACCCGAGGGCTTGGGTTCGAACCCACAGCAAACCTAAAGCTTGACGCTGCGGAGATGGCCTAAAAAAAATTGCCAGGGAGTCTGACTACCTGGCAATAAAGGTTAACCATCTCCTTCCAGGTCAACCTTAGAAGGTTTCTGGGCGGTGGTAGATCGAGGATCCGGCTAGAAAAGCTGTAACCCGCTTCTTTTTGGAATTTTTTTTAGATGTTTTTTTTGTTAAGGGTAGGAGCAGTACTAAAAGGTGGGCTCTACACTTAGCATCTCTAGAGTCTAGTATACTGCACACCTCCCTCGACCTATTATTGTGAAAGAATCGCCGCCTTTTATAGTATTTTCAGCGCGGGTGCTTCTGCGCACATCCCAGATAAAGATCTATACATGCCGCTAATTTAAGGCAAGAAGGTGCGATATCTACATAGTTAAATCAAATTAATAAATAGTTTCTAAGCGGTTCTTTCATCGCTGGCAGTAGACTAGGAAACTGTCCAAAGTCTAGAAGTCACTTAGGATTGTGGCATAGCCCGAGCTCTTAGTTCAGATGGCGTTATTAATAACGGCCTTGCCTTGCGTTATCGCCTAACGCTAACACCTACACATCACATTAATATGCATAAAGCTAATAACCTAATTCTATCAAACTACGATTGCAAAAGCAGCCGTGCACCCTAGGAACTATGTTTATAACTTACAGACCCGGTTGATTTATTTGAAGCCCCTACAACAAGCGCCTGCCAAGCACAATACGATTGCAACAGCACGTGCTTCGGGCTGACTGCGCGCAACTCATGCGACAAGCAAGAAAAACAGCCTGCTTTATACAAGCTATTGCTCAATAGACGAACAGTGTCCCCAAATAGTCGCTAAACTAGTCTTATTGCTTTACCTTAATTTATAGCTTTTTTTTAGCACACCTATAGCTTTCTCTTACAGCGTTATACCGTGTACGGAACGTGCGCGAAGTATTCTTTATAATAGTTATATAAGCTATATCCGCAAGGCCATTTTGTTAAAACTCTTGCTATTACAGGCAAGTAGGGCGCATCCGTTGACTACGTACACAAGATAGGATTCATTGGTCGTACTGCAGAGCCCCTCCCGCCCCCGCTTAGCCGTGC
Source organism: Laburnicola sp. JP_R_19 (assembly GCA_031010545.1). Classification (NCBI taxonomy): domain Eukaryota; kingdom Fungi; phylum Ascomycota; class Dothideomycetes; order Pleosporales; family Didymosphaeriaceae; genus Laburnicola; species Laburnicola sp. JP_R_19. The sequence goes on from VOIT01000046.1 coordinate 787,019, forward strand.
ATCCAAAGAGCAAACTTTGCGCACTTGCAATATACATACATATACTTGGAGGAGGATGGCCGCAAATCTCAACCTTAGAACTAATGGAGTTACAGCCTGCCCTACATATTGGCTATTTTCTCAGCTTCATTACTACGTGAGTCTTTGGCAATGACCCGTCTTCGAAAGAGCACGTGTATGCTTACCTACATGTAAGGCTAACCATCCTCCCAGTTCCCAGATCTATTTTACATATCACAGATTAACCCTTCAAGGTCGGCCTCGAGCGCTTAAGAGACACAGTTGCCTACAGATAACTAGTTTAACTCAAGACTTAGTAACACAAGGACCAGTGGGCTTAGCCAGAAATATACCACCAATACCAGATAAACGCTCAAGCCGTAGGGACTGTATTGTTAACTATCAAAGAACATCCGTGCGTATTGCGAACGTTGTAATCGACCGGGTAGAGATCCAGACAATGTTGAACGGTTCGCGACTGGGCGAGGTCGGGCACATAAGAGAGTCGCAAGAGCTTTCGGAGCCAGTCGAGCTGAGAACGAGATGCAGCGCATGAACGGCAGGACCAATTTCACGTTCTTACGCAGGCAGACGGGGCCGGCTCTTGGACCTGGGCGCTTCTGTAATAGAGAGAGGCAGCCCTTACGCGTTCGGGCTGGCTTTTACTTCGCCACACCCGAGAGAAAACAACGCAAGTAACCCAGCATTCCCAATCCATTCTCCAACACTAAGCTTGATGTAGTATACAAGTCGGACTGAATCTACCCCACCCACTTTTCACCCATATTAGCAAGCGTCGAAGCCATCACACGGAACTGGCTTACGGAGATCGACGATATCCATTTCAAAATCGCTTCTGCACGGCTGCAATATGATATCGAGAGACATCCTCACCTGTTCCGTCGCATCTGTCGCATCTGCTACACGCCGACAAGGACGCGCGCCTCCCAATCTCTTTTGTAGCCGCCTTGGTATGCACGGGAACACCTCGTAACGTTCAGCACATCAACCGCCTTCGACGTGGTTGTTGCCTCGAGCATTACATCGATCGACCAAACAAATGCGATGCTGGGCTTACATTTCAAAAGCCTCACAGCAGTGCCGCGACGGGTTCCTCGTTTGCCATACAACTCGACATCTTTGTCGCCGCCCTATGAGCAGATCCCACGGCAAGACCGGACTGGTCGCTCGCGCAGTCACCCTGCTCATGTACGCAGCGAAGCTCATCATCCCGGTAGTATGTGTTCATTTGCGGCCAGACGGTCACGCTCTTGGCTACCCGGACATTGGGGATGGTGGTTGCAATACCGACTGGAAGAGGGCGATTGTCGCACAGTATTCATTGACGATCTTGGTGCCAGCGTTGCTGGTATGAACTTCACCGTATGTGCGCAATGTCACAATGGTCTTTGACGACTTCTCGGAAGCCCGGCGATCGATGCCTTGAGCACTAGGTGTCAGCCCACCCGTTATGATATGACTTCACAACACACCTCGGTCGTCCACCTGTGCCATTACACCGATTTCCCTATCCGGCTTAGCGCTTCGGCTGGAGCTTTCACACACTGGTCCAGTCACATATCAGTAATCAGTCCCTCGGCTAGTGGGACCAGACCCTTCACCTTTAGTTGCGGAGGCATAAAACGTCGCAAGCCAAATTCGCATTGCAATTCTGCTTCCTACAAACAATCTATACAACACTTTCATAGATGCCGCGAACGGTGACCTTCGATGAATTGCCTGCATGGATGCAACGAGACCCGCACATCTGGAGAGGATACAGAGAAGAACTACGGAACATTGCAAACTGTGTTTTGTCTCTCTTCTACATTCACAATGAGTTTGTCAATATCTGGTCTCATCTGTTCCCCGCAATCGTGTATGCAATCGTCCTTGCAAATGAGGCCCGTTTCGAGACAGTGGACAGCAATCAAGGTGATGATATGATAGCGGTGCGGTTCTACATCGCCTCGACATTCCTTTTGCTATCTTTCTCGGTTCGTTCCATATCGTCCGATCCCACCAGATTCGCATCGCTACGTGGGAACAGAGCATATTTCATCTGTTCGGTGCGCATTCTGAGCACGTAGCACGCAAGGTTCTCAAGCTGGACTACCTCGGCATCGTACTCAACGTTTCCGCGACAGCCATAACCAGCTCGTGGTTCGGATTCCGGAAGCAGCCCCATCTTGCCAACATATACATCAGTCTCACCCTGGGACTATCTGTCACGATAGTCGTTCTGTTCCTGAAGCCTGGCGCAGACGGCCCGACCGCAGCGGCGTGGAGGTATGTAACGCAATCCACACGATCGGGCTTCACATGATCTGATGGAAGATAGATCACTAGTTATCGCCGGATTGATGGCGACCGGATACGTCCCTTTGATGCATACGTATCTTGTCAGCGGCGTTGAGGGACTACAGTACTTCCCGTGGCTCGCTGCAATGAAGATGTGCGCTGTGGATATTACTGGAGTACTTTTCTACATCACGAGATTCCCGGAGAGTCGCTTTCCGGAAACATTCGATATCTGGGTACGTAGAGGTGGGCATGGCGGCATGGTATGTTCGAACTGCTGACTTGCGCCGTAGGGGGCTAGCCATCAGATCTGCCACATCACCGTCGTGGTGGGACGCGTTGTCTATCTGCGTGGTCTGAAAGGGTTGGTCGGTCAAGCTTAGCGTGTAAGCAGAGGATCAACGGAATGTCGTTGAAACGACGTGCTGCGGACGTTCGAGTAACTGCACGGGGAATTTTGAGGCGACATTCACCAGCGCAGCGGACCCATGCTCGAAGCCTTCCATGGTCCTGGACTGAGGAAGCAGAACAGAAACGCCGGGTACGCGGTATATGGAGGGATTAAAATTTATTTCGAGCGCTCCGTCGATGTTGAGTGTAGACTTAGCAGCGCTGACAACGTACCGTACTACGCGTAGTAGTACGTCTCGTAGTACGTCCTATACGCCGTACGTACGTAGCTGCCTCTTAGGCTGTAGCATAGCTGTAGTTTATATAGCTCTATAGCGTAGTTATAGCTCTATAGAAGCTTTTTTATAAGCTTTTAACATAACCTTTTAGTATTTTAGGGGGCTATTTTTAGCTATTTTTTGCCCTTTTTAGTATAGTATAAGCTTAGATTATAGGGGGACCTAGTAGGCCTTTATTATAGTAGAATTTTTAGTGCTCCTTAAGCAATAACTTATTAGCTTTTGCCTATAATATACTATAAAATATATAGTCCTAGACCTTATAATTATCTTAAAGTACCCTTAATTATTATCCTTACTATACCACCGCGTTATAAAGGCTTAATACTACTTTTACTTTTATTAATAATGGTAGGTATATATTATTAGAGTTATTTATATTATATAAGAATACTTTAGGTAGTATAAAAAAGTTATATATTTAGTAGCTAAATTATTATATAGAAGAGGCTTTTAATATTAATTAGCACTATCTTTAGTATAATAATTACTATTTAGTTGCTAGTAAAGTTAAGTATAAAGTCTGCTATAAATTATAGCTTAAAGGTAAGTATACGCCTATATCTATATAGTAATATAGAGCTAAGTTAAAGTATCTAAAAGATAATATAGTTAGTAAGAAAATCTTCTAGCTATATAAGGACTATTACCTTATATAGAAATAAGCTAATTACTAGTATATTAATAATATAGTGCACGTTAAAGTCTACCTTAAAAAGGCCTATAAAGTTAACTTAGACACTAGATTATTATCTATTATAGAGGCTGTAAAGCCTTAAAATCTATAGGATAAAACTACTAGTATATAGTTAATAATATTATATACGCTATAGTAAGAAGAGAAGCTCTAGAGTGCCTTTATTAACTAGATAATTACTAAGAATTTAAGCTTTTAAATAGCAACGTTAACGGCTACATAGGGCCTTCTAATATAGAATTAAACTAACCTTTTATACGCCCTACTAGCTAGCTATATTATACTATTAAAATATATATAATTAAGCCTAATAAATTAAAAAAAGAAGGTTATAGAGCTTTTGCGCGTATTACTAAGTAAAATAAGTATAAGTTATAATCTATAGACGTTACTAAACAATATAAGCTTTCTTAGAGTTATTACCTACTTTATTAGTAAAATAGTTATTCTACTCTAGTACCCTTATTAATAAGAGACTTAGTAGATTTTTAATATTAACTTTTTATAATTTAGATGCTTAACACTAATAATACAACTTACTTATTACCTTTTATAATATTTTTAGTAACTATATAGTAGCTACGCAAGCTTAAGTTATTATTTAAGTTATCTATAAGTATAACTTTAAGCAAAAACTCTATTGTTTTATAAATAATAATATAAATAATAATAATATAAAGTTTATTAAGTAAATTAACTTATTCACTAGCCTTAATATTAAAAGTTAATACTATATACGCTATATAGGGTATATAATTAACCTAATTATTAAGGCACTTATATATAGTACTAGAGTAAGTAAATTTAAGGTAAAACTTACCTATACCTTTCCCTAGGAGAATATTAATTATACTAAAGGTATAGAGTTGTTAGTAAGCTATATAACTTTATAAATACTATATATATATCCTATAAACGCTGTAAGCTTTTCTATATAATCTAGTAATAATTAGATAATAAAAACTCTATATAGACTTTTAGTATACTTAATTTAGTATAAGATAGTAGTATTAGATAGTATAGTATTTACCTTATATTACTACGTTACTAGGAGTTTAAGGACCTAATTTACAAGTTTATATAATATATATATAACACTACTGTAAGATAGTAGAGATCACAGTAATTCATAGTGATATAGGTTGACCACCAGAAAAGAGGTGTATTCATTGCTATGGAGGACCGAGGCCCCTGAAGGTGTATGGGTGAGTCTAGGCATAAGGTTATTCCGGCCGAGGTCATGTGACCAAGGACCGACCATACAGCCATGCGGCAGTCTTACACACCCCCTTCAGATTGCCAACAGTGGTGATCTGAGAGATGCCAGGTCCTAAGTCAAAACAGGTATGCGTGGCGACAAGAGATGAAGTCAAAATAGCGCGACAGGCAACAAAACAACTCCAACCTCAGTGAGGGGAAGAAAAAGGAGCCGTCAGCAGGTTCTTGTGTAGGCTGCTTGCCGTAAAAGTCACCCTAAAACACTGTGACAACAGTGTGAGTGAGCTAAAAGGTGTTAGACCAGAGGTGCGCGTAGCCATGTGCCTCATTGACATAGTGTCGGACCAGAGGGGCGCGTGGCCATATGCCTCATCGACAGTGTGAAACACAGTGATTTTGTGGACTGTGAGTGCAAGGACGGGGTGAGATTCATTGGTCACCTGAACCGCCAGACGGGGTGAGACTGATGGGTCACCTGAGCCGTCTGTGTGTGGGTCGGCGTCTGCTGTCCTCAGCATATAGCCTGTAACGGTAGATTGGGTCTGTTTCAATGTGAAATCACTATGAGAGAAGCAGTCTGCCCAGGTACTAGCGTAAACAATCGTAACTGTTCCATATAGCTAGCCAGCAAGTAAGGGCGTACCTTACAGCAGAGTCTGGTCTTAAAATGAGAAAAGGTGGGTCCTAGTCTAGTGCTGAGGTCTGCCCGTGTTCGTCATCAATGTGAGCCGTCTTAATTGACTCCAGTGTGATTGACTCTAGCGTAAGTGGGCGGAACCACTCCATATAGCTGCGCCAGCACAAGGAGACAGAACTCCTTGCTAATACTTGGACTTGTGCCTTGGGTGTGTATGTACTGAGGGAACTGATCCGCAGGATAGGTAGCTAATCCACCTAGGTGTAGACAGTTATTAGCTATTGTTGACTTCTTGATAGACAGTGCTCTACGTTGGATGTTAAGATTCTTTTCGCTAGAGCTGTGATACAACACATGTAAGGTCTTGTCACTGTGAAATATAGGGAAAGTAGGGTGCTGGAACAGAGCAGTGCTTAGGGGCAATGTCAGACTAGAGGGGCGCGTGGCTATGTGCCTTATTAATATGTAGAGATGGAGGAGTATTGGACTAGAGGAGCGCGTAGCTATAGGCCTCATCGACACAGTAAAATATAGTGATTCTAGAGACTGTGGGCGCAGGGACGGGGTGAGATTTATAGGTCACCTGAACTGCCAATGTTCTGCTATAAGGTCGCAGAGGTAGAAGAGCTTAAAGGCTCTACTTGTTCACCTATAATCTGCTTTAGAATAGGCTCAAGTTGTAAGAGCTTTAACTATTCCTAATACTTCTATTTAGGTAGAAGTTTTGTAAGGCTGTTAGCGGGCTAAGAGTTAGTTTTAATGTAAGCGGGAGTAACAGTTCCTTATAGTGCCTGTTCCTGTAACTAATAGTGGTGTATATCCACGTGTCGAAGGGTTGTCTTTAGCTGAGGGGACTCTATAACCAGTAGACGAATTGTCTGTTTGTTGTTACAGTACATAGAGGGTTGTTTCTTAAAGTCTAGGTAGAGATCATTAAAGATCCTAGACCACTAGTAGTACTCAGTGTACCCTGTAGAGAGTGAGATGAGTTCGGCTTCGGTAGTTAACTTAACAACGCAGCGTTGGAGCGTTGCTTTCCAGTCGATTGGACCGCCAAATAGGAAGAAGATGTAGCCTTGTGAGGACTTGCGGGTTGCCTTATAATTGGCGTAAGACGCGTTAGTTGCGCCATAGAAGTTAGTCTCTTTGGTATCTTTTCGATAGAGATGCGGAGTAGTGTAGTCTGCAGAGTAGTGCAGTGCCAGGTCCTGGGAGTAATTCAGGTATGCGAGGCACTGATATGCAGCTGATAAGTGTTTGGGGCCAGGGTTGGTAAGGAATTTAGCCAATTTTGAATGAGCTTTGGCGATATCTGGACGTGTAGCACCAGCGGCGTAGCCGATAGATCTAACTATTTGGGAGTAACGATAAGATGCGTCCTTGTTCTTAGACTCTGTTGATGGTACAAGCTCCTCGAAAGGTAGAGGTGAAGCAGGTGCCTTAGTCCAGGACGACTTTTGAGGTGCTGGGTATTTAGCGTAGATTTTCTGGATGTAGTCACGTTGTGACAACCAAAGATGACTATTGTCGCGGTCTCTGTGTGTGGTAATACCACAGAAAGTAGAGTTCTCTTGGCCTTGCAAGTTAGTAATTTCATACCATTTAACAAGCTTGCGTTCAAAGGCGTTAAGGAAGGATAAATGACCTAGAAGGGCTATGGTAATAATATCGTCCACGTAAAAGAAGACGATAATGCGGTCGTCTCTCTATAGACAGGGTGCGTTAAGTACTGGTGATAGACTAAAGCTCTTAAGTGTAGTTGTAAAGTCTTCGTACCAGAGTAGTGGTGACGTCTTAGGGCCATAAAGGGCGCGATGAAGTTGCTAGTAGTGCCCGCTGTCACGGAAACCTTCTGGTTGAAAGGTGTAAATAGGTTCGGGGAGTTTAGCGTTGGTAAAAGCATTAACAGCGTCGTATTGACGTATGTCCATGTTGAAGTAGGCGGCAATTGCTATAAGAGCGCGGAATATTCGTACAGCAAGAGTAGCAGCATGGGTGTCACCCACAACAGTCTGCAAGTCTCCTCTTACTACAATTTGTGCTTTAAACTTAGCTAGGTAGTCTTGGTCGAATTTGTATGTAAAGACCTATATAAGTGGTAAGACTTTAGTGTTTAGAGGGAGCTCTAAGAGCAGAATCTCAGTGTATGTCTCCTTTCTAGCGATAGTATTTAGCTCCTTTTTTGCAGCTGCTATAAAGCCTTCTCTAAACTACGTAGGGAGTTTTAGGACATTATTCTAAAATTAAGGCAGGGGCGGAAGCTGGTCTCTGTGGACTCGCCGTGATAGTGCGATTAATTGGGGCACTTTGTCTAGTAGTAAGGCCAACGCGAACGTGTTCCAATAAGTCTAGATAGCGTTGGCAGCAGAATTTCGTGTGCGTTTGGGCAACACGTTAGTAGTTTAGAGATGGGTATTGGTCCTGTATCGCTTTCTTTGCGTAGGAGGTCCCATTGATGTAGGTGTAGGGGACGCAGAGGACTGAGAGGGCGTTGGCGGTGTAGCTGATACTGACGTTGGCGGCGCGGAGGTCCGATTAACTATAGAAACTGGTGAAGGGTATGCATCTCTGCCACGGTGTACATCATGAGCTTGGCCTGATTTCTCGCCTGCAAGTAAGGTTTTGGTGGGAAGGATAGACAGCTTAGCATCTTCATATACTTCCTTATTAGAATCTTCCTGCTCACTTTCTAATTCTTCAACCTCAATATCGTCAATAGCTTAATCTAACTAAATGCCAAGTAGGCTCTCTTTATCAGTAGATCCAAAGAATAGTTCTTCATTAAAGGTAACATCCCTTGTTCGAATGACCTTGCCTCTGTGTCCGCGGGATACAGCTTTTGGTACCCATATACGGTAGATATTGCGTGAGTCTACGCCTACCAAGTAACCAATAAGCGCCCTTAGGGAAAGATTGTCTGTTCGGGGAATCTTCTTGCGAAGGTAGTATGCTCTACATCCGTAGATACGTAGATGAGCGATAGAGGGCAGTTTGCTGTATGCAGCCTCAAACGGTGTGGTCTAGTTTAATAATTTAATAGAAGTCTAATTAAGTAGATATGCCGCATAGACGTACATCTCTTCGCACAGGTAAAGTAGAAGGTTAGACATAGTCCTAAATAATCAAGACATAGTAATCAGCATCTTTCCTAACTATTCTGCATAGCCTAATTGTTCTGTATTGTTAGGGGACTAGAGCTGTATAGTAATGCCTTGTTGTTTGCAGTGCTTGACTATACTAAAGTTATTCTGAAACCTATAAGCTCTTTCTCCGTCCATCAGTACGAACACTGGGCTAGCGTTGTAGCGGCGTTTAATGTGTCTGTCCATGAGTTTAAAGACTCTATCCAGGACATTTGTAGATCGATTGGGTATGCTATACACTATATAGGTCTTAGAGACAAGACAGTAACTATAAAAGATGTACTAGTTGCCTGCAAAAGATTCGGCGTTAAGTGCGATAATATTGATGGCAATAGCTTCAAATGCACGCGTAGGTTGGTGCTCTCTGTCAGATCTCTATAAGATAATCTGTAAAGCCTTATTAACTCTGCATTGTTCGCAGTCTTATGTACTAGGGGGAGGAGATGTAAGCGGAGCTATGCTAGCAACGTTGTGACTTAGTTTCTCTATTAATTTAGCTCTAGCATAGCCTATTAAGACGTGTGCGTGAAGACCAGAAAACGTGCGGTTAGGTAGTGGTGCAATAGAGGGTTTCTTGTAGCTCCTTTTATTAGCAAGCGCTAGGAAAGGTCTGTTAGTGTAGTCCTCTAGTGGTGCTAGGGGAGACTGTTAGTCTACTAGAATATAGTGACCGCCTATAGGTTTAACTATTACCTAAATAGGATTCTTAGTGCTATCCTTTATATACAGGCATTTACGCCCTAAGTTAAAGTAGATATCTTTTCCTCTAAGCCTTAAAAGCAACACTAGTGAGGTGATAAAGCCTAGACATAAAGGCAACGTTCCTTAATATAGGTCCTTATAGGTCCACCTAGTGTCTGGATTTTGATGTCGCATTCACCCTATGCGGCGATTTCCACTAAGTTTTCTTTACAACTAATCCTTTCGCCTAGTATCGCAGGACGAATCTATGTGAACTTATTGGGCTTATTACAGACGTGTATGTCCGAACTATAATTAAGGATTTAAGAGTGACGGAGTACTGAGGTTAGACATTGCTTGTTGCTTATTGCGAGGTATTTCGTTACGTGTGCCTGTTTGTATTCTCTATTAGAGGCTTGGTTGCTAGCGTCGATATAACCCGTGGGTGTAACGCGATCTCGCTTCGCCTTCTCTCTTGTTCGTATTTTGTTAAGCAGCTCAGCCTGTCTGGTGACCTCACTGTATCTTTAAATGGCTTCGACGCAAGCTGGGTCGATTTTGAACCTAATTCCTTGCAGCCAGGTGCAGATGTATGGACAAGCTCCCCATCGTGGGTTACCTAGGTGGGCGTCGCCTTTGCCACAAGGACAAGGCTTTCTTTGCGAACCACCAGCGATCTTAGTGTTGGTGCGCTTCCTATTGTTCTGAAGTCCTCCCACATTGTTCGAAGGCGTTGAGCTACGGCTCTAATTTCTCGCATCTGTATAGTAAGGAGACTGTGCTCTGTTGAGCGCGGCATGGGCGGTGCCTCGTATGTTGCCCTTGTTTGAGCTGTGTAGGTACGGCGTTGTTCGGTAGTGTTGAATAAGCGCCGCGACAGATACCTCGTCGGGTATACTTGGTGGTGGTGCAGGGACTGTAATAAGTTGCTCTGGTGTAACAACGATGCCTGCGCGATTGATGACAGCTGGTATAGTGTAGACTGTTGAAGCTGGTGGATTAAGTTCTGCGTTAACGTATGCTGAACGGGCCTTGTGGACTTTCTTGTTTATTGTCGCTGCAAACCCTGAATTGATAGCATGAAAGACCTTGAGAAGATCTTGCTGGGGAGCGAAACCCTGGACAGCTGGAACCTTTAGTTCAATGCCCTTGTTGAGATAAATTTGGAAGTCGTTCATCTAGTCCTCAATTAACTGGCGACCAGGCGTGTACTTCTTCGCCTTGTTGTATTAACAGTCTGCTTCTTCTTGTTTGGTGACCATTAGTTTTGAGTAGTTCTTGTATAGGAACCTAATTTGTTCTGCGATAGTGTAGTTGGCAGGCATAGAAATTAGTATATTATCCCTTACTATACTTGTAATGTGGCTTTTAAGCTTGCTTAGCAATTTCTCGCGTTCTTGTTTGCGCTTGTATTTCTCTTTCTACACTGCAATGTCGAGGTTTTTATTAGGGTCGGATTCAACGTCTTCCAGCACCGCAAGATTTGTAGCCTCTAGGTTGACGTATTTTAGGACGCGTAGTGTGCGCGCGGTACGTTTAAAAACTGTGTACCATGGTTCAAAGTTGTCTATCCCTTTTAGTATGACTTTTTCGTCTTTTGGCGTTGCCATTATGACGCGTCTGCGATGACTTTTCGCGTGTTTGGCCACCGGTGTGGGCTTTTCGTCGTGATTCGGAGTCTCACAGTGTTTTACAGTGATTTATAGTGACTGTAATTGTGGTTTTGCGATGACTTTTTCTTGTTGTTATTGTGAAAACTCTGCTCTGGTCTATGCGAGCGATAATGTGGCAGCAGGACTAATTGGTAAGGAGTTTTAGAGGGTGCGCAATAAGCGTTGTGCCGGGCTCATAACTGTAAGATAGTGGAGATCACAGTAATTCATAGTGATATAGGTTGACCACCAGAAAAGAGGTGTATTCATTGCTATGGAGGACCGAGGCCCCTGAAGGTGTATGGGTGAGGCTAGGCATAAGGTTATTCCGGCCGAGGTCATGTGACCAAGGACCGACCATACAGCCATGCGGCAGTCTTACAACTACTAACCTTCTAGAAGTCCCTAATAATAATAATAATTATATATATAACTTAATAACTAATACGCTATTTAATAATAACTAGAAGAAAGTCTATATAATAATATAGGTGTTATAGGAATTCTATAAGCTCTATAAGGCTCTAAAGGGAGTAACTAGTATTAGTAGATTTAGATTACTCTAGTAAATAATTATTAACTTATAGTAATTTTATAAGTCGTTAACTAAGCGTATATAGTTAATTAAGGGCTTTATAGACTCTACGTACATCTAATAAGGTGTTACACTTATACTAGAAAAGTTTATAATATACTTTAATAAAATTATAATAAATCTAGAACTATCTCTATACTATATAGCTACTATATTACACCTATAGCTACGTATTACATAGTTTAAAAATTACTAGAAAAAGCACCCTATATAGTATAAAAAGGCTAAGATATTACTATATAAGGTATTTTAAAGCTATATTAATACTAAAAATAACGCTAAGGACTATTTAGAGTTATCTCAATTATTACGTAAAGTCCTTAGGGCGTATAAAGGCAATATAAGGAGGGTGTAAATAATAAGTATAGATTCTATACTCCTTACTAGTAGTAAGGCATATAAATACTATAAACGTATATTATAACTTAATAAGTACTTAGATAACTTATAAAAGAACTTTAATAGTAACAATAACACATTAAAATAGCTTATAGATAACCTACACTATTAGTAGGTTATAATAGGTTAAAAATAGTATCTAATTATATATAAGATAGCTATAAATTACTTCTTAGTACTCTATATATTGTGTAATTATAAGCGGTGTTTTAGCTCTATAAAATATATAGTTATATATAATTATAATTCTTTTAGTAAGTGTACTATTAAGGCCTTATAATTATAAAAGAACTAGCTGTATTAAAAAGTTATTAAAAGTAACCCTTTTAACCTTATAAAGTTAATCTCCTAAAAAGATAACTTTTTAATAACCTTAATACTAGAAAACAATTACTAATTACCTAATTAGGAAGGGTCTTAGCACCTATAGCCTATAAAGAGCTTTTTAGACTGTACTATAGTTATAAGGTGTAATCTAGTATTTCTAGCAGCTCCTATATATACGTAGCACCTATACAAACTGTAGCGTAGAGCAATATGGGTCAACTGTACCGTACTACGCTACGTTGTCAGCGCTGAGACTCAGTGAGCCAAGCAAATCATACAACCACCAGAGCGACGCGTCCCGGCTCATGGGCCCGATTTGGTTTAACCTCCGCATCAGTGGTGCTTTGGGCGTCAACTATTCAATTTTGGGGTGCATAGGAATATTATACCGATACTGGTCGTCTGATATAGACAGTTTCATTTTTAGGTATCATTACTAGGATAGCATAGTTACACAATATAGCTTCCCTCACAGAAAAGCAAAGGTGGTGGCTCGCAAAGCTTCGTAATATCAGACAGATGGTTGATTGTCGGGGACCGTCCTGCGAACTCACTCCCAAAAAAGCTTCAACCCACACCGAACCTTATGGCTACCCTCTGATCGCCCCTCTGGTGGGAGATGATGACCAATTCGTGCATAGACCATGAGCTAGATCTACTACACTAGGCTCACATTCAAGCCCTCGGCTCAACATCGACCTGGGGCTCCTTAGTATCCTCATCAGCCTTTTTGTTCTCATCAACCTTGTTGTCCTCATCAGCCTTGTTATCATCCTGCGAGGCCTCAAGATCTGTAGGGATGTGCCATAGGCTTCGTCGACGTCCGTTCAGATTCCTTGCGTTGTCTTCAGCCATGTTTGCGTGCGGTGGTGTCGCTGTGTGGAGAATGGCCCTGGCTTTCAAATTCTTAACAAAATCCAGATATTGAGGAAAGATCTTAGGCATGAGGGCATTGAAAAACTTGGGAAAAACGGGTAGGCACAGAACCAGGAAACCAGAGGTCGTTTCGGGAAAGGTGTAAAGCGCCATAATCCCCGAAACATAGGTCTTGTCCTCAGTTTGGAGTAGCTTGACGTTCATTTGTACCCCCAAGCCACCAAAAATGCACGCGCTGTTTCGGCTGTTAGCTAGCGTCATAGTCAGACAAAACCCCACTTACATTAACCCGGCAAGGAAGAGAACTCCAAGCTTCAGCTTTTGCATAGCAGACATGCGCAAACTCCAAATCACTTTCTGTGTCCATACCAGCATGATGAAGTCCAGGGCAAAGTTGAAGCTAGCGCTGATCAAGTACTGCAGTGGCGTATTCAAGCACTTGCCGCCTGTGATAGACGGGTCCCAGATCTTGGCCATCGGTTTGCAGGCGAATATTTCCAGAAAGACAACAACAATGTAAAAAATTGTGTTCGCCCAGAGAACAACGTGTGTCATCCAAAAAGTGAAAGAGCGATCTCCTGTCGGAATGAAGACTCGTAGGAACTGCACCAGGATGCTAAGTTTCAGCGCCAGAATGGTCACGTCGTAGAAGATTGCTCCCACGTGGAAATCCTACAGACTGATATCAGTATGGGCGCACAGAAAAAGGACGGGCTGCTTACGAGAAGGAACTTTTCGATGTTTCTAACAGAGATATCCCACTGGTGGAGGATAGGCGCATATCTGTACACGTGAAATGCTGGCGCGAAATGTCCCATTTGGAATAACTTCGAATGTATTAGCGTATTGGTATCTCCAAGCGGTCCATAGAACTCTCTTACGAGTGCAGCCAGGAGTGCATCTGTACACAGCGAATCAGCATCGCAATGCGATAGTGCGTAACGTTGTTCATGGAATTACTTACAGTCCTCGAGAAGCCACTTCTTAAGCAGAAAAGTTTTCACGTAGAAGCGCATGAGAGTCACTGTAATAGTAATGACTAGGCATGGGATTAGAATCCCTAGACTAAGGCTCCGTCGGCTGGGAGGATCGGAAAGATTGGATTCCACGCCAGGAGGCGGAGCGAGTGCCGGAAGGTTCAGGAGCAATTCTTCAAGAGAATCGAGACCCATCTCGCTGCAGTCGTAGATAGCTATCGCAGATTGAAGATGTTCCAGTGGAGCAAAATGGATAGAGAGTTAGTAGGTGTAAGAGCTTGTGCGAACTCTAGGGGCACTTATAATACACAAAGGCTCAAAGGACCAGGTGCATCGTCTGATCTACTCCAGAAGAAGCAGTCACACCGTTAAAGCAGTATGATGTGAGGCCATCGTAGTCGTTGGCTAGCGGAGCGGTTATCGATTGGGCTCGCATGCCTCAGCCTTTCGGCAATGTCCTTTTGGCCCCAGTACGGCACACGATAGATTAAAAAGATGAAAACCCCTTGTTCGTCTCGCTATAAAAGGTAATAAGCGTTCCCACGAACTGGGCGAGGGAAAGAATATCCTTTTTTTGGAATCTAAGTTCGGGATCCGAAGCTTATGGCGGGGCGTAGGTGGGGGATTAATCGGTTAAATACCTTGCATGCGCAGAAAGGGCTCCCGACCCAATTGGATGGCAAGCGAAATTTCCTGCAGCACCTTGTGCTATTTTGGTATTCTTGTTCCAATGAATGGGGCGCAGCCCCGCAGATGGGAGATACCGTTGACCTGCAAGGCAAACTCTTGCAATATATGATGGGGGCGGAGCGCATTCGATGCATAATCCTCACGCGACATATTCTAGCCCCATTACCGTGTCACCTACAGCTACAGATCGTGGAAATTCTGAACAAAGGCACAAAAACCGGCCTTTCAACCGCCTCAAAGCCCTAAGATTGTATACCTACCTCCAGTCGCAAATATGGGAGACCTAAGCAACAAGGTAAGGACCCAAGTAAAAAACGACTCTGGCCTAGCTAACGTGACCATGAAGACCGCTTTTGTAGTTGGCGGCTCCAGGGGTCTCGGCAAAGAAATAGCTAAATTGCTGGCAAGAAAAGGTAAGTATAGTTTTCTCAGGAGATCATATCGCTCACGGTGCTAGGCGCACATATCACGATATTTGCCCGTAGCCAGGGGCGACTAGACCAAGCTCGAGAAGAAATAATTGCTTCAAGACTTCATTCCACTCAGGAAGTCAACGCGGTGTCAGTCGACATGGCAAACGCATCGGAGGTCCATCGCCTAACACCATCGCCTTGATCTCTAGTACTAACTCAAAGGCAGGTTGATATGGCCTTCAGATCCCAGTCTCGTACGGCAGATATACTGTACTGCGTAGCCGGTGGCACCGCCACAGAGTGTGGATTTCTCGCGGACATCGATGCCGCAGATCTGGACAGTTGTATGAGGAACAACTATTTTACTTCGGCGTACAGTGCCTCCACGATGTTTAAAATCTGGACCGAAGATGATAAGCATAAGGAACACGAGTTAGCAGCTCCTAGACTTCGACAGGTCATCTTCATAAATAGCGCCGGAGCATTCTTAGGTCTACCTGGCTACACAGCTTACACTCGTACGTCAAGCTTCTTCCAGTCTATTTCCCATCCAGCATGTCGTCCGTTTTCATAATCACTAACTATATATCAGCCTCAAAGTGTGCCGTGCGCGCATTGGCAGACACGCTGAGGATGGAAGCTCTGCGGTATTCATGTCCGGCATCAACCTACACGGTCCACTGTGCCTTCCCGTCAAACTTCATCACCGACACCTTTCTCCAGGAACAGGAGAAAAAGCCGTCATTGACGAAACGACTCGAGGGAACAATGGGATCATCTGAAGAACTTCAGAAACGATTCCCGTCAGCAGAGAAAGTCGCTTCCCAAATCGTAGCTGCTGTTGCAAAAGGCGATTTTGTAATCTGCGAGGACTCTTTCGAATCTGCTTTACTCTTTTCGAACATGATTGGTCCATCGCCCAAAAGAGGTCTTGGCATTGTCGATTCGTTGTTCGCTATCTTAGTGGGCCTATTCGTTTGGCCTATTTTAAGACGTCGGTGGGATGATTTATGTAAGAAGGACGGGAAATTGGTTCATAAATATTAGCTTAAGCTGTGTGGAATCAACCATATCGATGTGTCGTCAATATAAGAGCGGGAGAGAGCTCTTTGGATCTGCTGTCGCGCTAACACTCTACTACGGCGTAGTCGACTTGAAAACGTCTGGAGCGACCCGATAGGCTGGGTACATTGTATCCACGCCTCAACGTTAGACTGTGCCGTAACGTCAGCCTTGTTCGAAACACTTTTCTACTCGAACACCCCGCCTTCTTGCCCGCATCTGCTCGGCGCAACCATGTCTCTCTGGACTGAAATCACGCACGCCTACAATGAACTCACCGAAGTCCATTACCTGTCTATCCCGACGTGGCTTGCATTAGGCGCCGTCCTGCAGTTGCTCGCTCTGGCGTGCCTTCCTGCAAGGCTGAGTGGCCTGCCTCCAATCATGTACCTCATTTACTGCCTCGCCAAAGCCGTGGCCGGCTCGCGTCACATCTTCACCGGAACATTCGATAGTGTGAAGCGCGGCAGGTGGACGGCGGAACTGCCGAAGTCTGAAGAGCATGACGAGAGCGATGGACTGGTCATGTTCGTGCTTGGTGCTCGAATTAACCAGTGAGCCAACCTTTGCTTAAGTATGCAACGGTCAGCTAACCCATAGACAGCCCGCTAGGTCCACTCTTTGCAGGAAGCGACGATGTCGGAAGGGCATTCGAAGCCATGTGGGATGAGGCCGAGACCAACCGCGACAAATGGGGCTACCTTGGACACACTGGAACCTTGCAGGACAACTCCGATTCCGAGGGTACCACCCTGGCCTGGCTGTCTTACTGGAGGCATCTTGAAGGCCTTCAAGCCTTCGCAACCGGGCTAGTACACCAAATCGGCCAAGTAGACTACAACAAGAAGAAGTGGCCCTACATGGCAATCATGCACGAAACATTTCATGCCCCACGCGGAAAATGGGAAACCATTTATGACAATATGCCCCCATGGGGCTTTGGTTAGTTGTAATGTTTCGTTGATGCGACATGATCCAGACTGACCACTGCCGTTGTAGGCAAGGTTGCGGAGAGCATGCAGACTCTCATACCAAAGTCTTCGAGCACGGCGCACTCGACCCTGGCTCATCGTATGCGCCGGAACGCAGCAAATGGGTCGCGTAACACGCAGGGGTAATTCTGGTCTTTTTTTTTATCATAATGCAGCTGGTTGGTCATGATGACAGGCAAAGGTACGCGCTTAGCTTTGATGCTTAATTTAATCATATCGGATTTGCTTCCACGCTCTTCTTTCGAATTAGATAACTGGGCTGTGTGTAAGATTCGCAGGGGCCGGCGAGGCGAAGGGCGAAGAAGAGGGCGAGGACGGAGCATAAGCGGGAGCTTGACTTGTCGAATAATGAGTGCCATGTTGTCAAGGCGTTGGTCTTTCGGGATCGCGTGCGCAATCGGGCTTTTCGCGAGATTAAAGAGGCGAAAGGCGGTGAGATGGCTGGCGGTGGGGAGATTGACTTGGAGGCTACTGATCAAGAGAGCGACGAGGAAGAGGAGGAGGAGGAGGAGGAGGGTGTCGAGAGCAGCGACGAGTATGAGGAGTAGCAGGTCTTTGGTGGGATTCTTGGACGCTGTTGCTTTGTTGGCATGAAGTGCTGTTGAACGAGCGTGGATGGACAATAATCGTTACTACCGACATGTTTTTTCTTTTCTTTTTGGTTGGTCCACGGGTATCGTTTCTAACATGTACCCGACACATGCTTGTCACGTGGACGGTAGGTTGCCGGATACTTTCCCTTTTCGCAGCTCAAAAGTCTTTTTCTGTTGCGGTCTTGATCTCAGTGCTAAACTGAATAGCTCTACTTATCATATTTGGTATTTATTTTCAAATTTTCTTTTCGTCCTTGGCGGGCCAGGAGACGGAGAAAGGCGAGAGAAGATACACGAGCCGCTGTTGTTTCGGAAACCAACCTTCGTCCAGTCCCATGAGGAGGGATTTATATATCGATCGTACCGGCTGGTCAGTTAGTGTACGGAGCTGAGGAAACCACCGCCTTGGAAGAACTAACTCCTACCTCCATCCTAGAAGCCAGCTGAGATGTCTTCCCTTCTGAGTTGTCCGGATGATTTTTCTCACCTTGAACTTGACAGGCAAGATCACTTTCAAGGAAGTGTCCCTATGGTACTGTTACTCCTTGATACGTGGTTCTTATTGAGGGTCGCAAGATGAGCAAGTCTCTCTGCCATGTCGTCGATCCCATCGATATTAGACAGGTTCCTCGTAGTCTTTCTCGTATTCATGCGCCGATGCGCCTGCGCACCAATCATACCGCTGTATTCGCGAATCTCACTCACAGCTGCTGCGGGCGCGGACCGTGCACTACCGAATTCGGCCACTCAACGCACAGACCCCACTCAACGCACAGTTTGAGGATAGCCACCACTATTACTTTTGAAGCTGCAGAGCTCTATATATATCGTAAAATCACTAGATTTTTTAGAGTAGCATTTGCAGAAGCTTGATAAATCGATTGGCAACGATAAACTACGTGTGATACCTCTGTGGGAGGCGTACTTTGCGAGTGCGCGTTGATGGGCCGGATGCCTCCACCACCCCTTCAATAACTAATAGATCCTTAACATCAACCTCTAGGTCCTTAATAACATGAGCAGGAGGTGTAGGAGCCTCAAGGCTACGCGCCTTACCCTTTTTGGCCAATTGTATATCAGTCCTGAGTTGCTTTTCAGCTGCGCGCGCAAGTAGATCTTCTTCGCGCTCTGCCGCCTTCCTCTGCTGTTCTTGCAGCCTAACCTCTTTTGCAGCTATCCTTTTCTGCGCCCTCTACTCAAGTATAGCCTGTTTCTCCTGCTTTTTCTGCTCCTTAGCTAGCTTGTCGCGCTCCTTCTGGTGTTGTAGTTCTTCTGCTTTGGCGTCTTTTTCAGCCTAGCGATTGCGGGCAGCCTTAACTTTTAATGGCGACCAGAAGACGGCGCCGCCAGCGTAATTCTTAGAGGGTTCAAGTAGTAATGCCTTGCCACGCTTACGGCGCTTCTTCTTATTGAAAAGGGCATCTCTAAGGCGATCGTTTTCGTGCTGGACGAGCTGTTTCTGAGTCGCTATTGCGTGTATTGTGTGAGACAGCTGCGAGACGCGTTTATCATTAAGATCCTCAACTACCTGTTGTAGAAGTCCTTTAATTTTACGCCAATCGCTTGCAGAGAGCACTGACGACGTGCTATCGCTGCTTGATGGCCTCTTAGGCTCTAGATCCTTAAATTTCTTCAATATAGCGTTGCTATTTAGCGGAGAGATGCCAGTAACTTTAAAGGCGTTAATGATTGTTTCTTTGGCGAATGCAACTCTGTATGCCTTATAGAAGAAGCGGAAGAAGTCGCGCTTAGTGATAGATGTGAGTCCTTGGCTGTTGTACATGAATTCGGAGAGCTCTTTTGTATATGCAGCTGAAAGAGGCTTAAAAAGGCAGACATCTAGAGGCTGTAGCGTATGAGTTGAATGCGGCGGGTAGATAGCTAGGAGGATTCGATTTTGATTGCAGAACTCGATAAACTCCATAGTAACGTGTGAGCCATGCCTATCAAGAATTAGGAGTTGATAGTCGCGCTTTGCCTTCTTCTTAGTCTTCTCTTGAAAGCACCTCTTAAGCTAGGCAATCCCAAGTTCGTTGTTTGTCCATCCAGATGGTGATGAGGCGAAAAAGGCCTGGTGCTCTTGAGGATTAAAATCTTGTAGCCATGTGTCCTGGATGTTGCCAGAAGCCGCCTGATATATTAGGGCAGGTTTGAGAGAGCTGCCGTCAGCGCATATACAAGCTATCGTCGTTATCCACTCTCTATTGCTGTCCTGGAGTACCTGCTTGACGCCTCCTTGCTCATATCGCTGTCGAGAGAACACGCGCTTCATTTTTGACACTACCCCGATCAAGAAGCCCTTCTCATCCATATTGTATATATTTGACGGTGCGATGTTGTACTGCTTGATCTTATCGTCTAAAAGCTTGAAATAGAGGGCGTATTTAAAGGCTGAATCGGCTTTGTAGCGCTGGCTATCGATGCCAGATGTCCATTGCGATATAAGGTCAATTTGATGCCGCGCAATGTAGCGATTAACCTAGTGATTTCCTGGCTCTTGATGTGCTATTTCTCTAGCGAAATTTCGTATCATCTCTCTCGTAGGGGGTAGGCCTTGTACACATAGCTTATCAATGTACTGTAGTAGCTGTTTTTCCTGTGTATTGTTGAGGAGTCGCTTTTTTTCGGCCCGAGTTGCATAGGTGCCCTGAACCCCTCGATAGCGCTTCGAGAGCCGCAACCGCTCAACGCCGTACTCCCGAGCAACCTGGGATATATTAGGACGTTCTCCTAGCTCCAGGGATTTTAAAGCTTCAACAGCTGCGTCGATCGGGTCCATATTGGTGGAGTTATGAGGTGTTAAAAATATACGATTTTTAGTGTTAACTGTGCGTTGAGTGGGGTCTGTGCGTTGAGTGGCCGAATACGGTAAGTAGCGCCTAGCCCGCCCGCCACCTGAAGGCTGAGCTGCATGTGCGCTCCACCACAACTTCGCGTTCTCTTCATCACACTCAAGAACCTAACTCCAGACCGGCCGGTAATGCCAGGAGGCTTGTCGCGCCTCTTGTTTAACAGGATACATCCCGCTATCGTCGCCTTCCTGGGCGCCTCACTGGCCGTCCGTCGACGGCAGCATGGACGGCAAGGCTGAGACGGCTCCATCCAGCCAAGGTCCGCTAACATGACCAGAAGAGTCGATTCGCAAGAAAATGCGACTTGGTGGTTCATTTGGGCTGGAAGAAGAAGCCATCTCGACGCAGGCCGCTCACCAGTCAGACATTCAGGCACATTATCATCGATGTATGCTAACACCATGCAGATCAATGGAAGAACAGTTAGCGAAGGACTGCACAACCGCACAGACGGGCTTTCCTCCCTCATCACCTTCTATGCTGCCCACAGGGGCCTCATTTGGCTCTTACTACGGAGTAAGTGGGAGAAGATCCTCAATAGCCCCAACACCGCCGTCAGCTAGCCCTAGGTCTACAGGGTCCCGTAACAGCTCGCCACCACGTGCTGGGTCAGCTGATTTTGCTAGAGGCGACATCACTCCTCCTAGTATTCCATTCCGGGAGGATTCACCTTTGCCACACTGGGATTCTTCACGTCATCGTTCCCAGGCCAGCACCGTGCCCCAAGTCTACCCGTCTAGCTACAACGCAGGCTACAACGAATATTTGTACTGTAGCATTGCGTCCGATCAGGTCCGCTTGTTGGCTTTACACGCCGGCAACTCCGATACGGCTATCAACTGTACGCTGAAGACAATGCACGTTAGCGACCTCGAAGATTCACAGCTCGGCTACCATGCTCTGTCATACGCATGGGGCGAAGAATCCCCTATTGAGAAGATATTTATCTACTATGTCCTGGCAGACAGTGACGGTCCAAGTCAGAGCTCGCACGTATTTCTCCCCAGAGAGTTCTACATACGGCCCAATCTTCATTCCGCCTTGAAGCGCTTACGTTGTGAAGACAAAGACGTGTGGTTTTGGATTGACGCCATATGTATCAATCAGGGCAACATTAAGGAGAAAAGCCACCAGATTCCCAAGATGTTGGACATCTATAGGAATGCATGGAGCGTTTGTATCTGGCTAGGCGAGACCGAGGAAGCCATGCGACTACATGGCGCATGTCAAGATCCCCTGGATTTTGTGTCCATCATCGTCAACCTGAAGCTTCTGGATCGTATTTTCCATGGACACGTGGCTGAAGAGACACTCGCTTCTTTTGTTTCTTTTGCTAATCTACTGAAAAGGCCCTGGTTTCGACGCCGCTGGGTCATTCAGGAGGTTGCTGCTTCAAAGAGAGCGTTTGTCCAATGTGGAGACAAAAAGGTCAACTGGGTTGATTTCGCCGATGCCGTACAGCTCTTTTTGGCAAATATCGAACGCATCCGCACCATATATGACCGCTCCGAGCTCTCCAGGTGGAATCCGAATGCTTTCGGACATGTGGAGTCCGTGGGTGCTGGAGCGATAGTTCGCGCCGCCAGTAGCGTCCTGAGAAAATCCGAGGAAGGCAAAATCGTCGCCCGATTGTGGAATATAGAGTCACTGGTGGTTACATTTCTACACTATGAAGCGTCTGATACAAGGGACACTATCTATGCTTTACTCTCTCTGGCTAACGACAATGACTTTATTGGAGCTCTATCGTCATCCAATTTGCTGGATCAATCCTACGAGAAGTCCACGACCCAGGTTTATGCTGAATTCGTGGAGCACAGTATTAAGTCTAGAGATTCCCTGGACATCATCTGCCGTCATTGGGCCTTGCCACCTCGCGGCCAATTTAGTCCAAAATTACCCAGCTGGGCCGGAGTCGTTACGGATGCTCCGTTTGGGCCGTCTCCAAAAGCTACTGGTCGGTTGAATGGAGACAGTCTGGTTGGCAAGCCGGGTCACAAAATATATAACGCCTCGCGAGGCTCACATCCGAGTGTGCGGTTGTACGTTCCCTCTTACCAAAGTTCTTGGACCCCTGCCCCCCCCCCCCGGTGTACTCTAGTCAGACTACCTCCCAATCTCCCTTTTACCGTATTGACTACAAACTCCCGGTAGCAATCCCTGTGGATGTACAGGAGGCGTCGAGGATTGCAGACGAGAGACGCAGGCGGAACGCAGGCGCCTCAGCGCGGTTCCGGGCTCGCCGCCTCGAAAGGGAGCGTGAGGCATCAGTCACCCTCCTCAGACTCTCGCAGGATATCCGCAAAGCGAAAGAAGACGTTGAATTTTACCGTGGGGAACGGGACGCACTGGTACAACTGCTCGGCCCTAGCAACCTTCCACGCCCTGAGTCTCCAAGGCACCGACGCGGCCCGAACTTGGAATGCGAAGGTTTCTCCGGGCACGGGAGCACATCTGACGGTATGGAACAAGACAGTACGGGTCCGTTGGACAACCCAAATCGAATCGAAAATATGAATCGAACTCCAGGCATTAATCAGAGCGACAACACTGCCCAAACAGGTAACACGAATCACCCAGATATCATGGATAACGTTGAGCAGTCTACAACGACGGAATCCTCTCAAGTCTTCACCACTGCGAGTCGGGGTACTATTGCCACTGGACCAGAGCCCGCAACCCAGAGCCGAGTGAAAGTATCCGCAGTCCTCCAGAGCGTTTCAGCGTCCCCACGTCCTTCACACCATACCCTACCTACAAAGGGAGAGATTAGAAACGTCTCTGGAAGCATCCTCAAACTCGGATCAAGCATAACCCTCCTTGTCACAGGTTTCCGCCTCTGCCGCATCACCCAAGTCTCGTCTCGAGTCGTGGACGGAGTCATCTCTCACGACTGCCTCGAAATCGCTGGTTGGGACCGCCGCGCTGACATCAACGACATTCCCGACCGGCTGTGGAGAACGCTCGTCGCGGACCGCACCTCAGACGGCTCTAATGCCCCATCCTGGTGGCGACGAGCATGCATGTATTGCCTCTCCAAATCGAGTCCTGATGGCGACCTGAATACTTCGAAACTTATTGCCAACAGGTCTTTTCCCGAGACGGTTGTTGAGTTTCTTAGACGCGTCCAGGCGACTGTTTGGAATAGGAGGTTCTTCGCGTGCCGGGGTGAGCCTGACGCAGATGCGGCTACCTCCTGCATGGTTGGCCTTGGGTCGAGAAATATTCAGGAAGGGGACTGGTGTTGTATTCTGTGGGGTTGTTCTGTTCCTGTGGTGTTGAGGGAGGAAGAGAAGCAGGTTTACAGGTTCGTTGGTGAGTGCTATGTTGATGGTATGATGGATGGGCAGGCTTTGGCGGGTGGGAAAGAGGGGTGTATTTCTACGACTGAGTTTGCTATACGATGAGGTGGTCACCAGGGGTTTCATGTCGACGGCTAGCTGGGCTTGCCATGCGCTGAGGTGTTGAGAGGATAGGGGTTGTGTGGCGGAGAGAGAGCCCCAGAGTCTACCGAGTAGGGGGGAAGGGAGGGAGTGGCTGATCTACCACTAGGTACTCGGCCGTGTGACCCGTCGCGCCTCACACCTCTCATAAGAACGACTGGCATTGAGTGATGGGCACTCTTTGCACGATCCGTCAATCGATGATAGCGTTGTCGCTTCTAAACGCTAGACGCGATGAAGTCCGCGTCAGTATCTTCTACTATCACTGCCGCCTCCATGGAAATGGATATGCCCAACAAGGGTATGGAGGATATGGCGGTAGTTCACCGTTCACCTGGAATCAACCGCGGGCTACGCCTAAGTCACGTGACAAGCTCAACTTCAAGATTGACCGAAAAAGTATCCCGCGGTCTACACGCCATTCATATGATGTGTGTCACTTGTTCAACACTATTGTACCTCGCGTCGCTGGTATATGCAGTGTGGGTGTCTGGCGAATCCCGAGGCCATCTTCCCCTAGGGTTCGTCGGCGTTTGCGAACCTCGACACTGAGCCTGCATTGCAGATCCAGAAGTACGAGCTGCTGTATGATATTAGCAAAGCACTGCGAGATTGTGCACATCTCACGCTGCGAAGCCCATGGTCTGAGTGAATATCCTTAGCTTATAATGCTCGAGCGACCAGATCTCATGGTGCTGGGACGCCACTTGCAGCCTTTACGGTCATCATTATATTGCAAAAAAAGGTGATGAAACCCCAACTTATTCAATCTGCTAGCTCCTAGTCTTCAGCATTCGGTGTACAGTCGAGAAAGAACCGCCAATCATCCGTATCATAACGAGAACTCTGCCGAGCCCCGGGATGGGATTCGTGAATCCTGAACCATGCCATTAGCATAGCCTTATTTGTTGTGAAAGACCTTTATGCGACCCTTAAAGAGGTCGAATATAAAATTGGGCCGGTCGTAGGGGTATCAGACCTTATATTTCAGGCTTTGTTCGTGAACCGCTGGGAAGATTGGAATCCATGGAAGCATTGGAACCACTAACGGAAGCAGAATCGCCAAGTTCGGCGACGGACTGATGATACTAAAGCCTCTTCGGGTTTTTCTTCATGGCAGAGCCACATGCCCCGCAGAGGCATGAAGCTTCTCGGATCTCTAGACTGAAGGCGATTCTGGAGGTCTAGTTGTAAGCTCGGATGTGAGACCCGTTAGCTACACATATCTATATTTCCGCATGGGTACAACCGAAAGGGAGATTGGACAGCACCTGGGGTTTATGTTAGCCGAACTGAAGTGTTAGCGTTGGCGAGGTTTTCGAACCAGATTTAACATACCAAGGTTTAGACATAGTTGCGAGTCCAATATTGGACGGCAAAATAATGGGAAAGACTTGCGTAGCGATGATATTCCGCGGTAGGACTGATGGTTGGTGATGGATGAGTGTGTTGTGGAGAAAGGACAAACAACCGAGGGGTTACTCGTGGTATTTTTGGCTGCGTCATCGTACATTTCACAGCAGGTCAGCACATTACTCAGCCTGATCTAACATGCTTCTACTAAAATATGACCAAGACGACCTGCATATGGTATGGTGCTCAAGGGACAAAATCCCACAAAAACATGAGAAGTCAATTGGAATTGGCGTCTATGGGTCCAAAAATCCTATATATTCGGTCCCCCACACACCCTTCTTCTCTTCCTCACACTACTCTTGAACTCACTAAAAATTTAACAACTGTGCGCTGATGGAGTCCGCGCTGTGCCTGGGGTTTCTAAAAAGTCTAAGAAAACCGAGCATGCTCCAAAACTGGCCGAATTGTGAAATTATGTGGCCTCCGCCACCAAGCTTCTACAAAGACTTTGCGTTTTGTTTTAAAAAACCTCACTTTCGACAGCATGTAGTTGGGAAGAGGTTTTGCTCTAGCTTGGTCTGCGTTCTTTTAAGCACACCGTCGTCGGGTTTCTATAAAAAGGGCTTGAATATTGGAAATGTAATGCTTTACCTGTATAAAACTTTGGAAGGCTGGGTTTATGTGGGTGGAAAGGCGCCTTAGAAATACCCTGTCTTGAAAACAGCTACAGGCACGATTATCAGTAGTATGCAGTCACATATCTTCCATTTCAAAGTCATTCCTATTTTTCGTCGTCAATCCCGGAGCAAAGCCCTACCGAGCCTCCACACTGCACACCCCCTCCACTCATCATCCCAAATTCTTCTTCTCCTCCCTTTCCTCCTCATCCTCATCGTCATCCTCATCCTCATCCGCCCAAGCACCAAGATCCACCCCCTTCGCCCCCATCTTCTTCACCTG
The DNA here is from genome assembly GCA_031010545.1 of Laburnicola sp. JP_R_19. NCBI lineage: Eukaryota > Fungi > Ascomycota > Dothideomycetes > Pleosporales > Didymosphaeriaceae > Laburnicola > Laburnicola sp. JP_R_19. The sequence goes on from VOIT01000046.1 coordinate 813,572, forward strand.
CACACCAGCAATCCTCACCCCAGCAAGAAACCGCACCTCCTCCTTCCTCGCCCCCTCCGTCCTGCAAACCCCCCTCACCGTTTTCTTTCTTGTGCATCAGTATCCTCTCCAACAGCATAGCATAGCATAGCATATCCATCAACCATGAAAAAGACAAAAGAGAAAAAGAGATCCAATCCTTACCATCGCGCTCCTGAGTACCCCACCGTTACTCACTCCCGGGGCCTGAACCCTCCCCATCTCCCCCGCCATCTCCTTGACCTTCTCCATCTCCCGCAGGAGTCTGTCTGTCTCCGAAAAGACGCGCGACAGGGCGAATTTGTCTCGCGCGGTGGCGGCGGCGAGACGCCATTCCTCGACGGTGGCGCTGTCGGGGTGGGCGGCGGTGTGTTCGGCCGTGGGGATTTGGTGGGAATTGCTTTGTGCCATTGTGGCAGATGTAGGTGGTGGTTTGGGAAGAGAGTTTGCGAGGGGACGGAGGAGCAGGTAGGTGTAGGTGTAGGTGTAGGACCCACTTTTCCTCTCTTGGTTTTGTATTCACCACCGCCTTTCATCGTTGTTCACCATGGATTATTTCGCTCAAGGCGACGCACGGGGCCTCGAGATAGAATGTCGAGAGGAAGGTCTGGAGGCTTGTTGGGGACTGTGTTACCCCAGGGTAGAGTATGCGGACTTCGAGTTATTGACTGGGGGTGGAGAACTGACACCGAATCTTTGCGATAAATGTCATATGAAAACGTGTATAACGACAGTTGAGTTCATCCAGGACCCCTTATCCGAAAGAGATGACGAAGGGGGAGCTGTTCCATATGGGCTGGAAGTGACCGAAGGCGCGGATAGAAACAGGTTTGATACCACTCCTTTCTTTGATCCGGTCTTCTAGCACAAGAGCGCCTTTGGATACTATACATCTCACTACCAGAAACGTCTCACATAATACCATTAGAACTTACGCGTCAATCATCACCCCAAAGCGTATCAAAACCTCTCCCCCTCAGCGCATCGTCACACTATGTTGTACGCTAACGCTCGACCGAGTGCGACAAAGATGCCATGCACAACGGTACTAAGGCGTCGAAAAGCACCTACTCAGACGCTTGCGTGCCATTCGTTCTATCCAGTCGTCCCAATCTTCGTTGCAGATAACATGTACCGATTTTGGAACGCGCAGACAGTCCCGGTGCAAAGGACACCCACACTCACACTCATACTCAGGGACCACGTCGTCCGCTTACCGCCGAACCAAACGTTGAAGCGCGCATCGGCCCGCTCCGTCGCCGTCTTCTTCAATAAAATAAAGTTTATTGGGAGGGTTGGGATGGTGGGGTAGAGGATGATTTGTGGGCGAGGTCGCGTATCTGTGGGAGGAACGGCTTGAGGCTGGTAAGGCTAGCTAGCGACAGTGACGGTATTCGGCTTGTACCCGACAGATCTCTGAAAACGAATTTCCGTTATCTGGATCTTGCCCAAGTTGGACTGCTTCGAAATCGATCCTTCTCCAGGTGATGATGTTGCGATCATCAATTTAACCGTTGAGCCGCAACCGACACGCAGGGTTCCGAGTTCCTGGGGTAAGTCACAGTACCGTCCGTCCCTTCAATCCGGGCACAACAACCTCCCCAGAACGTGGTACCTATCTGGTGATCTGATGGGGTACTTTTGTAACATGACTCCTCATCTGCATGTGGGGTACAACTCCGTTCTGCAAAGTAGACAGCGGTGCCAGGATCAATCGAACCCGAGGGCGCCTGTTCCGGCAGTCCAACATGCCTAAATGGGGGAACTCCACCCACCTGGCCAATTAGGACGCAGCGTGCTCCACAGCGAGATAGGCGTAGCGCGCTTAACCGCGCCTTCTACCCGTACACTGCGTACAGGATCCACTCTATATTCGCTTGTACACGTTGGTAAACTCGAGGAACCTTCCTTTTCTCGCCCCAATTCTCTTTCCATTCCATATTCTTCATTCGAAGGCCAACATGACATTCACTTCTTCAGACGTCGTTTTCGTCACCGGCGCCAACGGCCACATCGCCCAGCGCGTCGTTGACCAGCTCCTCGCCCTCCCAAATGGCCCCAAAGTCCGCGCATCCGTTCGCTCCAACGCCGCTGCCACCATCATCCGTGACCACTACCCGCAGCACACATCCAGCGGCCGCCTGGAAGTCACTCTAGTCTCGGACCTACAAGACCCCAATTCCTTCACCGATGCCATGAAGGGCGTGACGCACGTCGCGCACATAGCGTCACCCTTCGTCCTCCACGTGGAAGACATCGAAAGAGATCTCTTGAACCCCGCCATCGAAGGCACAAAGAGCGTACTAACTGCCGCCCTGAACGAACCGTCCATCAAGAGCATCGTCGTAACGGGGTCCTTTGCTAACATTGCCGACGCAAAAGGCGGATACAGACCTGGCTACACGTACACGAACAAAGACGTCAACCCCATCACGTGGGAAGAAGCTAAAGACCCGAACTTGGACATGTCGCAATTCCCTGAACTGCACCGCCACTTTGTGCGGTACATGGCGTCGAAGCGCTGGGCTGAAGTCGCCATGTGGGAGCTGTATGACCGAGAAAAGCCGAAGTGGACCTTGAACGAAGTGTGTACCGCGTGGGTGGGCGGACCGTACGTCCTGCCCCTCCCGGATGTGAAGAAAGCGAGCACCAGCACGGGGCTTTTGTATGGCATTGCTATGGGGGCGGATATCCCGCGTCAGGAGTGGCCGACTTGGATTGATGTCCGGGATGTGGCGAAGGCGCATGTGAATGCGCTGCAGAAGGGGGATTTGAACAGGGCGAGGATCCTCATTGGCGGGCAGAGGATTTCGTATGATCGGGTGGGATATTACGTGTTCCAGCTCCAGAATGGATAGCTTGCTAACACGGGCAGATTGCGGATATTGCGGAGAGGATTCCTGGTGCTACGCCGACGAAGAAGAGGAATGGGTTTGATATGGTGAGTTGTTTGATCTGGAGACGAGGGTTGGAACTAATGCATTGGATGTAGGAAAAGCTTTTCTATATTGATAATTCTGCGGCTGGGCTGGTGGATATGAAGGAGGAGGAGTTTGTGCCGGTTGAGAAGATGGTGGTGGAGACTGTGGAGTACTTTTTGGCGCTGGAGGGTAAGCGTAAATGTTAGGGCTGTCGCTGGACGAGTTCTGTTGTGTAGAAGAATGAATGACGCAGGCGAATCTGATAAGAGCGTGCTTTGTCAGCAGCCCAAACCGAGTTCTGCACGTGCCGTGTGCCGAGCTCGCTAATTACCCGCTAGCGCCGGCGTTAGCACGGGGTTACACTTTGGTCACCTCATGCCGCTTCCATCACTAAACACCATTCAAAGCACAGCGATTGACAACACATTGCCATAAAAAGCGAAGCAGATGTAGGTATACAGACGGCTGTTGAGATGGCGTTCCGTATCGAGACACGTATCCGAGAGATGTTGACTGGACGAAAGAGGCGAGCTTCGGAAAATGACTAACCTGCCACGTCAAGAGCGGTGAGAGATCCCTGCGCCTCTCAACGCGACCGCGACCGCGACCACGAAGATGCAGATCCGCCATCCAAGCCAGATGCCTCCGCAACTCCAACACCACCATGAGCGGCAACCGCCCCACCGTCCTCTCAACCCTCTTCGGCGGCGCAAAATCCTACAAAAACGTCACCAAAGCCATTGCCCAAGTCCCCGCCCCCCCAAGCCCACTCGTCAAAACCGTCCAAGCCATAGACGGCATCCTCAGCGCCGGCACGCTCGTCTACAACGCCAACGAAACCGCCACCAACCTCAATGATTTCCTCCCCAAAGCCTCCACCATGCTCGACCGCATCGACGCCTTCGTCCCCTCCATCCAGGTCATGGGCCGCTCCTTCTGCGACACCCTCGCCATCCTCAGCACCTTCCACACCATCGCCACAACCGTCGGCATCGGCGCAAACGTCGTCCTCACCTACCAAGGCGTCCAGGCCCTGCACCTCATCGCCGCAACGCTGAAGGACGTGTCGACCACCCTGGCCGCGCAAACCGCGCTCATCGCGCAGAAAGATTTCCCCCAGTACGTATACGACATGATCCGCGAGCGCATGGGGCAGACATCCGACGACCCCGCGCACGAACACTGGTTCTTCGTCTGGCATCCGGACAACGATTGGTATCCGCGCTTCTACCATTTGTTGGAGTCGAAGCCGCTGGGGCCCGCGTTCTGCGGGTACACGAACCAGATCGACACGGCCTTCAGCTTCATGGTTGCCGCGCGACGGTATACCAAGGAGAGGGAACGGCGCGCTCAGAAGCAAGGCAGGACCTGTCGGCCTGTCATGCTGCATCTGCTTGTTCCTGCGTATCAGCCTATTGTTGTTGTCGAGGCGCTGAAGATCCCCGACGAGATTGGCGATTTCGTCATGGAGGGGAGGGTGAATAGTAATAAGGCGTTTGTGTGGATGAATTTGCCTGAGGAGCAGCAGAGGAGGTATGTCGTTGATATTGGGTATTGGGAGCCGCCGGTGAGGGGGGTGGGTTTGTGAGGGCGACGGTGGGGTGGGGGGAGCAGGGGGTTGTTTTGGGGGCGCCGAGGGTGCTGGGGATGGGGCAGGGGGTGGTGGGGGAGGGGGAGGGTGGACAGGTTGGGGTGGGAGAAATGGAGACGGTGCTGGGGATTGAGGGAAAGGAGGCTGGGGAGGGGGACGTTGGTGCTGATGGGGCGGAGGGTGTTGTTGGGGCTGTGCAGCAGAAAGATCGGCGTGAGAAAGAGAAGAGGCGCCAGAGTGCGACGCCGCTACATCAACGGAAGAGGCGGGGGCCGAAGAAGAAGTAGTGACAAAAATGAGATGGGGTGCATGGTGACTAGGTAAAGAGGATTGGCGTTTCTGCTTTTTTTGATGGTTGAGTGTCGGTTGTGTGCGTGTGCGCGTGCGTGCCTTTATGTGTGGCGTGGGTCAACGAATTGCATGTAGGGTGTGCAGCGTGTCACCTTTGAAAACTCAGCTCAGCTCCCCACCCTCTCGCTTCCCAATGGCGTTCTGGCATGGCTTTGGGGGGCGTGTCTCAAGTCGTGATCTTGAACTACACATGAAGGACGTGCGATATGTAGACAGCCTAAGTGGGAAAATCATCGCGAGGCGAGTGAGAGAATGAATCCACGCTGCGGGTTGGAACGGCGCTTAGATATGCAAGATAGCTCCGCGATGACGCCGCAATGCAACACCTGCGAGCGTATTCGGCGCGATGAGGTTCTCGTTCTTATAGATTATTTGCGCTGTGCTGCCCGCTTGTTACGGTTACGCTGGCGAACTGAAGGAATGGAATTTACGGGCGCATGCAGACGCATGCAGACGCTCGGGGGAACGGGGGAAGAAATACAGTACAGCGTCCTAGGGATATGGTGATACTACGGGCTTCAAGTGGACGAAATGCTTTCTTGGGGTGCGACGAGGACGAGAAGATGGTGATAGGAGGATAAGTGTGTGGTTTGTACCGTAGAAGGAGGTGGTAGTAGTTGTTGGGTAAGGCGGTAGACTAGCCAGACTAGATCTTCGATGCAGATCTGTTGAGTACTTTGTTGAGTTTTACACAGTACACAGTTTAAAGTTAATAATTTATTATATTATACTTTAACGTATTCTATAAGCGAGCTAGCTATATAAGTAAGCTAGCTATTTTTACTAAAATAATACTAACTTAAATATTATAATGACTATTAATACTATTAATACTATCTAAAAATAGTCTACTAAAAGTAATATTTAATTTAGAAAATATTTTTTTAGACTTTTACTAAGTTTATATATTATATTTAAACTTACTATATATACTATAAAGCTTTTAGTATAGTATACTATCTTTTATACTATCTTTTTTACTATTTTATAACTTTTACTTTTTTATAAAATATTTTTTATAACTATTAATTATAGTTTTTTTTACCTAATAAAGTTTCTCTAGCTTTTATATATATATATACTTTTTTATAATTTTTATTTTATATTAGCTATATTTATCTTTTTAAACTTTTTAATCTAAGTCTTTATTAGCTTAAATTTATATACTATTTTCTACGCACCTTTTATAAATAATAATAATACTTATTTAGGCCCTATTAGAAAGTTTTAAATAGTACTTAAAAACTTCTTTAAAATTAGTATAAACTACTTTTTAATTTTATATAAATTACTAGGTGTTTATAATTACTAAAAAATAAATTTAACTAGAAAAGTAGGTAGTATTTTTTATTAAATATTTAATTAATTTAATACTAATTATAGGTTATATAGTACTAAGCTAGTACTTAAAAAACTTTTTTTAATTTATTTTTTATTAATTAATATATTAAACGCGTTAATAAATATAAATAAGATCTTAGTTTTTATAATATAGTTAAAGTAGTTACTATTATAGGCTAAAACTTCGCCTAGCCTTAGTACTTAGCAAGGGGACTCCTTTATAAAAGAGCCTATATTTAGGCTTTCTTCTATCTCTTTAGCTATATCTATCTTAATTATTAATACTTACTATAGTTGCACTTTAAAGTTAGTCTATTATATTAAATATAGCTTTTTTAAAAAGAAAATATTACTAATATAATATTAACAAGTTAGAATACTTATCCTAGTAAGAGTCTAATATAATAGAAAACTCTTTAACTAATACTATTTTAGCTATACTACTTATAGAAAAAAGTAAAAAAAAGCTAGACTTAAATTTAAACCTTATTAGTCTAAATGCGCTTTTTTTTATTCACCTTTTTACGCTCTTTTTGTTTACTAAGCAGGGGGCTCTGCTTTTTTTATTATGTTATTTGAGATAAAAGCCTTTCTCGTTCTACCCATAGGTAGTTTAATTTAGCACACCATTAGTCTAAATAAAAAAACTATATAACTATATAGTAGTAAGAGAGATACCTACTATAATAGCTATAATATTATTATATATTTTAATATCTAGTACTATACTAAACTTTTCTAGCAGCGTAGTAGATAATAAAGTAATACTAGCTTAAAAATCTTTACTAGTAACTATAACTATTTAAAGTACTAAATAAAAACTATTATTTAAAAAGCACTTTTTTAATAGTAAAAAAAGCTAGTACTTAGCTTAGTAAATTTTAATTAAGTATAAGCTTAATATAAATATAGAGTTTAATAATAATATATAAGTCTAGTTTTATTATATTTAAAAGCAGCTAGACCTATAAATCTAGACTAAGGTCTGAACCTTCTATACTAAAGGCAGAGATAAATATAACTAGAGTAATTCTAAAAGATTTTTAATTTATTTAAACTTTATCTATTTAAATTAGTATACTATAAAAAAGTATATATAAAACTAAATAGTATAAAGTAAAGTATATATAAACCTTTTAAAACGTTTTTTTAATAATTTATAGTCTTACTAGTAGAGGTAAAAAGTATAATATAATTTAAAAACTAAAAACTATATAAGTTATAACGCGTATTAAATGTATATATATAAGAAGTTACTATAAACTAAAGTATTACTTATAATAGCTAAAATACAGCTATAAAAAAGTACTAGAAAATTATAATTAATATTAAAACTAGCGTGCTAAAAGCATATTTAATTGCTTAAAACACGCCTACTTAAAAGCTAAAATAAAATAAAAAAAAGTAATATAAAAATAGTTTTAGTAATAGTAGTAAAAACTACGCTAAGTGCTAAAGGGTCTAAAAGTAGTACTATACTAAACTAAAAGTAAATTAATTAGATTTCTAACTATATTTTCTAGTAGTATTAAGTAGTAGGCCTTTATATCTATTATAGAGAAAAGAGCTATATAAGTTATAATTACGTAAATATATTAGTAATTTAAGTAGTTACTATAATAGTAGTAAAATTACTAGCGTAAAAAAAAGAAAAAAATATATTAAAAAATATATTAAAAAATATATAGCTTTTAGTAAAAGTTTAAATAAGAAGTAAGGAACTAGTATATTAGTAAAAGGGAAAACTAAGGTATAACAGCATAGGCTTAAGTAAAAAAAATAATAAGAAATAAATAGGCAACTGCTTATTATATCTATATTTCTTACTAATTTAAGCTATATAAACGCCTTAGTTAATATAAAGTATAAGTACTTTACTATAGTAAATAAGTCTATAGCACAATATTATAAGGTAAAAATAATACTAATACTACTATAGTAGTTAGAATAAGTAGTATAAGGCTTAAAAGCGCTAGTAGTATAAAAGATTATAATAATTTAGTATAACTTATAAGGGTAGCGCTAAACACTTTATACATATATTATTTTAAGCGTCTAGTATTAAATTATTTTAAAGTTACTATAGCTATACTAGATAGGGGGCGTACTAAATATAGAGAAAAGAAAATTATAACTTTAAAGGGTGTATACGCTATAAGTACTTAATAACAATATACTAGTAAAACAAAGCTATACTTTATTTTAAATAAAAAAAGATAGTTTGAATAGTAACTTTAATTAGAGTATAAGCTTAAAATCTAGTACTACTATATTAATAATAATAGGGAATATTACCTAAGTCCTAAAGATAAAGTTGCTACGCTAGACTAAGTTAAATAATATAACTTAAAAGGTGTTGAGAGGACTTGTTGCACTAGTGCTAAAAGGAAATACTTAATAACGATTTATATTTGTTAATAGATAGATTCTTATTGTTCTATCTACTAAGGAGCGAAGTATATTGCGGGGTATAGAAGCTAGTCCTATATAGGGCTTGCTCCACACATATAGTGTTTTGCAACACAATAGAGGCCTTAATAACTATTAACAAAATACTTGCTTCTTTATACACACCTTTTTGTAATATACCTAAGGCCTTTGAGATTGTTAATCCGACAAAAGGACTATTTTACAAATAGTAAAAGAATAGAAAATAAAAGGGTATTACTAAAATAGTTAGTAGATTTTAAGAATCTATTTAATAAGTTAAAAGTAATTACTCTTTCTTTATATTAAGATAGGGCTAACTACTATATTAAGCTAAAAAAGGGCCTAAATAGGGAGGTACTAGGCTTACTATAGGGCCCTCTTTATAGTATATTATAGAAATAACTTATTAAGTTATAAAAATAACTAACTAAGCTATTAAATAAAGACTAAATAAGAGTAAGCTTCTTAGTAGCTATTGCGCTAGTATTACTAGCCTTAAAGTCTAGTAATAAATAGTAATGTAAGATAGTGGAGATCACAGTAATTCATAGTGATATAGGTTGACCACGAGAAAAGAGGTGTATGCATTGCTATGGAGGACCGAGGCCCCTGAAGGTATATGGGTGAGGCTAGGCATAAGGTTATTCCGGCCGAGGTCATGTGACCAAGGACCGACCATACAGCCATGCGGCAGTCTTACAAGTAACTATGTATAGATTATAGGGAGCTAAATACTAAAATAAAACTAAATTAATATCTACTACTACTTATAAAAAATACTATAAATATTAGCTAAAATATAATAGTTTAAAAAAATATATATTTATACTACCTTTTATAAGTTACGTGTAGCACTAGATAATAAATACTTAACTATATTTTATACTTAGTTTAGGCTATTTAAATAGTTAGTAATACTCTTTAAGTTAGTAAGAGAACTTATAATATTCTAATATTATATTAATAGCGCACTAAGAGACTTACTTAGGTTAATTTATATAGTATATTTAGGTAATATTTTAATCTACTTAAATAAGTTTTTTAATAACTATTAGTAGTAAGTGTATAAAATTCATTTTTAACTTTAAAATATAAGGCTTAGTATTAACCTAACTAAATATAAATTTATAGTAAAAAAAGTGTAATACTTAAAGTATATAGTAAAAGTAAGTAAATTAGTGCAATCTAACTTAAAAAAGATTTAGGCAATTTTATAATAGAAAGCCTTAATAATAATATATAAAGTGTAATAATTTATTAGGTTTATAAACTTCTAGAAAAACTTCTTAAAAAAATTTCTAAAGTAGCAGCGTCTTTATATTATTTTATAAAGAAGGATATATTATTTTAGTAAAATAGTATAAAAAATAAAGTATTCTATACCCTTAAAAACACTTTTATTTTAGGCCTAGTTCTAGTTTTATAGGCGCCTAAGAGGAAGACTCTCTTAAAAGCAAATTACTTTAAAGTAGTAATAAAAGGTTACTTATTATAGAAAATTAATAGTGTATAGCACCTAGTAGTATACTACTTAGTAGCTCTTATAATAGTATAGTAAAACTACTCTATCTATACTAAAAAATTACTAGTAATTATCTAGTATATAAAAGTATAAATACTAGAGTTAATTAGTATATACAAGGCTTTTATAGTACTTATAAATTATAAAAACCTAAAGTATTTTATAAAAATTAAAAAACTTAGTAAGTAATAAGATTAGTAGTTAAAAACTATTATAAAGTTTAGCTTCTACCTATACTATAGGCCTAAATTATAGGTAGTAAGACTAAATATACTAAGTAGAAGAGAGTAAAATATAAGATAAAAGATATATATCTAGGCCTTATTAATAAATTCTTAATTAATCTATATTTTAGTAGTAAAAATAGGAGTAAAAGTAAGTATATTACTAGTAAAACGCCTTATTTTTTAAGATATATATATAAGGGCTATAGGACTAAGTAGTTTAAATAAATAAGTAGTATTACACTTACTATAAGGTAGTACTATTAAGTATAAAAATATTTTTAAAAGAGGTAAAAACATAGTACTAAATTATAAACTACTTAATTAGCGCTTATAGTATACTACTATAAAAAGACGTATTAGAAGTTCCTTTCTTTAAACTATTAATAATAACTATTATCTAATAAGTGTATAAGTTACTACTAGTAAGCTACCTAAAAAAGAATAAAATATTTTATATAATACGCTAAAGGTACTACTAAAAAATATTAAATAATATAAGGCGTTATATATATAATTACTATTATTTTAAAATATATATTAATAAATACTATATATAAGAATGGCTATAACTACCTTTAATTATAAATTAATATTAGTCTATAATATTTATAAACTTTATAGTAGAACTACGATAAAAAAATATAAATATGCTTTAGTACCTACTAATAATTATAAACTAACTATCTAAATATATACAGTAGGGTGACAAAAAAAAGTAATATTATTTTTAACTCTTTTCTAAAGCGTGTAACCTTTTATTTAACTAATTATTAAAATTTTAATTTTTTACATATTATAGGGGAAATATAGTAGTCTTAGGTAATCTATTAAAGTTTTCCTTACTAATTATAAACTAGGTATACAGAGGAACCTAAACATAGGGATTTTAAAACCGCAATTCTAAAACCCCTATAACTTTTTTTAGACGTATAAAAAAAGGTAATATTTATAAATATAAATACTATAGTTTAGAGTAGTATTATATTAAATTTTTAGTATAGGTTGTCTTTTTAAATTTTTTTTATCTAAGGTTTTTATTTTTTCCTTCTAAAAGCATACTTAAAAACCTAAAGAAATACTATTTTTTAAAACTATAGCTATTAAGCTATAAATTCGTATATACTTAGGGTACCTAGTAAATAACCTTATATTAAAATTATAGAGAATAGGATTACGTAATAGAAAAGTTATATGGCCTTAAACTCTCTTAAAAATATAAGTTTAAATAATATATTAAAAATAAGTTTAATATTATAATTTTTTTACCCTTATAATATTTATTAGCCTTTTAGCTATTAGGTAATACTATTTTTACTTAATTAGATTATAAAATAAAAATTATATAGCTAAAAATAGAAAAAGTAAATAATTAAATATTAAAAGTAATTTTAGGAAATAACCTATACTAGAAATTTTATATATATAGAGATTATTAATACCTAGACTATATTAAAGTATAAATAGATTTTATATGCTAGTAAAAAAGTTTTTTTAATTTTAATTTTCGCTTTAAAAAATCCTTATGTTTAAGACTAAAAATCTCTTTTACGCTAATTAGTAAGCATTACATAAGTATACCTTATTAAACTAACTAATTTCTCCTATTATATATAAAAATTCTATAATTTTTCTATTACTAAATAGGTAAGGTATAATATTTTAAAAAGGGTATTAAAAAAATTTTCTTTTTCTTTTTATTACCCTATTGTATAACTAAAGATAATTATCTCTATAAAAGTAAAATACTATACAAAATTATTTATTAAGGTCTAGTAGTAGTTTTAGTGTTTCCTATTATCTATTATAACTAACTAAAAATTAGACTAGCTAGGGCGTTTTTAAACTATATTATATTCCCTAATTAGAGTTAAGTAAAAGCTTTCTATTATATACTACCCCTAAATAAATAATAGTATAAAAATAGTAAACTAAAAGGTTTAGGCTATATTATATATAATAGTAAACTTTAAATAAATAAATTAGCTTGACTATCTCCTAGTATATTAACTAGCCCTAAACAACTAGACGTTAAATATTACTAGGATATTTCTAAACTTACTACTTAATAGGTATAATATAGATCTACTAAAATAAATAAAACTGCCTAGTATATTATAAAATAGCCCCTAAGAAAGAGTAGTATATTTCTTTAACTGCTTAAAAAGAAGTATAGTACTAACCTAAACTGTAATTACATAGGCCTAATAGTAATAGAAAGATATAGTAAACTAAGCATATTAATCTATAAAATAATTTAGAATAAGTAATAAGGTATAGTTTTCCTTATATAATATTAAAATAAACTAGTTTAGGTAAAAGCTTAACTAGCTATAGTAGCGCAATATAGTTAAAAAAGTAAATATACTATTTATAGTTATATTTAACTTATTAGAAGATATTTATAAAACTATTTTTATAAATCTTTTAAAGTAGGTAGTAAATAACTCTCTTTTAAGCTAAGAACTAAAAGATTCCTAACTAGGCCTAGCGCTAATATTCTAAAAAGAGGATAGAGATTTAAATAAATTTAAGATAAAAGAAATACTATATATAAAGAATATAAAAAAAAGGGTAAATAGTAAGTTTTAGTTAAATAGTTAGGCTAGCTAAATCTAATATAGTATTCTATAGAAGACTTTACAAATATAAAAGCACTATAATACTTTTAAAAAAGATACGAAAATATATAATATTATAATAGCCCCTAAAAGTAGAAATACGCTAAGTAGAATAAGTTTTATTATTTAACTAAGACTAAACTAATACTAAAAATAAAAATAGTAAAAGCCTTACTATATTATACACTATAAATCTAAATCTACCTATTAAAACTACCTAAATTTAAGTTAGAGCTTAAAGAAAAAGAATAGTTATTACTATTATTATTAGTAGTAGTTTTAATAGTAGTGGGACAGTTATAGCTAATACTAGTATTAAGGCAAATAGGGCTAAAAGTAAAAAGGAGAAAATAGTACAGATATCTAAAAAAAGGCTAAATAGAGGAAAAAATAGTAGTAGGACTACTAAGCTAAAAAAATTTTTTTTAGAGTCTAAATAAGAGGTAAAATAATAAGAGTATAAAGTTAGTAAAAAAATTAGTATATAGCTAGTAATAGGCTTAATATACTATAGGCTTACTAAACTAAGTTAAAAAAAAGTATAAGAGTAATAGGGATAATAGTAAAAAAACTAATAATTACTTAAAGGCAACTTTAAATAGTAAATATATTAATACTAAAAGTAATAGTAAAAGTAGTAACTAGAAGTGCAAATAAGAATCTTATTATAATTAAAAAGAAAAAAAAAAGCTTCTAATAGAAGTACTAATAATAACTAAAAAAAGATAGAGTGCTAATATAGGGCTTAAGATACTATTTAAGATAGTAATAAAAAAGTGCTAAAGTAGGCTTAATTATTAACTAATTATTTATATTTTTAAGTAGAAGAAGACTATACTTAGTAAATAATTTTAAATACACTTACTTATATTATAAGTTTTTAATATACTAACTAAAATATAGTGAAAAGTTATTATAGTATTATTTCTACTAGACTAAAGTATTTTATATAGCCTAAGTAAGCTATATAAAAGTTTAGAAACTATATAAAAATAAAAAATTAAAATTAAAAGTATTACTTAGAGTAAGAAATAAGTTAACTATAAAATAGTTTAAAAAAGTAAATAGGCTAAAAAAAGTATAAATAAGAGATACTACTAGTGTATTTACTTATAAATTCAAAAAAAGGTATTAAAACTAATAATATAAATAATAGAAGTAGGTATTAAAAGTTAAGTAAAAGCTATACTACTTCTAAGTAGGATGGCAAATAGGGTAGGAGTACCTAGTAGTAGATAGGGATTAGGTTAAAGTCGTACAGACTCTAGGTATAGGTTAGGGTTAGATAGGGTTAGCTTATATAAGACTCTAATATAACCTTACTATTAATTAATATAATTAAAATTATAGTAAATAGTTATTTTCTTTTTATTATTATTACTTTATAATAAATAGCTATAATAATTATATATATTTAATTAATTAAAACTATAAATTTAAAAGTATTTAAATAATTTTAAAATAGTAAAGTTATAGTTAGGTCTTATATAAGCTTGGTTAGGTTAGAGTAGGAGTCTTATATAGAGGTGGGTAGGGTAGGGCTAGGGTCTTACTAAGCTAATCCTAACCCCAACCCAACTTACTTATATATAACCCCAACTCTAACCTAACCTATACCTATTTACTACTCTACTTCTAAGCTACTTTATTATATATTTAGTTACTAGTATTAACTTAATATAAATTATAGTTATTATAATTCTAGTAAATATACTTAATTTAGTAAGATAAAGTGTAGTAAAAGTAAGAGAAAGCTATAAGCTTCTAGCTAATAGAATAATAAGTCTATTTATAAATAAAATAATAGGTATATAATATACCCTTACTAGGGGTGTACCTATATAAGAAATTAGCCAAAGTAATACTAATAGAGGCCTAATAAGGAGTACTTACTTAGACTAGCTATATATTTTAAATAAATTTAAATAAATTTTACACTACTTAAAGTTATACTATTTTTCTCTTTTCTTAGTACTAAAATTTCTTTTAATAAGGTACTTTTAAATTTAGCACTTACGCTTAGAACACTATTAAAGCTATAAAATAGTTAAAGAAAAAATATATATAAGATTATTATAAAATAAAAAAATAAAAGTATTATTATAAAAAGGTTAATTAGGTAAATTACTACTAATACTATTAAGAGACTAGTTTAAACCTTAAATAAGAGTAAAGGTAGTAATAGTAGGTGTAAAAAAAATTAAAAAAAAACTAGAGTAAAAGTAAAATAACCTAAAGATAGAATAGAGTAAAGGGTAGAATTAAAAAAAGCTAAAAGCAGCACTAGTATAAGCGCTAACACTAATAGTATTAAGGCAGCGCTAGTAGAAAGTAAGTATATATTAAAATAAAATGCAAACCTAAAAGAAAATAAGTAAAGAATTAAGAAGGCTAAATAAAGGGGTAGGAATAAAAAATAGTAAAAAATAATAATAATAATAAAAGGTGTAAGAGGTAAAAAAAATAAAGTTATTATATAATAATAATAAAAATAAAATAAAACTAAAGTTATTTTAGTGTACTAACTAAAAGAGGTACGCTAAGTAATAAAGAATATTAAGGTATATAGAGAGTAATAATATTACTTTTTTTATAGTAATCTTAGAATTTAAGTAAGTTATAACTTTTATAGCTATTAATAATAAGTAAATATGCTTTACTAGTAGTATGCCTTTTTATGTACTTATTAAAGTGCTTTAGCTATTATAGACTAAGCTTATTTATTATCTAGCTATTCTTAAAGACTATAATAATCTAATTTTAAAATAGATTCTTCTTCTTATACTAGGTAGAGAGGTAGTGCTTACCTCTAAAAATAATAAAGAGTAGGATCTACTACCCTATTACATTAACATCTTAGATAACTATTATTTACTTTTTATTATTATGCTGCACCTACTTTAGCTATTCTTAATACTTAGAGCCTATAACTACTACTCTAGTTAATATTATGCCTATTATAAAGCTAGACTTATTAAAATTGTAGATATCCTTATCTAGAATACTATACTTAGCCTTTATATTCTTTATAAGCTAGAACTAGCCATATATTATTTTAGAATCTTTCTAGAAAGCTTTAACTAGCGCTTAACAAAGTTATATAGCTATCTCTAGCTAACTAGCTTATAGTAGCGTGTAGCTAGTAAAGAATTAGCTATATTTTTTATAGCATTAAGCTAGGGCAGAAATTTTTACGCGTCTAGATTAAGTATATACTATACAATTACCTACTTCTTTTTTATAGTAAGTCTTATTTTGTTAAGTGTATAGTTGCGTCTAAATATCTTTTTAGCGTATTAGTTGCTAAGTATACTTTAAGAGATATTATAGAGGGCTATGGTACGTTACTAAAAGAGTATTGCGTTTTATTTAATAGCCTAGATTATAAGCTATATATGGGCTTCTTTTAATACTAGTAGTTTGTTATATAGTTAAGGTATTATATTATACTATTACTAATTGTATATTTTAATAGGGTCTTCGCAAAGTAATTAACTTAATAAAATAATTAACTCGAGTGTAAAGTACATTAATAATCCTTAGAAGTTAAAAACTTCTAGTAACTTTACTAAATTTTTATCTTAATTAACACTAATAAAAATAAAAATTTAAAAGTAACTAAATAACTCTTTTATATTAATAGTTATGCCTTTTACTATTATTAATATAGAAAAGCGTTTTAAGATAGTATTAATAAAAAGCAAGGGTAATAAATATAAATAGTAAAGTAGTTAGTATAATATACTATATATAAAGTATTAAAGTACTTAATATATAATATATCTTCTGGGCAAGCAGTCTACACGGCTAAGTAGTGTACCTCTACTAAGACCCTACTAAAATTATAATAAAATTATAATAAAATATAGTACAAAACTAAAAATTAGTATATAGCATTATTTTATCTACCTAGAGGTAGGATAACAAAGGCTTTTATCTTAAATAATATAATAAAAAAAGCAGAGCCCTCTACTTAGTAATTGAAAAAGGCGTAAAAAGGTAATAACAAAAAAAAGCGCGTTCGAACTACTAAGCAAGCTTAGCGGTCTTAGCGCGTACAGCTCCCACATACAAAGTTAATTTACAAAGAGGCTACTTGGAACTTTAGGGGAGATACGACTTTAGCGCAGAAAAATTAGTATAAATAATAGTAATTTATAGTAAATTAGACTATTTTATATTATTTATATATATATATATATATTATATCTAGTAATACTATACCTTTTATAGCGTCTTTAAGTAGGCTTACTTCTATTACTACGCATTCTCTTCTTATTCTTTTTTCTATTACTATAAGCCTTAAACTCCTTAAGAGCAGTTATTTAAGCTCTCTTTTTAAAGATTAATATAGTTTTTTTTAAATCTGCTTTCTTTTATATAATTTATATTATAAAGTAGTTTTATTAGTTACTTAAAGCTTAGTAACCTACTATATATATTATTACTTTAGCGCCTTTAGTAAGCTATATAAGCAACTTAACTACTATTATTATAATATTTTTATTAGAAACCCCCTTAGTCGCCAAAAAAAAAAACTAAAAAAAACTATATTTATTACAGTATAGTTATAAGCATTATCTAAAGCTTATTTTTATCTATATACTTATAGTATATATAAATATTTTTTAATTACTAAATAGAGGGCTCTGCTTTTTTTATTATATAATTTAAGATAAAAGACTTTAAAAAAGAAATCATTTTAATCGAGTAAATAATTATATTAAAATTCTTACTAAGGTTAAATCTATACTATATATTAAGAAAATTAAAATAAAAGGTACTAAAATATAGTATTTAGTAGATGTGGCGTTAATTATATCTATCTAGGGGTAGAACAATAAAGGCTTTTATCTTAAATAATATAATAAAAAAGTAAAGACATTTGCTTAGTAATTAAAAAGTGTATAAAAAAGATAAAAAAGAGTATATATACTGTTAATTATAAGGGGCTTTAGACTAAGAGATTAAGATTGCCTAAGAAAACCTATAAACTTAATAGAGTTTAATAGTAACTTTAGCTATAAACTTATATATACTCCTAGCTTAGTAGAAGTGTAGATCTAGAACTCTAATACTATAGACTAACTATAGACTAACTATAGAAGGGCGCTTAGTCCCTTATATATTTTCCTTTTCTTAGAAAAAATTCTAGTGTTATATTTTATACTTTCTATAGTAGTAGCACTAATTCTTCTTCTATACACCTAAAGTCTTAAGAATAAGTTTAATACTATATATACTAGTACTAGTGCTCTAAGCCTTTATTAGGTTCTAAATATTCTTTAGCTAGAAAAAGTACTAGGCTTTTATCCTCTTACTTTTAGTAAGGTAATCTAGTTATTATATCTAATATATTTATATTTACGTCTTTAAATTTCTATTATATAGTTACCTATTTTAGTTAAGGACTTACGCTAGTGTTATTTACTTTAGCTAAGGTAAATAATAAGATTCTTACCTTAGTTTTACTTTTCTCTTCTACTTTACTACTATATCTCTAATAGTTCTTATTAATATTATATTATATCTTAATTACTACTTCTACTTTTATAATATCTTTATTATTTTTCTTATTATTAATCTCTATTATAGTTAAAGCTAATAAATAATATCTTATAGTAGCCCTTATAACTCTAAGTAAGTGCGCAAAGTCTAGCTTAGCTATAGCTTAATATTCTTCTTTAAAAATTAAAACGTATAGTACTTTTACCTATAATAGTAAGCCTTTACTACTTACTCTAGATTTCTATAGTACTAATAATTATAAAAAGTGTCGAATGGGCTCTACAGCTAGCCGTACAGACATCGAATTCTAATACTCTGCATTGGCAAGTGTGGAGGGTATACGGGATGATCGTACGAGGAAAGGAAATAACATAACAGAACGACTTTGGTATTGATTGCTTGTCTCTAGAGAGGGTGCGGATGGAAAGGAGAAGATCCTGCGGCGCACAGGCCGTGGCGCACGGGCATCACGTGATCCCCACGTGATGCCATCGTGCGGCAATATTGAAACCTCAACACCCTCAGGTGCCCTTGCCCGTACGGTGTACGGACACTGGCAACTTTTTGTTTTTGAGGTTGCGGTTAGTGGTTCTCCCTTCCTCCGCACGAACTATCTACTTGCCAATACAGACCCTGTCCATTTATTATTCCCCTGTCCGTACGTCTCCTGCTCTGGCCAGTTTTGCTGCCATTCGTCGGAGGCGCGATCAGGCTTATCAGTGGTGGAGTAGCGGTCAGGGGTAAGATTGCGCAGTCAACAACAAGATTGTGGCGACGATGTGTTGTTCGTACGGAGTTCTTTTGCTTGGTTTGTTCCTCGTACGATGGGTGGACCTGTTTGTCTTATCTGTTCAGGCGGCAATGTTGGGCAATTGTGCAACGTTGGATGAGGGGAAGACAAACGCCGATGGGGGGTAGGAATTGACGCTCTGGACAGAAGGGAGAGGCATATAAGGTGGGCTTTCCTCCCTCTGTCCTTCTCTCTCTTATCCTCCACTTTGAACATCTCTCCGTACGTGTCCCTTCTCCCTGGCTCTTTTCTCTTTTTGTGCGAATAATAGATAGGAAAATGCGCATTTTAAAAGCAATATGTGCGTGTGGAAAGAATTAAATAAATGTATCGCGCGAAGGAATAGGTAAACAATAAAGAAATAGTGCTGTGTGAAGGCTAGGGAGAGCTCGCGCGGGCGGGCTCAAGGCGATCCACTGATGCTTCAATAGTGATTGTCAAGGTGTTGCTAGAGATTAAGGACTCTAGAGCCTGGTTTGGGGCCTCCTTTGTACAGGCATCGGCAGGGTTGTCCTTCCCATTGATCTATCTGATCTCAGAGATCTCGCGGTGCTCGTACGATTCGCGGAGTGACATGATGTCAATCATAAGGCGCTTCTCATTTGTGGTTCCTAGTCGTACGGTAAAGATAGGCAGCAGTGGTCAGGTAGGACACTTGGTCATTGCCATCCTCAGTCTTCGCTTTGTTCCTCTTCTTCGTGCGAAGCAGGTTCCTCATCATCATACCCTTCTATGTCCTGGATGTAGGACTGAACGGTTTCGTACGAAGGCGTTTCATCATTGTGCTCTTCATAGAAGGTGATGTATTGCCTTGTCGCGCGGGTACGCTCATCGCGCGGATGGTTGGAAGACCAACAACCTTCCTTATGGCACACAAAACACTTCTTTAGTCTCGTACGAATGTTGTTTGATCGGGATCTGAATCGCGATGATGATGGTACGAATCGTCCGCGAAATCCTCGTCCGCGGGGGACTGGTGGTCTGCCTCTTTGTGCGGGAAAGTTGTATTTGCGATCAGTGTAGTATACATCAGCCTCTTGCAAGTGCTGATTAGATTGACGATCAATTGCAACTTGAATTGACGCACGGAGATCAGCAAATAGAGCTTCACAGGTAGGCTTAGGGGTGAACATAGCCTGTTCTAGCTCTGGGTGTCCGCGGCATGCTCGTACGATAGCGGTATGGAGAGGGATTTCCCCAGCGAAGTCCGCACCCAATGCTCTCTGTGCGAGGGTAAGCCTGTCAATCATTGCCTCCAGGACTTCGTGCAGACTCTTGTTGGGGTTCTCGCGCTGGCATCGTGCGAAAGTCATCGTAGTCCAGTCTGTCCAATACTGGTTGTGGTTAACAGTGGTGTTGAAGTGACTGTTAAGTGCTTCGTACAGGCACTTCCACGATTGTCCAGGGCGGATAGTATAGAGGTAATACTGTGCCGCACGGCCAGTAAGGATATCTGGAAAGATATCTGGGTATTGATCCTCAGCAATGTCTAGGCGTCTGCATAGATCTGTAAAGATCCTAGTCTTGTCTGCCAAAATGTCGTACGGAGCTCCAGTATAGTTGTTATCCTTGTTCCATACCTTTTGGAATTGGATTATCTTGTCAGCTAGAACTCTCCTTGGAGGTAGGTTGTGCTTGGGTGGAAGCTCGTACGGGTTGGATTGTGGCATAGGCACAGTCTGCATAGATTGGTACAGTGCCTGTGATTCGCGTTTGACTGGTGGTGGCTCTGTTCCGTACAGCGTTTGATGATCGCGAGCAGGTGGGCGAAATGGTAGTTGGGCACTCTGTGCGGAGAGTGGTGGTTCAATCGGTTGTTCGTACGAATGAGATCGCTCTTGGTACTCGTGCGAAGGTTCTCTTGAGATGTTTGCAGGGACCTGTAGCTGTGTAGGTGCCTGCAGTGGTGATGGCTTGCTCTGTTCAGGTTCGTGCGACAGCTTGACTGGCTCAGGTGGGATTGGCCTTGGTGTCTGCGTACGAGGAGTTGAGCGGGCTGGAGAAGGCAGTGTTGTACGAGTGGTATCGGCATTGCCTTGGGCTACTTCGTACAGTTTGCTAGCGTATGTAGCTCCAGCATCTGTTCTTAGTATAATGCCCTTTTCTCCTAGGACTGCGATGAGCTCTCTCCTAAACGCACGGCTTATCTTTGAAAAATGGTGTTCTTCCCATCCTTCAAAGTCTTCCTGGAATGATTCCAAGAAAGCTGTCCCTTTTTGGTATGACGCACGATAATCAGCAATAGTGCATGCTGCGTACGATTGCATTTCCAACAGAGAGGGATTGTCTGCCAGGTTGATCTCATCCTTCCAGTACTCAGGTCTTGTTCCCTTGCGCAGTGTTGCCTCTGATATTCCTGTCCCTTTTGTATACTGATCGTACGATCCAGTGTATTCAGGCACATCAGTGTTGTCTTGCGAGGTGGATGCGGTAAAGGCGGGGGCTTCGTGCGAAGCGGTGGTAGGGGTAGTCATTGCGTGACTGGTTCGTTCGATAGGTCGGTCGTACGGAGGGTCGCGCTTTATCGGGGTTTGTTGTTGTCTAACCGTGTGTTCGTACGGTTACTGGTGGTGTGCTTGGTGCACTATCTCCTCTTGAATCTCGTACAGCAGCAATATCTACTTACTGACTTGATAAAAGAGTTGATCTGCTATCCCTATAGATAAGGATAGGTTTCGTACGTCTCGTACGATCGCTTCCTTTGTTTTGTACAGCAGCGATATCTATATAATATTTAAGGAGTATGCCTTTAAGGCTGCCTATATTTATAAGAAGACGTACTAGTGCTACCTTAAGTAGCTTATTTTCTATATATAGAATCTTATAAAAAAGAAGTATAATTATAAAACTTGTATTATTTACTTTAGTAAGTACTTGGGTAAAATATAATAATTCTTTAGTAGACTTCTTTCTTACTAATTTATATCTTAGATTTAGGATAGCTTATAAGAGAACTTTACTAAGACTAAATTTACTACTCTTATTCTAGAATATATTCTTTATGGTAATAAGTATACTAATAAACGCCTTTTTAATTTCTAGTAAGCTTATTTTAATATCTTTATCTATAAGTATAGCTCTACTATTTAAAGTACTTAAGTTAAGCTCTAAGAAATAAATACTACTAATATTAAGTATTCTAAATAAGACATAAAGCTTTTATACTAGATTTTTATAGTTTAGTAAAATATATATACTATCCTTTAAGCTCTTTCTAATAAACTTACTATAAGTCTTAGGTTTTTAGAGTTATTTCCTCTTAGCTAATATTATACTATAGTTAATTACTACTTCTACTCTATCTATTTTAATGCCTTTGTATTAGGATCTAGTTAAGCCTATTTTTAATATTATAGAGACTATTAGTAATAGTAAGATATTAGAAGAATATAAGATTACTACTTTTCTAAAGTATATTAAATAGGTTTTAAGTTTTATAGCTATTAGTCCTAATTAAATTACTGTTCTTTATAAGAAGGTTAAAGGAATAGACCTTAATTCTAATTTAGGTAAGAGCAAGTTTATAGGGGAGAAGTAGTATTCCTATTTATTCTTTTTAAATATTAGAATTTTTCTATCCTTATATCTAGCTTTATTATAGAGGGCTAGAGGTATTTTCTTATATAAACTATAACTTTATAGGTATAGCTTAGCTATAAGCTTAGCTTTTAAAGTGTGTTAATTTTTTTATTATGCTATATTTATTCCCTTTTCTTTATAATATACTTCTTTAAATAGCTTATCTTCCTCTTCTTTCTAATTACTCTACTTCTTATTACTTAGGATCTATACTATTTTATTATAGGGAAGATAATTCTCCCCTCTTTTACTAGCTTATACTAGAGCTAATACTTTTAGATAATTTATAGTATTTTTTTATATATTTCCAATTCTTCTAAGTAGATTATAATATTAGTCCCTACCAATCCTTAAATAATTAAAGAAGAGAGACAGAGGTCTAGACTTATTTTAACCTTTCTTTAGTAAAGGCTTTCTAAGTTCTTTATTAAAGGTATAACTTCTATACTAGAAACTATGGTATATTTATTAATTTAAGAAGTTTGTATAAAAGTCTATAAATAACTCTTTATTATTATTTTAGAATAGAGAGGTATATATTTTCTAGTAATCTAATACCTTTATAGCAAAGAGATTTATAGTAGGTTCCTGAGTTAAATTAGTATTATCTAACTACTTAACTTAGTATAGTAATTTTTATAGCCTCTTTCCCCTTTAGATAGGTTTTTTAACTAAAATATCTTTTATAACCTATTTCTCTTCTTTTTTAATAATAATAGTTTTTAGTTTCCTGTTATATATAGCTTAGCTAGAGAGAAGGTCTTCTTTAGCTAAGTGTAGGTAATTTACTAAAATACTAAATAAACTCTAAGTAGAATATTTTGTTTTATATTATAAAAGTCTACTACTTATATAACTATTAACTTTATATTATAAAAGTCTACTACTTTTATAACTATAAACCTTATATTTTTCTACTCTAACCTTTTATTAGAGTAGAAGTTAGATAGGTAGTCTCTATACTAGAGCTAAACTTTATCTCCTTTTTTTAATATAGGAGCGTCCCTCTAGTACTAGTTTACTTACTACTTCTACTTTTATTAATACTTAGCTATTTTAGCTTAGATAAATATAAAAACTTTCTAAAATTTCTATAATAAAGCTTTAGTAGACTTTACTAGCTATAAGCTTTACTAATATTAATTAATAGCTTTTATCTTTCTATTTAGCTTAAATAGGTCTATATTATATCTATATTAGAGGAAGAATAGTGTTACTTTAGTAAAAGTAGCTTCTTACCTATTAATAGCTATTTATGCTATAGAGTAGTATAGGGCTTAATCCTTCTAGTTCTATTATATATAGGTATAGAGGTATACCTTACTTATAAACCTCTTTTTATTAACACTACCTTAAAACGCTTCTCTGTATTAATAATAGCAGAAGGGATAACTGCTATTATTATAATATTTTTATTAGAAACCCCCTTAGTCGCAAAAAAAACTATATCTTAATTATAGAATTTATATATTTTTTAGTACTATTAGTTTCTAGGTATTTAAAAAAGAATAATCTTTGTTAGATCTTTATCTTCTTATATAGATACCTCTAAAAGTTACTTATAAATTAACCTTTATAGTTAAAGATTATAGTATTAGAAAGCTAATAGTAGGCTATAATATAATAATGGAATACTTTTACTACTATTTTTACCCTTAAGTTTAGTAAGAGAACTAAAACTATTCTTTTTCCTAGCTTAATATATACTACTAGTATATTTATATTTCTCCTACTTATAAAGAGCTTAGTAATAAAGTTTATAAAGATTTTCTTTTATATCTAGTTTAAGAGAGAAAGAAGTTTTAGTAGCCCTTACTTTATATCTCTTTATGGCTTAGTTCTCCTATATATATCATAGTTCTTAATAAATATATAAATAAAGTTTAATATTCCTAGAAAGAAGTATAATCTAGTAACTATTTTATAGGTAATTTCTCTCCCTAAGTACCTAGATATAGGGAAGTTATAGACTATAATAACTAATATTATTTATAGAGGTTTCTAGTCTAGAACCTATTTTTATTTCTAGTACTAGAGGTAACTAGTATTATTAATATTATATTCTTATATAGTAACTTTTAAGTTTAGGAAGGAGGAAAAAGTATATCTATAGTAAAGAATATACTCTTTTCCCTTCGTTAATATAAGATTTTTCTTTAAGCGATAAAACTATAGTTTATCTAAGTCTATATCTACTAAGAGGTATATTTCTAGTCTAGGGGGAAACTTTTTTAGTAGGTAAGAAAAAGAGGACTAGTAGTTTTTATATTTAGCCTAGCTTTCTTCTTTTTTAAAGAAGTTAAGCCTCTTTAGTAAAGCTTATATTACTAGAGCTATAAATATTTAAAGCCTAATATTTCTATTTCCTAAAGAAACCTTCTTAAGAAGCTAGATTTATAAGACTTAATCTAGTTATTTTTAGTATTAGTAGGTATATCCTACTAGTATTATAAAAGGGTATTTATCCTTAAGTTAATAGTTTCTAGTCTATATTAGAATATTATATTATATTTATTAAGAGTGTTATTCTAGTATATATACCTCTTATTTAACTATTTAGACTTTATAAAGTATATAAGGTTCTTATAATTAGTATATATAAGTATAGAATCGATAGCCTAGAGTATATTATACTACTTCTTAGTTACTTTAATAACGATAAGTATTTGCTTATTATAAATTATATAGTTTGCCTCTATAAGAGTATATTTAGTAAAAAAGTAAGTAATTAGCCTAAGAACATCTTCTATATTAAACTATAAATAGTAGGCTTTAAAGGCTTAGCTTAAAAAATTAGCCTCTAATACTCTTTTTTTTAGTATTAAAATAGGCTAGTATAGGTTTAATATAGAATACTTTCTTTAAGTAGTTAAAAGCCTACTATTACTCCTACCCCTATAAGAAAGAAGTTTTCTTCCTAGTTAACTTTATTAATAAAGATACTATTTCTAAAAAGTTCTTTATAGATCTCTAGTAGAAGTTAGTAAACTTTAAAAAACTCAAAATACTCTTTATATCTTTAAAAAGGGCCTAATCCTAAATAGCCTTAATCTTTTTTAAGTTTATACTAATCTCTCTTCTATACTCTATAATAAATTTAAGATACTTAGTCTTAGTAATTTTAAACTTATACTTCTTAATATCTAAGTATAGCTTTATCTTATCTAACTTCTATAGTAATATCTATTATACTTTTCCTTAATAGGTACTTAAAGCTTTACTAGATAATCTAAGGATATTATCTATATAGGTAGAGTAAAAGTTATCTAAGTATTCCTTTAAAATATAATTAATATATCTCTAGAAAGTACTTAATATATTAGCTAGTCTAAAGGAGACTACTGGCTACTTATATAATCTAAACTAGATTTAAATGACTATTTTCTATTGTTTTTCTTTTTACTATCTTTAACTTATAAAAGGCTTAAATTATATTTAACTTTATTAGCTACTTAGCCTTAGTAAGGAGCTATAACATCTCTCTAATAAATAGAAAGGAATAGTAGTCCTTTTTTAATAGGGTATTTAACGCCTTATAGTCTATATAAAACTATAAACTTTTTTTAAGTTTTTTTATAAATAATACTAGTACTATAGTACTAGACTTACTTACCTAAATAAAGCTATAGTTAAGGTATTCTATTAGTTTCTTATAGAAAACTAGTAATTCCTCCTTTAATATACTATAGAGGAGGCTAAAGGGGATCTTTAAGGTTTCTCTATTCTTCTTAATAAGGGGGATTAAGTAATTAATCCTAAGGCCTTATAATAGAAAAAGTTTATTAGCTTATTCCCTTAAGAAAACTTTTACTTAGTCTAGGAGCTACTTAGGAAGATAGTCTCTGTAACGGATCCATTCGACGACTTTGGTGTTCCGGCGTTACCTCGGAACACCTTTCCTAATTAGGACTAGGGTGACGCTAGCGTCTCGGCACTCGCGCGCCCTTCTTGCAGGCGTGGGCCGCCACTAGGGCGCCCACGCAATATCTCACATAGCAATCTCAACTTTCGATTTCGACTCGTTGCACTATATTGCGTTACCCTTACCCACACGTACGCTAGGCTCGCAAGCACTAGAGATTCAGCGTAAATTACTGTAAATCACACTGAAATTGAGTCCGCACGCGAAGGCACACATACGGAGGTGGAAGCTCGGATCACGCGACCTAGGTCCGAACAGACAGTGTCATACCCTGTACGGAAGGCGACAGCAGCGCGAGGCCGAAAGAAGGTTAGCACGCACCTTAATTGCAGGATAATTCGCGATTAGAATAAAGCAGCATATAGATTAGCTTATCTAGTTTCCTAAAAATAATCCTAGTTAAAACGATTAGAGTATTAATCCTAACTAATTTAAAAGTAACACGGACGACGCAGCTATAGCAAAGAAAGCAGGGATCCCCTAGGGATCGCGATCTAGCCTTATGGAACCGTTACGCTTCAATTAACCCAATACTTAGACTTAGACAGAGGGCGGAGACGATTCGCAGTTATAGGTTTAATTAGAACAATTACCTATCGCAAAGTATACTAAGAATTATTCTAGCCTTTTTAAGTCTGCCTAAAAGTCCTTAGGCGCTAGAAACGTTGCGGGCCCCGCTAATAATAGTAAGGCACTAGCACCTATAACTTAGGATATATAGTACGTAGATATTATATTAGGCAATACTTGTCTAGAAGTACTTATTAGTAAATGTTTATGCACTTGCGTCACTTTCCCTAACACCTTATACTAGCTAGAACTCTAAGAGCTCCCTAACGACACGTACGCTGTCTAGATAGGTTAAGACGTACCTAAGGACAACAACCTATAGCTAATAGAATATAATAAGACCCTCTTCCCCCTTATAAAGTTACAAGAGGACTATATTAACCTAACTAAGAATAATTCTAAAAACTTTTTTAATACTATTATTTTCCTTCTAGTCTATATATAAAACAGCGCACTTAGTATTAATAATAAGATTAAGCTCTAAGGGGGCTCTTAGAAGATAGGTAGTAAGAAATCTAAACTCCTAGTATAGGACGAACTAGTTAAGCTTACAACACAGTTTAAGAAAGTTACTAAGAAAGCTAAGCGGTAAAGAACTCTTTATAAGAAGGCGCTCGCTATAAGTAAGCTATAGAAGCATATCTCTAAGCTGTCGAAAGAGCGTGACAATCTCCGCACTTAATTAGCAGGCTTAAAGCACTCTTATAGAGAAGAATGTATTCGCTCTAACAACCTTGCCTATTAACTAAAGTCCGCCAACGTTGCGCTTAAGATAACCTAAGAGCAGCACAACTTTAAACACACTAAGGCTAATAAGTTTTATAAGAAATACTTTATAAAAGTTAATATAGCTTAGAAATATTATCTTAACTATAAAGCTAAGTATAGTAAACTAGAGGAATTATAGTAGAATTATAACAAGCTCTAGACTAATACTAAAAAGGAGATTAATAATATATTAGCTAAGCTATAATATTATAAGTCTAGGTACTATCCTTATATAGTGCTGCAACGCGAAGCTTTGGCGGCATAGTCTACTAATAACGCGCTGCTAGTCTAGAACGTAAATAGACTACGCGCTAATTTAACGCCTTATTTAAACTACTAGCCTACTATACACAATGTTAGTAGGAACCTAACCTAAGACAATCCTATCTCTATAGTAGAAAATCGTCGGACTAAATAGGTAAACAAACCGTACTTGCCTATCCTTAATTGCTAGCAGTTAGCCGCTTGCTTAACTATAGACACTATGTCTAGTAATAGAAAGATTTGCCTACTTAATATTAATAAGTTTATAGGTAAAGAAGAAGAAGACTATAAGAAGTAAAAGGCAAAGGCTATTTGTAAATATAAGATTTAGTTTAATAATATAGAAGTGCGTATAGCCTACTTAGCACACTATATTAAGGATAACGCTTAGGCACTTATTAAAAACATATATCTAACTACGTATATAGACTTTCTAGATATATTAGATAAGTACTATAGTACAACTTTATTAGATAAAGTTGCTAAGGCTATTAATAAGCTAGCTAATCCTAGTTAGCTATTAAAGTAGAAGACTAGTAAGACCTTTTTATAATAGTAAGTATATTTTATAGCCGTTTGTAATTATATTAAACTGCCTAATAATATAATAATAAAGTTTGCTTAACTTAATATATATCTAGTATTAGCTAATACTGCCTAGATAAAAAAGTAGCCTAATAATATATTAGCTAAGTTTCTTTAGTATGTATATAAGTATAAGCGCGACTATTAGAATACCTAAAACCTTTTAGCGGCTTTAAACGCTACCTTATCTCGTATGCTACGCACTACCACTAAGCGCGTTACTATCTAGAACCCTATTAATTCTTAAACGTCTATAATAAACTTAACTAAGCGAGTAACTTTTAACCAAACTAACGCTAAGCGTAAGATTCTTGCAGATTAGCGGCGCTATTTTAAATACAGCGAGATTAGACATTAGGCTTATAATAAGACTATTTATTACAAAGGATAATTGCTAATAGCGTCCGCTAATATTCTCGCTCTTAAAGCTTTGTTCAGCCTCCTCAACGTAGATAAAGATAAGAAGGAGGAAAACGTAGACAACGAAGGCTACTTTATAGATAAAGATAAGGAGGAAGAGTAGAAGGATTTTTAAATACTTCTACGGAAAATCGTACGCAGGAGCTGGACTGGCGTACGCTAGCTATCCCGCTCTTCGGCCTTAACACTAAGGGATTCTAGGTATTCGCCGCTTTATTAGAGGAGAGACCTAAACTAGATATATTAAGGTAACTAGTTTATCGCGGTTAAGTAATAACTCTAAAGGGATAGCGATCTAGAAGAACTTTTATTAATACTAGTATAAGCGTGTACTTTGTAAACTATTATTATATAAAGTAATATAACTATATAACTATTTAAACTATAAGGCCTATATAATTGTCTCTCGCTAATAGAGGAGAAGTTAATTAGCTTACTAAGACTATAGACTTGCCTATCTAATATAGGAGCTATACGCACACCACGCTCTCCTACATTATAGATATTAGAAAATTTAATATTATTCTAGGCATAAACTAGGCTAATCACTATAATATTAATTTAAAATATAGAAAGGACTGGTTTATAATATTTAAAAGAGACTATTATTACGTTAATTATCTATAAGTAAGGAGACCTAAGACTATTTATAATAATAAACTAGCACTAAGCAAGTTTTATAACACCTTTTTAGTAGAAAACTTATATCTTATTAGCGCTGCGGTAGTAACGCAAATAGCTATATAAGACCCTAATAATATAGTGTGGGTAGAACCTCACTATTAGAAATAGTTAGGCAGGCCTTTTAAGAAAGACTACTTACTAGACGCCTTTAAAGAAACCTTTTTAGAACTAGCTACTATGTCTATAT
This sequence comes from Laburnicola sp. JP_R_19, assembly GCA_031010545.1. Lineage (NCBI taxonomy): Eukaryota > Fungi > Ascomycota > Dothideomycetes > Pleosporales > Didymosphaeriaceae > Laburnicola > Laburnicola sp. JP_R_19. The sequence continues at coordinate 843,868 of VOIT01000046.1, forward strand.
AAGAAGATTTTAATAAGTATATAGACAAGATTAGTAAAACTTTGCGCACTAATAAGAAACTTTGGAAAATAATTTCTACCTTTATATATAATAAAATTAACGCTATCTTTAGTAAAGATAAGGTAAATACGCTACCTTTTTATTAACCTAGGATAGATTATGTAATAAATCTAGACTCTAATTTAACTCTATTTTGTTCTAAGATCTATAGCTATATATAACTAGAAACTAAAGCTATTAAGAAGTATATTAATAATATACTCTCTAAGAACTTTATTTACCCTAGCATATTACTATACGCCGCACCTATATTAGTTATTAAGAAATTTAGAAGTAGTCTTAGGATTTACGTAGATTATTATTAGCTTAATGTAATTACTAAGAAGAATCGTAACACGCCCCTAGTGATAAAAGAGACTCTATCTCGTATAGCTAAAGTATAGATTATGTCTATTGTTAATATTATTGCTACTTTTAATACTATTAGGATTAAAAAAGGCAATAAAGAAAAGACTGTGTTTATAATATAGTATAGCCTATATAAGTATATTATTATACTATTTAGATTGTGTAATGCACTAGAAATCTTCTAGACATTTATAAATAAGACGCTCTAAGATCTATTAGACTAAATCTATACAGCCTATTTAGACAACGTCCTAATATATAGTAAAAAGAAAAAAGACTATAAGAATTATATCCTATAAGTACTCTAACGGCTTTATAATGCTAGAATATATTTAGATCTAGCTAAGTGCAAGTTTAAGGTTAAATAAGTTAAGTATCTAGATCTAATCTTAACTACTAACAGCATAGAAATAGACTCTAGCAAGATATAAATAATAGATAATTTGCTAACTCTATGCTATATAAAGAATATTTAGGCGTTTCTTAGTTTTACAAACTTTTATTATAGATTTATAGGCAAATTTTCCTATCTAGCTAAACTACTTACTAAGTTAATAAAAGAGGGTATATATAAGAAGTTTCTACTATTTCTAGATTTAGCTGCCGTATAGTAGTTTAATTAGTTAAAGGAAGCCTTTATATAAGCTAATAGCAAAGTGCTAGCTTATTTTAATACTAACCTAGAAATATAACTAGAGACTAACGCTTTAGATTTTGTCTATACTATAGTGTTATTATAGATATATAGAGATATACTATAACTAGTAGCCTTCTTATTTTATAAAATAATACCTATAGAGTGTAATTATAAAATCTATAACAAAAAACTACTAGTAATAGTCTAAGTATTTAAGAAGTAGTAATTTGAGCTAGTAGGATCTGAAGATTTTATAAAAGTCCTATCTAACTATTAGGACGTATATACTTTTATAATATACAAAAGGTTAAATTATAAATAAGCCTACTAGGTAGAGTTTCTTTTAAAGTTTAATTTCCATATTACCTATCGATCTAGGAAGTAAAAAACCAAGCCTAATTTACTAATAAGATGGTTAGATAACTTATCTAAGAGTATAATAAATAAATAAAGCTAATACTAATAGCAAGTTATTATTAAACCTAACTAGGTTAATTTAGAACTATAAGTAGCCACCCTTAGCTGCAAATAGGACGCTAGCGCCTATTATACTATCTACCTTACGATTTACCACTAAATTAATACTATAGAAGACCTTATTAATATTGTAAAGCTAATATATATAGATAGCAAGACTAATAATATTATAAACGTATATACGCTAAATACTATAGCGCTTAGTATCTTAGAAAGGGAAGAAATTTCTAATAATAATATTACCTACGATAATGAAACTCTATAGGACCCCGTACCTCCGACGCCCAACACTAACGCGTCTAACTCTACTAACGTGCCCGCCTTAACCGACACACCTCCGCCGGCACTAAAGAGCGTAGGTAACATGCTAGACAAGATATATAAGGGTTATCTAGAAGATTAGAACCTATAGTTAATTATATAAGGAATTAAAGAAGAATAGCACTAAATTCTATATTACCTTATCTATAAAGGAACGCGTCTAGAGATTAGTAATTGCGTATTATATAGGGCCCTACTATACGTTCGCAGTAAGATATATATCCTAAATAGTCACAATTTAAAAATATAGGTTATTAATTAGATTTACTAATCGCTTTGCAAAAGTTATAGTAGAAAGTATAAAAGCTATATAAAAATTGCCTAATAGTATTTCTAGCCTAATATAACGTACAATATTGCCTAATATATGCGTACTTGTTATATCTATTACAAAATTAAGCCCTATAAGAAAGAAAAATAAGAATTGCTCTACTTGCTGCCTATACTAAAACGGTATTAGATATTAATCTCGATTAATTATATTACTAATATGTGCTAATATATAATTAACAGCTGTATATATAAAGCGATTCTTATTATTATTATTAACTAACTAAGTAAAAAGAAGAAGTTTATACTAGTTACTAGCCTAAGCGAAAATATACTAGTACGTACTTTTATTAAGCACGTATAGTATAAGAAAGAATACCTAGAAGAAATTATATTTAACTAAGGATTTTAATTTACCTTACACTTTTAGACAAGACTTTATTAGAGGATTAGATCCTAACTAAAATTATTAATATCTTTCTACTCTAAGATAGATAGTTAAACTAAGAACGCTAATATATAGTTAAAGTAGTACCTTTAAGCCTATATTAACTATAATTAGAATAATTAGGCATTATATTTGCCTATAGCTAAATTTATTGCTAACTTATTAGTAAATAAAAGTATAGGTATCTTTATCTTTTACACTACAAAAAAATATAAACCTTAGATAGGGCTAGAACTACTCTAGCCGCTACTATTTAGCAAGATCTTGTCTACGCTAGTAAAATTAAATAGGGCCTTTACTAACTACTTAGCTAAATACTTAAATAATATATATAATAAGCTCTAGATAAATATATAGTAGATATAAGCTTAATAAGCTAAATATGCAAACACTAGATATATTCTAGCTACTATTTTTAAAGTAGGTAACTAGATTATAGTTAACTTTTATAATATTAAAATAACCTACCCTAATAAGTCTCTAGACTTTAAGAATTAGGGTCCCTTCCTAATTAAATGCGTTATTAATAATATAGCATATAAGGTAGATCTACTATAAGGCATATACATATATAATATCTTTTATCTATAGCTACTTTACCTATATAATAAAAAACTACTATTTAGATAAAACTTTATTCTAGAAAAACTAGTACAAATAGTAAACCTAGACATTAATAATAATACTAATTATAATATTAAAAAAATACTTAACACACGCATAAACTATAATAAGCATAACTTACTTATATAAAATAAAAAGGGTCTATTATAATATAAAGTGCGATAGAGTAACTATCTAGATAGACCTAATAACCTATTATAAAAGCCTTATATAAATCTAGTCTCTGCCTTAAATCTTGTCTATAAGTACTACTACACTTATTGCGCTATACTAGTACACTAAAAGTTTATAACTCTAGTAGGCAAATAGAATATATTAGTAATAAAGCTATATAGTATAAGTCTACTAATATCTAGATTAATATTAACAACTACTTAGCAAGCTTCTACGTCCTCTCTTATAGCACACGTTAATACTAGTAAGAAGAGTGCCTCTACTAAACAGCTTACTAGCCGCGACCTTAATAATAGCGTAACTTAAGTATTGCCTTTACCTAATAACTATAGAACTATTGCTTAAACAATTCTTTTAGTCTATAGGAATTTAGAGAGTGCGCCTACTATACTAGATTATACTATACTCGTAATAATAAGAGTGTAATAGACTAGTTAAGTAAGGCCTAATAAAGTTTAATAGAAAGAAGAACTGTTTATATAACGCCTAGCTACCTAAAGATCTAATACTAAAATACTAGCTTACGCTGCTGCTCCTATATACTTTATAAGCTAGTGCTACTAACGTTACTATAGAAAAATGCGTAGAAATATAGTGTTTTATAGCAATTTTATAGTGTTTTATAATATTTAAGCGTTTGCTACCTTAACGCTAGTAGTCTATTATAAGATAACACTCGCACCTGTCTCTGCCTAACTAATACTTTGGGATATTTTATAGTAATTTACAATAATTCATAGTAATTTATAATAACTAGGAATATTTTTATAGTAATATAGAATAATTCGCAGTAAATTATAGTAAGTTTAAAGAATAATAGAACTGTCCTTTTTAAAGGGGGGGTAGTGTAACGGATCTATTCGACAACTTTGGTATTCTGGCGTTACCTTGGAACATCTTTTCTAATTAGGACTAGGGCGACGCTAGCGTCTCGGCACTCGCGCGCCCTTCTTGTAGGCGGGGGCCGCCACTAGGGCGCCCACGCAATATCTTACAGAGCAATCTCAACTTTTGATTTCGACTTATTGCAGTCTCTTAAGTCTACCTTAGCCATTAGGGCTAAGGCCTTTTAGATATTCTTAAAAAAGGTAATAAAGACTATTACTATATTCTTTTCTTTTATATTTCTTTTATTTAATATTATAAATAATATAGTAGAGACTTTTTAACTAGGAGTAGAAGTTTATCTTTTCTACTTATCTTAAATTTTTGTATAGGAGGACCCTATATATATAGACTATTTTCCTAAAACTACTAATATAGTATTTTTCTTCTACTATAGTATTTTTCTTCTACTATAGTATTCTAAAAACTACTTTATAGTCCTTTTTTTTTCTATTAATATAAGCTTATATTATTTTAATATGCTCTTTAATATTTATCTCTATATAAGGAGCTTTATAGACTAAAGAGGTTATTTCTTTAAATTCTATTACCTACTAGAGATTATTTAAACTAATATATTATAAGCTGGCTTTTTAAGTAAACTTCTTAGATATAAAGATAGTAGCTAAATACTCTAAATTAAGTATAGTATATATAAAGGTAATATTATTAATAAAAGTTTTTATAGTAATTACTATTAAATCTAGCTATATCTTTTTATATATATTAAAGTTCTTCTTTAGTTTCTTTATAGCTGACTTTATCTCCTCTTTATATTAATTTCTAAGGGGAGAAGCTAGTTTTCTAACTCTACTAAGCTATTAATATCCTTATTACTACTATTTATTTCCTAGGCCTTACTAGCCCTAGCTTATATTAGAAGTATTATAGCTTAAAGGTAATAACTCTAGATATTATATCCCTTTTTACTATAGTAAAAGTATATTTCTTTGTTGTAGTGTTTCTTTAACTCTATTTTAAAGACCTATTTAGCGCACTTTTTAGTTTTTAGAAGATTTACTTTAGTAGTTCTTATAGTACTAAAATATATAAGTTTCTAATCTATAGTATTAGTAGACTTACTATAGGAGGAGAATACTATATAAAAGGGCTTTAATATTTTTATATAGTAGATATTTTCCTTAACTATATTAACTTTATTTATAAGTATTATAAAATCTTAATCTTTAAAGATCTCTAGTATAATTAGCCTATCCTATAAGCTTATATATAAGGCTCTCTAGTAAATATTCTTTAAGTTTTTCTAGTTATTTTTATTAGCTTTAGTAGCTAGGTATATAAAGTTAGTATTAAACTTAGTTAGTAGAGTTTTACTCTATTATCTAAGGAATAGTATATTCTAAGCTTACTCTTCTACTAACTTATTATAGAAGCTTATATTTAAGAAACCCTAGAATTTATTTTTAGAATAGGTTCCTTTCTCTATAAAGACTAGTATAATATTTACTATCTTACCTATTAGTCTACTTATAATATAATTAACTATGTTCTCTAAAAGAAGGTAATTTTTATAGATTTTAGTCTTTATTATATATTCCTATTATTAGTGATCCTAATAGTTTCTAGAAAATAACTTTAGATTAAGAAGTTAGGGGCGATAGCACTTTAGTAGAGCTTTACTAGACGCTAGTATTACTATTATTATTTAAGAGAGGGCTAAAGATATAGTTTTTACTTTAGTGTATTACTTTAATTAGGTAGGCTAATTAGTAATTATTTCTACTAAGGCCTAAAGCTACTTACTAGTATTTTATTAAGCTACTAGTATACTTTAAAGTTACTTTAAACTAGTAAAATAGCTTATAATTTATATTAGTATATCTTAAAGAGCGCTCTTTTTTATATTCTAGGCCTCTTTCTCCTTTAGGAAGATGCTTAGGGCCCTATCTATCTTTAGTCTTATAGATACTAGCAAACTAGCTTAATCTTTTATATATACTTTATTTTATTATAACCTCTAATATATAGCTCTTTAGTAAGGTTAGTAGTAATATCTACCTCTATAGCTTCTTACTATTAGAGTTTAGTAACTTATTACGCTAGATAAGAGATAAGGATATTCTTCCTTTTATAAAAAGACTCTAGTGCTCCCTCTATTATACTTATATTTATTCTATAGAGTTAAAGAATCTTAATATCTAACTTAACTATATATTTATTAATAGAGTTAAGGGATCTTAATATATAACTTAACTATATATTTATTTATAGAGTTAAGAAATCTTAATATCTAACTTAACTACGTATTTGTTCTATAGGGCTAAGAGATCTTACTATCTAACTTAACTATATATTTATTTATATACTTAAAGGATCTTACTAATAAATATAGTAAATTTTAACTTATATTATTTATAACTTTTTTTATTATTACCTTTTTATGCCTTTTTTTAATTACTAAGCAGAGGGCTCTGCTTTTTTTTAGTTATATTATTTGAGATAAAAGCCTTTATTGTTCTACTTCTAGGTAGATAAAATAACGCCATATATATTATTTATAATAATCTAAATAGTAGGTTTATAATAATTAAAATAGTAAAAAAAATTAGCTTATAGTATTACTATACTAAAGTTGTATTTCTTTTCTAAAATTTTAACTATAGCCTCTTTATTAAAGATCTTTATTGTGTAAAGATTCTAACTAAGATTAAGTCTACACTATATATAAAAAAGAGAAAAATAAGAGGCACTAAAACTTAGTACCTAGTATATAGTAGTAGTAACAAAATGTAGATAAAATAATAATAATTTTATTATTAACTTTTTTTATAGTAGTATTATTAATAGTAGTTTATAAATAGTCTACGATCTAGTATAGCTAAGTTATATATTATTTTCTAACTAGTAGACTATTAAAAAGCTATAGTAGACTATAGAGTTATAGCTATAGCCAACTTCTTTTTACTAATACTACCTTAAAACGCTTTTCTATATTAATAATAGTAGAAGAAATAACTACTATTAGTGTAATATTTTTATTAGAAACTCCCTTAGTCGTAAAAAAAACTATAACTATAAAAGTAGTATAGGTAATAAGATGCTTAACTATAGTTTAGTTATTTCGCTTGCGATTTAGTACCTATAGGGTAACTATAGTTTGCTATACGCACAGTATATAAAGTCTGTCTACTCTTGCAATATTAGAAATGTCTAGAATACTAAATCTTTATCTTTTTATTTATTATGTCTCTATAGCCTCTTTATAAAAACTTTATATATAGAAGCCTTATATTAAAACTACTAAGTTTACTTAATAGTTTAAATACGCTTTTTTTATAATTACCTTTTTATACTTATTTTAATTACCAAATAGAAGGCTTTACTTTTATTATTATTTTATCTTTATATAGTTAATGTCACCGATCTAAGGTGCGGGCCCCTCGCTTACGTCATATTACCTTTTTTGGGACTAGCGCGATTACTAAGCGAGGTCCTAAGCGAGGCTACGTATATAGCCTGCCTACGTACCCACCTTACGTGGGTATCGCTACTATCTCATGTTTGGATCCTGATTACTACTATCATCTCATGTACGACGTGGTGACCCCATGGTGCCCTCACAGTTAATTAATAATATATACGGAGGTGCCTTTCAAAAGTCTTTTCCTGGACCGTGCACAGTGGCGCAAGCTAAAAACGCCACCAAATTCTTCGTACGAGAGACATCTCTATTCAATATCAACCCAATCATCTACTATAGGAGCTTCAAACCGTCGTACCTTCTCAGTCTTACCCTCTCTATACTCATTACCACCTTCAAGACGAAGAATCTCCTGAATATGCCGCTCAATCCTCTCAATCCAAGCCTGAATCCGCCACTGTTCTAACTCCCCCTATGCCTCTTGCCATACACGCTCTGCCTCAGCTCTTAACTAAGGAGACCCTTTCTTTGTTGTTACTCTTTTTATATGAGGCCAGGCTGGCTCAATCATATTCAAGTTAGGGGAGTTTCCAGTCCATAGTAATTGTACGACCCTAGCCAAGCTATAGAGCCTGTCTTTATAGAAAGACTTATGTGGGCTTGCACCATCCTCTTGAACTATTACCCCAGGTTGAGTCTTCTCACATTCTCGTACGAAGGGAATTAGTTTAGGAATAACAACCTGACGGCAGTATCTCCACCAATCAATCCCAGTTCCGCTCCCTCTTTCAAGCTTACTATGCTTTCTATCCCACTTCTATTGTGGTTTTCGTCCTGGCTAATTTCGAAGGCCTATTTAAGCCAAAGGCGTATTTAGCTCCTACTCTGCCTTAAGAATAGGCTCAAGTTCTCTATTTATAGCTTCTAGTTCTTAATCTGCAATCTTTCTTTCGCTCTTTGTCTCTGCCTTCTAGATATGATATAGGCCTTTTAAGTCGTACGAAAAGCAACTCCAAAACATAAACTTAGAGAACCCCTTCCACCGCGGCTGAATGCAGGACTTAACAAAACGCTCAGAAGGTAGACGCCAAACGCGGTATCCCCCTCTTCAAAGACCATAGACAACAGATGTCTTATTAGACTAGATAACCTTTTTCTAGTTTTTAATTGTCTAGTCCTTATAATTAAGAGCAAATTAATAACGGGCTTGCTTTATCTTATCTGTTAGCCCTAGTTTGCGGGTGGGCTTTGTCTTTCGATATCCAGATGCTCTAAGGATTCGCCAGACTGTGATATCTAACACTCCTCTAATCTCTGCTGTAATTTAAGCGCAGGTCTTCTCGCGAGCATATTAATCTTAATAGACCTTTAACAGTACATCTTTAACTAGCTCCTTAGTTTGCTTCTTTGGGCGGCCGGATCGATTGCCATCTTCAACGTATTTGTCAAGGATCGTCTTGCTCTCAGCGGGGTTTAGTCCTCGGGTGATAGCCTTGCGATAGATAGCATTAACCGTGCGCGGCTGGATTCCAGTTATAGACTCGATCTCAGTATTTGAAAAGCCAGCCAGCTTTAGAGTCAAGGCTTGAGCTCGGGTGGCAATGTCGTACGAAGGCATTATCAGGTAGATAGAAGAGTAGCAATGATGAAGATTGAGGGATTTTTGCTATGAGGGGTGCTAGCGCCAAGAGCAGTGGCTTACGCCACCGTGCACGGTCCAGGAAAAGACTTTTGAAAGGCACCTCCGTATATATATACCTTTTATTCTTATAAAATAGTACTATATTTTAAATAGATATCTTTATTAGCTTAATTCTTTAAAATCTAAAGGTACACCTATAGTAGCTAGAGCTTTTTTTAGAAGCTTATTATCCTTATTATTACTAATTTTACTCCTCTACTTATAACGTGGTTTACTAGCGAGTAACCTACACTAGTAAGCACGCCACCTTTGCCAAGACCCCACTAAACTATTTTATTTATTATTAGACTGCGTCGCAACACTACTTGAAAATATATACTAAGTTAATATATCTAATTTAGATTTTTCCTCTTTAACTCCCTAGCAGGTTTGCGTATTGTGTCTAGGTTGCCTATAGATGCTACAACGCTGTTAAGTTAATAGCCCTGTTGCAGCGCGACTAGTACCTAACAACTATTTACCCTTCTTCTGTCCACCAGCGTCCTTAGGAGTGGCTAGCTGAGATCCCTCTGCTACTATAAGTGATCCCTAATGCTGGATATACCTTCTTTTACGCGATTTTCGCCTTGTAGTCTCCTTAATTGTCTTGCGAAGGCCTGTAATTTTATCTAACACTAGTACCTGACTATGTATTGCACTTAGAGCGCCTTTTTTAAGCTTCTTAAGCACCTGCATAGTTAAAGTTAGTAATAAATTGAAGTGATCTCTAATTCTCTTACGAACTAGTGTTAATTGCGCCTCAAATTCGCGTAGGTTACTTAGTGTTTTAGACTCCTAGGTAGTAGGCTCTTTACTAGGCAGACTAGGTGTATAGATGCGGATATTAAGGTGCTGCAACACCTCTTTTAGATTTAATAGGACTAGCCTAGCACCGCAAAAACCACCCTTAATTGTCTCTATAGAGAAAACCTTCAAAAACGCGGTTTTAAAGGCTAGGAGGAATTTGATCTTTATAATATAGGTTATTAGCTAACGCGCTAAGCCTAAGATCTTAGCACTATATACCTTCTTTAGTAGGGAGAAACAGCCTATATCTAACAGCTACAGTAGGTGTGACGAATATAGCAGCATATAGAGAGTAATAATCTTATGTTCTTTATAGTAATTTTAGAACTTAATTAAGTTATAGCTCTTATAGCTGTTAATAACTAGCAGCTAATAGGTTCCTTTAGCGCGTCCCTTTATACGCGCGTTAAAGTGTTTTAACTATGCAATACTAAGCTTATTATTTGTCTAGCTATTCTTGCTAATAGCGATTACCTAATCGCCAGGAATTAATGCGTCTTTGTACTAGGTGGAGATGTGACGCTTGCTAGCGTAGATAATAAAGGGAGGGATTACCTATCTAGCAGCGCAGATACCCTGGATTACTATAATCTACTGGCGATCGCCTAGCTGTATTAATTTGGGTTTTGCACGCCTCTCTACTACTGTAACCACAAGCTAAGACCCTATAACCCCTATTAGGAAGCCTGATTTATTAAAGTTGTAGGTGTCCTTATCTATAATACTATACTTGACTTTAATATCCTCTACAAGCTTGAACTACGCGTTTATAACCTTAGAATCTTTCTGTTATACCCTCTAGTTGTTGTATAACTAAGACTAACGCGTTTTAACTTCACGTCTGCGCTTAATAAACCTGTTTGTCTAGTTAATACTAATAGGTAGCTTTCCTCTCTGTAAACGTAGTGAATTGGCTATTGTGCGGATTATAAGCTTTGTAGGAGGGAATCTACGCGTGTCTAGCTCGATTATACGATCAACAAGCGCCTGCTCTTTGAGGAGAGTAAAATTCTTTAATTTAGGTAGGTTATCGCGTTGTGCAGTTGTTCCGTTGCGTCTTTAATTAAGCGTTCTGCGATTAACGTTATATAGGCCTGCTGCTGCTCGCTCTGTAAGATTTGGGTCTTGTTCGATAGCTCTAATAGTAATAAGTAACCGAGCTTTATTAGATAGCTTAGAAGACATGGTAGGTGGTTGTATTATAATAGTATTGTTGGTGATGGTGGGGTCTTGGCAAAGGTGGCGCGCTCACTAGTGTGGGTCACTCGCTGGTGAACTATATTAGTATTTTTATAATTTATGAAAATGCTTTTAAGTTAATTATCGCTATTATGCGGTTTTATATTTTTTTTAACTAAGAGGTTTGTAATAAAAATAGTATAATAATAGTAATTATTTCTTCTATATAATAAATATATAAAAGCGTTTTAAGGTACTAATAAAAAGAATTAGTCTGGTATTTTTAGGCGCTATACTAGAGTAGCCTTTCTATCCTAACCTATATAGGCTTAAATTAAAAAATGCATTAAAAAAGATAATTAATACTAAATAAATATTACAATAAATATTTTTATTTAAAAGCTAACTATCTGAGTAGTAGTAGTAATAATAGGAGAATCTATATATTATTAATTAACTATCTAGAAATAGAATAAAAAAGGCTTTTATCTTAAATAACATAATAAAAAAAGTAGAGCCTTCTACTTAGTAATTAAAAAGAGTGTAAAAAAGGTATAGAAAGAATATATGGCTATTTGGTTTTAGTTAAAAATAAAATTAAGATATAGATATAGTATAAAGAGCTATTTATTACTTATAGTAATTCTCCCTTTAATAAACTATTTTTACTACTTTTTAGAGTTTTATAGTTAAATAGAAACTTTAAAGTTACTATTTTATAGTTAGCTATTATATAATTAATTCTTTACTAATTATATATATTATATTTTAACTTTTTACTATAGCTAATTCTAATTATAACTTTTTTTAATCTATTTTAGCTATTAAACCTTAATTATACTTACTATTAAGTTTTATAAATTATAAAAGGTTACTAGTAGGTTAACTATAAATAGATATAAATAAATAATACGCTCTTTTTAATTACTAAGTAGGGGGCTCTGCTTTTTTTTAAGATAAAAGTATTTATTATCCTACCCCTAGGTAGATAAATTAACGCCACATAAATAAATAAATAAATATACCCTAGAGGAGAAACCTTCCCCACTAATAACGCGTAAGCGATGACTCGTAAGCGGTGCATCCGCTTACTGACAGAAGCATGCAAACACCCACGTTGCTCGACCAGCTGCTTGATCGCCGAGTCCTGGCTCGCAGATGCACATCTCCCAAGGATTAGTTGATTTCCGCAAATGAATTTCGGACCGGTTGAACATTAATTCACCAACAAGATAACAAGCTTCTTATGGGGAGTATCATTTCCCCCCAAAAGCGTCCCAGCAAGACAGAGGATCAACCTCCAACGTCAACTACTCTTGCTTGTAGTACTCTTTTCTGTGTATCGGCCTTCAATAGAATCCTACTGTCGCTGCCATGTTGGCTTCTTCTTACCTCCTAATCAGTGGTCTGGTACGTAGCACACTTCCCTAATCCAGACGCATGAGAGGACTTTGAATACCATGAGCCGTTCTAGTCCCCGTCATAGATCACTATGGTGTCCTCAGATATCTGGCCTAATACAACAGAGATTAATCGAGCTTTTCATCTAATTTGAACTTTTAGTTCGTTCTCTACCGCCTCTATCGGATCTACTATAACCTCTACCTTCATCCTCTGGCGAAAATCCCCGGCCCGAAGCTGTATGCCATCTCTTGGGTTCCACGCCTTTGGAGACAGCATATCAAAGGCACCCACTACCGGGATCTCGTCAAGCTGCACGACACATACGGCATCATCGTTCGCGTCGGTCCAGATGAGGTTTCCAATGCCACAGGCACAGCGTGGGATGCTGTGAGGGATAAGTAGGGTAGCAATTAGGAATGAGAGACTGAGTTGATTGTAACAAGCTGAACAGAGAAACTGCTTAAGCAGCAGAATTGTGGGCGGGCAGGCATATGAGGACAACAAGCTATATTGCTATCTGCAGAAAAGAGTGTGGAGTGAGGAGTCTACCGAGGAAGAAAGGAGAGGGCGAGAGCTTTATCTTGAGGGTAGTGGTCTGTGCACCTGGATGGAACCTTCTACACACACCACCTCTGACGTAAGTCACGTGGCTACACACCCCCCCAGCTGCGGTGTACCCACACCAAAGCTGATGCTCTGTACTATACTAGAATAGGTAGTAAACGATAGAATCTGAAGTAGAGTCCTCCTTAAGCTTCTTCTATAGATATCCTTTGACGTCTTGCATGCCAAGTTGCCTTATAAAGTCGGTGTGCTTTTGACGTACAAGGCTCTTGGTAAGTCCGTCGGCTGGCATCTGATTAGTAGGCTTCCACTGGACTGATACGCGTCCTTCTGCCTGCTCTTGTCTCAGCCAGTGCTGGTGAGTGTCGACGTGGCGTAGTTTTTGAACAGCTTGTCCTTGTCCTTAGTGATGATACCTACTGTCTGTAGGTTATCGCAGTAATAGTTGGCGTAATGTCTAGGTCGAATTTAATGTGTTTGAATAGTCGATTCCATGCTTGAAGCTCGCTAGCAGCTGTTGACAGAGCTAGAAGCTCTGCCTCAGTGGTCGACTTGGTGACCGAGCGCTGTCGTGTCGCTTTCCAGTCGATAGGCATGCCGTAGAGCATGAAAAGGTATCCTTGTGAGCTCCGCCTGGTCTCTAGGTCGTCTGCGAAAGCTGCATCTGATGCTCCGTAGAACAGTGGTTCTGCACCCCCCAAGCTTGAACTCAGGTAGATGGTTTGACTGTCAGTATTGGATTCGTCCTTGCTATAGTCTCCTTGAGCTCCTATAGCGAGTGTCTTCGTGCCAATCAAGTACCTCCATACGTGGTATACTGCGCTGATATGTTTCTGGCCTGGGTTCTGTAGGTAGCGAGATAGCTCTGAGTGAGCTTGTGCGACGTCTGGCCGTGTGTACATCGCTATGTAGGCTAGCGATCCAACAAGCTCTTGGTAGAGTTTCGTGCGCTGATCGTCTTGCTCCTCTGTGCTCAGACCTAGATGTCCGTCTGCCAGCGGCACTGCTGGGTATTTTGTGCTTCCTTGAGCAATGTTGTACTTCTTTGCTACCTTGTCGATGAAGCTATCTTGGAGTAGCCAGATTCGCTTCTGCTCACGGTTTCGGATAACGCGTATGCCTAGGAACCACTTCAGTTCTCCCAAGTATCGCACGTCGTAGGTCGCTCTCAGCTGTGTGTCGAATCGACGGTAGGCGTCCTGATTGCTGCGGGATACAGCCACCACTATGTCATCAACAAAGAAGAAGACGATAAGCTGGTTACTGCTGTATAGACAGGGCACTCCAGGCACCTGTCTCAGTCCCATCTTCTCAAGCGTTGCAGTGAGATGCTTGTACCATAGTCGCGGCGCGTCACGGAGTCCGTATAGAGCGCGCTTGAGCTCTAGCAGTTTTCCAAGTTCTTTATCGTATCCTTCTGGACAGCGTACGTAGGTAGGTCGATCGAGCTCCGCATTGAGAAAGGCATTGAGTACATCGTACTGGTATAGATCTAGGTCGAAGGCTGCTGCCAGGGCGATAAGGCATCGGAAGATCTTCGCAGCCAGTGTAGCTGCGTATGTGTCGCCCCAGTCTTGCTGCAGATCTCCTCGGACAACCAGTCGAGCTTTGAATTTGTAGAGGTATCCATCTTCATCGAACTTGTACGAGAATACCCACATAAGTGGTAGCACCTCAGCATCTGCTTGCTCAGCGAGCTCTATGGCTCTTCCAAAGCATCTACGGTTGATAACACTGTCGATCTCAACTCTGCTTGCCTTCTTAAACTCAGCACCAAATGGGTGACAATCTAGATCCTTCCACCTCTTTGGCTCTGGTGGCAGCTGATCACGATGCAGTCGAGTCTTCGGCGCCTCGCTAAGTAGCTTTGCTGGTGCTGTGGGGTTGATACAGGCAGCGAATGTTGCCAGATACGTGCCAAAGCTCTTTGGCTTCCGACTTCGCTTACCCTCTATCACGTTCTCCTGTGATAGTTGACTAGCAATCTCCTCTCGTCGCTTTGCGTTGTTTGTTGTTCGATTCAGCTCTTCTCCCTCTGGAGCTAGAGCGTAACCTTTCCCCCAGCCTGTGTCGTCTAGTGACTGGCGCAGTCCGTGCTTCTCTAGCGTCTCTTCTAGGGTCATAAGAGCTAGTTGAGTATCCTCAATCTCAGCCTCGGATTCAGAGTTAAACTCAAGCTCTAGCTTAGGCTTAGGCCTATAGGAATAGTCTTCTGGTGTAGACAGCTAATCAATCAATATGTCGCTGTGATCAGGCGTCTCCTCGATGTCGTGCACCTCTGCTGCCTCACAAATATAACTCTTCTCTGCGTACTTTTCTTGCTCATCGTAGAGCTTGCCTCGCAGGAAGACAACGTCTCGAGTTCGTATGACTCGTCCAATTGTCAGTAACCATACTCGAAATATGTTGGTTGAATCGAAGCCTACTAGGTGGCCGATCAGAGCTCGAGATTCGAGCTTGTCTCCCCTAGGTAGCTTCTCGTTGAGCACATACGCTCTCGCTCCGATCACCTCAAGGTGAGCGACTGATGGCTTCACTCCCTTGACTTTGGTGTACGGGCATTCCCATCGTATCGCCTCGGTTGGTGTACGATTGAGTAGATATATAGCTGACATAACGCACTCGTTGGCGTACGCCTTCGGTAGGCCTGCGTGTAGGCGTATAGCTCTGCCTCGAATTATAATGGATTTGCCTGCGCGTTCAATGGCTCCGCTCTGAGCTTCTGTAGCTCTAGCCTCGATAGCGATTCCAAGATCTCTACAGAGCTCTAGCAGTTCGACGTATCCAGTCTCCATGTCCAGCCTCACAATAATGACTTGGCTCTGGAATTGCCGCTTTATCTTGGCCAGTAATCGCTTGAAGACCTTGGTCAGAGTAGCCTTTGTCTTGTCTGGTATACAGCATCCTTCGTGCCACTTCGTGTGCTGATCGAAAGCGTGGAATAGATACTGATCGCCATTGTAGCAACGCTCTCCTCGCTCTAGGAGCTGTACCAGATCTATGCTGATGCGCTCGAACGGTCGAGTCGCTGGTTCTTGAGGTGGCCTTCGACTAACGATCTTCGTCAGCTTTGACTGTATACACGTCTCACAGTCCTTCCACTTCGGTGCTTGGCCATCCGTGATGTGTAGGCCTTCGACGTTCTCAGGCAGGTGCTTGATCGCCTCTCTGCCAGCGTGACCCCACATAGCATGTGCTTCCACTGCTGTAAGCTGTAGTTGCTTCTTCGGCTCGTACGACGGCTTCTTGCGCGCGTGTGCTGAGGCTGCAAGTAGAGAGCCAGCGTCTGGTCTCTCCATGCCTTCAGCGTCTATCAGCCAGTGGCCGCCCGTATACTTGAGCTTGCAAATAACGTTCTTCCAGCTCTTCTGGTATAAGCAATCTCGGCCTGAGTCGAAATGAATGCCGATTGAGCGACAGCGTGACAGGCCAACGACGTTGGTAAGAAATCCTGGGACGTAGGCGACGTAGGTGAGCTCTATGCGCTCTGTGCCTTTAGGCGTGTTGATAAGTAGGATAACATCTCCCCACTCGTGAATTAATAGCTCTTGATCTCCAGCCTTGATGACTTCACCTGTCCCATCAGCTCGCTTCTTCCAACCATAGGCTCTGCTGTTAGTGACGTGTGTGTTCGATCCTGGGTCAAGTATCCACCGATTGATCAGACTAGGCTTGACTGTCTGCTCGCTTGCGCAGTCTGAGCTCATTGTGAGCTGCGATACATGACTGTTCAATGTGTCATGCGTAGGTCTGTGATCATCGAACTGTCGAGACTGCAGACGCTGCCGGTTCTGCCTGGTCTCTAGTATTCGTCGCGCTCCCATTCGCTTTGAGTGCTGCCTTTATAGCTCCTCCGAATGATGATCGGCTTGCCATAGCCTTGTCGAATCGTTCTTGTATCTCAGGTTTAGGTATCCATCCTTGAGGCTTGCCCTTCGCTCCTAGATACCAGCAGTCCTTAAATCGATGATTGAGACCACATATACACTTAGGCTTCTTATCTTGAGTCTTTTCTTTCTTCTCTGTTGCCTGTGGCTCGTCGGTGCTGATGCCTAGTGTGGCAAAGGTGCCGAGCGATGACGCTACTGGTCTCGTCGAACGCCAGTACATGGTGAATTGAGCGATAAGGTCGTGTATGCTCTTGACAGCCTGTCCCTGAATCTGTGCTTCAAATAGATTGGCTTGCTGAGTAGTTGCCCATGTGTCGTCAAGTCCTTTAACTGCGAGTAGAAAATCGCGCTGTGCTCGCGGCGATGTCACGTCGGGTAGGTTCGCTGCCTCGCACAGACGTACAACATGTAGCCACTCATCTAGCCAGGTATCAATATTGTTGCGGGGTCGGCTCTGCAGTTGCCGATACTTTTCTAGAAGCTGCAGCTCCCTCTCAGCCGTTGATGGCAGAGGTGCTTCTTGAGCCTCTTCAGTCGAGCGTACGCTGTATCGTCGCTCTGGATCAGGTGTATGTGGCGGCGGCTGATCGTTCGGCCGATCTCCTGGGTAAAGTCGTCCAACGCTTTCCTCTTGATCGTATATCTAGCCAAGGCTCGATCGTAGCCTCTCTCCGCTTGCTGGTATCGCTGGAACTCCTCGGTCGTCATGTCTTTCAGCACGACGCCGGTATCCTGCTCTGTCCCCTCATGGTAGTGCTCTGGTATCACGGGCACTGGCTCCTCAAGCTGTTCGAGTGCTGCCTCGTCAAGATCCGGGTTAACCATAGACCAGAGGTGATTTCGATTCGCGCTATCCTTACGTAGGAAGATCCATTCTTCCCAGTCTGCCGGCTTCTCGAGTATAACCGTCGTCCTCGTAACCAGTCCATCTAGCTCGGTCGTAGGCATCTTGCTCTATCGGCTCCTAGAAGGGCTCTCTTCGGTAATGGAACGCGTGCTCGAGGCTCGGTAAGGTAGCTCAGTGACGTAGCTCTGTTGACAGCTTGCCAACAGCTCCTCAGCAGCTCGTCAGTACGCGTGCAGTAGCTAATACAGCGTTTGAAGTCGATAGCCAGGTGCTCAGCAGCTGCAGTGGTCAAAGTCGACAGCCGGGCTCATAACTGTGGGCGGGCAGGCATATGAGGACAACAAGCTATATTGCTATCTGCAGAAAAGAGTGTGGAGTGAGGAGTCTACCGAGGAAGAAAGGAGAGGGCGAGAGCTTTATCTTGAGGGTAGTGGTCTGTGCACCTGGATGGAACCTTCTACACACACCACCTCTGACGTAAGTCACGTGGCTACAAGAATCGTGATCAGCAACTAGTCTACATCAGGTTGGTGGTATCATGTGATATCGTACTCCACACTAACACACCTCCCACAGCACAAAGGTAGCGGAGTGCTGTAAAGTATAACAAAGCAAAATGAGTGAACAGAGGGCCTCCAGGGCACCTCCCTAGAAAGAACTCTATCAGGTAACGACAGATGTAACAAACTTATCTTCTAAACCAATAACTTGTTGGCGGATATCGGTCATTCCCAATTGCTGCAAGAATCGCTCGTGCTTGCTACTATTAGAGAGAGACTTTGTCAATCCATCAGCGGGCATATCAGCAGTTCCTATCCAGGTAACGTCAATGTTCCCGGCTTCAACTTGCTCGCGGATCCACATCTGATGTACTTTGATATGTCTAAGCTTCGTGTTAAGCTTTTCTTCGTCCTTGTTGGCGATAGAGACTGTTTGCTGGTTATCACAGTACAACGTAGGTCGAACCTCTAGATTAAACCTAATAGCTTTAAAGGTGTTCATCCACTAGGATAACTCAGTGCTAGCAGTTGACAGGGCAAACAGTTCGGCCTCAGTAGTTGATTTGGTAACAGATCTTATGATTTTTGCCTTCTAATTAATGACTATACCGTAGAGCTTAAACACATAGGCGAATGAGCTTCGAGCAGTATTAGGATTGTTAGCAAACGCGGCATCAGAGGCACCAAAGAACAACAACTCCTTAGCTTCCTTATTGTTAATTTAACTAATATAGTTGGCGTTCTTAGAGCGTGCTGTTGTTATTGCTCTAATTGCCTAGAATTGGAAGTCGTATAAGTATTGCTATATAGACTTGACAGCAGCAAGATGCTTTTGGCTTGGATTATTTAGATGGCGGGCAAGTATCGAGTGCGCTTTTGCCACGTCAGGCCGGGTGAAATATGAGATAAAGCCAAGGCATCCAACTAGGATCTGATATAGGCGGGTGCGCTCCGCGTTAGGTTCATCTGTACTTGGGGGGAGATAAGACTCGCGCAGAGGGACCTTAGGGTGTCGGCTGCCCTGAAGGAGATTGTGGTTGTGGCAGACTTTTGCGATGTAGGAGTCTTAGATCATCTAGACCTTGCCTTTCGCGTAGTCTCTAATAATGCGTATTCCTAGGAACTAGCCTAGTTCTCCCAAGCTTCGTGTCTCGTACTGTTTCGTGAACTCGCGTTGAAACTGTTGATAATATTGTTGATCGCCTTTGCGAAAAAGGACGACAATATTATCTACGTAATAGAATAGTATTAGCTTGCTATTAGTGAATAGGCAAGGGATACCCTTAACTTGAGTGAAGCCCATATTAACAAGGGTCTTCTTTAGGTGTTTGTGCCACAGCGCTGGGGCATCCTTAAGCCTATACAGTGCTTGGCGTAGTCGCATCATATTGCCTAGTCTGTCTCGGACCCCATCTGGAGTCCAGACGTAACAGAGTCGGGCCAGGTACGCGTTGAGGAAAGCATTCTTGACGTCGTACTGGTAGGCAAGGAGTCCAAAGGCGCACATGATAGCGATAAGGAAGCGGAGCGTTCGAGCCGCGAGGGTAGCTGCGTAGGTATCATCCCAAGTCGTCTGCAAATCTCCTCTCACGACTAGTCGAGCTTTGTAGCTAGTTAAGTAGCTATCAGCATCGAACTTGTACGTGAAAACCCACATTAGCGGCAGGGTCTTAGCATCTAGGTGCTCCTTCACATTATCTTTCGCCTTCTTAAATACACCTTTGTGAAGCTGCTCCTTAATCTCCTTATCTGCAGTAGCAAACTACTTATTAGCATTAGGGCGGGATTTGACCTCAGCCTAGTTCTTTAGTGGCGGCGGCAGTTGATTACGGTGAACCTTTAACTCTTTATTTAGGGGCAGTTGCACGATTGCTGTAGCAAACGTTTGCCAGTACAGAGAAGCGTGCGTACTGAAATAGTCCCTAGGCGTATCGTCTCCTCTACCACCTCCCCGACGACGGGACCCTAGAACAATATTGTCTGCAGCAATATTAGGGTTTGTCCGTCTTGGAGCGTTATTCTGATGGCGGTTTGGCGCAGTATCTCTAGAAGCAATCTCTCTCCAGCCTTTTGGTTGAGAACGATCATAAGTGCTAGGTACTGGTGTCTCTCGGGGTGTGAGTAATCCTTTATAGGCCTCCTGTTGAATCTGCTCTTCGGCATCGTCTAGCCCAGTAGCCTCTTCTTCTTGACCCTCAACATCATCCTTAACTGTATGTTGACGATGGGTTATATCACAATGGATCTGCTCGATAACGCACAGGAACACCAAAATCGTGATTCCACCCACACGACCGTGTGGGGGGTTCCTGTAGTATGAAATTGTTCGCCTGAACAAGCTGATTACTAGAATCACGTTCTTTATCCGCAAAAAGCTGGCGCTGTTGCGATAAAGACCAAAAGCAAGATGCAGAGTTTCGCTCTGCCAAGACTTGGTCAAAACCTTTCACCCAAACTAAGTACCGCTCAGGCGACTACTACTACTTGTTCAAGCTTGAGGTTTTCCCCTACGAGGTTTTTACTCAAGGTACAAGGCAGCTTGCTACTCGTACGAGGTCCTACTTCGTACGAGGTAGGGGGAGAAGACAGTACGGGAGCAGAGCTACAAGGGCGAGGGAGAGAGGGGCAGGACAACAACACCCTCACAGATGAGGGCCGGCTACTATGGTATCTAGGTGCCTGTAGTAGCAGGTAGACCTATTAAAGGGAGGATGGGCTATGTACAACAAGGCTACTGTGGTAGCCAGCCGGCAGGCACGAAATGCTTTCTGTAAATACAGCTTAGCACGTCCCCATGCCCCATGGGAGGCTAGAACATTACGTTCCTGGACGTTAATCAATACTACTACTACTACTACTACTCTGCTCGATAACGGGATCTTCCTCCTCGTCCGATGAATCGATATCAAGGACTCTGACTACGCGTCGTATCTCCTCCGTCATAGGCTCAAGTTGTAGAGCCGAGTAGCGTTGGTCTCGTACGAAGACAACATCACGTGTTCGAACAACACTGTCAGCCCCAGGAACCCATACACGGAAGATATTCGTTCCTTCGTATCCAACCAGCCATCCAGTAATCGAACGACCTTGACTCGAGCTTGTCACCTTTGGGCCACCTTGGTATACGGAATAGGGCTTTGGCACCGATAACGTCTATGTGTGCAAGAGACGGCTTCACCTTGCGTACATGTTCGTAGGGCGTCTTCTAGTCAAGAACCTCTGTTGGCAATCGATTGAGGATGTAAATAGCTGTTAGGCATAACTCGTTAGCTAGTTCCTTGGGCAAATTTGCTTCAATCCGCAAAGCTCTTGCCACAGTGATAATAAGGTTACTAGCCTTCTCAGGCAGGCCAGCCATCTCTTCTGCACTAACAGCACGTCGCTCAGCTGTGATACCCAGGTCTTGAAAGACCTCCTAGAGATCAGCATAACCCTTTTTGTTGTCACAGCGAACGTATACAACAATCGCGTCAAACTGGGTTAGGATAAGCGCTAGTATCTGTTGAACTGAGCGCGTTAGAGTCTCCTTCTTCTTATTACAAAGAGTCTTCCCTAAATAGTACCTGCTATGTTGACACACAGCGTGTAAGAGCCACTTGTCCCCGTTATAGCAAGCTTCACCCGTTTTCCTGAGTTGTACAAGGTTAATGCTGATACGTTTAAAGGGGCGTGTCGCAGGCTCGCGTTGAGGGCGTTGACTAATAATCTTAGAAAGCTTTGAGTTGATACACTTTTCACATTCCCTCTATTGCGGAGCTTGGGGGCCAGTAATGAGCCTGATACCATCCACTGCCTGCTCTAGGTGTTCAACCGCGCGTCGTCCTGCATGAGCTAGCATCTGATGAGCTTCTATAGGGGTGACTTGTAGAGGCTTGCGCTCTATACGGCTTAGCTTAGCTAACTTTAACTGAATTGTGAATATGTACAATTCTAATGCGTTCGGACGTGTTGCCTTGTTAGAGTCCATAACCCAATGGCTACCCTGCTTATCGAGTGTGCAGAATATGTCCATTAAAGCGCTCCTCAGATAGAGACAGCTACGTCCCAAGTCAAACTTAATACTAACTGCTTAACAGCGTAAGAGTGACACTACTAATGTGAAGAACGTAGGGATAAGTGCTACCCATGTCATAGTCACTCAACGTTCGCTAGTTGGAGTATTAACAAACAGCTTAACATTTCCCCACTTATGTATCTGCAGGGCTTGTGTGCCTGCTAGTAGGACATCATCTAGGGGTCCGTCTTGGATCTTCTCCTAAGTCTTTAGTCGGTGATTTGTGACATGTAGATTAGAGCTAGGATCCAGTATCCACTTGTTAATCAATGGCGGTGGAGGCTGTTGAACAGCAGCTGTCCTAAGTGGAGTAACAACCTGAGCTGCGTTCTGGCTGCCTTGCCAGTGCATAACTGCTCCTGTTGAGTTTTGAGCATTCGATAGAGGGTAACTAGTGTCTATTAAGAAATCATTCTTGTTGGCAGCAGCTGCCTTTTCACTAGCTTTCTTCTTAGCTCTAAACAGAGCTGCGCTTAAAGGGTTGCCTTTGCCTAGTTTCCTAACTCTGTCAAACTTGGCTAAGACAGCTAGGTCGGGCCTCCATCTAGTGGGTTGGAGAGAAGGCACTATATAGGAGCACTGCTTAAACAAGTGCTGTTCCCCGCAAATGCACATAACTGTACGTTTCTAGGTATTACTATTAGTATTTAGACTAGGGCGTCCTAAAACGGCGTATGTTCTAAGTGCTGACGCTACAGGGTTCAAGGTGCGTCAGAACCATTAATAGTTCTCTACTAGTGCAACAGGATCTATATACGGGGTTCCGTTTATCTCAGCTCGCGTAATCTCCTGAATTTTGTGCGTGACAAAGGACTCATTAATTCCCCTAATTGCTCAAAGAAAGTCCTGCTATGTCCAATAGTCCTAGACTTCAGGTAGTTTTAGTTTGATCATGTCGCGAAGGATAGTGATGTAGCTCTCATACCAAGCATCCATCTTCTGTCGTTGCGGAACCTTCTTAATCTTGTCGTACTGCTCGAGCAACTCATACTTGCGTTCTGCTACTGACATACAGAATATCTTCTTCAGTTGTATGAGTTGTTCGTAGGGTGTTTCAGCATCCTCAATAACTAGGATATGCCTGCTAGCGATCGTCCTTGCAATCTCCCGTGTCAGGTTATTGAGGGCGTTCTCCTTCTTCTGCTAGGCTACCAGCTTCGTTGCGTAGAACCCATGCCAGAAGGTGTAGTCCTCTCGTTCAGATTTCGTGAGTTTGTCTGGTTCAATATTATCGTCGCCCTAGATAATGCTTGAAGCTTTGTTAGGTGTGTTGTCCTTTTTAAATAAGCGTAGTAGTCGCTCCTTAGGTTTCTTATTGTAGATTTTCTTGACAGTATCTACTGTCAAATCTGGGTTACAATAGTCCCAGATCTTGTATGCCTCAGCGGTCCTCTTTCGTAGAAAGATCCACTTCGACCAATCGCTCAGCTTGTCAAGGATAATCGTCTCCTTAACGATCAGCTCGTCCTCTTTGTTGCTCATCATGGCAAACTAGAGCTCGTCGAGTTAATCTCCGTCGTGGAAAGCGTGTGTGTAGTAAGTAAGTAGAGTGTGAACTGCAGTCGAATTAAGCGTAGGCCGGGCTCATAACTGTGAGGGATAAGTAGGGTAGCAATTAGGAATGAGAGACTGAGTTGATTGTAACAAGCTGAACAGAGAAACTGCTTAAGTAGCAGAATCGTGATCAGCAACTAGTCTACATCAGGTTGGTGGTATCATGTGATATCGTACTCCACACTAACAGATGCTATCGGCGGTGGCTCCGTGCAATACATGCGTGATCTCAACTTCTTTAGCGTCTCACAACTCCAGGTTGAAGGCAAGAGCTTCATCTCACAGAACAAGAGGGATCATCATGCAATCAGAAAGCTGCTACTTCCAGCGTTCACGAGCAAGGCATTTGCGCATCATGAGGACATTGTGAACGACTGGCTGAAGAAGATGATGGCGAAGATTGAAGCCAAGCCCGACGAGGCCCTCAACTACGAGCGATTGTTCACTTGGTTTGCTTTCGACGTGATGGGCGTCCTGAGCTTCGGCGAGGACTTCGGATGCCTCGAGCATGATCGCAATCATCCGTACCTTCATGCGGCCGAGGTCGGCGCTCCCTTTTTATCAGTCATGCAGTGCATCCTCCGTTTCCGGATCACACGACCCCTCTACAATTTGGCCTTGATGCTTCCATGGATGGATTGGTGGAACAGCTTGCGGGAGGTGTCCGATGAGACGGCAGCAAAGTGGCTCCAGAAAGCCGAGGACGAAGTCCTTGAAGAGGACCGCGGTGACATTATGACCACCATTTACCAGGGTATGAAGGACAAGAAGGACCCCATCACTCGTATGCAGGCTCTTGACGTCGCGTCAATTCTCGTCCTTTCTGGTAGCGAGGCCACGCCCATCCTGATGACGGCAATGATGTGGAACATTCTTTCGGTACCGCGTGTCTACGAACGGGTAAAGCATGAGATCCGACACTCTGGCATTTTCAAGAGTCCAGCCGACATCACTGCGGCTAACAGTGACAAGATGAAGTACATGGACGCATGCAAGTATTTCTGTTGCACCATGTCATGCGTGGCCTTCATAAGACAATGTCATTGACAAGTACACAGGTATCCAGGAATCTTTGAGGACAGATACCCCTTTCGCCACGACGATTCCACGTGTTGTACCACCTGGTGGAGGTGTAATAGACGGATTCTGGTTGCCCGGCGGCGTAAGTCTTCACTTCCAATGCTCTGCATTGTTTCTGACCGCATCTGTATAGACCACATGTGGTGTACCTCACTATACCGCCGGACACTGGGAATACAACTTCTCTGACCCAGATCAATTCGTACCTGAGCGCTGGCTGCCCGACGAACGCGACGCGCGATATGCAAGCGACAAGAGGGATGCATTCAGACCATTTGCCAAGGGCAGCTTGGACTGCATCGGGAAGCGGTATGCTATTAGACCCCATTCTCGCTGGGTTCACATTTATAACTTCGCTGTGATTAGATTTGTCTACCACGAGGTGCGCATGGCCTTCGCCGCACTGTTCTGGAACTTTGACTTCGAGTTGGCGCCACAATCGGTTCGCTGGGACAAAGGTCACGTTGCCGAATACATTCAGATCATCCGGCAGAAGAGAGCTTTGTATGTGAAAGCTAAGCCTAGGGACTTCGCGGCCGAAGTCGCAGCTTGAGTGGAGCCGTATGTGGGAATGCCCGTTGGGTGAAGGAACATCCGAAGTATGGGTATAGCATTCGCCATAGTGATAGGTGCATGGAACACTCTTTTCAAGTCCTTTATAGCTTCATAGCTAGCTAGTACAGTATAACCTGAAGGCTATTCCTGCGTTATATCACGGCGCGCTATATAACAGGCGTAATGATATTAGCACACTTGTTAAAGTAGCTCATCACTGTTTGAAGTGTGGTGGTTTTTGTGAATCTGTCCTCACAGGCTTCTTAGTTCCCTCGAGCCTGTCCAAGTGGATTCCACTGCCCTGGGTTTTCCCACACATCAACCACGGTCCCTTGCCCGAGTGTTGGGGCATGCCAGCGGCTTCTAACAGAGCTGAAATAACTAGCGAGTGGTGTGATAGGAGAGAATCGTTTTTCCTTTTTGCGCTAGCGTACCAATAACGAATCTTCTGCCGTCGGTTTGATCTCCAGGAGACTTTTCGACCCAGCCGCGTCCGGTATACCTAAGTTTAACCACCCGCTTCCTCTAATGTTATTATAACTCCCTATGTGGCGTTAAATTAACAACCTAGGGGTTAGAACAACAAAGGCTTTTACTTTAAATAATATGATAAAAAAGCAAAGCCCCCTACTTAGTAATTAAAAAAAAGTATAAAAAGGTAATTATATAACTTTCTGTTTCTCTCCTAGGGTTAATCCGTAATGTTACGTAATCCTAGGCCAGCTGTTTAACTAACTACTATGTTACATAATTAATAATTTCTTTAATAATATTTTTTACTATAATAATAATAATAGTAGCTAACCTAACTATTTTATTAACTCTCTTCTATAGTAGATCTTCTTTTGCAACTAGTAAGCTATATTTTACCTCTCTCTAGGATCTTAGTATTATCTATCTCCCTATACTTCTATTACTACTACTTACTCTTACCCTTATTACTTAGTTATAGTCTCTTACCTTAATAGTACTCTAAATTATTACTACTATATTTATAAGCTTTTTACGCTATAGTTATACTTTTAAACTCTTATAGTTTTTAAGAAACTACTATATATTATTTAGTAGCTATTCTATACTTTTACTTTACTAGTCCTTATTTTTAAGCTTTTCTAGTAATGCTTTTACTTTATCCTATTATTATAGTATAAATACCTAACCTAATTCTTTATTTAGGTACTAAAAAAGTACTTTATACTCTAGAATTTAAAGGTATAAAACTAGCTAATAGGGCCTAAATAGCTAAGGCTAGGTATTATTAAAGATATAAAGATTAAGAGGCTTCTTTAATTACTCTACTTACTATATAAAATTACTAAATTTTTAAGAATTATTTTTAACTTTGCCTAGCTAATTCTCTATATACTCTTAAAACTCTACTATAGCTATATGTCAGATTCACTGTGCTTTCACAGTGTTTCTTAGTAATCCTTGATGGTTCAGATCAAAGGTGGTTGATTTTGATGATGGTTGAGATGATTGATTGTGGAGTGATCTCTGTCGGAGGAGCTGAGCTATCGTACGCAATATCTATCTAGCGCCAAGACACACTAGTACTAGTGCGGAGTAGTGTAACAGTAGTACGCCAGTCTCCTTCGTGTATTTCACAGTGATCTCACAGTGACATCACTGTGAGTCACACCAACTGTCGTTATAAGGAGACTATGTGATCGGACGCACGTGACTACTGGATTTCACAGTGAAATCACAGTGATTTCCAGTGACCTGATATCTGACACACCCCCTCAGCTTGGATCCTCAGAGGGCCAAGCTGAACTATCTCTTGCGCAGTCGTACTATTGCTTATAGTCCAAAAGCTTCCATCCTGTCTTCTAACTCGTCGAGGTCGACCTCTTGGTCGGTGATCCTTCCCCTGACGTCTTCAAGTCCTAGTTGATTCAAGAACTTGGTCCACTTGGCGGCTGGCAGAGCCTTGGTAAGACCATCTGCTGCCATTTCTTCTGATTGTTGGTACTGGACTTTGATAGCTCCACGTACTACTTCTTGTCGAAGCCAATAATTGTGGATGTCGACATGCCTGAGCTTGGTTTGCAATTTGGCGATTTCCTCAGTAACAAGTCGAATGGTTTGTTGGTTGTCGCAATTGATAGTGATTGTTGATGGCGACAGTTTGATCTTAAGTTCATCGATCAACCGAGCTGTAAACAGTGCCTCCTTTGCAACTTGTGAAAGTGCCAGCAACTCAGCTTCAGTCGTCGAAGTGGTGACGGTGTCCTGTTTGTTTGCCTTCCAGGCGACAAGGCCACCAAACAATTTGATAATGTACCCCTGTGAGCTCTTTCTATCAAGGGTGTTGTCTGCGAACGACGCGTCGCTAGCAACCTCGTAGGTGTCTGCTCCTCCAAATCGTAGCCCTAATGATCGGGTGGAGGATAAGTATAGCAGTACGCGGTCGGCGGCGTTGTGATGGTCGTCGCTGGGGTTTGAAAGGAAGCGCGATAATCGGGAGCTTGCAAAAGCTATGTCCGGGCGCGTGGTTACTGCAGCGTAGAGGATTGATCCCACCTTCCGCTGGTACCGATTGATCTCTGCCATTGTGGCGAGTCCTTCTTGAGGTAACAGTTCGACTGCTGACATTGGGGTATCGTGTTTGAGGTCGCGTTGGTCGATTAGACGACTGATCTTGTCCACGTAGGACCTCTGTGATAACCAGAGTTGCCTGTTGGCACGGTCTCTGACGACTTCAATGCCTAGGAACCACTGTAGATCGTTACCACCAGTCAGGGTGAACTTTGTACCTATCTTTTTCATCACTGCATCGGCAGCGTGCTTTTGATCTTTCGAGTATGCGACGACAAGGTCGTCTACATAGAAGAAGATGATGATGCTGTCTTTGATCATACAGCAAGGTTCGTGCGGGACTGCGGTAAAACCGAGATCCTTGAGCGCACTGGTGAATTCTCTCTGCCACAACAGTGGTGAGATGCGTAAACCATACAGTGCCTTGCGCAGCTGTAGGATAGTGCCTCTTTGGGTATAACCTCGGGGCATCCGCATGTAGATTTCTCTGTCCAGGTTCGCGTGGACGAAGGCGTTGGTAACGTCGTACTGGCTTAGCTCTAGGTCAAACCGAGCCGCTGTTGACATGAGCAGGCGAAATGATCTACCTGCGAGTGTTGCGGCATAGGTATCCTGTGTAGTGAGATGGCGTTGTTGATCTCCGCGCACTACCAGCCTTGCCTTGCACTTCTGTAATCTGTGATGTTTATCAAGTTTTTAGGTATATACCCACATACAGTCGAGAATCTAGTGACCGCGTGATCGCACTAAGGCTGCGGACACCTCGCTCCAAGACCTCATTTCTTTGTGACTTTGTAGATAGGATTGCTCAGCATCCTTCCACATCTCGAATAGAGGGTGATCGTCTATTCGTGTTCTGCAAGATAGAGGTTCCGGCAATTGACTTCGGTGGGGTTTCTTGCCTGCTGCGAGCATGCGTGTGAATTGAGCTTTGTCGAGCGGCTTCCCCTTGTATTTGCCTCTACTTCCTGCGAGTGTACCTGCAAGGAAGGCGGCTGCCCATGGCACAGCGCGTTGATCTGGCTGTGGTGTTCCTATGGGTAATTTTTCAATTTGGTCCTGTTCGAAACTCACCATTGATTGGGCAAGCAGTGCGACAGGCGGAGGTGTCTCCGGTGGTGTTGGGTAGGTGTAATTGATCTTCCTCCCTTGATAGTACCCTGGAGCACCCTCGTCCTCCTCGTGAGAGTCAATGATCGACTCATCCTCGTAGAAAGACTCCGTATTTTTATGTTCCGGTGGTGAGGGCGGTAGCTCCACTATTCGGGTCCATGCAGCAATCTCTTCAGTAGTGCTGTGCATGAGGTTGTCTAACAGGTCTTCTTGTTTACCTGAGAACACTTGATTTTCGTCGAAGATAACGTCGCGTGTGCTGATAACTTTGTTGAGTGGAGGTATCCATACTCTCCAGATATTTGTTGATCGATAGCCCACTAGGTAACCAACCCATGCCTTTGGGTCGAGCCTTTGGAGCTTGCTCTTGCCGCGTTTTGTATCGTCGGTCAAGGCAAAAGCTTTACAGCCGTAGGCTCTGAGGTGAGCCTGGTTTGGTTTCTTCGGTTGGGTGACGATGCCGTTTTGGTAGGCAACTGTTGTAAAAAATACTTCGTGTGGTGATCGCCATTGATTGGCGTAGTTTGGAGTTCGATTGTACAGGTATACGGCCGCTCGTGTGATCTCTGGCCATAGTGTCCAGGGAAGGTTGGCGTCAAGTCGCATTGCACGGCTCTTCTCCTTGATTACACCCCCTGAGCGTTCAGCCCCTCCATTTTGAGCTTGGGTATTAGGTGCTGAAGGCTCAATAACAATCCCTTCATTGATACACCACCTGTTAACGTCTTGTTTGACTGAGAAGATCTCATTGTCAGATTCAATGACCTTGACAGTTACCTTGAACTGTACTCTCATGAATAGTACAAATTCCTTCAGCAGCCTGATGATCGTACGTGCTGGTCGATTATCTTTGAAGTAGAAGTCCCAAGCTATGCCTGAGAAGCGATCGGTGATGAGCATCATACTCTTTTCGCCGGTCGAGCTCTTGTCTTCGAAGTCGTGAAAGTCTATAGCGACTCTCTCTCCTGGGCCATCGTTGATTTGTCTAGCCTGACGTCTGATTTGTCGCCTGAGCTTTGATCTGCCGCAAGCGTCGCATTGGACCGTGGTCAACCCTTTGATACGTACCCCTTCACTGTGATTCACTGTGTGCTCCAGTGCCTGAGGGCCTGGGTGGCCTAGTCGTTTGTGCCATGTGATGGCGTTCGCCTTCTGCGCTCGTCGTGCGGTGCGCGAGGTAAATTTGTGTGTAGCGTACATACTATTGATCGTGGTACAAGTTAATTTTGATGTTGGTATGAACTCCAGTACCCATTGATCGTAGATTTCTTGGAGTTCGGCCAGGATCGTATTGTCTTGTCTCCTGATTGTTGTTGGGTCTAACTTGGTGTCCCACCAGAGGCCTTGCCTTCGGAGTAATCGGAAGGACACTAGGTTGCAAAGTAGACCAGGACAGTAGGCGACGTTGTCTAACCTTACTGAGCAATTTCCTTCCTTACTCTTGACGTGAAGATGGACACTCCCATATCCCCTTATCCATACTCGTGATAATCCCGCCCATACAAAGTCTCCTGGCGACAGTGGTCGCCATGAGACGAAGCGATCAATGTCATTGAAGATATGGCAGGTTGTGCCAGAATCAAAGATCGCGGAGTCACGTAGTAGGTATGTGTTCAGGTCTAAGTAGTAGGAGGCTGCGATAGCATTAAAGCTCGCTGAGAGGACAGTGATCTGTCTGCCATCTAGTCATTCATCGTCAGTAATCTCAGTGATTCGAGTTAGAGTAGGGGTCTTTAATTGTTTGATCTTTGGTGTCTGTAACTTTTAACGCTTTACAGATCTCATGCGCTCCATAAGCACAGGGTCATTCTCCAACCTGTATATCATAACCGCCTCCATAGCAGGCTTTAGTTTAAACCATTCAGGTCGTTTGTTAGGGAATGCGTAAAAGCAGTCTTTCAGACTATAGCGTTGTTCACAAGCAGGGCACTTAGGATTTAATCCCTCTTGGCCTCCAACTGCCGTTAGCTCATCGTCGGTGACTCGTACGGACTGCTTAGTTTTGGCTTTAGGGCCAGCTTTATTGGCGCGTGATCTGCCTCGCTTGGGTGATGCTGCTTCATCCACAGGTTGGGCGTCCCCAGCTGCGGCCTAGGTGGTTACACCACCGTCAGCGAGAGATGGTCCTGCAACAGCAAAGGCGCCCCTTTGTTTACCCTTAATCAGGTGCTGCATTACCATTTGTTCTCGGAAGAGTTTCACCATCTCTTTTCTATTAACGGTCTCGTCCTTACTTCCGTGTTGCAGGAAGGTCGTAACCCATTAGGATGCGACATTAGTAACCGCTTTCATGAAATCTTATTTAACTGAGTCTAGCTCCCAAAGCTCTGACACACGATTGTACTCAGCTTCTGTAGCCGCATAATCGTACTCAGCGAGCCAGGTGTACCATAAACCGACTGATCTCATTAGTTTAAGAGCGTCTTAGTACCTAATCCTTGCTCTTCTTTGTTCATCGTGTTGGTCAACCCCAACCGTTTTCGTGAGGTTCTTGATCCATTGTTTAATTGATTCACCTAGGGTGCAGCAATTGGACTGTAAATGTGCCGAGGTGGTGGTTTGAATGAGAATACCATTATCTAGGTTCTCCCTTCTCCTGTTCGTACTTTCGATCCAGGAGCTTGTAGATTTCGAGTTGATTCTTATAGAAATCGGTATCGATTTTGTACGCCTTTTCGCCAGCCGGCGATAGGTGCGACGGTAGCGATGGACGGGCGTTGTTGATGTTTCCGTTGACGAAAGCGGGAGCCGGTTGATAGGCACCAATATTCGGTGCGACTGGCATAACCGGTTCTGCCATCGGTTCATTGTCGAGGGATGGGTCAATAAGATCCCATGCTTTTAACGACTGGGCTCGGGCTTTGATTTGCCTTAGCCATGGTGTGTAGTTCGAGTAATCGGTTAGGATCACTGTGGGATCCCTAAGTGTCGATAGAGACATGATTTTTGGTTTGATTGAGGCAGTGAGACTCTTAATTGTCAGATTCACTGTGCTTTCACAGTGTTTCTTAGTAATCCTTGATGGTTCAGATGAAAGGTGGTTGATTTTGATGATGGTTGAGATGATTGATTGTGGAGTGATCTCTGTCGGAGGAGCTGAGCTATCGTACGCAATATCTATCTAGCGCCAAGACACACTAGTACTAGTGCGGAGTAGTGTAACAGTAGTACGCCAGTCTCCTTCGTGTATTTCACAGTGATCTCACAGTGACATCACTGTGAGTCACACCAACTGTCGTTATAAGGAGACTATGTGATCGGACGCACGTGACTACTGGATTTCACAGTGAAATCACAGTGATTTCCAGTGACCTGATATCTGACACTATACTACTCTATACAAAAAAAGTAGTATAGTTAGGCTAATAGAATATTATTATACGGCTAAATATAATAGATAAAAAGCTAAATATAAAAAATAGTAGTAGTAGTTATATATTAAAAATAAAGATATAGTATACTAGACATTACTAATATTATAAGAGTAGGTAGACTTAATATACTATATATATAGTAAACTATAGTTATACTACTACTAGATTATAAATATAATAACTAAACTATAGTTAAGCGTTCTATTACCTATACTACTTTTATAGTTACAACTCTATATAGGTCTACTATAGCTTTTTAATAGTCTACTAGTTAAGAGATAATATATAACTTAGTTATACTAAATTGTAGTATATCTATTAACTACTATTAATAATACTACTATAAAGAAAATTAATAATAAAATTATTCTTATTTTATATATATTTTATTACTACTACTATGTGCTAGACACTAGATTTTAGTGCCTTCTATTTTACTCCTCTCTATATATAGTGTAGATTTATCCGTAGTTATAATCTCTATATAATAAAGATATTTAATATAACTTGCTATAACTCTTTTCTAGGGTTAATTTATAATATTAAATAATTCTAGACTAGCTATTTAACTAACTACTATATATTATGTCCTATTTTTATAACTACCTTTTTACGTTTTTTTAAATTACTAAGCAGGAGACTCTACTTTTTTTATTATATTATTTAAGATAAAAGCCTTTATTATTCTACCTCTAGATAGATTTAATTAACGCTATATATAATATATATAGTGTTAAATTAACTACCTAGGGGTAGTATAATAAAGACTTTTATTTTAAATAACATAATAAAAAAAGTAGAGCTTTTTACTTAGTAATTAAAAAGAGTGTAAAAAGATAATATGGTTTTCTTTTAGGAGTATTTAGGAGTAAGAGGATTTCTAATAAAAATATTATAATAATAGTAGTTATGTCTTCTACTATTATTAATATAGAAAAGTGTTCTAAGATAGTATTAATAAAAAGGGGTTAGCGTATTATAAGCGAGCTTAGTAGGCTTAGCGTATCTACTTTAACTTAAAAAAAATCTATACATAAAATATAGTTAGGCTATAATACTATACTTAGGCTAGCAAATAAGTATAGGTTAGGTTGGGGTTAGGGTCTTATATAAGTAGGGTTAGATTAGGATTAGAGTATATTATATAAGACCTTAATCCCAACCTAACCCTACTTATATAAGACTCTAACTCTACTTATATAAGACCTTAACTCTACTTACGTAAGACTCTACCCTAACCTAACCTATAGAGTACCTATTTTAGTCTATAATAAATAGCTGTTATAATTAATTAAAATATATTTTAAACTATATTAAATTAAGCTAGGGTCTTACGTAATTAGGGTAGGTATAGGTTAGGTTAGGTTTAGAGTCTTACGTAATTAACCTAACCTATACCTAAGGTCTATACGACCTAACCTAACCTATATCTAGAGTCTATGCGATTTCAACCTAACTATATACCTAAGCTGGGTACTCTAAACCTATTTACTAGCCTAGCTATACTATAGTTTAGAGTAGAGAAGATAAGAAAGTATATTACACTATTATCTCCCTCTATTATTATTTTTAAAAATTACTAGTAATAGCCATTTTATTAGTAGATTTATATACTAATACTCTATTTTTATATTAAAGTTAACCTTTTTAAAGAGAACTCTACTACTATTATATTTTCTACTATTTACCTAAACTCTAATACTAAAGACGCTATTATTACTACCTAAAAGTATACTTTTTATTTATTTAAAGTTACTAGGCCTATACTAAAGTACTACTTTGTTTAAAAAAATTTTAATAGATTAAAGTAAAAAAAGGTATACTTTAGCCTATATAAGGTAGTTCTAGTATACTAGTTAGACTAGTAATATATTAGTAACTATAGGCGCTATAATAGACGCGCAAAGTTCTTACTATAGATTTTTATATTATTACTAATTAGAAAGGCAGCAATAAATAGCAGCAAAATTAAAGAGAAAAAAAAAGTTATTTATTAATAAGTTGCTAGAGAAGGAGAGTATTACGTAGATGTGTTAAATTCTTATAGTTATAGTGTTAAATAGTAAGTATAATACGTAAGTGTACTAGAGTAGTAGCGCACTTATAGTGTAATTACTAATAATAGTAATAATAGAGTAAGAATTAGTATACTATACACGCTTTAAGTAAATTAATAATATTAGAGCGCTTATAAACTATAAAGTAAGTGTATAGTTTATAAACTATTATAAACTATTATAAACTATTATAAACTATTATAAACTATTATAAACTATTATAAACTATTATAAACTAGTATAAACTATTATAAACTAGTATAAACTATTATAAACTAGTATAAACTATTATAAACTATTATTGTTAGATAGGCTCTCACTAGTGAAAGGAAAGGAACTGAAAACGGATTACATTCCAAGATTGATTATGATTCTTGTCTTCGTGTGGATGCTACAGAGGTGTACATGCTCTTGTCCAAGTAGGACCGAAGTAGGATTGAGGCGGTCTATTGGGCATTGTTGGGCAGCCAATGTATCTACTAATGCCGATAATCTAACACTAGAAATCTTTTCTTTCTAGATAGCTTAGTAGTAACTGTGTGTGTCTATATTAACTGTGTGTAAAGCATTAAACATTAAAGCCTGTTGGCCTCTGTACCCAGCCCTCAACTCGGACTGTCAACTCATTCCTGTTAATAAGGTGCTCAAGGGCGCGGTTTGGTGATGCCTTAGTGAAAGCGTCCGCAGGATTGTCTTCACCATTAATCCAGCGGATCTTAGTGATCTCGCGACGCTCATATGACTGGCGCAACGCCATAATGTCGATCATAAGGCGCTTTTCCTTTATTGTCCCAAGCTTCACTAGACACTCGTACAGCGAGTACAAATCTGTGCAGATAACCAAGGGAATTGCAGGTAGTCCAAGGCGTTCTATGATCATCCTCAAGGTGGTTGTAATAGCGATGCCGATGTCAAAACTGTTAACTATGCTATAGATTTCTGAGGCCAGTACGCTTCGTGTGACGCGTTTGCATTTTGTAGAGCTGTAGTGGATTATATTGCTATAGATTATAAAGGTGTTATTAATGTCTGTAGACTCATTAACAAGTATTAATACAAAGCCCAGCTGCGAACTGAGGTCCTTGTTGTTGGCAAATGAGCCGTCTACAAAGACTATTAACTTGGCATTGATAAGGTTAACGGGTACGTAGCGCAGACCGCGGTCGAGGTTCTCTATCTGCCATTTAAGGCGCTTGTTGAGCGCCCTGATGTCCTTATCCGAAGGTTGCTGCGCTTGCGCGGCTACGGACAAATCGAAAGAAGCCTCTGGTTGGCACGTTGAGGCGATGTACGCCCCGCGGGCGCGCTGTTCTGTGTACTGTTGCGCGCGATCGTGCGCCTTAATGTCCACAAGCTTAATCTTTCCTCCTTGTCCCTTCTGCTTAAGGTTTAAGATTGCTTTGCTATTTTCTATTGTAAGTGTGTAACTGTTAAAGTCTAGTTGCACGTCTAGCGTTAGGATAGTCTTTAGCTTTAATTAGAACTGTGCGTCCTTGAGCTTTTTCTCTTCGAGCGACAAGAATGCGGCTGTCCTAAGTATAAGGGTATCGTCAGTCTGCATACCGACAAGTCCAAAGGCGTCTGCGTCCCCGTTTGTGACCAACAAGCAAGGGTCGTACGTTGATGTGGACATGTCCAATTCCTTACGGTGATGTCCGTGGTACGTTGTCCACCAATGAACCCCTGCCTCCGCGATCCCATACAGCGGTTTGATCACGTGAAGCAGCGTGCCTTCTGGATATTTTGACACTAGTTCTAAGGGGAGATGTGCAAGAATCGTCCTCTGGAGATTTGTCTGCGCTTGAGGGTATGCCTGCGTTATATCGCGCAGCTCAACAGTCATCTCACGTTGTACAAGTACGGGCGCCAGGGCCATAATCAGACGCTGGCTACAGCGTTGAATAGTTGGAGACTGTGTTAAGATAGCTTCCTTGTCGTGGTCCTGGTAGCCTTGGATGACTAGACGGGATTTCTCGTAGGGCTTAGTTGTTTTTCCTTTGACCTCTCGTACAAGGCGCGATTTGAAAATTCGGATCCCGCCGTGCAATTCCTTATCGTACAGTTCAAACTCGAACACTCCACGGCCTACGAGGTCACTAATCTCTTGATCGTCGGACGCCTCAAAGGGTGCGCCTGGGGTCGTGATGACCCCATCATTGCGTAGCTTGATCGCTAGCTCATAGTCGGCCTCCTCCTTCTTCGTCATATACACATTCGCCTTGCGCTTGTTTTTCAATCCTAGAGGACGGCCTCTCTTGCGCAGTTGCGCTGCCATAGGTACTTCCACATCTACAGGTGGCTCATACAGTGCGTGTGGCGCATTAGGGTCGCTCTAGAGGTGGTCTGGTCTATAGTATGGCTTGACAACAGTTGATCTAAATATTGTTAGACTATTAACCATGTCAACAGTGACGTTGTGGCCATCTATGCTGGCGATTTTATACAAGCTGTTCCAGCTATTACTTTCTCTCCAAATTAAAACCTCGCTTTATAGCGGGAGTGCGAGTACGTCTTCAGTAGCAGGTCCGTTCCGGGTGTTTAGGGCGTCCGCGACCTGGCGCTCTGCGGCGATCTTGCGCAGGGCTTTCGTCGCCTTTTGAATGGCCTCGCTGCGCTTGACCATTGACAGTGACGGCGGTGACTCCGTCGTCATACGTGGGTACGCCCCAAAGACCAGCAGAGTCGGGACTAGCCCGTCAGGGCCGGCCGTATCGTTGACGGCTTTCACAGCCATCTAGAGGATCGCTTCGTCGGACATAGTGCTGGCGAGCTCGACATAGAGTATATCCCATGCGCGGCGTAGGGGCGCATAATACCTCTCAGTCTTGCCTATAGACCAGTACGCCTCCGTAGGCACTTGTTTACACGTTACTCCTATAATCTTTGCCTTAGCGCAGAACTCTACACTCGCGAAGTTAGTGCCTGCATCGTATGTAATGATATCTAGTAGGCCTTAGTAGGTGTTAATCCATAACATCCATAGTGCCTTCCACGTCTCCTTAGCCAAAATAGCGCTGAGGAACTTCGCGCCTTAAAACGCAGTAGACGCATCGACCACGTGCAGTATAGGCTTGTTGCCTAGGTATATCATGTCAACAAGGATTTCGTAATTGAAGTAGCAGTCGTCCTTAAGGGTGAACTTAAATCGGCGCAGCGCGGAGCTATTTAGTTGACAATAATAACAGAACTTCATAATTTTCTTAAGAGTTCTTTCTTCAAAGTCGTTGTAACCAGCGTTCTTTAATAGCTTGACAAGTCGTATAATAGCTAGGTGCCCAAACCAGCGATGCAGCCGTCTTAACTCAGTCTCTGTCAGAAACATCGTTGCGCGCTCTCTCTTGTTAAGATGGAACCACAGATGTCCCCATTTGCGGATCACTGGGGTGCGGTGTTCTCCTTGTACGAGCTCATCCGTGGTGTTGTTGAAATAGACATTCAACCTGTCCATATCCGCAAGGCACAGCAGGAACAGTGTGGGCGCTTCAAGCACCTCGAAATCGATTTTCCCGATCTCCATAGAGACCTGCGCGGTGCCGATAGACACGGTAACACAGCCCTTACCGAATTTAATAGACGCTTTTCCTGCCATAAATATGTCTATTGTGACCGTTAGGTCTTCTTATGTCAGCGCGAGGTATTGTTCCCTGCCAACCGTAGATACATTAGCGGCGCCAGTATTAGGTAGGATTCCCTGGTACACAGATCGCGCGTATCAGTCCTCAATAAGAAACTGCAACACTAGCGTTAACAGTGCACGTCTGCTGTAAATATCGTTGCTAGAGATATAGTACAGGAATGCTTAATCTGCAAGGCATTATTCCTTAAAGAATTATTGTTCAACGTACGCAGCTGTGACGCTATTGTCGTCGTCCTCGTCCTCATAGGCTTCCTCTTCTCTCCAGCCTTCTTAGTTGTACTAGGTCGCGTGTTCAATTCCTTCATACTCCGCGAGGTACACAGAGAAGTCTGCGGGCGGTTGTGTGTCCGCAAAGTGATATGCGGAAAAAAACTGCGCGCGGGCGGCCTTGTGTTCTTCGTCCGTATAGTTAGTCGACCAGCAGCCTTCCTTCTAGCAGATAAAACACTTCTTCTTTTAGCGTGGCGTAAATCCACGTGCGCTGTCATAGCTATTAAAGCGCTAACTACCTCTGTTGCTTGCTTAGCCTCCTCAGAATCCACCGCTAAATCCACCTCCGCCTCTAAATCCTCATCTGAATCCTCCTCTAAATCCCCCTCGATCTCTTCCATTGCCGTTGTAGCGGCGGTCTAGGTAGTACTGGTCCTCCGTAACCGTCTTGCTCCCTATTAGCATTTGTGTCGTGTGCTAACGTGCAAGGTGCGTCTTAATTGCAGACCATAAGTCTAAAAAGAGCCCTTCGCAGATTAGGGCTGGCTTAAACAGTGCCATTTCAAGTTCAGGAACTCCACGGCACGCATTAATAACCGTCGTACGCAAAGCATCCTCGCCTTCAAAGTTCTTCCCAAGCGCGCGTTAGCACAGCTGCAGCTTATCCAGCAGGATCTGCAACACCTCGTGTAGGCCCTTTTTAGGGTTCTCTATTCGTGTGCAAGCAAAGCTTGTAGTAGTCCAGTCCGTGTAGTAATGCTAATGGTGGACGTCATAGTCAAAATGGTTCTTAATCGCCATGTACGCACTGGCGAAGCTGTCGTCCCTCTGTACGACCTAGATGTAGAACATCTCTGCGCGTCCAGTGAGAATACAAGGAAACACCGCATGAAACTCTTCCTCTTTAATGTCAACCTGCCAACAGATGCTAAAGAAGATCTTGATCTCGTCATCCAGGAGATCGTACGCGTCCCCTGTATACTTCTTGCTGTTGTCCTAGATCTTTAAGAATTGCGTGATCGTGCTGGCGTTAAGCCTGTCGTTGCGTGACCATCGTGGTGGCAGCGTCTTGTACGGGTTGTAGGGAAGTTTAGGCGGTCTGTCGGGTATGCCAATTGTCAGCTGCTGCGGAAATGGCGTGATTTCGCGATACGCGGTCGCTAGTGGTTGTGTGTGAGTTTAGGGTCGCCATTGTTGTGATTAGTCGCCTTGTGCCCACTGTTGTTGAGGTTGATATCCTCCAAGCGCATCGCTTATATACGGCGACTCCGGACCATTAGGGCTCTGGTGTACCAGTTGTGGCTCCTGGCTTCGAGCGCCTTGTCTTGCTTCGTACTACTCGCCTTGTTGCAAGCCCTGCAAGACCTGCCACAACGGCGGTGGCTGCATGTGCGATTGCGGTTGCCGTGTACCAGCTAGTGGGCTAGCCTGCTGTAGTTGTTCGGCCTCGGGGGCTATCCGTTGCGTGTTCCTTTGGCGTTCGTACGCTCTAGACCAGTAGTCGAACTTCATCGCTTGAAACTCCGCAGGGTCCCATTCGGGGGGGTTTTCCATAGCCAGTGTCTTGTATAGGGAATCTACTACCCTAGCGCAGTTGTTGCCAGTGTAAACTCCCCTATTTCGCAGCACAGTCTTAAGAGACTTTAGAGTATTTCGCTCAACCTTAAGGAACAGGTCTCTTATCCATCCTTTAAAGTCCACTTTGTAATCGTTAAAAAGCTCATTATCCTAGACCATTGCCACGTTATAGTTGTAGACCATCTTAGCAACCCAAGTTGTCGTGTGCGTCTCGTTTGCATCCGCTAGTACAGGTACATCCTAGAGAGATATATTAATAACATCGAGCGCGACTATATATAGACAGTCTCTTATAAGATGCTTAGCAGTAAACTTAGCCTAAAGGGAAGGAGCTTCCTCGCGTTCGCTTGTGCCGTGCTCTAATAGTTCGTTAAGCAGCTAATTCTAAGCATCTACTGTATCCGCGGCGCTTATATCACTTTAGTTGTCCACTATCGTGCTGACGTGTGTTGACGCGTTGTTGGTGTTATCTTGCTAGTTAGTCGTTTCCAGCACTTGTTGTGGTCGTACGTAATTAGGTCGTCTAGAGACGCTCGTACTAAATCAGTATGCGTTGCTAACGCGCTCTATGTCCGCGGATCGGCCTAAACCAGCAGCTTAGAGGGAGGTTAAGAGTGCTTCATATTATCTCTGCCTCGCTCTGTTCTTAGCACATATGTCTTGTCCCGAGATTTCTCACATTAGGGTGTCGACAGTCTGTCTCTTCTACCTTGCTGTCTGTAATCGCCTCAAGCAATCACTAATTAGTGTTAGATAGGCTCTCACTAGTGAAAGGAAAGGAACTAAAAACAGATTACATTCCAAGATTGATTATAATTCTTATCTTCGTGTGGATGCTACAGAGGTGTACATGCTCTTGTCTAAGTAGGACCGAAGTAGGATCGAGGCGGTCTATTGGGCATCGTTGGGCAGCCAATGTATCTACCAATGCCGATGATCCGACAATTATAAACTATTATAAACTATTATTATATTTGTAAAGACTTAGTAGACTATATTTTTAGGCTCTAGACTAGAGCAGCCTTTCTATTCTAACCTACGCAGGCTTAAATTATAAAAAATATTGAATGGGTACTCTGTAGCTAGCTATACAGACATCGAATTCTAATACTCTGCATTGGCAAGTGTGGAGGGTGCACGGGATAATCGTACGAGGAAAGGAAATAACATAACAGAACGACTTTGGTATTGATTGCTTGTCTCTAGAGAGGGTGCGGATAGAAAGAAAAAGATCCTACGGCGCACAGGCCGTGGCGCACGGGCATCACGTGATCCCCACGTGATTCCATCGTGCGGCAATATTGAAACCTTAATACCCTTAGGTGCCCTTGCCTATACGGTGTACGGACAAAAAATGTATTAAAAAAGGTAATTAACACTAAATAAACACTACGACTAAAAGGTAATATATTATATAATTAATAATTTCTTTAATAATATTATATACTAATATACTCCCTTCTAAATAGAAGTATAAACTATTTCTACTTATTAGTTTCTAAGTAGCCCTACTACGTTTAATTACTACGTTTTTTTATTATATTATAGCGCCTATATAATATTATATAATATTATGTGTATACTGAGCCCTAGAACTAGAGTATATTAAAGTTTTTCTAATACCTCCCCTAGCTTCTAAGATAACCTATAATAATAACACTCTACTTGCCTATCTACTATATTACTAGATAATTATTATCTACCTTTTAATCTTTTACTATATTACTAGATAATTAACTACTTAGAATCTCTACTTTACTCTACTACTATAATATATAAAAAATTATATACGCGCTTTCTGCTTCTAATACTAAATAGTACTCTAATACTTTACTAGTTTTACTCTACCTATTATTTATAAAAGTCCTATAGTATAAGTGTGTATTCATACATTTACTATATCTCTATTATTTATTTCTAGTAGGATCTATTAATATAATAGCCTTTTAGGTTCTTTAGATTAAATAGAAATATCTTATATTTTATATATCTCTAATAGACTTTAGTAAATCTAGTCTATTACTTTTTAAAATAGCTCTAGTTTAGTTTATCTATAATATAGCTAAAAGCTAGATTGCTAAAATAGTAAAGAGAGAGCTATAAGTTAAAATTTATAGTTTCTAAAGTATCTAGATATTTACTAATACTATAATAAAATAAACTAGCTATAGTAATTTATTTGCTATATAACTTATATTATATTACTATACTATTAGTAATATTAGAAGGCGTTTAACCTTTATAATACTAACCTTAGGTATTTAAGTTATTATAATCTTTTTTATTATTATTCTTCTTATTATTAAAGATCTTTATTATGTGAAGATTCTAACTAAGGTTAAGTCTGCACTATACACAAAGAGAAGTAAAACAAAAGGCACTAAAATCTAGTATCTAGCACATAGTAGTAATAATAAAATATATATAAAATAATAATAATTTTATTATTAACTTTCTTTATAGTAGTATTATTAATAGTAGTCTATAAATAGTCTACTATCTAGTATAACTAAGTTATATATTATCTCCTAGCTAGTAGACTATTAGAAAGCTATAGTAAACCTATATAGAGTTGTAACTATAAGAGTAGCATAGATAATAAAACGCTTAACTATAGTTTAGTTATTACACTTACGACTTAGTAGTAGTATAACTATAGTTTACTATACGTATAGCGTATAAAGTCTGCCTCTTATAATATTAGAGATAGCTTGAATACTAAATCTTTATCTCTTTATTTATTATATCTAGCGATATAATAACTTTTTAGCAATCTAATATTGCGTCTAAATCTAATACCTATAGTAATATAACTATTATTAAATTTAGTTAGAATATAAACAACAGGCTAGGCAAAGTTAAGAATAATTTTTAGAAATTTAGTAACCTTAGGCAACTAGAAGGATTATTAAAGGGGCCTCTAGAGCTTATCTTTAAGTACCTTCTTAGTAATATCTTTAGGCTAATTTGTTACGCCTTATACCTTTAGATCCTAAAGTGTAAGACACTTCTTTAGTATCTAGATATTAGCAAAGATATAGCCTTTATAACGTAATAATAGTATAACGCAGAGATTATAGTATAGAAGCTTAAAAATATAACTAAAAACAAAGGTAATAAGGACTATAAGGGTATAGACTAAAGTAAAGAAAAGAAAGAGTTTATTATAATATATAAAACGCTAGAGGCATAGTAGTAGTATAAGAAGCTTATTAAGGTAGTGGCAATTATTTAGGTTACTATTAAGGCAAAAGACTATAAGTAATAAGAGTAAGGGTAAACAGTAGTAGTGGAAGAATAGGGGAGATAGGCAATAGCGGCGAGGTCCTAGGTAGTAGTATACAGCTTGCTAGTTGCGAGGAGAGATCTACTATAGAAAAGTAATAAAATAGTTAGGTTAGTTACTATTATAATTGTTATTGTTATTATTGCTATAAAAAATATTATTAAAGAAATTATTAATTATATAATATATCGGTTAGTTAAATAGCCAGCCTAGAATTATATAATATTACAGATTAACTCTAGAGGAGAAATTCTTTGTAATATATACATATTTCTGTGTTAATAATAGTAGAAGAGATAACTACCATTATTATAATATTTTTATTAGAAAACCTCTTAGTTGTAAAAAAAACCCATATATATATATATAGGCGCATAACTACTTACCCTATAAAAAGTGTATTATTTAGTTAAGAGAAGGCTATTATAGATAGTAATAATATACTCTATATATATAGTATTAAATTAACTACCTAGGGGTCGCACAATAAAGGCTTTTATCTTAAATAACATAATAAAAAAGCAGAGCCCCCTGCTTAGTAATTAAAAAGAGCCTTAATACTCTATATATAAGGATAGATAAATACTTAATTTAGTTATAGATTTTATATTATATATATAGGCAACTATAACGTACTTTGCACTCGAGTCGGACACTCCATCGAGTCGGACACTTTGCCAAGACCCCACCAAAACGTACTATTAGCAATAGTATAACGCGATGCCTTAACCATATAATAAACTACCAGCGTTAAAAGAAGCGCGTATACAGCTTGCGATCCAGGCTATTAAACAAGACGCGACACTCTCTTAGCGACGCGCTGCAGCTATCTATAACGTCTCTCGAAGTACACTTAGCAACTAACGCGCTAGAAAGACGTTTAGACGCGACTGCGCACCCAACAAAATAAGACTTACTATAAGAAAGGAGCAGGCGATTATAGAGCATATACTCGACCTAGACGCGCGAGGATTTCCGCCTTAGCTCGATGCTATAAAAGATATAGCTGATTCTTCACTGGCTGCACGCCACTACGAGCCAGTTAGCCAGAGGTAG
Source organism: Laburnicola sp. JP_R_19 (assembly GCA_031010545.1). Taxonomy (NCBI): domain Eukaryota; kingdom Fungi; phylum Ascomycota; class Dothideomycetes; order Pleosporales; family Didymosphaeriaceae; genus Laburnicola; species Laburnicola sp. JP_R_19. Next base: position 888,461 of record VOIT01000046.1, read on the forward strand.
CCTTATGACTTTGTTAAGCGCCAGCTAGAGCTTAAAGTCAAGTTCAATCGAAAGTATAACTACAAGAGAGCTCTCCAGGAGGATCCTAAGGTAATACAAGACTAGTTCCAGCTTGTAGAGAACATAAAGGCTAAACATAGTATCCTGGACAAGGACACCTACAATTTTGATGAAGCAGGCTTTATAATAGGCATAATATCGACTGGAGCAGTAGTCACAGGCTCTAAGCGTCGAGGACAGCCAAAGCAGGTGCAGCAGGGCAATAGGGAGTGGACAACAGTCATCCAAGGCATCAACGCGATGGGTTGGTGGATCCCACCCTTCATTATCTTCGGGGGCAAGCACCACCTCTCCGCCTAGTATAAGGAGAAGGATCTACCTCATAATTAGGTTATTGCAGTCTCTAAGAACGGCTGGACGACAAATAAGCTTGGTCTGCAATGGCTGAAGCACTTTAATGAGCATACAAAGAGGCGTACTACTGGTAGAGCACGTTTGCTCATTATCAATAGCCACGAAAGTCACAACTCGCTCGAATTCCAGGATTACTGCAAGAAGAGCAATATTGTTACTCTCTGTATGCCCTCGCATTCGTCGCACCTCTTGCAGCCACTTAATGTGGGCTGTTTCGCGCCTTTAAAAAAGGCGTATGGGCGCCAAGCTGAGGATTTGATGCGCAACCACATCACGCACATCACTAAAATCGAGTTCCTGCCTTGCTTTATTACTGCTTTCAAGGCTTCGTTTACTGAAAGTAATATCAAAGGAGGCTTTCGAGGTGCTGGCCTAGTGCCCCACAACCTAGAAGCTGTGATATCGCAGCTTGACGTCCGCCTGCGTACGCCTCCACTTTGTACTATTCGCGATAGTACATGGGAGTCGCAAACTCCGCGAAATAGTACAGAACTTAGGTCGCAATCGACGCTGGTTAAGCAGAGGATTCAAAGGCATGTGGATAGTTCCCCAACTTATATGGTTGAGGCGGTGGAAAAGCTCGTCAAAGGCGCCGAGCTGATGGGGCATTCTTTGGTGTTGATGACCAAACGCAACGCCGAACTTCAAGCTGCTAATGAGGCCGCCACACGACGTAAATTATATAAAAGAAAGCGATTGCAGCAGAAGGAGTCCTTATAGTTGAAGAGGGCTAGCGACTGGCTACTCTAAAGGACTTTGGGTGCGCGTGTGGGCAAGAAGGCAAAGAAGAGGGTGCGCACTGATGATGGAGGAATCCGCTCGGCGCTGTGGACGCTGCGGCAAGCCTGGGCACAATAAAAAAACCTGTAGACAGCTTATAGAAGTAGATTCTGAATAGTTTAGCCTATTTAGACTATTGAAAATAGTTCATGTTAACTCTATACTATCGTGAATAGTACAGAACTTGGTGGGGTCTTGGCAAAGTGTCCGACTCGATGGAGTGTCCGACTCGAGTGCAAAGTACGTTATATACAATATAGGCTTGCTTCCTAAGTATATTATGTCTATAAGGATCTTATAGTTATGTAAGACTGTCGCATGGCTGTATGGTCGGTCCTTGGTCACATGACCTCGGCCGGAATAACCTTATGCCTAGCCTCACCCATACACCTTCAGGGGCCTCGGTCCTCCATAGCAATGAACACACCTCTTTTCTCGTGGTCAACCTATATCACTATGAATTACTGTGATCTCCACTATCTTATAGTTATAAGCCCAGCACGACGCTTATTACGCACCCTCTAAAACTCCTTACTAATTAGTCCTGCTGCCACATTATCGCTCGCATAGACTAGAGCAGAGTTTTCACAATAATAATAAGAAAAAGTTATTGCAAAACTACAATTATAGTTACTATAAATCACTATAAAACACTATAAGACTTTAAATCACAACAAAAAGCCCACACTAGTAGCTAAACACGCAAAAAGTCATCGCAGACGCGTTATAATGGCAACGCTAAAAGACAAAAAAGTCATACTAAAAGGGATAGACAACTTTAAACTATAGTACACAGTTTTTAAACGTACTACGCGCACACTACGCGTCCTAAAATACGTCGACCTAGAGGCTACAAACCTTATAGTGCTAAAAGACGTTAAATCCGACCCTAATAAAAACCTCAACATTGCAGTATGGAAAGAGAAATATAAGCGCAAACAAGAACGTAAGAAATTTCTAAACAAGCTTAAAAGCCACATTACAAGTACAGTAAGGGACAACATACTAATTTCTATACCTGCTAACTACACTATTATAGAACAAATCAGGTTCCTGTACAAGAACTACTCAAAACTGATGGTCACCAAACAAGAAGAAGCAGACCATCAATACAACAAGGCGAAGAAGTACACGCCTAGTCGCTAGTCAATTAAGGACTAGATAAACGACTTCCAAATTCATCTTAACAAGGGCATTGAACTAAAGGTTCTAGCTGTCTAGGGTTTTGCTCCCTAGCAAGATCTTCTTAAGGTCTTTTATACTATCAATTCAGGGTTTGTAGCAACAATAAACGAGAAAGTTTATAAGGCCCGTTCAGCATACGTTAACGTAGAACTTAATCTACCAGCTTCGATAGTCTACACTATACCAGCTATTATCAATCGCGCAGGCGTTGTTGTTACACCAGAACAACTTATTACAGTCCCTGCACTACTACCAAGTATACCAAACAAGGTATCTATCGCAGCGCTTATTCAACACTACTAAATAACGCCGTACCTATACAGCTTAAACAAGGGCAACATACAAGGCACCGCCTATGCCGCGCTCAACAGAGCATAGTCTCCTTACTATACAGATGCGAGAAATTAAAGCCGTAGCTCAACGCCTTCGAACAACGTAGGAGGACTTCAGAACAATAGGAAGCGCACCAACACTAAGATCGCTGGTGGTTCGCAAAGAAAGCCTTGTCCTTGTGGCAAAGGCGACGCCCACCCAGGTAACCCACGATGGGGAGCTTGTCTATACATCTGCACCTGGCTGCAAGGAATTAGATTTAAAATCGACCCAGCTTGCGTCAAAGCTATTCAAAGATACAGTAAGGTCACCAGACAGGCTAAGCTGCTTAACAAAATACAAACAAGAGAGAAGGCGAAGCGAGATCGCGTTACACCCACGGGTTATATTAATGCTAGCGACTAAGCCTTTAATAGAGAATATACATAGGTATATATAATAAAATACCTCGTAATAAGTAATAAGCAACGTCTGACTTTAGTACTCTGTCACTCTTAGATCTTTAATTATAGTTCAGATATACACGTCTGTAATAAGCCTAACAAGTTCATATAGATTCGTCCTATAATACTAGGCGAAAGGATTAGTTGTAAAGAAAACTTAGTGGAAATCGCCGCATAGGGTGAATGCGACATCAAAATCCAGACACTAGGTGGACCTATAAGGACTATATTAAGGAACGTTGCCTTTATGTCTAGGCTTTATCACCTCACTAGTGTTGCTTTTAAGGCTCAGAGGAAAAGATATCTACTTTAACTTAGGGCGTAAATGCCTGTATATAAAGGATAGCACTAAGAATCCTATTTAGGTAATAGTTAAACCTATAGGCGGTCACTATATTCTAGTAGACTAACAGTCTCCCCTAGCACCACTAGAGGACTACATTAACAGACCTTTCCTAGCGCTTGCTAATAAAAGGAGCTACAAGAAACCCTCTATTGCACCACTACCTAACCGCACGTTTTCTAGTCTTTACGCACACGTCTTAATAGGCTATGCTAGAGCTAAATTAATAGAGAAACTAAGTCACAACGTTGCTAGCATAGCTCCGCTTACATCTCCTTCTCCTAGTACATAAGACTGCGAATAATGCAGAGTTAATAAGGCTTTACAGATTATCTTATAGAGATCTGATAGAGAGCACTAACCTATGCGTGCATTTGAAGCTATTGCTATTAATATTATCGCACTTAACGCTGAATCTTTTGCAGGTAACTAGTATATTTTTTATAGTTACTGTCTTGTCTCTAAGACCTATATAGTGTATAGCATACCCGATCGATCTACAGATGTCTTGGATAGAGTCTTTAAACTTATGGATAGACACATTAAACGCCGCTACAACGCTAGCCCAGTGTTCGTACTGATGGACGGAGAAAGAGCTTATAGGTTTCAGAATGACTTTAGTATAGTTAAGCACTGCAAACAATAAGGCATTACTATACAGCTCTAGTCCCCTAACAATACAGAACAATTAGGCTATGCAGAATAGTTAGGAAAGATGCTGATTACTATGTCTTGATTATTTAGGACTATGTCTAACCTTCTACTTTACCTGTGCGAAGAGATGTACGTCTATGCGGCATATCTACTTAATTAGACTTCTATTAAATTATTAAACTAGACTACACTGTTTGAGGCTGCATACAGCAAACTGCCCTCTATTGCTTATCTACGTATCTACGCATGTAGAGCATACTACCTTCGCAAGAAGATTCCCCGAACAGACAATCTTTCCCTAAGGGCGCTTATTGGTTACTTGGTAGGCGTAGACTCACGCAATATCTACCGTATATGGGTACCAAAAGCTGTATCCCGCGGACACAGAGGCAAGGTCATTCGAACAAGGGATGTTACCTTTAATGAAGAACTATTCTTTGGATCTACTGATAAAGAGAGCCTACTTGGCATTTAGTTAGATTAAGCTATTGACGATATTGAGGTTGAAGAATTAGAAAGTGAGCAGGAAGATTCTAATAAGGAAGTATATGAAGATGCTAAGCTGTCTATCCTTCCCACCGAAACCTTACTTGCAGGCGAGAAATCAGGCCAAGCTCATGATGTACACCGTGGCAGAGATGCATACCCTTCACCAGTTTCTATAGTTAATCGGACCTCCGCGCCGCCAACGTCAGTATCAGCTACACCGCCGACGCCCTCTCAGTCCTCTGCGTCCCCTACACCTACATCAATGGGACCTCCTGCGCAAAGAAAGCGATACAGGACTAATACCTATCTCCAAACTACTAACGTGTTGCCCAAACGCACACGAAATTCTGCTGCTAACGCTATCTAGACTTATTGGAACACGTTCGCGTTGGCCTTACTACTAGATAAAGTGCCCTAATCAATCGCACTATCACGGCGAGTCTATAGAGACCAGCTTCCGCCCGTGCCTTAATTTTGGAATAATGTCCTGAAACTCCCTACGTGGTTTAGAGAAGGCTTCATGGCAGCTGCGAAGAAGGAGCTGAATACTATCGCCAGAAAGGAGACATACACTAAGATTCTGCTCTTAGAGCTCTCTCTAAATACTAAAGTCTTACTACTTATGTGGGTCTTTATATATAAATTTGATTAAGGCTACTTAGCTAAGTTTAAAGCACGAATTGTAGTGAGAGGAGACTTGTAGACTGTTGTGGGTGACACCTATGCTGCTACTCTTGCTGTACGAATATTCCGCGCTCTTATGGCAATTGCCGCCTACTTCAATATGGATATACGTCAATATGATGCTGTTAATGCTTTTACTAACGCCAAACTCCCCGAACCTGTTTACACCTTTTAACCAGAAGGTTTCCGTGACGGCGGGCACTACTGGCAACTTCATCGCGCCCTTTATAGCCTTAAGACGTCACTACTACTCTGGTGCAAAGACTTTACAACTACACTTAAGAGCTTTGGTCTATTACTAGTACTTAACGCACCCTGTCTATGGAGAGACAACCGCATTATTGTCTTCTTTTACATAGACAATATTATTACTATAGCCCTTCTAGGTCATTTATCCTTCCTTAACGCCTTTGAACGCAAGCTTGTTAAACAGTATAAAATTACTGACTTGCAAGGCTAAGAGAACTCTACTTTCTATAGTATTACCACACACAGAGACTGTGACAATAGTTATCTTTAGTTATCACAACGTAACTACATCTAGAAAATCTACGCCAAATACCTAGCACCTTAAAAATCGTCCTAGACTAAGGCACCTGCTTCACCTCTACCTTTCAAGGAGCTTATACCATTAACAGAGTCTAAGAATAAAGACGCATCTTATCGTTACTCCTAGATAGTTAGATCTATTGGCTACGCCGCTGGTGCTACACGTCTAGATATCGCCAAAGCTTATTCAAAATTAGCTAAATTCCTTACTAACCTTAGCCCTAAGCACTTATTAGCTGCATATCAGTGCCTCGCATACCTGCATTACTCCTAGGACCTAGCACTGCACTACTCTGCAGACTACACTACTCCGCATCTCTATTAAAAAGATACCAAAGAGACCAACTTCTATGGCGCAACTAACGCGTCTTACGCCGATCATAAGGCAACCCGCAAGTCCTTATAAGGCTACATCTTCTTCCTATTTGGCGGTCTAATTGACTAGAAAGCAACGCTCTAACGCTGCGTTGTTAAGTCAACTACCAAAGCCGAACTCATCTCACTCTCTACAGGGTACACTAAGTACTACTAGTGGTCCAGGATCTTTAATAATCTCTACCTAGACTTTAAGGAACAACCCTCTATGTACTATAACAACAAACAGACAATTTGTCTACTGGTTACAAAGTCCCCTCAGCTAAAGACAACCCTTTGACACGTGGATATACACCACTATTAGTTACAGGAATAGGCACTATAAGGAACTGTTACTCCCGCTTACATTAAAACTAACTCTTAGCCCGCTAACAGCCTTATAAAACTTCTACTTAAATAGAAGTATTAGGAATAGTTAAAGCTCTTACAACTTAAGCTATTCTAAAGCAGATTACAGGTGAATAAGTAGAGCCTTCGAGCTCTTCTACCTCTACGACCTTATAGCAGAATATTGGCGGTTCAGGTGACCTATGAATCTTACCCCGTCCCTGCGCCTATAGTCTCTAGAATTACTGTGTTTTACTGTGTTGATGAGGCCTATAGCTACGCGCTCCTCTAGTCTGATGCTCCTCTATCTCTACATATTAATAAGGCATATAGCCATGCGCCCCTTTAGTCTAATATTGCCTCTAAGCACTGCTCTGTTCTAGCACCCTACTTTCTCTATGTTTTATAGTGACAAGACCTTACACGTGTTGTATCACAGCTCTAGTGAGAAGAATCTTAACGTCTAACGCAGAGCACTGTCTATTAAGAAGTTAACGATAGCTAATAACTGTCTACACCTAGGTGGATTAGCTACCTATCCTGCGGATTAGTTCCCTTAGTATATACACACCTAAGGCACAAGTCTAGGTATTAGCAAGGAGTTCTGTCTCCTTGTGCTGGCGCAGCTATATGGAGTGGTTCTGCCCACTTACGCTGGAGTTAATTACACTGGAGTTAATTAAGACGGCTTATATTAATAACGAATATGGGCAGACCTTAGCACTAGACTAGGATCTACCTTTTCTTATTTTAAGACCAGACTCTCCTGTAAGGTACGCCCTTACTTGCTAGCCTAGCTATATGGAACAGTTACGATTTTTTACGCTAGTACCTAGGTAGACTGCTTTCTTATAGTGATTTTACATTGAAATGGACCTAATCTACTATTATAGGCTATATGCTGAGGACACTTAGACGCTGACCCACACACAGATAGCTCAGGTGACCTATTAGTCTTACCCCGTCCTGGCGGTTTAGGTGACTAATGAATCTCACCCTGTCCTTACACTCACAGTCCACAAAATCACTGTGTTTCATACTGTTAATAAGGCATATAGCTACGCGCCCCTCTAGTCCGATACTATGTTAATAAGGCACATAGCTACGCGCCCCTCTAGTCTGACACCTTTTAGCTTACTCACACTGTTATTACAGTGTTTTAGGGTGACTTTTACGGCAAGCAGCCTATATAAGAACCTGCTAACAGCTCCTTTTTCTTCCCCTTACTGAGGCTGGGAGTTGTTTGTTGCCTGTTGCGCTATTTTAACTTTATCTCTTGTCGCCACGCATACCTGTTTTAACTCAGGACCTGGCATCTCTCAGATCACCACTGTTGGCAATCTGAAGGGGGTGTGTAAGACTGCCGCATGGCTGTATGGTCGGTCCTTGGTCACATAACCTCGGCCGGAATAACCTTATGCCTAGCCTCACCCATACACCTTCAGGGGCCTCGGTCCTCCATAGCAATGAACACACCTCTTTTCTCGTGGTCAACCTATATCACTATGAATTACTGTGATCTCCACTATCTTACAAGTTAAAGTAATAGTTGTCCTTAAGGGTAAACTTAAAGTAGCGCGGCGCGGAGCTATTAATCTAATAATAATAGCAAACCTTTGCAATTTACTTAGGAGTTCTTTCTTTAAAGTTATTATAACTAGCGTCTTTTAAGAGCTTAACTAGTCTTATAATAGCTAGGTGTCTAAAATAGCAATAGAGCTATCTTAACTCTGTCTCTATAAGAAATATAGTTGCATGCTCTCTCTTATTAAAATAAAACTATAAATATTCCTATTTGCGGATTACGGGAATACGTATATTACCCTAGACAACTAGACAAGCTTATTTGTAGTGTTGTTAAAGTAGACTTTTAGCCTATCTATATCTATAAGGCATAGCAAGAATAGTGTAGACGTATCTAGTACCTTAAAGTTAATTTTTCTAATCTCTATTAGAATCTGTGCAGTGCTAATAAACACTATAACACTGCCTTTACTAAATTTAATAGACATTTTTCCTGCTATAAATATATTTATTATAACTATAGGGTCTTTCTATATAAGCGTAAGGTACTGTTTCTTGCCAACTGTAGATATATTAGCGGCGCCTATATTAGAGAGAATTCCTTAGTATATAGATTACGTGTAGCGGTCTTTAATAAGAAATTGCAGCGCTAGCAATAATAGTGCGCCTCTACTATATATATCTTTGCTAGAGATATAGTGTATAAACGCTTAATTTATAAGTTATTATTTCTTAAAAAATTAATATTCCGCGTACGTAGTTATAAAGAACTGCTTATTAATATTATACTACTAATTACTATTATTGTCGTTATCCTTATAGTTTTCCTCTCTTTAGCTTTGCTAATTATACTAGTTTATATACTTACTACTTTTATACTCTGCAAAATATATAGAGAAGTCTATAGGCAGTAGTATGCCTATAAAGTAATATATAGAGAAGAACTGCATATAGGCAGTTTTGCATTCTTTATTAGTATAGTTAGTTAACTAGTAGCCCTCTTTCTAGTAAACAAAGCACTTCTTTCTCTAGTATAGTATTATAAATTTACATTTACTATTGTTGCTATTAAAGCGCTAATTACCTTTATTATCTTAGCCTTTTTAGAATCTGCCTATAAATCCGCTTTTGCCTCTAAATCTTCTTTAAGCTCTTCTATTCTGTTAGCCAACTCTAGAATGTTCTACTATGTCGTCACACAGTCATGTGACCTTGCTGATCTGGAATCTTCTGGATACTCCACTCCATGTATATAACCACTCTGGCTTCATTAGATAGCAATCAACCAGTTCGTCATTCTGTTGTTCGCCCACAGTTATGAGCCCGGATTGCACTTGCAATTGACAATTACTGAGTTCATTTGTTATTCTTTACACAGACCTTTGTCGATAGCCGTGACGTCGGCATCGGAGACCTCATTGTCGACAGCCGTAGCATTGGTGTCGAAGACCTAATATAGACGACAGCCATAGAGTGGTGTCGCTATCGATCACGATGTCGCTCAGCGACTCAGGAGTCACACGCGTGACGGTTATACTGGATAGACCAGCAGATTGGGAGTCCTGGTTCCAGCTACGACGAGAGAAGGCTGTCGTAGACGGTATCTGGAAATACTGCGACATCTCAAAGCCGAAGGATGAGCTACCGAAGCTCATTGAACCCACGAAACCATTGCCCAACGCCATCGAGGCTGGAGCAACCGCGATTAGCCAGCTGGATGCAGGCCAGCAGGCGATGTACAGCGATCTCCTTCACGACTGGAGATACGAAAGAACAGAATATACAAACCTGAAGCGGAGAGAGGGCGAGCTTCTTATGGACATCAGCCGCACCATCGCGACTCGCCACCTCTACCTAATTAATGGAAAAGACGATATCTATGATCGATTGATCGCGCTTAAGCAGCAGCTTGCACCAACCGCAGCTGCACGCAGCAGAGAGCTGGTAACCAAGTACCGCGCTCTGCAGGAGAAGCCTCGAAGCCACAACCTTGAACAATGGCTTGACGACTGGATTCACATTACGAATCAATGCAGGGAGGCAGACCTTCCTGAGACGACAGGCTATCGAGCCCAAGACGATTTTCTGACAGTTGTCAGAACGATTGCTCCGGAGTGGGCCGGTGCATCACACCATGACCTTATTCTAAAAGAGACCACTGGGAAAACAGACGAGATTCAATCTCTAGCGGACTATGTTGCCCAATTCAGGATGTATCATCGACGAATCGGACTTACTACGGCTTCACCCGGAACGTTTGCTACACTAGGCGTTTCAGCACAACAGAACCAAGAACAGAAAGAACGATCATTAATTAAGAAAACACCAGAGTGTGTGTGCGGAGGCCGACACTGGTACAAGGACTGCTGGTACCTGGTCCCAGACCATCCGAAGAAACCAAAGAACTTCCGACCAGTACAGGCCACGCAAGCCAAGGTGACGGAGGCCTTGAAGGACCCAGAGCAAGCCAAGAGAATTGGCAATATCCTTGCAAGAGATGGGATAAGCATAAAGAAGGCAGACGAGCCAATAAAGCTTGATGACGGAAAGACGTCAGTGAGTCGTGATCAGAGGTTTGCTGCCCACAGCTCATTCTCTGTTATGCAGCCGCAACAGGTGCAGCAGAAAGCGCTACCTACGATCATCAACCGATGGATCCTAGACCCTGGTTCCAACATTCATGTCTGCAACTCTACTCGTTTTGGATGGATGGAGACGCGCAAGGCAGAACCAGAGGATATTCTCTTTGCAGGAGGATCAACAGTACCTATACAAGCCTGGGGAAAAGTTACTTTCAATGTAAACTTGCCTCATAGCACAGGTCAGATCCAACTCACAGATGTTGCTCTTGTAGAAGGTTTCTTCACGAACGTTGTAAGCCTCTCAAGATGCCGAGCAGTAGGCGTGCAATTTGACTCAGGACGAGATGTGATATACCAGCATCATCCGTCAAACGTCATTTGCTCGCTACAGCACAAGGATGGCCACTGGATCATCGATGCCGAGGACAACGATCGACCGACGCTGAGTAGTTTTGCCACAACGCTTCGGCGAACATACAAGGCCTCGAGAGAGGATCGACGTCCAATTACAGCATCTCACATTGAAGCACATGAGCTATTTGCCCATGCAAGTAAAGAAGCAATTGATCATGTAAACGAGAACGTGAGAGGGATAGCTCTGGATCCAGATACCCGAGCACCTCGATTACGAGAATGCGACACATGCATTGAAGCAAAATCAGCAGCTCAAGTGAGCAGACGCCAGCCCGAAGAACAGGCTACAAGGCCATTCTATCGGATTGTAATCGATCTTGTGCAGCTTATCCCTACAGGGGAGACCTGCTACAACGGAGACCGATACTTGCTACACGCTGTGTGCGAGTACTCAAAGTGGCATGAAGTGACCACACTCACAGACAAGACACTGCACTCGGTAGTGCCAGCGCTAAAAGCATTGATCAACAAGATCCAACGTCAGTATGGGTACATTGTAGTTGTACTCAAGATTGATGGTGAGCGGGGCTATGGCCTTGAGCTCTATGACATTGCGAAGCAAGCAGGCTTCAAGATTGAGCTACGAGCTCCAGATACTGCTGAGCAGCTTGGTGCAGCGGAAAAGGCAGGACATGTCATCATCACAAAAGCAAGGCGCTTCGAATTCAAGCAGGACTACCGAAGTCACTATCAAATGAGCTAGCTATCACTGCGGCTCGAATCGCCAACGTCACACCAACAAAAGCTATCAATTGGAAAACGCCGTACGAGCTTGTTCACGGCAAGCAGCCTTCAGTTGCTCATCTTGCTCCGATCGGATGCAAAGCTTACGTTCTTAACAAAAAGTTGAAGAAGGCTGATAAGCTTGAATCTCGCACCTTTGTTGGATACTTGGTTGGATACGACTCTACCAACATTTTTCGCATTTGGCTACCCAAAAAGGACCAGGTGATTCGCGTACGAGACGTGATTTTCAAGCGCGAAAGTCGTTTCAGTGATGACTCAGAGAGGGAGGCTGTGACGCAGGAAGAGATCGAGGTTTTGGATATACCTCACTCTCAAGACACACAGGCCACTTAACCAATCTGATTGAGCCGATGCAGTCACGGCTTCACACTACTATACACAATCGCAACAAGGAGGATGAGCCTTATATGGCCTATCTACCGACGCCGGAGCCATCAATTCGTGGCAACACAGCGCCGCCTCAGCAGGAGGAAGGCGAGGATATCTTCGACACAGGCGCGCAGGATGCGCAGGATGACCAGCAAACTGCAGAAAAGCAGGATACCGAACAACAGTTGCAGGAGCAATTGCTCCAAGAGATGCAGTCTAATCAAGAAGACAATAGCCCAACAATCCATCCTAGAGTACCGCAGCAGGAGAGCGTTACTAGTCAAGGACAAGGGCCACTCACGCCGATCGCATCAGGCCACCGTAGCCAGCCTCAAAAGGCACCTTCAACTCTACCCAAAGGATGGGCGAGTTCAGACGAATATGTTCCAGATCGACAGAGAAAACAACGCACTCAGAATGGCTGATCCCGAGGTTGGAAGCAGCAGCAACATTGTAGCAGGCAAACGAGCAAGGAAGCCTACCGCAGAAATGCCAGCAGATGGTCTCACAAAGATTTTTCCACGCCAAAAGCACGCCAACTTCATACGCCAACTAGGACTCAGCGATATTTCAGGATTACTAGAGCCTCAAACAGACTCAGAAGATATTGTATCAAACGAGCTCGACGGTTAGTACTAGAGATACACACGCTGAGATCACCAGAACAAGAGCTCAGAGTCACTCATTTTCAGCTTTCGTTTCTGCAATTCACTCAAGCTGGGGGGGTGTGTTAGCCAACTCTAGAATGTTCTACTATGTCGTCACACAGTCATGTGACCTTGCTGATCTGGAATCTTCTGGATACTCCACTCCATGTATATAACCACTCTGGCTTCATTAGATAGCAATCAACCAGTTCGTCATTCTGTTGTTCGCCCACATATTCCTATTGTTATAGTAGCGGTTAAGGTAGTACTAGTTTATAGTAACTATCTTACTCCCTATAAGCATTTATTTTATTTGCTAACGTGTAAGGTATGTCTTAACTACAGACTATAGGTCTAAAAAGAGTCCTTTATAGATTATGGCTAGCTTAAAGAGTGCTATTTTAAGTTCTAGAACTCTATAGTATGCGTTAATAATAGTTGTACGTAGGGCATCCTTACCCTTAAAGTTCTTACTAAGCGCGCGTTAGCATAGCTGTAGCTTATTAAGTAAAATCTACAGCACCTTATATAAGCTCTTATTAGGGTTCTCTATACGCGTACGAGCGAAAGTTATAGTTGTCTAGTCTATGTAATAGTGTTAATAGTAGACGTTATAGTTAAAGTGGTTCTTAATCGCCGTGTATGCATTAGAAAAGCTGTTGTCTCTGTCCACAATTTGTATATAGAACATCTCTGCTCGCCCTATAAGAATACAAGGAAATATAGTATAGAACTACTCTTTATAGATATCTACCTACTAATAGATGCTAAAGAAGATCTTAATTTTATTATTAAGCAGATTGTACGCATCTCCTGTGTATTTCTTGCTATTATCCTAGAGCTTAGAAAACTGCGTAATTGTGTTGGCATTAAGATAGTCGTTATAGAACTAGCGTGGCAGTAGCGTCTTATACGGGTTATGTAGCAGCTTAGGTAGTCTACTAGATATACTATTTATAGGTTGTTGTAGAAATAGCGTAATTTCGCGATATATAGTCGCTAGCGGCTATGCCTATATCTATAGTTGCTATTGCTGTAATTGCGCGCCTTATTTCTACTATTATTAAAACTAAAGTCCTCTAAGCACACTACCTATAAAGGGCGATTGTTAGCTATTAGTGCTCTGTCTTAGTAGTTAGGTTTCCTCTATCTAGTGCACTAGTTATAGCCTCTATATTTTAAATTAGTTTTAAGTGTTGTGTCCTACTCTATACTGCTCGCCTTACTATAAGTACTTTAGCTGCTATAGTTATAGCTGTAACTATAGTGTATATATACTAGCAGACGGGCTATTCTACTATAGTTATTACTTAGCTATAGGAGCTGTCTATTATATATTCTGCTAGCGCTTGTATGCCCTTAATTGTTAGTTAAATATTATAGCTTAGAATTCTACAGGGTCCTATTTAGGAACGTTCTCTATAGTTAATAGATTGTATAGAGAATTAGCAAGCATAGTATAGTTATTACCTATATAGACTCTTTTATACTATTGGACTATCTTTAGAGACTTTAATATACCGCAGTTAACCTTAAGAAATAGGTCTTTTATCTATCCTTAAAAATTATAATAGTAATCTGCAAAGAGGTTATTATCCTAGACTATTACTATATTGTAATTATAGATAATTTTAGCAATTTAGGTTGTTATATATATCTTATTTGCGTTTACTAGTGCAGGTGTATTCTAAAGAGATATATTAATAACATCTAGCGCTACTAGGTATAGGCAGTCTCCTATAAAGTGTTGGGCAGTAAATTTAGCCTAGATAGAAGCGGCTTCCCTATGTTCACTTAAGCTATGCTCTAACTAACTATCGCGCAGTTAAGCTTGAGCTTGAGCATCAGCATCGTCTGCTGCGCTGTCGCTGCTCCGGTTGTCTGCCATTGTGCTGGCGGGTGTTGACTTATTGTTGGTGTGGTTGTCTCGTTGGTTGGTCGTTTCCGACGTGTGTTGGTGTACGTAACTGGGTTGTCTAGAGACGTTCGTATAGTGAATTGTAATGCGTTGCTGACGCGCTCTATGTCCGCAGATCGGCCTGAACTAGCAGCTTTTAGAGATTGGTTAAGAGTGCTTTGTGTTAACACAATCTCTGCCTCGCTCTGTTTTTAGCACAGTCTGCATTAACCTGAGATTTCTTACGTCAGGCTGTTAACAGTCTGTCTCTTCTTCCTTGCTGTCTGTAATGGCTTCTCGCGATTACTAATTAGTATTGGGAGGACTTGTTGCACTAGTGCTAAAAAGAAATACTTAATAACAATTTTACACTTTGTTAATAGATAGATTCTTATTATTCTATCTACTAAGAAGCAAAGTATATCGCGGGGTATGGAAGCTAGTCCTATATAGGGCTCGCTCCACACATGTAGTATTTTGCAACACAATAGAGGCCTTAATAACTATTAATAGAATGCTCGCTCCTCGACACACACCTTCCTGTGATATACCTAAGGCCTTTGAGATTATTAATCCGACAATTTAAGAATCCTTTTTATTATTATTTAAGAACTCTTTTTATTAATAACTTAAAGCGCTTTTCTATGTATATAATAGTAGAAGGAATATTTACTATTATTATAATATTTTTATTAGAAACCTCTTTATTGTAAAAAAAACTATATTATTAAAGATATAACCCTTTATTATTCTACTCCTAGGTAGATTTAATTAACACCACATAATAATAATAATTTTTTACGCTCTTTTTAAGTACTAAGTAGAAGGCTCTGCTTTTTTTATTATATTATTTAAGATAAAAGCCTTTATTATTCTACTCCTAGATAGTTAATTTAATAACATATAGTTATATATTATTAAATTAACTACCTAGAAGTAGAATAATAAAGGCTTTTATTTTAAATAATATAAGAAAAATAGAGCTCTCTACTTAGTAATTAAAAAAAGTGTAAAAAGAAGCTTTTATAGTTATAACTTTATATTTTATAATAGCTTTTTAATAATTTACTAGTTAAGAGATAATATATAACTTAGTTATACTAAACTATTTATTAATTACTATTACTAATACTACTAAGTAAAATATTAATAATATAATTATTTTTATTTTATATATATTTTAATACTACTACTAAATACTAAATATTAAGTTTTAGTGTCTATTATTTTACTTCTCTTTATATATAGTGTAAATTTAATCTTAGTTAGAATTTTAATATAATAAAGACCTTTAATAATTTTCTATAACTAAATAACTTATTTGTTGGGAGGACTTGTTGCACTAGTGCTGAAAGGAAATACTTGATAACGATTTACATTTGTTAATAGATGGATTCTTATTGTTCTATCTACTGAGGAGCGAAGTATATCGCGGGTTATGGAAGCTAGTCCTATATAGGGCTCGCTCCACACATGTAGTGTTTTGCAACACGACAGAGGCCTTAACAACTATTAACAGAATGCTCGCTCCTCCACACACACCTTCCTGTGATATACCTGAGGCCTTTAAGATTGTTAATCCAACACTAGAAGTCTTTTCTTTCTCAATATTAATTGTACACATAAAGGATCGAACATCTGAACTCAAATACGCTAGGCAGAGGTCGTAGGTCTCTGCACCCAGCCCTTAACTTGGACTGTCACCTTATTGCTATTAACAAATCGTTCCAGGGCGCGGTTTAGTGATGCCTTCGTGAAAGCGTCCGCAGGGTTGTCTTCACCGTTAATCTATCAGATCTTTGTAATCTCGCGGCATTCATATAACTAGCGCAGTGCTATGATGTTAATCATAAGGCGCTTTTCCTTAGTCGTTGCAAGCTTTACAAGGCACTTGTATAGGGAGTACAAGTCTGTACAAATAACTAAGGGAACTGCAGGCAGACCAAGGCGCTCTGTGATCATCCGTAAGGTAGTGGCAACAGCAATGCCCATGTCAAACCCGTTGACCATACCGTAGATCTCAGAGGCTAGTACGCTCCGTGTAACACGCTTACACTTCGTTGAGCTGTAGTGTATTACGTTGCCGCAGATTGTAAAGGTATTGTCAACATCTGTGGACTCATTAACAAGCATGAGTATGAAGCCTAGCTGCGAGCTAAGGTCCTTGTTGTTGGCAAAGGAGCCGTCCACGAATACCATCAGCTTAGCGTCGATGAGGTTGACAGGTACGTAGCGTAGTCCACGGTTGAGATTCTCCATCTGCCATTTGAGGCGCTTGTTGAGCGCCTTAATGTCCTCATCCGAAGGTTGCTGCGCTTGAGCTGCCACGGACAAGTTAAAAGACGCTTCTGGTTGACATGTTGACGCGATGTACGCCCCGCGGGCGCGCTGTTCAGTGTACTGTTGCGCGCGATTAGGAGCATTAATGTCTATAAGCTTAATCTTTCCTCCTTGTCCCTTCTGCTTGAGGTTTAGGGTTGCTTTGTAGTTGTCTATGTTGCTAGCGTCTATTGTGAGTGTGCAGCCGTTAAAGTCTAGTTGCGCGTCTGGCGTTAGCACAGTCTTTGGCTTTAATCTAAACTGTGCCTTTTTAAGCCTTTTCTTTTTATGCGCTAAGAATGCGGCTGTTCCAAGTATAAGGGTATTGTTAGTCTGCATACTAACAATGCTAAAGTTATCTGCATTGCTGCTTGTCACTAATAAGCATGGGTCGTATGTTGACGTAGACATGTCCAGTTCCTCACAGTAATATCTGTGGTACGTTGTCCACCAATAGACTCCTGCTTCCGCGATTCCATATAGCGGCTTGATCACATGGAGCAGCGTGCCTTCTGGATATCTAGGTGCTAGCTTAGTGGGGAGGTGTGCGAGTATTGTCCTCTTGAGATTTGTCTGCGCCTGTGGATATGCCTGCGTTATATCGCGGAGCTCAAGATTCATCCCACGTCGTACGAGCATGGGCGCCAGGGCCATAATCACACGCTGGCTACAGCGTTGAATGGTCGGAGATTGCGTCAAGATAGCCTGCTTGCCATGGTCCTGGTATCCTTGGATAACGAGACGGGATTTTTTGTAAGGCTTAGTTGTCTTTCCCTTGACTGCTCGCACTAGACGCGACTTGAATATGTGGATTCTGCTATGCAATTCCTAATTGTATTGTTCAAACTTGAACACTCTATGGCCTACTAGGTTACTAATCTCTTAATTATTAGATGCCTTAAAGGGTGCGCCAGGCGTTGTGATAACTCTATTATTGCGTAGCTTTATAGCGAGCTTAAGGTTAGCCTCTTCCTTCTTAGTTATGTAAACGTTTGCCTTCCTCTTGTTCCTTAATCCTAGGGGGCGGCCTCTCTTGCGTGGTTGCGCTGCCAGCGGCACTGTCGTATCTGCAGGTGGCGCGTGCTGCTGTTGCGGCGCATTAGGGTCACTCTAGAGGTTGTCTAGTCTGTAGTACGGCTTGACAACTGTCGACCGAAATGTTATTGGGCTATTGACCATGTCGATAGTGACGTTGTGGCCGTCTATGGCGGCGATTTTGTATAGGCCATTCCAGCCGTCCTTTTCTCTCTATACTAAAACCTCGCTTTGTAGCGGGAGCGCAAGCATGTCTGCGGTAGTAGGTCTATTGCGGGTGTTTAACGCATCCGCGACCTGGCGTTTAGTAGTGAGCTTGCGCAGGTCTTTTATTGCCTTTTAAATAGCCTTGCTGCGCTTGATCATTGACGGTGACGGTGGTGACTCTATAGTTATACGTAGGTATGCGCCAAAGACTAGTAAGGTTAGGACTAGACCGTCAGGGCCGGCCGTGTCGTTAACGGCTTTCACAGCCATGTGAAGGATCGCTTCATCGGACATAGTGCCAGCAAGCTTAGCGTGGAGTATATCCCATGCGCAGTGTAGGGGCGCGTGATACCTCTCTATCTTGCCAACAGACCAATGCGCCTCTGTAGGTACTTGTTTATATATGACTCCTATAATCTTTGCTTCTGCGCGAAATTCTGTACTTGCGAAGTTCGTGCCTGCGTTGTGTGTGAGGATGTTTGGTGGTCCTTGGTAGGTGTCAATCTACAACATCCGCAGTGCCTGCCACGTCTCCTTGGCTGAAATAGCGTTAAGAAACTTTGCGCCTTAGAACGAAGTTAATGAATCCACTACGTGCAACGTAGGCTTGCTTCCTAAGTACATTACGTCCACAAGGATTTTGTAGTTAAAGTGATGGTCGTCCTTAAGGGTGAACTTGAAGCGGCGCGGCGCGGAGCTATTAATCTGACAATGATGGCAAAGCTTCGCAATTTGCTCGAGAGTTCTTTCTTCAAAGTCGTTGTGACCAGCGTCTTTTAAGAGCTTAGCTAGTCTTATAACAGCTAGGTGTCTAAAACGGCGATAGAGCTGTCTTAACTCTATCTCTGTGAGAAATGCATTTGCACGCTCTCTCTTATTAAGATAGAACTATGGATGTCCCTATTTGCGGATCACGGGGATGCGTATATTGCCCTAGACGAGCTTATCTATAGTGTTATTAAAGTAGACTTTTAGCCTGTCTATGTCTACAAGGCATAGCAAGAACGGTGTGGGCGCATCTAGCACCTTAAAGTCAATTTTTCTAATCTCTGTCGGAATCTGTGCGGTGCTGATAGACACCGTAACACTGCCTTTACTAAATTTAATAGACATTTTTCCTGCTATAGATGTGTTTATTGTGACTGTAGGGTCTTCCCGTATAAGCGCAAGGTACTGTTCCTTGCCAACTGTAGATATATTGGTGGCGCCTATATTAGGGAGGATTCCTTAGTACACAGATTGCGTGTAGTGGTCCTTAATAAGGAATTGCGACGCTGGCGATGATAGTGCGTCTCTACTATATATATCTTTGCTAGAGATATAGTGTATAAACGCTTAATCTGCAAGTTGTTGCTCCTTAAAAAATTGATGTTCCGCGTACGCAGTTGTGAAGTGCTGCTCGTTGATGTCATACTGCTGATCGCTGTCATTGTCGTCGTCCTCGTAGTTCTCCTCTCTCCAGCTTTGCTAATTATACTGGTTCGTGTGCTCACTACCTTTATACTCTGCAAGGTGCATAGAGAAGTCTATAGGCAGTAGTGTGCCTGTAAAGTAACATGCGGAGAAGAACTGCGTGCGGGCAGCTTTGCGTTCTTCGTCGGTATAGTTAGTTAACTAGCAGCCCTCTTTCTGGCAGACAAAGCACTTCTTCCTCCAGCGTGGCGTTGTGAATTTACGTCTGCTGTCGTTGCTGTTAAAGCGCTAATTGCCTCTGTTGCCTTAGCCTCTTTAGAATCCGCCTGCGAATCCGCTTTCGCCTCTAAATCCTCTTTAAGCTCTTCTATTCCTATTGTTGTAGCGGCGGTTAAGGTAGTACTAGTCTATAGTAACTGTCTTACTCCCTACAAGTATTTGTCTTGTTTGCTAACGTGCAAGATGCGTCTTAACTGCAGACCGTAGGTCTGAAAAGAGTCCTTCGCAGATTATGGCTGGCTTAAAGAGTGCCATTTCAAGTTCTAGGACTCCACGGCACGCGTTGATGACAGTCGTACGTAGGGCATCCTCACCCTCAAAGTTCTTACCAAGCGCGCGT
This sequence comes from Laburnicola sp. JP_R_19, assembly GCA_031010545.1. Classification (NCBI taxonomy): domain Eukaryota; kingdom Fungi; phylum Ascomycota; class Dothideomycetes; order Pleosporales; family Didymosphaeriaceae; genus Laburnicola; species Laburnicola sp. JP_R_19. The sequence continues at coordinate 908,810 of VOIT01000046.1, forward strand.
TGGCACAGCTGTAGCTTGTCAAGCAAGATCTGCAGCACCTCATGTAAGCTCTTGTCAGGGTTCTCCGTGCGCGTACGGGCGAAGGTTGTAGTTGTCCAGTCTGTGTAATAGTGTTGATGGTGGACGTTATGGTCAAAGTGGTTCTTAATCGCCGTGTACGCATTAGAAAAGCTGTTGTCTCTGTCCACAACTTGTATATAGAACATCTCTGCTCGCCCTGTAAGAATACGAGGAAACACGGCATGGAACTGCTCTTCGTGGATGTCCACCTGCCAACAGATGCTAAAGAAGATCTTGATTTTATCATTAAGTAGATCGTACGCGTCTCCCGTGTATTTCTTGCCATTGTCCCAGAGCTTAGAGAACTGCGTGATTGTGTTAGCATTAAGTCGGTCGTTACGGGACCAGCGCGGCGGCAGCGTCTTATACGGGTCATGTAGTAGCTCAGGTGGTCTGCCAGGTACACCGTTCATAGGTTGTTGTGGAAATAGCGTGATTTCGCGATATGCAGTCGCTAGCGGCCGTGTCTGCAGTCGCTATTGCTGCGATTGCGCGCCTTATTCCCACTTTTGTCAAGACTAAGGTCTTCTAAGCGCACTACTTATAAAGGGTGATTGTTGACTGTCAGTGCTCTAGTGTCTTAGCAGTTGGGTTTGCTCTGTCTGGTGCACTAGTTGTAGCCCCCGTGTTTCAGATTGGTTTTGAGCGTCGTGTCCCGCTCCGTGCTGCTCGCCTTGCTGCTCGAGCTCTGGCTGCTGCTCGCCTCGCTGCGAGTGCTCTGGCTGCTGCAGCTGTGACTGCGGCGCATGTGTACTAGCTGGCGGGCTGTCCTGCGGCGATTGTTGCTTGGCTATAGGAGTTGTCTGTTGTGTGTTCTGCTAACGCTTGTACGCCCTAGATTGTTAGTTAAAAGTTATGGCTTGGAACTCCACGGGATCCTATTTAGGAGTGTTCTCTATAGTTGACAGATTGTAGAGGGAATTAGCAAGCCTTGCACAGTTATTGCCTGTGTAGACTCCTCTATGCTGTAGGACTGACTTTAGAGATTTTAATACAGGAACACCAAAATCGTGATTCCACCCACACGACCGTGTGGGGGGTTCCTGTAGTATGAAATTGTTCGCCTGAACAAGCTGATTACTAGAATCACGTTCTTTATCCGCAAAAAGCTGGCGCTGTTGCGATAAAGAGACCAAAAGCCAAGATGCAGAGTTTTCGCTCTGCCAAGACTTGGTCAAAACCTTTCACCCAAACTAAGTACCGCTCAGGCGACTACTACTACTTGTTCAAGCTTGAGGTTTTCCCCTACGAGGTTTTTACTCAAGGTACAAGGCAGCTTGCTAACTCGTACGAGGTCCTACTTCGTACGAGGTAGGGGGAGGAAGACAGTACGGGAGCAGAGCTACAAGGGCGAGGGGGAGAGGGGCAGGACAACAACACCCTCACAGATGAGGGCCGGCTACTATAGGTATCTAGGTGCCTGTAGTAGCAGGTAGACCTATTAAAGGGAGGATGGGCTATGTACAACAAGGCTACTGTGGTAGCCAGCCGGCAGGCACGAAATGCTTTCTGTAAATACAGCTTAGCACGTCCCCATGCCCCATGGGAGGCTAGAACATTACGTTCCTGGACGTTAATCAATACTACTACTACTACTACTACTAGAGATTTTAATATATTGTGGTTAACCTTAAGGAATAGCTTCTTTGTCTATCCTTTAAAATCGCAATAGTAGTCTACATATAGGTTATTGTCCCAGACTATTGATATATTGTAATTGTGGATAATTTTAGCAACCTAGGTTGTTGCGTGTATCTTGTTCGCGTCTGCTAGTGCGGGTATGTCCTAGAGAGATGTGTTGACGGATTCCAGCGCTACTAGATATAGGCAGTCTCCTATAAGGTGCTTTGTAGTGTATTTAGCCCAGCGTAAAGCAGCTTTCTGGCGTTTACTTAAGCCATGCTCTGACTGATTATCGCGTAGTTGAGCTTGAGTATCAGCAGCGTCTGCGACGCTGTTGCTGCTTCGGTCGTCTGCCATTGTGCTGGCAGGTGTTGTTGACTCGTTGTCGGTGTAGTTGTCTCGCTGGTTGGTCGTTTCCGGCGTGTGTTGGTGTACGTAAATGGATCGTCTGGGGACGCTCGTACGAATGAATTGTATGCGTTGCTGACGCGCTCTGTGTCCGCGGATTGGCCTGAACTAGCAGCTTTAGAGGTTGGTTAAGAGTGCTTCGTGTTATCTCTGCCTCGCTCTGTTCTTAGCACAGTCTGCATCGACCTAAGATTTCTCACGTCGGGCTGTCAACAGTCTGTCTCTTCTTCCTTGCTGTCTGTGATAGCTTCTCGCGATCACTAATCAGTGTTGGGAGGACTTGTTGCACTAGTGCTGAAAGGAAATACTTAATAACGATTTACATTTGTTAATAGATGGATTCTTATTGTTCTATCTACTAAGCTAGCGTACAAGGATCCTGATCACCCGGTGTTTCTGATCACTCTACCAAAACGCGACACCTGCACAAAACGCGCGATATCTCAGCAACGCTGCTTATAATTGCCATTGACTACACATAGATTCAAGCGCTGCAGCTGCTGTAGCTATAGCAGCTGTTTCTGAGGTGCTTGATATAGTAGATCTACGTGGTTGGACTGCTGAAGCCTCAGCTGCGCGCATAGCCTCCCTAATACTCTCTACCTCTGCAAAGCGTTGATTTGGGTCTACTCGAACGCGCTTACGCTGACGCTGAGAGGTAGATATCTCTAGCTGCTGCTCAAGGCGTCTTTTCTCTGCTTCTAGGCCTGCAGCTCTAGTATTTGCAGCTGCTAGAGCCTTACCTGCTTTCTGTAGGAGCAGCCGGGTCGTACGACCTAGATTCTCAACGCTCTGGACGCTGCGCTGCGCTATATAGAGATCGTGAGGGCCCTGGGGAGTCGAGAGGAAGCTCTGGAGCTGCTGCTGAGGCTGCTGCTGACGTGTAGGCGTAGTAGGCCTCTGAGAGACCTGCGACGAGCTGAGCACGTGATTGATGTTGAATGGGCAGATACAGATGCCTGCCAGCCAGCTCGAATCACACGCTCTGTGAAGCCTTCCTCCCTAGCTTGATGATAGCAGGTGATAAAGCGCTCCTTCTTGACAGCGCAGCGTCGTCGAGTGATGCGAGCTCCTGGATCTGACGTCTGTAACTAGACTTGATTACAGAGAAAGGAGCAAGATCTAGAGGCTGTAGGACGTGTGAGGAGTGCGCAGGTAGGTATAAGAGCTCGATTCGATGCTGCTTGCAGAGCCAAAGGAAGTCTATATCAATATGGCTGCCGTGACCGTCGAGGATAAGAAGGCGGTACTGGCCATCACCTATAGCCGTCTCAGGTATGAATATACGCTGTAGCCACTCAACACCTATCGCTTTCGACGTCCATCCGTTCTCAGAGGTTGTATAGAGCCAGCTAGGCACGGATTTAGCTGGGAACCAGGTAGTCTGTAGGCTCTGGCCTTTGAAGATAACTGCGCAGCGTAGTTTCTGCCCTGTCGCCGATACGCACTCAATTATAGAGACCCACTCGCGATTCTCTGGAGACCGAATGTAAGCCTTCTTTTTCTGACTACTAGAGAGTACTCTAGTGTTTGTACATACTCCTAGAGCAACGCCAGTCTCATCCATATTGTATGTATTCTCCGCCTGTATGTTGAGCCGCTGTCGAGTCTGCTCATAGCGCTCTAGGAACGCGCGCAGCTGCTCTGGAGTCGCTGCATCAGCTCTCTGAGCCTCTAGCTTTCTGCCGACTACAGAGGCGATACGTGGCTGGCGCTTGATAAAGTGGTATAGCCAGTGCTTGCCAACAGGACGATCGTCGCCGTTCATACGTAGGATTCGATTGGCCATTTCTCGCGCGCGAGCGTGTGAGGGAGGGCAGGCGCGCGCGTCTTCTTCAAGGATCCATTCTACTAGAAAGTCCTCCTGTCGAGGAGTTAATCGCTGCTGGTGCTGGTGACTGAGCGAGCTCGTTGTTACGCCACGGAGTCGCATCGATAGCGTAGACTGGGAGATGCCGTACGCCTTTGCAGCTGCACGCTGACTTGTATAAAGACCTGCAGCGAAATCGCGAATAGCGGATTGTATAGCATGCTCGCGGGCGTCCATATTGATGAGCGTTGTAGAGAGATATCGCGTGTTTTGTTCAGGTGTCGCGTTTTGATGGGGTGATCAGAAACACCGGGTGATCAGGATCCTTGTACGCTAGCTTAAGGAGCGAAGTATATCGCGGGGTATGGAAGCTAGTCCTATATAGGGCTCGCTCCACACATGTAGTGTTTTGCAACACGACAGAGGCCTTAACGACTATTAACAGAATGCTCGCTCCTCCACACACACCTTCCTGTGATATACCTGAGGCCTTTGAGATTGTTAATCCGACATTATTATCTTTTTTACACTCGTTTTAATTACGAAGTAGGAGGCTCTACTTTTTTATTATATTATTTAAGATAAAATTCTTTTTTATTCTACCTCTAGGTAGATTAAACAAGACTATATATTTCAGATTAGTAATAAAAAATAAAAAATACTTTTTAAATATTTTATATTAGTAGATACTCATTTTAAAGCTTACTGTACTAGTGAAGTTAAAATTAACTAATAAAATCTACGCCCAGGTGGCCGGTCAAACTAACGACACGAGGTCCCGTGCTAGCGCGCCTTCCAAGGTTCAGTGTTTTAAGTGTTAGCGAACGCGCCACGCGCCTTCTCACAGCTTGTTTCGGACTCGGGCCCCTAAATAAGCAGTCAACCGTCAATTACACCGATTTCGCATCGCTTCCATCTCACAGATATAATGGAGCACGAAAGATGCTACATATACACCCCTCCGGAGGCAGATGAGCGGCCGTCGAAGCGCCAGCGCACCAATAACTCCAACCCCCAACCTAATCTCTCAGAACGCCTAGCCACATATCGCGAGATCTGGTCTGAACAAGAACAACGCATTCAGGTAGAATCCTTTTTGAAATCCTCAACATCATGCACTGATGATCAATAGAACACGCTCGAACAAGCAGATAGCGCGACACAAGAAAAGATTGTCGGCTTTGTCGCGGCTACTGCGCGTTCGCTAGACGAGCCGCAATTGTCTATACCGACCGGGCTCATCGTCGCTGGACCTAGCATTGCATCCCATGGACCGTTTTTCGAAAGGCTGGGGCGAAGGATAAGAGATGGAACTGAGAGCGCCTATGTCGTTCTAACTTCTGGCGAAAGCCCTAACCTGAAAACGTTTTTGAAAACCCTGATCAAAAAGATCACATCGCGCATCGAGGAAGATGATGACGATGATACTGGCACCACGGTTGCATCGAGGCGAGGACCAAGACTGCTTAATTTCGACCTTGGTCATGTGCAAGAGTGGCAGAAGAAGAATCGGGTCGAGAACATCGTCGTAGCGATTCAAGACAGCGAGGCGTTTGATACTGCGCTATTGATAGAGATGGTGGATCTCTTCTAGTAAGATTCATCTTTGGATCTTTGCGCGATATCTGACTTTCGCAGTTCCTGGCTTGATCGCCTACCCTTCGTTCTCCTCTTCGGGATTGCTACTTCTGCGGAAAACTTCGAAGATAGGCTTATGGGCAAGTCGTTGCGATACTTGGACGGCCAGCAGTTCCATGTTACAAAGTCGGATGAGATCATCGAGAAATTGTTCAGAGCAACGGTTGCGAATCCTGACGTGGACTTAGGAATCGGCCCTGTCCTCAGTCGACGCATTCTCGAAAGGCAGAAAGACCACGTCCAGAATGTTCAAGATTTTGTCGAAGGCTTGAAGTACGCCTATATGTCGCATTTTTACGCCAGTTATCCGACCGTATTTCTAGTGCAGGATCTTGCTTTTGGCGACTTCTCTTCAGATGCTTTTGAAGCCATACGGAATCTGCCGTCCTTCAGGAGGTGAGAACTTACTTCAGTGTCTTACTGTACGAAAGCTGACACGGTATAGATTGATAGAAGACATGGTGGACAATGGCCGCGCACAAGATGTTCGGACGCTTCTTGACTCTGATGAGTCTCTCTATACCCATATCACCGAACAGATCGCCGCTGGTCAGCAGGCTCTGTCTGACCTAAGTCAGGCCGCCATTGTCTTAACGCATATACGCGAATCACTCGAAATGACACCAAGAGTCCGACTTTCCACGATATGGGCCCGAGCAGCGTCGGGCGAGTTGCTGGGCTCCCCACTTCTTCGCGAGACAATGCTTTCTATCAAGAAAACTCCGTCCGACAAGCTCATGCGCCTGCTCAACTCAATGGCTGAGATAGATGGCATAGAGCCTCCTATGGAATTGGAGGCTTTGCAAAAGGAATTGAAGACACTGATCGACGAGAATGCTAACGCAGGACCTCTGAGAAGCCAAGATGACGTGCGAAACGAGAGCGTCCGAACGACGGTAGTGGCGCAGAAAGTGCTCTTGAGCAAACACAAAGCTGCCCTGTCCAAACAGGACAAAGCATACTCGGAGATCGTCGCAAAATTTCACGATGCGCTAGATGCGTGCTTCGTGTCCGCGCTCCTCGACCCACGGTCTCTTTTCTTATATGAGGTTTTGGTATATGATCTTAAGTCTCCCCATACAGAGGTCTTCCAGCCTAAGCCCAGGCTAGCTATCGAGCGCGCTCTCGCAACTCCTCACGATTACTTGGGTTGTGAATGTTGCGGTGCTGCACAGGATGGAGAGAGTGCTCTTGCAGCAACACAGCCGGCGACTGGTATTCTGTATCAGATGTATCTGGAATCAGGTGCTTTGGTCAATGTCAGCGATCTGTGGGCTGCGTTCAACGCTATCGTTGGAGAAGGTGATGAGGATGAGGAGTCGAAGACTATGTACGTGCCATATGGCAGTACTACTTGCGAAATGCTGACAACACATAGGGCCTTATTCCAACGCGCTCTAGCCGAACTCAAATTCCTCGGACTCGTCAAACCGAGCAGGAAGAAGACCGACCACATCACCAAAATGATGTGGAAGGGTCTATAACTGCCTTCCGTTCCACCTGTCTTACTGTACAATACACTACAATACACGATATCCGCATTTTCAATTCAAGCCTTCGCCTTATGCGCCGTATCACACAACGCCCCGCAATTCCCACACGTCCTCGCCTTTTCATCTGCCTTGAACTTCTCCACCGCCTCTTTAATCTGCGTCCCCAAATCCGTACAGTGGAAACTCGCCTCATGTACTTTCTCCCCACACTTCTGGCAATACCACCTCAGCCTATCCACACTCTCCTTCGGCCGATGCTGCTCCAGCACAATGCCGACCGTATCCGCGAACCTAACGGGATTATGCGGTGTGTTGGGCGGCAGCAGAAACATGTCGCCTTCGTTGATATACACGTCGCGGAACTGCCCCTCGTCAATGATCTTGAGCAGCATGCGGCCTTTGTGCTGGTAGAACCATTCCGCGGTTTCGTTGATGTGGTAGTCGGCGCGGGCGTTGGGGCCGCCGACGATCATGACGGTTACGGCGTCGTTGTAGACGCAGTAGTTGTTTACGGGGGGTTGGAGCATGTGGGCGTTTTCGGAGACCCTGGATAGATGGTGGTGGTGGTTAGAAAAGCGTAGATTGGACGGGATTGGGGTGTAGAATTAATACCATTTGGGAATGTTTATTGGGCTGGCTAGTAATCGGGTTGGTGGGGTGTGCGTGAAGAAGCGCTGGGTGGTGGATGTGGGTGTGGGCACGAGGGCTCGACGCGCGGTCGGAGCTCGGAGGCGCAGGAAGGTTGGACGGAGGGATTGCATGGTTGCTTTTTTTTTTGGTGTCGCGTTACATCTCACGGGAGAGGATCGGAGAGACTGCCTACAAGTTCAGCAATCGGGTATGAAATTCGCCATTGCAGGTGCCCGGAGCGCGGCCGCGAAACCAGCACCGTGGATCCGCCTCGGGTGGGCGAACTCCCCGCCACGTGAAACCTCGCGGGCAAGTTCGACGCTCGGACCAAGTGGCTCGACCAACCCAGCAACGGACCATGCTCCCGTCGCAAGACAGACATCTGCCTCCCACTTGTCCTTTTCTTCTGCTCAGATACCCACAAGCTTAAATGGATCACTCAAACATGGATCACAGCGGGCACGACATGCCCGGCATGGACCACGGACACCAATGCAACATGAACGTACGTCTGCGCGCTCCCTCGAGGCGGAACGGAACTCAGACTGACATATGCGCTCTAGATGCTGTTCACCTGGGACACTACGGACCTCTGCATCGTCTTCAAAGGCTGGCACATCAACGGGACAGGCACGCTGATCGTGTCGCTGCTCGCCATCGTGCTCATGACCGCGGGCTACGAAGCGGTGCGCGAGGCGTCGCGGCGGTACGAGCTGTATGCGAAGCGGACAACGGAGGTGCGCAGTGGGGATGATCTTTCGAGTAAGCGCTCGCTTTTCTTGTCCCGATGAGAAAGAAGAGGGGATGTGGAACGTTGGACGGAGAGATGTGCTACGATCCTCTTGGGATAAAACGCTGAGTTGGACGCTGTGCGCGTAGACGATGCTGCTGCTGCTGCTGCGGATGAATCGAGCTCATTGCTTTGGCCAGGGAGATTTGCGGGGAGGGCGGGCAGCGAGAGGCAGGTCAAGGTTGTTAAGGCGGCGCTGTATGCTGTGCAGGTGTTTTACTCATTTTTTATTATGTGAGTGTGCGTCCTAGTCGGCTTGAGGACTTGTGGGAAGCTGACGGTGGGAGGCTGCTATTTATGACGTATAATGGGTGGGTTATGCTTGCGGTTGCGGTGGGCGCGTTTGTTGGGTACTTGCTGTTTAGCGGGTCGCCGCCTACGAAGACGGCTGGGTGCCATTGAGGGGCTGTCTGCGGGAGCTGGGATGAGATAGAAGCATTAGAGCGAGCGTGGAGCTGGTGGGTATGGGGGATGGGGGATGGGGGATGGATGACACTCGGGCAGGGAAGGCATCGCGCCGACTACAGTGTAGTTGAAGGATTATGACTGTGGCTGCGATGCCGATCATGCAGAAACTCAATTGCGGATTTATCATTTTCGTCTGATCTCTCTGTCAAGGACGTGTCTCCCGCTGGTATTGGCGGTGTACTCGTGTGATGAGATCTTCCCAGTCTCCCAGCCAACATCGACATGATCCAACAATACGAATCGAGGACAACTTGTCATAGAAAGGAGTGGGCTTCGAACATAAAAAATTGTGAGGCACGCTGCAGATGGTCGGGATATGGTCTGATTACCGGCCAAGTACCCACAACACCTGCGGCTCGGTCGGAGCTGGCCCGATCAGCTTCCCGCACTTGAACAGGAAGCACTCCAGCAGATGGAACTACCAGTAGAAGAAAAAAAGGAATACTTCTAGACTCCAGACCGAACGAGTATGCAACAGCTCGCAGCGGGATACCTCTAGAGAATCATCCTAATCCTCCGAAGGATAATAACCGTGTCCGCCGTTAGCCTGTTGTTGCTGGACTCTGTTCAAACGCCGCGGCGTTTGAACAGAGGACGCGAGGATGAGTCTACTTCTCGAAGCAGTCTGGATGCTTTCACAAATCCGCTATAGAAAAAGCGTGCAGAATCGGCGCAGCTGGAGTGTATAGTTTGGCGTAGACTACGGGCGCTGGGCTGAGGCGACTTTCACATGCCAGAAGACTTGCAGAGGCACCTGGCCTCTCTCTGCGCACATGACAGGTTTGGCGGCTTTTCACATGTGCCGCTGGGTGTGTTGCATGTCCGGTGCGCAGCAGTGCACGGCGAGCCGCGTACAAACAGGCGCAGGGTGATTGGTCGTGTGACGGCGCTACACCCGAAGCGCAGTACCGAGGCAATTCCTATTCCACGTCGAGGCCGAGCGGAGTGTGTCGAGCCATCATCACTCTGCCTGCATACAAAGAGCCACTCTCCGCGCTTTTCCTTCCCGCTTCTCCACGTTTTACTCTCCTCCGCATCTTCTTCTCGCCATCTTCGCAGCCATCATGCCTGAGCGAGTCATTGTTGTCGGTGCTGGCTGTAAGTGCATTCCTACGAGGCAACACCATGCCGCAACTAACACGCAACAGTGTCCGGCTTGAGCGCTGCTCACACCATCTATCTCAACGGTGGCAATGTCGTGCTTCTCGACAAGAACAGTGAGTCTGCATCCATGTGTTTGGGTTGGGGCACCTGTCTGACATGCGCCAGACTTCATGGGAGGCAACTCCACCAAGGCGACGTCGGGAATCAACGGCGCCCTCACCAGGACACAGGTGGACCACAAGATCCCCGATAGCGTCAAGCAGTTCTACGATGATACCCTCAAGTCCGCGCGAGACAAGGCGCGGCCAGACCTGATCAAGGTTCTGACCTACAAGTCCGCCGCCGCCGTTGAGTGGCTGATGGACGTCTTTAACCTCGACCTGACTCTCGTTTCACGATTGGGGTACGTTCGCTGACTCCCATAAATACATAGTCTGATACTGATACTACTTCCTGACAGTGGCCACTCCCAGCCGCGAACACACCGTGGCCACGATGCCAAGTTCCCCGGTATGGCCATCACGTATGCGCTCATGCAAAGATTCGAGGAACTCGCCGAGGCCGAGCCGGAGCGCGTCCAGCTCATCAAGAAGGCGAACGTCAAGAAGATCAACATGAGCGGCAACACCGCTACTGGTGTCACATACTCCTTTGGCGAGGAGACATCAATCGACGGCCCGGTCGTGCTTGCGACTGGTGGTTATGCCGCTGACTTCACGGAGTCTTCTCTGCTGAAGAAGTGGAGGCCAGACACGTACGATCTCTCAACCACCAACGGCGCTCACGCTACTGGCGACGGACACAAGATGCTCATGTCGATTGGTGCCAATGGTATTGACATGGACAAGGTCCAGGTTCACCCAACTGGTTTGGTAGACCCGAAGGACCCCACGGCCAAGACTAAGTTCTTGGCTGCCGAAGGTGTGTAGAGTCTCGCGAGAATATGGGGCTGTCAGCTAACATGCGTAGCTCTCCGTGGCGAGGGTGGTATCCTGCTAAACAACAAGGGCAAGCGATTCTGCGACGACCTCGGTCACCGTGATTATGTTTCAGGCATGATGTGGGAAGAGAAGAAGAAGGGCCAGTGGCCCATCCGACTTGTCCTCAACTCGAAGGCGTCCAACATCCTCGACTTCCACACCAGGCATTATTCCGGCCGCGGTCTGATGAAGAAGATGAGCGGTAAGGAGCTCGCTAAGGACATCGGGGTTAGCGAGAAAGAACTCCAGACCGAATTCCAAAGCTACAACGCTATTGCCAAGGGCGAGAAGAAGGATACATGGGGCAAGAAGTACTTCCACAACGTGCCGTTTGACATCAACGACACTTTCCACGTGGCTGTCATGGAGCCCGTGCTCCATTTCACCATGGGTGGAATTGAAATCAACGATCAAGCTCAGTGCTTGAACAACGAAGGCAAGCCCTTCGATGGTCTCTTCGTCTGCGGTGAATTGGCCGGTGGTGTCCATGGTGCGAACCGTCTCGGTGGATCATCATTGCTCGGCTGTGTTGTCTACGGTCGGGTAGCCGGCGAGTCAGCATCGAAGTTCCTCTTCCAGAAAGCGCTCAACAACGCGGGAGGCGCCGCCGTCTCCCGTCTTAGCCAGATCTCTCTGCACATCGACCCGTCGCAGCCAGGCAAGGTGTCAGTGGAATGGGGTAACGGTGCCTCTTCCGGGCCCGGTGCTTCCGCATCATCAAACGACTCAAAGATCACACAGCAAAAGCAGGAGTCTGCAGGCCCAGTGATGAAGCAAGGCGCTGATTCACAGGATCCCGGCAAGGTGTCAAAGCCCAACCAGGCTAAAAAGTTCGAGATACCCGACAAGGAGTTTTCGCTGGAGGAGATCGCAAAGCATAACAAGAAGGACGATCTGTGGATCGCAGTGAAGGGCATCGTCATGGATGTGACCAACTGGACAGACGAGCACCCTGGCGGCCCTCAGGCGCTTTTCAGCCACATGGGCAAAGATGCGTCAGAGGAGTTTGAGATGCTGCACGACGATGAAGTCATTCCCAAGTATGCACCCGAGATCGTCATTGGCAAGGTCAAGGGTCAGAAGGTGACATTGGAGTATTAGAACTGGGGATGTAAAAGGTGCTTGATTTTTGTTCTCGTGTACTTCTAGCTTGTGTAATGCGGCATTGGATGGCAACTTGGACTACTTATCCTACATAAATTAACTGCCTGTGTTGCCATGTGAAGATGCATTCAGCAAGCAGGTGACCATGTGGAGGGCTGCTTATAGCCGTCACGAACTATTGCGTGCCTGCGCCCTGCGTCTCGTGTAACGGGTAGCGGCCGATCATCTTTCCCCGGATTCACGGACCCACGCCCATGCAAGCTCTCCTTTGCGCTTACACTTGCACACCTTCACCAACCGCATAGCCACGTCTCCACCAGTTTTGCACTCAAAAAACATGCTGCGCCACCGACACATGTTCCTACCCACAACACGATGACGGCATACGACGATTACGGCTTGCCCGTCGGCGCATATTCCGAATCGGAAAGCCTTTTCCACCGGACATGGAGAGCCGCCAGAGCTTTTGTGCTCTACAGAGTTAGACCAGAGTTATCAAGGACATGGGCTGATTTGGGAAGAAGGGATTGGAGCTTGAAGCGGCTGTTGAGCGCGGTGAGGGTACTGGTCGCCATTTGGTGGGTTGTGGTGTACTTCGGGGAGCGCAGCGCGATTCGGAACAGCGTTGACGCGTGTCGCTGGGAGAACTGGGAGAAATGGGTAGGCTACTCTTTAAAGAAGAAGGCACTAAGTTCCGCAGTTAACAAGCTGTAGGGCAGCGGCGCAAACCCCCACAGACTCGTCTTCATCGCCGACCCACAGCTCGTAGACCCGCACACCTACCCCGGCCGCCCGTGGCCGCTCAATGACCTCACCGTCCGATATACAGATCAGTATCTCCGTCGCACATACTCGCGCATACAAGAAATTCTATACCCCGATACCGTCTTCTTCTTGGGCGATCTGTTTGACGGCGGGAGGGAATGGTCAACACGCACGAGAACTAATCCAGACGAGCAATATGCCAAATATGGCGACGAGTTCTGGATGAATGAATACCGTCGCTTTAGTCGCATCTTCTTCGATCACTGGGGCGATGGCGGCCTGGCTCCCCGGCCCGACCAACCTGGGCGCAAGCTCGTAAGCACGTTGCCGGGAAATCACGATTTAGGTTTCGCGCGGGGTGTAGAGACGGGTGTGCGCCATCGGTTCCATGCATACTTTGGGGAAGGCAATAGAATTGATGTTGTGGGGAATCATACCTTCGTTTCGATAGACGGTCTGTCGCTGAGCGCGCTGGGACAGTCGAATCCGCAGCAGGTGGACCATCTTTGGAAGCCTACGATTGAGTTTTTGGACAATGCGAAGAAGCAGAAGAGGAGGCTGGTGCAGATGGAGCTCCGGAAGCAACAGGGTCTCAATCCGTATCCTGGATTTGAGCATAAGATTGTGGAACGGGATGGCCTTGCGAAGGCGGAGTTGCCGCATGCGAACGAGGATATCACCGAGTTTCCTACGATCTTACTTACACACATACCATTATTTCGGATGCCGGGAACGCCTTGCGGACCACTGCGAGAAAAATGGCCACCGACACCGGTCGGGAAGGGCGAGGAGCCGCTGGAGAAAGATGAGAGGAATGCGATTCGCGTCAGTGGAGGATATCAGTATCAGAACGTACTCAATCGGGAGATTACGGTGGATATTGCGGATAAAGTTGGCGACATCAGATACGCGTTCTCTGGCGACGATCACGACTACTGCGAGGTCCTCCACCGGGCGTACACGTCGGGCGGTGGTGGGATAAGAGAGATCACGGTCAAGTCGATATCGTGGGCCATGGGTGTCCGACACCCCGGTATGCTCATGGTAAGCATGTGGAATCCCGTTGACGAGCTGGGGAATCCGCTCTCAGGCGACGCTTCACCTACGCTCCAAACGCACTTGTGCCTGATGCCCGACCAGCTGGGTATCTTCATACGGTACGCGACACTGTTCGGTATCACCCTCCTTATCCTTGCCATCCGCGCTGCACTCGTCACATCCGGCGTGATCAAAACGCACACGCCGATCGATTTGCCCCTCCTCCCGACAAACAGCTCCTCCGCCGAACACGAAAAAGCCGCGCTCAACTCTCCGAATCCGCCTCCAAACCCCTCGGACGCCGCACACTCGTTGAACTCATCGTCCGACGCCGAACACACGCACCGTCAAGTGGGCAGCGCACAAACGCGAACACGCAGCGTCTCGACGGCTGGCAGCTACGGGATCCCGCCCAATCTAAGCTCCCAGCAAGCGAAATACACGTACCCGCTCGTCCAGCACGCGGGATACTTTGGGCCCGAGGAAGACGAAGGCGCAGAGCGGAGGAAGGCTGGGAGGGCAAGGGCTTGGTCGAGCGTGACTACGAAGGCGCCCAAGGCGCGGAAGAAGGGTATGGCGCTTTTTTGGGCGGAGCTGGGGACGAGTCTGAGGACGGTTGCAGTGCTGGTGTTTGGGTGGTATTTTTGGTTGGTATATAGGTGGTAGGTAGGGGAGGGGGGGCGGATTGGGATGGTTAAGGGAATATGGTGTTCTGCATAGCATAGCATGGTAGGTATTGCGGGAGTGTAGCATTTGTTTGTATTATGTGTGGTGTTAATCTAATCTACCTAGGGGTAGGACGACAAAGGCTTTCATCTCAAATAACATCACAAAAAAAGCAGAGCCCCCTGCTTAATAAACAAAAAGAGCTTAAAAAGGTGATAACAAAAAGTTTCTATTCTAAGTTAAAGAATTATCTTTACATGGTTGAATTGAGATGTAATATGATGTGGTAGGAGGGGGAGGGCACCTGGTGTTTGGTTTTTGGTAGTTGTTCGTCTGCCCCTCCCCCGCCATCGCCATCTATCCGATAGCTAAGCTTCCCGCAACTCTTCTAAAGTACAAAGCTCCCCTTGCTCTCGCAACACAGCATACAGCGCTTTCGACACTCCTAATATTTTCTTTCCCATACCACATACCTCCTGGGTACCCAGAAAACTCTCCTTACCACCTCCATTCAAATCCCCCACCCCCGCGCACCACCCCGCCCCAACACACACAAACACATCAACAATGCCCGACCCATCCCCACCCTCCCCCAAAAACGACGACGCCCTCCTCGCCCGACTAAACGCGCTGAAGAAATCAAGTGTTAGCTTGGATACTACGTCGGCGTCGTCTAGCTCTCCCAGCTCTTCTTCTGCGAAAGCAGCGGGAGGCGCAAGTGCGCCCGACGATCTCGCGGCCCGGTTTGCGCGTTTGGGGTCTGCGTCGCTGTCACGCACGACGTCGTCGATTAGGACTGGGGCTGGGGATGCTGGTGCTGGTGGTGGGGCACCGGTGGTAGCGCCGGGTGCGCCGAGTTGGTTGGAGGGTGTGGTGGAGGGTGTTGGGGGTAGGGAGATAGAAGGAGATGGTGAGGAGGAGAGGACGCTGGAGGAATTACTTGGGGAGTTGGGGGGGATCAGGGGAGAGTGGGATGTTAGTGTCAGAGAGGAGAGGGAGGTGGGGAGGTTGGTGGAGGAGGTTAGGATGGTGTTGCCGGAGGTGCGTAAGGGGAAGGGGGAGGGGTTGACGGATTGGGAGAATGTGGAGGTTGATGTTGGGGTTGGGGGGGTGCGTGTTGGGAGGAGGGAGGGGGAGGAGCTAGAACGGGATGGGGACGCAGAGGGGAAGAAGGAGGATGAGGATGAGGATGCTGAGGCTGACGATATCATTGCGAGGGTTATGGCTGAGCTGGCGATTAGTCGGAAATACGACGCTGCGTCTGCCTCTCCTCCTCCTCCTGACGACGATGGTCCATCTACGCCTGCCACCTCTCAAGATGCAAACTCGAAGGATGCGAAAGAAAAAGCAAAACCAGAATCAGAACAAACACCTGCTACCGACGACCTCATGCTGCCCTCCGCCCCGACCTCACTCCCACAAGACGACCTCGACCGCACGCAAGCCATTGAAGATGCCCTCACTGCGCGGCTCGCCGCACTTTCCTCTCCCTCTCAAACAACGGACGCTCTCGGCTTACCCTCCGCGCCGTCTTTTTCTCCCGCGAAGAAACCGCCGACGGTGCAGAGTAGTCTGGTGAAGAAGATGGATGAGGAGATGGAGACGTGGTGTATTATTTGTAGTGATGATGCGACGTTGAGGTGTTTGGGGTGTGCGGGGGATTTGTACTGTCGGGGTTGCTGGATGGAGGGACATCAGGGGGAGAGTGCGGGGTTTGAGGAGAGGAGGCATAGAGCGGTGGAGTTTGTTAAGGGGGAGAGGGGGAAGAGGGAGGTTGCTGTTTGAGTGGTTTGGGCGGGGAGAGGTGGGTTGGGTGGACGAGGTTGGTGTTGAGCTTTCACTGTCATGTTTGACTTTGACTTCGATTTCGCTTTCACTTTCACTTTCACTCCCACTAGGACGTGCTGCGGCAGGTACAAACGCGTCAGCGTCAAATTTTCTGACGCGTTCTCCGCTTCTCCCATCCACTCGACACCTCACCCCGGAACCATAATCGCACGTCGGACACCCAACTGCACGATGGAGGACTACACCGGGATCGACTGGTTGCTCGAGGTGGTGCGTTGCACCACTCTCGAGGACCCGACACTCCCAAGGATGACTGACCGCTTCCTCAACCGCTGGGTCGTAGGCGTCCCGCGCCCGCAACTTTTCTACTTGGCGCGTTGTGCTGCGGGCATCTCCTTGGGAGAGGAGTTGAAGCGTGGTCGCTTTCCAGCGATCATACTGAAAGCAATCCGCTGCTACAAACTCGAGTCGATTGTTGTCCGGCGCGAACAGCCTTCGGAGACATACACCAACAACTCCCACAATCTGGTAGGTATCTCCTCCCCCAAGCCCCTCCCCCAACCGCACCCCACTCCTACAAACTTCAATATCTTAACAACAGAGGTTCGCGAATCGGTTGCGGGCCAAAACTCACGAAAGGGCTTCACTGCTCTCTATGCACCGTTGAAGGCGTGGAAGGTTCGGGCGCGGCCAACAGCGTACTTCCGAAACGTCAATGTCCAGGAGAAATCCGTACAAGACATCGTCGAGAGGCTGAATGGGTTGACTCCGCAAGAGTCGCCCCTCGCCACCATCACAACATACCTTGAAGTGCTCACTAGTGGAAACCACGACATTACCGCTTTAGTTTTCGAGTATTTCCGCTCTACGGTCGGCACAGTCAGCTCGATTTCACCAGGAACGAACATCCCCATCCTCTTGAAGAACACCCACGCGTCCGACAAGGACCACCAACTCGCATGCCAATGCCCGTGGAACACCAGCTGCATAACGAGCATGTGCATTTTCGGCCTCGCTACCCCCGCCCACGAACTCGAAGAATTTTCGAAAGGCCGTATCTCAGGCGATGATAACCCTCTCCTTTTCGCTGACCACATGACTATTGACCGTTTTGCAGAGCAAATTTTAGTCCCGTCCATGAATCTTCGCATCCCGTACCGATACGCAAAGGCGAGTGCTCTAGGCCCGCAAAAGAAGACGACTCTCCTCCTCGTCGGTCTCTTTGACAAAATGTCGTATAGACTGCCACAGAATGCTACACGGAAAGACTATAAGGCGTTCACGCACAGTTTTGTGCTAGGTATCGGTCCAGAAGGCATGGTCATGTACCAGTCTTTTGCAGACATTGGTCCACGTCTTCACGAGCATATGGCTATCCGTGGTGCGAAGGTGCGAGATTGGCAAGAAGCCGATGAGTTCATTGACATGTTCATCGAATTCACGTCCGCTATTGGGGTAAGGACAACTTTTTCGCTTTTTGTTATTTGGTGCCACGTACTGATGGGCGCGCAGAGTGAGCAAGGTTTCACCGCGCGTAAGAACGAGCAGTATAGAAGCTTGTTCGGCATCGACCTGCTTGATGTTGTTGCCAAAGGGATGACACCTGCGAAGTCTATGACACCTACGTTCCGGACATGGGTCGATATCCGCATCTTGGAGGATGTCAAGGCGAGCGATGTGACCAAGTTCACTTGGTTGGTTGATGAGGATGAGTCTACGGAGACGAAGGCGTTCCCTCCAGGTGTGAAAGTTCGTTGGTAATGTCCTTCGACAGCTGAGTTGACATGCGTGTCTGGTGGAGTGGAGTGTGTTGGACTGCATTGGCCTTCGGTGGTGTGTTCTCCGGAACGAAATGAGATCAGACGATGGTGGTCATTAGGAGGAAGGAGGCACTGACGGAGACTCTTTGGAGACTATTTGGCTCTTTGGAAAAAAACAGGATCTTAGCCGTCACGGATGCTATTGGTCTGGTGGGCAGGACTACACGTCTCTGCACGATGTCTAACAGTCGTCTCTTACTATGTAACTACTAGAAAAGAGTTAGTGAACAGGAAGTTGGACCCATAACTAATACCTACGACTGAGTTCTAGTGCACTTCTTGGCTTGCCCTTGGACACAGTCATTATCCTCCCAGGAATCCTCCGAGTGTGTATGTGCCATCTTCCGCTGTTCTGTAGTACGCTCGCATTTAGGTGTTTATAACCATTACCATAACTCGTACGAAAAAAACACCCAATTTCCAAGCTACACAAGCCACGGCCTGCCTTTTATAGACACCCAGGGTGCACAGCGCTGCTATATACCCCCATAAACCCCATTGGTCAACCCAAACCCCTTTCCACGCCCTCCCGCGCATCTTCCAACGTAACATTGCATATAGTGCCTCATAGGGATGATTAGCGCACTACAGGGCTCGCTGTTTTACCCCAATGCAGGTGTATTTGTTGTCGCGCGAAAGAATAGATAAATGTAGGTATGGATACGGCGCAGTAAGGAAGGTAAGGTAGTCTTTTGATGGTGCATGAACCTATTCAGCCGAGCTGGGGTTGCGCTTGCGGCTTGGTTGATATAACCTATCCATGTGCGCAGGATGTGGGAGGTTGAAGTTCCGTCGTGCGATTTTTTTTTTACCAACGAAGGAACGAGGTGCTGTTTGTTCAATTGCCTGCCTACCATGAAGATTTCGTACATTGCCTCGGTGCTCGCGGGTATCGTCCCTGTCCTGGACGCTCATTGTACGTATCGCATCTCCTTCCAAAGCAAAAAGAAAAACAGAGATAGAATGCATACTCACCGACCAACAAACAGGGGTCTATCCACGCCTCTCCCTCAACCACGGCCCCCAAGTGACCACTGGCAATACGTCCGCAAACTCGGGCCAGGCCCGTACGGCGCGCCCAAAGACCCGCAGCGAAACTTCCCCAACTTCGACATCTACTCGGAAGACGTGCGGTGCGGACGCGATGCGTTTGCAGCCGCGAACGCGACGCAGACGCTGGCTGTGGATGCGGGGGATGAGGTGACGTTTTGGGTGTATGGGGGGTCGTATGGGGATACCATTGTGAGTTGTTGTTTTTTTGGTTGGAAAAGACGTGGCGACGTTGAGGTGTGAACGGATGGGTTACTAATTGATGGCTGTCTGGGTGTTGTAGTATCAGATTCCGATGTATCATCCTGGAGCGGGGCAGGTGTATCTGTCGAGGGCTGAGGGCGGGGCGTTGGAGAGCTACAGGGGGGATGGGGAGTGGTTTAAGATACACGAGTGGGGGACGGTGGATGGGAAGACGTGGGATTTGCTCGAGAAGAGCTCGGTATGTGGTTTTCGTTGACGGGTGCATGGGGAGATTGATTGCTTACACGCTGGCTGGCGCAGCTTAACGTTACGATTCCGAAGACGACGCCGCCGGGGAAGTACCTTTTGAGGACGGATTATATCGCGTATCATCAGCGGCCTTCGATTGCGTCGTTTGAATACTATCTTGGGTGTGCACATGTTGAGATTAAGGGTGAGGGAGGAGGTAAGTTGCTATTGTGTGTGGATTTGCATACTACAGAGGTACTGATAGCTGGAAGGTACGCCTGGACCATTGGTCAAGTTCCCAGGGGCTTATGATATGTTTGATAGAAGTATGTTGGATTGTCTTGGTGCACGGAATTTCCTGCTAACTGAGGTAGCGATCTGGCGACCTTGGTCGATGGGTTATTGGGGTCAGCGTCCTGGGGATGATTATAAGAACCCTGGACCAAAGGTGTGGACGGGATAGTTGCACCTCGTGTCAACTTCCAGTGAGTTTTGGGGGCAGAGAGTGTTGATTTTGTGAAGAGAAGGGCTGACTCGTTCAACGATGAGTGTTTCGATGTGCGTGGTTGCGAGATGTTGGGCAAAGAGCAAAGCTATCTCTCCTTTAGACTTTGTGTATTGTAAGCATCTAGGTTCTCTGACTACACGACTCTATCATATCTCAAATGGTGCATGTATCTTCTGCCTGACGTATTTTCTCTTCCGTGCTTTACCTGCTGGTTATTCTGAGAACAGACTACTGGAGACTCTGGTAGAGGCAAGTAGCAGCAGTTGAAACTGGTATCTACTTACCCTTGTAGGTATAATTAAAGAATCGCATTCTCAAAAGTTTTGCCAGGGTCAATGGGAGTTTTCCGATAGTGATTCACACACAATATGGTACGACAACTCGCAACATGATCCTACACCCAAAGCGCCCCCCGAGGTCACTCGCCTACTTTTGGAGTATATCCAGACCGGGATCATATACATCTGAACTGCGGCTAAATGACAGCAATACAGGCGCCCAGCGTACCAACATATAGATCGTAGGCTAAATAAAAGAACCGTAACGTTGCAACCAGACTGCAACAGTCTGCAGATTCACATCGTTCCCCAATCGACTACTCTTTGCGTCCTAGTTCCCGTCCAGGAAGAAGTAACATAGATAAACACCCTCCTTGATACTGTGGTCCGTCACAGCAGTGTACCCCATCCTTCCCCACGGCCACAATGTTGCTCCCCAAAGCCCTCGCCGCAGCCCTTTTCGCGGCCCATGTCCACGCCTTGACAAATATTACGCGGATCATGTACTGTCCCTTCGACGTCAAGCTCGCTCCAGCCGATGATCCGAAATCCCTCGACTTCACCTACACGCCTACCAAAAACACGACAAACAGCGAGAACTCAATTCCTGGAAATCCATCACAAAAGCATCAAAACACATCTGCCCGTGGCCGCAACCGTCTCTACGGGCCATCGCGCATCCCTCTGCGCTGATTTGGTACCTGTAGAGACACCGTTGCGGCCGCGGCAGTCATGGAAGCAAAACTCGCGAGCATGACACACAACATGACACGAGGCAGCGACAGCCATCTAGCCGCGATACAGCAACACGAGAGCGAAGACGGAGCCCAAACATCGTATTTTGTACAGCTACGGCACACCACACAGTCACTGATGGGGTTTCCTGGTTAGCCCCATCACAATCGGCAATGTTTGCGACGTCCCGCATCGACGAGCCCTAGGGCCGAACGGCATCATCTCTCACGCGAATCAACTCACAGACACTAGGCACGCTACCACAGGTGCCACACAATACAGCAGTCACAGACAGCCTCGTCCACTGTCGCCCTCCACCCATGTCGAAGGCGTGGTGCCCCTTCGACATACCCGACAAGGTCTGAGGCGATTCGTGGCAGAGCTCTGATGCTCGAGGCTCGAAGACTCGCACGAACGGAGCATCACTCTCGGGAAGCTGCATCACAGCGGATGCTGTCACCGCTGCCGCCGATGGCAGGTCACACCACAAAACACGGCAACATAGGAACCTGGTGGGAGGCGGCAACAAAGCACAGAATATCAAAAATGTACAGAACAGATTCAAGCCCTGAGGGTCCAAGGGCAGGTACAGAAACATGAAGCTAAACGCCGGGGGGAGACTGTAGGTATGGCAGATGCGACAAACGAGGCGAAGACCTCTACGACGCCCCAACACGACGGCAACAAAGGATAAAGACTTCGTATACGGCATGAAGACAGAAAAATAGCATGTTGGAAACAAAGCACACAGGCACAGACGCGTCACTTCTTTTGACGACATGTATGTAGTCGTAGATAGAAGCCAGACCACAAGCGGAGGCGAGGGAACAGCTGGCCATACCTTTGGTGTGGTGAAGTGGGGCATGTTGATCCTTTTCGACAGAGCGTCGGCTGTTTGCCAGACCTTTGCATCCGGGCATAGCTGCACGAAACCGCGGCTGGAACCGAGTAGGAATCAATCAATCAATCAATCAATCAACCTACACGCCTACCGACACGCCCATCTTCCCCGCAAACTTCAATGGAAAAGCGTGCCTGCTCGAGCTCCGATTCGAAACGCCGGGCACACACGGCGATGTCTATTTGGAAGAAATCGAGTACAAGAGCAACAAGGGCATGTCGATTGAGACAAACCTGGCGTGGAATGGAAATGTGGGGCCGGTACATACCTCCCTCTCTTCCACATACCTACCTGGGTCTCAACCTCGTATCATGAGAACATCGCTGACTTGCACGGCGTCTAACAGGCGCATTACGAGACTGCAGATGTGACGGGCGCTGGGGCGGTAGTTGTGCGCAACACGACGTGGAACACGATGGCTTTCTGCGCGCAGCAACCCCACATGTGGAAGTCGCACTTTGTCTACCTGCAGACCAAGTTCAGCGATGCGGCCGTGGGGCCGGACTTTAAATTGGAGCAGAAAGCGCGGCTGAGGTTCGGAGAGGGTGAGGCTTGTGATGTTGTTCCGGAATGCGATGAGCCGGATATTGATCAGAAGTTTCCAAGGTGTCATGGTGTCCCGGGAGGACATCCGTGGGATGACTCGACTTAGGCTAGGGGGATGACACTGGGGATATGTGTGGAAGTGGGGAGTATAGGCTTGAGGTTTCGAGGAGGCTTGGGCTGGGAAGTGGCGGCTACCATCGAGATTCGCATCTCAAACACTTCGACTATGGTCAGTTGTAAAGTTAGTCACTCTTTGTGTCGAAGCATATGGAAGCCATACGCTCTGTTTTGTTGCACATGCAGGAATAGGACAAAAGTCTAATACGACGTGTTACCCCAGGATAGGTAATACGAAGACTTAGGTGAACTCAAACCTGTGTCCTGTGACTGTAGTAAGGTTTCGGCATACTTAAGATGGGCGAGTCAAGGCTGGGTATGTATGTATGTATGATTGAGAAGTTGCAAAAGCAGCACTGTGATGTGAGCAGCTTCCTGCGTATACGGCCCCGCCATTTGCCCCATAGTTGGCCAATCGGAATCCTAGCGCGACTACAATGCCTCTTATATGCAAGTGTCTAGAAGGTACGATACGATACATATGCGTCAGATGACCTGTTCTGACCGCAAGCAGCCACCTCGACTCACCGCTGATCGACCTTGTCATGCAGCATCACCGCGGAGCTTCGTCCATCAATGCTCTCATTGGTTTTCTTTGACTCGTGGCTGGATGAAATTCTGCTGGTGAACAGGTTTCTGGTACTTGTAGACGGTACACGTGGACGACTCGAGGTCAGGTGTGTGCGCGCTGAGGTGATGGTTTTAGCGTGGCGTCACGTTTACGCCACAGGCTAAGCCCTGGAGGTCAACACCACACCACTCCTGCCCTGCCGTCCCTCACCACACCCGCCCTGGTGATTCCGCATTGCCACCCATGTCCAATCGGAGCTTTCTACCGATGCCACTAGCGGGTGCTTCAGCAACCCCATGTACAGCGACCTGCCCGGGCATATCGCAATCGCCTCTTGGTGACGACCTCCAGCACCCACGACGTACACGAGTCGAGAATTGCATGCGTTCTGAGTTAACCCACCCAACTGCTTCTGGCGATCCGCACTCAGCCTGGGGCCGCCTCTCCAATGAAAGAAACGAGACAGTCGCACCGTGTTCCGGATTGGGCGGAATGAGGGGATGCTCCCTTGTCTGCTGAGATGGGGTGAGTGTCTGTGAGCTGGCAAGCACACCCGCACCGTCAACATGAAGTCATCGCCCAGTACCAGACGGTCTACGTCGTTGCCGTAAACGGACCTGCTACGTCGGTCTTTGCAAACAAGCAGGCCCCAGTGGTGCCAGTGGCCTCCCAGCGTATAAGAAGGGATTCGCGCCATACGCCCGCCGCCCATTTTGTCTTTTCTTCAGATATTCGTACAGGTGTCCAGCTACCATACCAACTATCACATATACTTTACGATACCCAAGGAGATCCAACTGCAGGCACAGGCTTCTTAACACTGCACACCACCATGGCCAATCACACAAACAACGACTATGGCGCCCCGGCTGCCGCTCCCACGAGCAACCGTCTTCGCCCTGCCCTGCTCGCCAACCATGCTCTCCACCTGGCATCTTCGGTCATCGTGCTCGGTATCGCCGCGTACTTCATCGCCGACTACAGTCACAATGTCCATCTCCGCTACTGGGTATCCCTCGTATGTCTCCCTCCCCTTTCCTTCCATCCATTTCCACCCCCTTCTCTCCATAGCCGCAAAACTAACCATCCATTCCCAGGCCGCCATCGACACCCTCCTCTACATCCCCCTCGTCGCTCTTCCCATCCTAAAAACCTACAAAGGCTACGGCGCCCCCCTCGCCCTCATCTTCTCCTACCTCTGGCTCACAGCCTTCATCTTCGCCGCCCAAGACTACAACTACAACGGCGGGCCATTCGCCAACTCGCCCCCTGGCGTAGCCAAGAACTCGCTCAAGCGGACGCTCGAGGCTTTCGCTTTCATCGCTTTGTAAGTGCCCTGCTGTTTGTTGGCTGCTATGATTAAGGAAGGATACATACTGACGTGCCGTGCTGCAGCTTCACCAGTCTCGCTGGCTTCATCCTCGAGACGAGGCTCTTCGATGTGACTCGCCGTGGCACCGGGCTCGGTGCGGATAAGCACCAGGCCGCGCCTACCACGGGTGACAATACTGCTACTACGGCCGCCTAGTCTAAGCAGCCTCGACTCGACGTGCTCGATGCCTCAAGTCACCATGAGCACACACGCTCGCGAGACACAACGACAGTGACCGGCCAGCCTGCGAGGGCAGCGCGAACGAAAGAGTGGTAATGGAAGGGCGGCGGTGGAGCGTAATGCGGTGGTTCGCTGAGACGACGAGTTATGATTTGCCCCATGTTTATGGTGTTTTCTTTTTTCCGGATGAGGGAGTTTCCTTATGATGGGGTTTTGGTTTTGTGCTTATCCCCGGGGGGGGGGGGGGGGAGTTTCCTTGGGTGCGGGCTTGACGTCGTCGGTTTTGCTTGTCTACTCCGCGCGAGATACCACTAGTATACCTTTGCACGATATTGTGTCTTTGTAATGGAAAGTATTTTCTCTTCGTTATGCTGGTTTGGTTTGACGAAGAGTTGCAGATTGGTCTAGTTGGTGTTTGACAAAGGGGTACAGAACGGCCCGGTCGGTGTGGTCATCGATACATCTGTGAGCTAATTCGTTCCGTTCAAAGTCATATGAGAGATTGGGTATCTACGTGCTATGCTATCTCTAAAAATACTGCCAAGCACTCGCTCTACCTCCCAACACCCCAAGCCGAGGAACCAGACACGCTCAAACGCTCTCCACCCTCTCACTCACGACGCCGCACCCCCACCAGGCAATTTCTCCACCCTCTCCTCAATCCGCTTGACCCAGTCCCCAACCACCTGCATATTAGTATGCATAGCCTCCTCACACCTCTTGACATCCTCCTCCAAATCGCGCATCGACGTCTCCCACTTCTTAATCTCGCCCTCCTGCTGCGACTGGCGGTTCTCCAGCTCAGTCAAGACATCGTCCGCCGCCCACGCACTAGTATGTACGAGCCGGAGCGTGCGTAGCCGCTCCAGCATCAGGGGGAGAATAGGCGCGAGCTTGTCGATGGAAGGGAGCGTGCCGTACAGCGCGTTGATTTTGGCTTCTTGCTCGAGGGAGGGGAAGTCAGCGTCGTGGGAGGCGGAGGCTTCGGCGCGGAGGTCCTTTAGGTGCTCTGCGTCTGCGATCATCTGCTTGATCTGGGCGCTTGCAGCTTCGAGGTTGGCCTGGCTTGCATCGCCGACGAGTCCTACTGTCTGCTCTATCCGCTCCAGCGTCGTGAAGACGGGAAGCGGCGGTCTATCGCCTAGATCCGGCATCGTATTCCCATTCAGCCCCAGCCTCTTCTCCAACCCGCTCAACCGCTCGTCAAAGTCCCGCGCCTGATCAAGCACATACTCCAGTTGATTCCGCTGCACCTGCGACCCCGGCAGCGGGGGCTGCTTCGCAATGGCCTGCGAAATCCGCTTCGACGGCCCAAACGGCGGGTAGTTCTTGAACTTCTCAATCGTGCGGTCGAGTTGGGGTTCTGCGCCCCGCACACCGCCCCGCCGCATCGCATACACGTAATCCACCTTGTCGCTGATGAATTCGATGATCTCTTTGGGATCCCGCTCCTCGATCTTGCTCTTGTCACCCGACTTGATGCGCTCCTGGTACTCGGCTTCCAGCTCCAGCATCTCGCACTTGACGCGCATCAGCTTGCGCGAGAACGACTCGTCCGGCTCGTTGTCTGTGTCGTTGTGGCTGAGAAGCTCGCCGCGTCGGCGGGCATGGCGTGTCGATGTGCGGTACGAGCGGCGCTGGGCGCTGATGTTGTCGGAGAAGTCGACGCCGTGCGCGTCTACGCGGGAGGGCTGGAACCGGCTGCGTGCTTGGTTGGTTTGGAGATGCGGGTGTTGCACGGCCGAGGCTTCGGGGTCGGAGTCGTGCTCTGAGTCGGAATCGGATACTGCGGTTGAGGCTGGGATTGTGGAGACGTCTTCGGCGAGCTCGGGTGTCTCGTACTTTTACCAATTAGCTTTGTGTTGAGGATGCCTGTCTTTGGTCTTGTACGTACGACGTCGGGCGCTGTGTCGATGCCTGGGAGGCTGTCGTACTTGGGTTTATGGGCTTCCGCCATGGTTGCAGGTTTAGAAAATTTGGGTGGTGCCGGTAGAATGAGGTGGAAGAGAAGTCGATCGTTCTGGGGAAACAGCTCAGCAAACGCGTCAGAGGGGAAGCTCGCGAGCGCATTGGCCCGTGCGCGATATACACAATATTGGGCTATCTAGCATCACATGTAAATAAAGGGACCTTGATAGTTGATACGCTGTTTTTCTTCAACTAATATGTAATTCAAGTAACAAGTCTTTTCAATCGCTCCGACCGGACAGTCTTCGAATTGGAATTCCATTCTAGACTGTCCTTTTCCCCTGTCTACCACTCTCTACTCAGCGATTGATTCCGCAGACGGAAATCCGCTACTTCAACCCAACACCAAAGATGATAGATTGTCGAACCGGATATGATGTTCAAGACTGGACCTTGAAAGTTCGCCCGCTTGCAGTCTTACGCTCCTTCTCTTCAGCCTCCGGCCGAGCACGGCGTAGTACTGTATGTACATCAGTATCCGCTCCAAAACTAGTAGTACAGTCTATGAATGCTTACCCTGTAGGAAGTCGGCCGTCCGCTTCCGCATCCTCGAGTGAATATAAGCTTTGGATGCTTTGATGTGGTAGTGGAAGTAATCGCGGAAGGTCTGGATGTGTGAAATGACATCCTCTCGTCGCTGGTTTGCCAGATGGCGAGGGAATAAAACTGATATCGTCAATATGCGATACAGACGCAGACACTGACAGACTGACCGAAGGTAATGTAACCAATGTCGGCAGAGCCGGAGTTGTCGACGCCTGGAATTCCCTGCAGCTCTAGTGGAGGATCGTTTCTGAACAGCACCTGCGGCGCATTCTGGATTGCTCTCCGCCGGGCGTCAACAAATTCCTGAGATGATGTCAGCAACCTGAGCTTCCCCTAATCCCTCGATACGCCTACCTGCAAGAAAACCTTGCCAAAGATCCTGTCTGTTTCTTCCCGGAATACCGTCGAGAAAATGACTGTGACACGGTCGTGGCTCGCCTTGATGTAGATGGCTTCCTCTTCTCGGTAATGGATTGCCCGTACTTCTCCACCCTCCTTCACACCCTGTGGCGCTGACTCTGACGTGTACTTGGAAGCCTCCTCTTGCAGTTGCTGGAACTCATCGAAGGCTTGCTCGAAAGGCGCGGCCATGGCATTGCGCTTGAGGAGGGATATGCGCAGGATCAGGTCATCTTTGGCTTCTGCACATTATTTAGACTCCGCCTTGGTGTGATCCACTTTCGAGCTTACCCTGGTCCTCGGGCAGATTCTCCAAGTCTACCTGCACCGAGAAATCGTAGCCCGACTCCGGGGCCACAATGTAGGATCCATATTCACGTTCCAGCACCGCCTGCGCGCCGTACTGCACTAACTCGGGGAAGCACTTGACGTGTATCGAGACAAGAATCTTGGTCTTCGATTCCGGGGTGGAGATATGGAATGTGACGCCGTCGAAGTCGGACACGACCTGGTCGATTGAGGTGGGTGGTGCGCTGGTACATGTTAGCTGCGTGTGAGCGCTCTCGGCGGGGTATACGCACCCTCCGAACCGTTCTTTCAACAACGACTCGATGAGGACATTCTGGTAGTCGAGGAGTAGCATGGCTGCTTGCGGCAGGGCGGGATGGGGCAGCGTGTACGGAGGAGTTCTAGCGGGGAGCTGCCGAATTGGCGGAGGTGGTTCGGAGGAGGGCGAGTGAGTGGGCTGTGGCTGAGCTACTAGCGGCTGGGGTGGGGGTTTTTCGGTTCAAAAAAGTAGCTCTCAGAAATTCCAAGTCGACCGCACTCTCAATTGCGGGCGGCGCATTCTTCCTACGTCCAGCGTGATGCAGCGCTGACACTGCGCGCCTGCGGATCTGTTTCACTGTTCTCTCCATCTTTGATACCCACATTTTCTTATAGCGCAAAATGGTAAGGTCGTACAAGTAAGTCGCTCTTGCCTTCTCAAGAGCGTACAACTAACAGGCGCAGCAAGTACGAGCGGACGAGCGCGTTCGGCGTTGTCGCGACAGCAACTTCCAACATTGTATGGACCCCCGAAGCCGTGTTGCAACCAGGATCCAGCCGGTCCGCCGGTGCAGGCCGCGCCTATGCCGCCGCAAACGAAGAGGTGCTCTGCTGGGACGTGAAGAAGGGAGAGCTACTGAGCAGATGGAGTGACGCGTCGTGTACAGAGCAGGTCACTGTGATATGCAGGAGCGACGTGGACACGGATCTGTTCGCAGTGGGTTACGCCGATGGAAGCATACGACTGTGGGACTCCAGAACAGCCACGGTCGTCATCAGCTTCAACGGACACAAGGCTGCCGTCACCGTTCTCTGTTTTGATCAATCCGGCGTGCGTCTCGCTAGCGGCTCTAAAGACACCGACATCGTCATATGGGACTTGGTATCCGAGGTTGGCTTGTTCAAGCTGCGAGGGCATAAAGGTCAGATTACTGGGCTGCACTTTTTACATCCCCAAAAGGCGGCGCAAGAGGATGAGGTCGATGGCACAGATACGGAAATGGACACAGACCAGGCATTCCTTCTTTCCACCAGCAAGGACGCCTTGATCAAGATCTGGGATGTCAGCAGCCAGCACTGCATCGAAACCCATGTCGCACAAACCAACGGAGAATGCTGGACGTTGGGCGTATCTCCGGACGGGAGTGGCTGCATGACTGCCGGGAATGATGGAGAGCTGAGAGTGTGGGCCATTGATATCGCCGGTCTAAGACAAGCGGGCGCATCTGTGGGCGAAGGTGCGGAACAGCGGTATCTAACAGAAAGAGGAACGTTGTATCGTCAAGGCACAGACCGGACACTCGGCATCGCTTTTTACGCCAGGTCAGATTATATCGCCGTGCATGGTTCAGAAAGAGCAATCGAGATATTCCGGATACGGACCGAAGGGGAAGTCCAGAAAACGCTGGCTAGGAAACGGAAGAGAAGACGAGAAAAGGCCAAGAACGAAGAAATTGGCGAAGCACTTGAACCTGAGACCGCGGATGAGCAGATCAACATAGCTGACGCGGCAATTGGAGAAGTCATCGTACCCTACGTGACCGTACGAATAACCCCTGGTGGAGGCAAGGTCAGATCCGTATCGTGGATGCACCTCAAAGGGTCGAAAAAGCTCCAACTGCTTGTTGGGACAGACAGCAATGTCATTGACGTGTACGAGGTGCCGAAAAAGTCAAAATCAAAGAGCAAAGAGGAGCCTGAATACAACCGGACGTTGTCTGTCGAGCTTGCAGGTCATCGAAACGATATTCGGGCGCTGGCACTCAGCTCAGATGATCGCATGTTAGCGTCTGCTGCGAGCGGGAAATCTGCCAACGGAGGACTCAAAATTTGGAATGTCCGGACGCAGAACTGTTTACGCACGTTAGAGTGCGGAAGAGCACTATGCGCTGCTTTCCTTCCAGGAGACAAGATCGTCGTAGTTGGGACGAAAGACGGCGACATCGAACTCTACGACATCGCCGCGTCGTCATTACTTGACAACATCCCCGCACACGAAGGCACAGTGTGGACTTTGCAAGTACATCCAGACGGCAAGTCTCTCATCACCGGCGGCGCAGACAAGACAGTCAAGTTCTGGAACTTCGAAATCGTGCAGGAAGAAATTCCCGGTACAAAACGAACAATGCCGCGTCTACAACTCGTCCAGTCCCGCATTCTGAAGGTAAACGACGATGTGTTGAGCGTATGTTGCTCACCCGACTCACGACTCGTCGCCGTCGCCACCATGGACAACACCGTCAAAGTGTTTTTCCTTGACTCTTTGAAACTCTTCCTCAATCTATACGGTCACAAGCTCCCTGTGCTCAACATGTCCATATCCAGTGACAGCAAGCTCATCGCCACCTCGTCCGCTGACAAAAACATCCGCCTGTGGGGCCTCGACTTTGGCGACTGCCACAAAGCTCTCTTCGCTCACGAAGACTCCATCCTAAACGTCTCTTTCATCCCACACCCCGTCCAGGTCGACGAGAAACACATCCTCTTCAGCGCATCCAAAGACCGCGTACTGAAAACCTGGGACGCCGACAAATTCGAGCAGATCCAGAAGCTCAAGGGCCACCACGGTGAGATATGGGCCATGGCCATGAGTCGGACAGGCGACTTCGTAGTCACCGCCAGTCACGACAAGAGCATGAGAATCTGGACCCGCAGCGACGAGCCCATCTTCCTCGAAGAAGAACGCGAGCGCGAACTCGAAGAACTCTACGAAAACACGCTCGCCACCAACCTCGACGACGACGATCCCCTCACCGGCGACGCCCCCGAAGTAGGCGCTGCCTCGAAACAAACCAGCACCACCCTCACAGCCGGCGAACGCATCCAAGAAGCGCTCGACCTCGGCCTCGCAGACCTCGAGCTCGTGCGCGCCTGGACGCTACAGAAACAGGCCAATCCCAAAATGGCGCCTCCCCAGCGTAACCCCCTCTTCCTCGCACTCAACAACATCTCAGCAGAGCGCCACGTCCTCGCCACCATAGCTAAAATCCCCGCCACCCAGCTCCACGACGCGCTCCTCGTGCTGCCCTTCTCCTCGCTGCCTGCGCTCTTCACGTTCATCGCTATATGGGTGCAGCGCCAGTGGAACGTTACGCTCACGTGTCGCGTCCTCTTCTTCGTGCTCAAGACGCATCAGAAGCAAATTGTGTCGAGCAGGGAGCTTAAGATGGTGCTGGAGAGTATGCGCAATGATTTGAGGCGCACACTGGGTGGGAATAAGGATCTGGTTGGATTTAATGTTGCGGCGTTGAGGTTTGTGGGGGAGAGGGTGGACGAGAGGGGGATTGTACGGTTGGAGGATGTGGAGAGGGCGGATGAGGAGGGGGGCAAGAGGAAGAGGGGGTTTGTGCATGTTGCGTAGGGGGTGTTTTGGTGTGGGTAGATATGCTTATGAATTTCTTTTTGGTTGCTGCTTTGTGTTTCGCGGG
The DNA here is from genome assembly GCA_031010545.1 of Laburnicola sp. JP_R_19. Taxonomy (NCBI): domain Eukaryota; kingdom Fungi; phylum Ascomycota; class Dothideomycetes; order Pleosporales; family Didymosphaeriaceae; genus Laburnicola; species Laburnicola sp. JP_R_19. Next base: position 940,572 of record VOIT01000046.1, read on the forward strand.
TGTGGGCTCACTGTAGGTGATGTGATGCTTTCTCGCACTGGACATCTGCCTGTCTTTGCGCGAAGTGATATCTGGATATTTGATTGTTTCGATGACGGACGGCATGTATCACGCGGTCGGTAGGCCGTTCAACGCCAAAGTTTCTCCCATTTTCTGACGGAAGTAAAAGCCGAAGACGAAAAAAAAATTGCATTTAACTTGTTCGTTCGTATGTGATAGGAGCTGAAGCTTCCAATCTCCGATTTGACGAGCAATAACTAATCACGGATTAAGTATGCCAAAGCTGACTGCTCCCACAGCCGCGTGATCCGACCCCCTTCCACTTGTGGAGAAGAAGAAACCAAGAAAAAAGAAGAGAAGAAGAAGAAGAAGAAGAAACGCCACCCAAATGCCCATATAACGCCACTCGCTGCTACCAAGATTTCACACAAACCAATACCAAAACACCACGCCAGCCTCTCTCTTCCACAAGGCGAAGCCGCCGCACATGGCCCAGCGGCCACTCCGCTCAAGATTAATTTAAGAGAACTTCCACCGATTCCCGCAATTCATGCACTCGCAAAACGTCGTCATCGGCTCGTCAGCACTCCTAGTCTGAGCTTGACTATAGCTGACCTGTCGCTGCTTGCACTTTCCGCACTGAAACTCCTTCGAGATACTCTTCTCGACCTGAGCCACCATGGCGTTATTCATGTTCTCCTTCTCGAGCTTCTCGTCTGCGGCGCGGCGCTCGTCCGACTTCATCTCGTCGTGCGTCATGACGACGAAACGTTGCGGGGATATTTCGCCCGACTGGACGCGCTTGCGGAGGTGGACGTTGGACTTGTTCTTCAGGTTTTGGAAGAGGGAGCGCATTTTGACGCGGTAGGCTTCGTTGTTGGCGTTGCCGGCGGCGGCGAAGGCGGCGGCTTCGACGGAGCGCGCGACGGGGAGGATGTCGCTGGGTACTGAGAGTAGTTGTTAGTAAATACAGCGGCTCTGGCTGGTTGTATATACGTACGTTCTTCGCTCATAAACGCCAGACCGTCGTACATCAGCCTCACGCAGTTGTCGCGCCCCTCGTTGCCCGTGGTCTTGTAGTCGACATTGTCCGTCTTGTGACTTCTCTTCTCCGGCGCGACGCCGTGCTTCTTTTTACTAGGCGCGGGCGAGGCTGTTCCTGAGGCGGGAGTCGGCGCGGGTGACGAAGTGCCATTCCCGGCGGTGGGCTTTGATCGCGCGGCGCCCCCTTTTTTCTGCTTGTTGACCTCATCCCTCCACTTTGTGACCATCTGCGTGGCGAGCGATGCGACCTGGGGGTCATTGTGCTGGCGCAGTTTATTGATGGTGACGCCAATCCTCGTCTGTCGCAGCAGGTCCTCGGTAGGCTTCAGGCCGGCGTTGAGGTCGTTCAACAGCTTGATAAGGGAGGCGCTCGGCCCCTTCTCGTTGAGCGCTTTGCTGATGGCCTCGCCGCGAAGTTTGACTTCTTTGACATCCATGCTGGCGGTTGATTGCTCGAAGTGGGGCAGTTGATTGTGTGCAAACGGCGTGGCAGCCACGGGCAGCGCGACTTTATATAGCGGCGACCGGGTTGGGCGCGCTCGGCAGCGAGTGGGTGAGAGAGGCGTGGGCAAGCAGAGGCAGGTGAAAGAAAGCTTCAAGTGATGATTGCCTGGTGTTTGCGGTAAGGCGCTAAGGCATTTACGGTGCATGACTAAGCAGTGACATCGAGATCTGGACCTTTCGGTCGGCCTCGGCGGTACATTTGCATGTCGAGACGTCCCTACAGCCTGCGATAGCCCCAAACCAAAGCATCTCCGCAACCCGCGCCCCGAAGTCCGTCAGAAGCCCACAATGGCGGAGAACGCGCCGCCAGCAGCCGCCAGCAACACCACAACCGATGCTTCGCGGGGCATCCCCTACTACGAACGCCTGCGACGCGACCTGCGCGAATCCCTCCAAAAGAAACGCGCCATAGACCACAATCTGGTACGTAGCTACCGCAGCCACCATGTACACCCCCGATACTTACGCGCTGGTTCTAGGAGCAACTGGAAGCAAACATCCTCCGCGTGGAAACGCAGTACCTGGAGGAGACGAGCGCCGGGAACATCATCAAGGGCTTCGACAACTACATCAAGGGCGCAGCGACCGTCTCCACCACGAGCGGAGCGGGCACCTCAACGCGACGGAAAGCCCAAGTCAGTGATGCGGACAGGATATTCAGTCGGAGCTCGAGCAGCTTCCTGCGGGTAAACGCTTCTCTCTCGACATGCAGTCGTATATGACTTATGCTTCGTAGGAATCGTCGGCTCCCGGATCCGCGCAGACGACGCCCTCACACGCTCCTACACCGACATCCGCATTCCCGACCCGCGAATCCAGCCAGCCCACGCCGAACGGAACGAATAGATCGGTGGGGAGCAAGAAGAAGAAGGCGCCTGAGGACGACGACGATGCCAAGTCTGTCAAGCGGCACAAGATCTCCTACAGCGGCGAGCGTTAGTTGAGAGCCTTTCTCCTCGGTGCTCCGTCCCGATAGCGTTGGAAACAACGTCAGGGTCATACATTCTGGTCCGTGATCATCTGTCGGCAAAAGGCGTTGTTGGTCCCATCGGCATGAGCGAGATACCATTTTCCGCATGCATTAGAATATAAAGGCACTGTAATTACGTGTCGGCTGCGTTTCACACCCCTCGTGGCGACGGGAAGCGTGCTCCACACACTATGTCCAGGACTGCATTTTCAAATGGTATTTGATTCCAGAGGGCATCTTGGTACGCGCGGTGTAGGTTGGCGAGCCGCACGCGAGATGAGAAGATCGACTGCAGATGGCGGGGTACCATCACGGGAGCTTACTACTTAGTGCATGCCCATCTCGATGCGATCGGCTACACCACTGGACGTCCGGTCTCCGGGCGAAGGCCTCGTTATTGCCGTAGAGTTCGTCTTGAGCTTGCGGTTGGAGCATGATTTGAGATGGTGGCGGCTACCAAGTCACGCCGGTGGGTGCCCAGTGGGATGTACGCGCACGCACTCCTCATGGCACTCTATCTATAGACTACCATGTGGTATAGTAGTGGATCAGAATGATAACGTGTTTCAAAACTAGCAATGATGCATCTTTGCTCTCCAAATTCTCCAAATCACGGGTTAGAATGAACAAGTACACCTTGTCTCGTAACCGTGACCGGCCCGCGGACCGCTGCACTCGGCACGCTGCACACGAGCTTTCCAGAAGCCGTAAAGTAAAAGCAAGAAAGAAGCCAAGACCAAGATGCTGCGTGTATGCCATGTGGCATGCGTGCGTGCGCGTACGTGCGTAAGCGGCTCAGGGTCCGACAATGCGCGCATCGTAAAGCTGAGACATTGGCGTCCTGCGGGGCGCGGGCGCGGTTAATACGTACGAACCGAGCCGGTAGGGATCATTGATTTGCATGCATGGTTATGTAGATACGGTGCCGTCCGCGTATGTACGTGCATATCAAGGTAGACTGCATACATGTGTGGTACGTATGGATGGGAGGTATAGGTAGTAGAAAGGGGGAGAAGATGACCTGTGTAGTGGCTTAGCTAACCATGCGATCCATCCATCCATTCATCCATCCATGCAGATATATCTGGATAGTATATCTCATATTTCATAACCAATTCTTCGCGGTTATACCCGTGGACAAGGCGGAGTGGCAAACCGACGACCGACGTCATCGCCCCCCCTGCCCAGAGTCCCACAAACAACAAGACATCAGCCAGCCTTGTGCATACGCCCGTCGGTTAGCTTCCTTCCATACATGAATTAACCCAGGTTCTTAATCCAGGGACCCCGCACTGCGATGCGATGCAAGGCGTCCGCCCCCTCGCTTCATTGGACATGCTTCCTTCGGGGAGCTCATCCGCTCGCTCAAGCCTCAGAATACAAGATCCGAACGAGTGAGCGATGCGAAACGGTCAGTCAGCACCGCACAGCACTACACTGTGCGCGGGAATAAGCTAGCATCCTGCGCATAAGCTTTGTTTCTTTCTTTCTTTCTGGCCTGGGATGTGGCTCTGCGGTTGCACATACCTTCAAGGTAGAAGGTGGCATAGAAACAAAGAACCATAACAGGAACACATCTCCGAAGCCCAAACGCCCAAACGCCACGTTACGCCCTCCATCCGCCATCCATCCATCCACCCCCCTCCAAAAAAACACAATGATGCAAACCCGCATACAAGCTCACCAATGCAGGGTCCAACCCAAGCCCCGCCCCCCGCCAGGCCCACCACTGACGTCACAAAGCGGGAAGCGCATGCCTCCTTCCCCCCACCACGTTCCAACGAATCCCACAGCGCGTCACATCACACACACAGTCAGCGCCCCTTGTCCCTGTCGCTTACTGCCTGACCTCGGGACCCCAAATTGCAGCAATGACGGTAGCGGCGCCGCCCCCCGCCCGCCCTCACCTTTCACCCGCTTGCGCCGCGTTGGCTCCAATAGGTCAGCGTCACGGGGTAGGTGGTAGAGTACTTTCACAGATTTCCAACGGAGCGGAGCTAACGTGCGCGAGTGCTTGCGTGCGTGTGTATTTCCGACGGAAACCGCCTTGCGTGCGTCATTCTGCTCGCCGCTTTCGTGATGAAAGACGAGCGACGGAATTAACCCTATCCTCTCGCGAGCGAGATTCTCCAACAAGCCTCTGATCTGATGCAAACTCCGACGCCCATGATGCTTTCCTTTCCTTTCCTTATTCCCCCAAGCCAAGCTACTATACTGTACAATGGACCATGCAGCCCACTTCCCCCCACCGAACAAACATCGGAGAGGGGACGACGGGTGCGAATGAGAGTCTAAAATATTAAAGGGTATGATATGATAATGTAGCGATTGATCGTGACGTGAAAAAACAACAAAACAACAAAAAACAACAAAAAACGTGAAAAAAACAGGAAACAAACAAACATGCCAAAAGAAATCGCAAGTGCTACTATACTGTTACAAGACGAACGACCAACAAGAATCGCTCATGAAGAGGGTAATCGCGGGAACCAAAACTCCGGGAAAAAACGCCGTGGTGGCACTCCTCGCATGCTAGCTATGCTGAAGGAGGCCGGGGTACTAGGTATCTCGAACAAAAAACCATAGTGCAGCGACTGGTAGAAGAAGAAGATTCGTCTCATCTTTGCGTCGTGAAGAGTGTCCCAATCTAACACCCGAACCGGGGAACTCGATGTGCTGTCGAAAAAATGCGACGACAGTGGATATCTCAAAACGCGCAAAGGGAACCGAGAGGAAACTCGCATAAGAAGTACACGTAAAGTTGACGTGGTGTCTGTCCATCACTCCGGCGATCGACAGGCTAAGCGTCGTCGGGTGAGGGATGATCCTGAGCCTCGCCTTTATGTACTTTGCGGTGCCGTCTCAAGTTGGACACAACGGAGAAATGGCGGCCGCAGCCTTCGACCTCGCAGGCAAAAGCTAGCCAAAGTCAGTCCCTTGTCATAACACATCGCAGGTAGGACTTACGCTTCTCTCCAGTATGGCTGTACATGTGGGTTTGCAGAGAGCTCGGGCGGGTAAATCGCTTGTCGCATATCTTGCACTTGTGCTTCTTCTGCGAACTTGACGAGACCTTGGAACTGAACTGGCCCATCATAGATTGAGGTGCAGGGGGTATGTTCGCGCCCATGAGCACATTCGGCCGTGGCAGGGTTCGCGAGTGGGACAAATCGACAGACTCTGACGCGGAGCTGTAGTCGGTGGCGGAACCCTCGCCGGCATAGTAATTCCCATTGTAGCTGGCACCCGAGATGGACGAGTGATTCGAATGCGTCGACGGAAAGCCGTACGATTCGGTCGAGCTGCGGTTGGAACTTTGGTTGCCATAGATGTTCCTCGGGGTGATGTCGGACTGGCTCAAAGAAACCATGCCCCGACTGGCGTCGAGAGCATCGCTGAAGTTGTTTCGTTGGGGTTGCGAATTTAAACTGCTAAAGTCAACTACTGAGCTCTGGCGCTGACGTTGCAAGTCCATGGCATCGTCAAAAGCCGGTGCTGAGGGTACTGACGGATGAGAGGAGCGGCGGGCATTGTCCTGCGAGAAGGCATAGGGGCCTCTGTCGGCGCTTCCATATTCCACCTGAGAGTAAGGGGCCGAAGTGGGTGCGTACGTGTTTGCGTTGGTGGATGCAGATGTTCCGTATGCACCATTGTAACTCCGCGACAGAAGATCTTGCGACATATCTAGTAAGTTTTCTGCAGGAAATGTGCCATCCGGGAGAGCAATACCTGAGCCTATAGATGGTGCCGTTACCGGAAGGTTGTGGTAAGGAAGGGCGATGCTGGTTGGACGCTGTTGTATCGGCTGAGGCTGCGACGACGCGTGCGTCTCGAGTACAGATGACACATTCGGTGCGAGGGAGGTCTGGTACAGCTGCTGTTGCGAGGTACCCGATGCAGACACCCACGGGTTCGTGAAGTGTGGTTGCGGGTAACGCAGAGGATCGTAGCTCATCCCGCCGAGTTGGGATTGCTGGCGATTATCGACGGCCATTGCCATGGCAGGAGGAGTACAGATGCGGAGGAAGGTATTCTTTGAATGGGCCAGATGCTGAAGGAGATACAAACAAACCAAGCGAAGTATTGAATGCAGGCAGTCCAGAAGTCCAACAGCTGAAACAGACGGTTCGAGGGTCAAGCAACGTGGGGAAGAGACGATCACTGTCACGCAGCCGTGGGATCTGCGGGCCTTTTGAACGTGGTCTCACACTTGGGACACCCCGTCGAGATGGGTTCCGAGAGGAGTAAGGATAGACGTTCAAGACGCCGATCGTAGGACCGGTCTTCAGTTGGTGCCGTGGCTATGGGCCACACAGATTGCGTGGTGCGGATGTAGATGACGGAGTGGCAGGACGCACGCGCGTTTCAAGTCGACGACAGCTGGCGCAGGGTCCGGCGAGCGTGTTCAGGTGAACGGCGTCGGCGCGGGAGGTTAGGCTACCGGCTTAGAGCAAGGGCGCCAGCAACAAAGCAGAAGGGATGGATAGAGTATGGATTGCCTGGCGGCGGCGAAGTAGTCAGAGACGGTTTGGAACTGAGCGAGCTCTGGAGGGGAAATGGTGATGATCAGCGGACAGCACTTGGGCGCGCGCTGGTTGATAAATTCGGCTGGTTGGTCTACGTCGTTGGGACACAACGCAATTCATCATAGGCAGCCAAGGGAAGAGGGAGCAGGTGGGTTCGAGCGCCACCACGGACCCCGGGCAGCGCTAAGGGCGTGCAGGGGAGGCTGGCGGGGCTAGCTCGGAGGCTGCTTTTAGCTGACTCCACGGTGCGGCAGCAACAGGCCGTGGTGGGCGTGGGGAGCAGTGTGAGCGTGAGCGGCCGACGGGCTGGCGCCGCCTTGTCGCGGCTGGTGCGAGCCTAGCTGAGACGGTGCGTGGTGGGCACGAAAGGCGTGAAGGGTGAAGGCAGCCCGAGCGAGTCGTGGGCGTGCATCGTGACGCCCTCGGTGCGGTGTGTCGGCCGCCGACACCAGCATCACATCATCATCGCACGGGAGCCATGGGCGGCCGGCGAATCAGGCCGTGGGCGGGCGGGATGCCTTTGTTTTGGCCGCCACCCTGTCGCGCTCGGCTCTCGCACTGCCTGCGCGCTTTGCCCTTCGAAAAGGCCATACTAGCGCATGCGGCCTAGCTCGTCGCCCTCACAGACTCTCCCACGGCCTCTGCATACCCCAAGGCGGTCCTCCACGACGGCCAAGGGGATGGGGTCTCTGGGATAATTCTAATTCTCCGACCTCGCTGACGCCTGCACCGCGGCCGTGCTCGCTGTCTGATCCTCCGCTAGCTGCCAGATGGTACTTGTTGTTGTGAATGTCGACCCGTCGACCGAGGACCTGTCTGCCGAGGGGACGCGTCAGGCTGCACACGGCACTGGTATTGCGCCGCGAGCGTGCTGTCAAGGGCGGAAGCCTACCCTGGATCCGTTAGATGGGCGACCAGTGCACCACGACCGCCATCCCCGTCGGATTAGCCCTCCCCTGAACAGCGGCCCTGTGCGCGTGTCAAGCAATGGGCAAGCGTTTGATCGCCGTCTATTTTCCAACGCCCCATGCTGTAGCTTAATAACCAGATTGCGGCCCTCGCGCAGGTCACGAGCCGCGGACAATCTCCAAGCCGTCCGTAAAGTTTTACGGGACCTAGCGGCCAATGACTGCCCTCTGCCAGGCGCGCGGCGCGCGGTGCGCGACGATGTCGCGCTACCCGCCCTCGCAGCAGCATTCCACCCTTGAGCAGCTCCCAGCTTCATCCAGCAGCTCCAGTACAAATTCCGCTCCAGTTTAAACATGATGCCAACTGGGCTGGCGCGGGCAGCGGGTCAATCCCATGTTGTGCGATCGCGGTACGCGTTCCCGGAACAGGCATGGTAACCTTGACCGTCGCCAACACTCTTCTGCAACCGAAGCCCTCCGGTCAGCGTCATGTTGTATCTTGTCCATGGCCACGGCGTCAAGCATCCATGAGCTTCCCTCGGCCAGATACCGTCGGCGCTTGACTGCGCGATGGCTTGCCAAACTGCAGTTGTTCCTGATGTCGTCACTGCCCATCCCTCCACCTTCTGCTGGTGGAAGACTTGGCGGCTCCTTCGGCGTCGGCTAGTCATGGGCGAAGCTCAACTAGCCAAGTCATATAGCATTACGGGTCCAACCGTTGTGCCGGTACAGATCCTCGTCATCGTGCATCTCCCGCTACGGCCCCTGCTCAACTCAGTCAGCCACCACATGCTCCCCTCAAATGAGGGACCGTCATTGTGAGAGCAAAGGTTGTGCATCTATCGCTACACCTGCAGCGTGGCGTCGTGTACTTAACTGCATGCAGGAGGACGCGAATCTGATTCCGCGGTTGCGATTTGGATGCTCTTCACCGTTGTCTTTTGCAAGGTTATGGATGGTCGAGTTGCGGCACCGTGCGTTGTCCCTCGGACCGTTGTATGCAGGGCCGCCAATTGTGCATCATCGGCATCCACCTTCCTCTCCCTCGCTCGCCCAGAGGTCCTGCTCTTTGTATGTCGAGGCATATCAGCCATTCATCGCTAAGCAAGCCCTCACTACGTCAGTCAGAGACATATTCTGCGCGGTATGCACACGCGCAACCCGTTCCCGACACAGGCTTGCGTCTGCGCGTTCCGTAATAGCGTTGGACGGCGCTCCACGCTACGGCTTTGAAATGACTTGTTGCGGGAAAGCGCTTGCCCTCGCGCATCAACCCCCTCCCCAGCGCACCAGCGTGTGCCGCACTCAGACTAAAGTGCAGCCCTCCAGGTCAGCTCGCTCGGCACTCCCAGACACTGCATTCACCAGGAGCCCTAGATTGAAACCAGATTAGCCGCTGAGCCTTGAAGCTCGGGCAACTCAGGCGAGAGACTCCCCACTTGGGTACGTTATCCTTATTTCTGTGCGCAAGGCCGCGTGTGAATGGAGGTGAACAACTGTGGAGAAGTGATGGGATCCCCGGAGTCGTGTGATCATCAGCGACGGAAATGGTGCGGCCGGGCCAGCGGCGCCCGAGATGAGATCCTCAGATTAGGTTTTGGCAGCCGTCCTTGTCGTTGTTCGGAAATCCGAAAGGGGGGGGGGGTGTTGATGTTGTGTGTGTAGTCGAGTTTGCCTCAGGCTCTGGCGGGGATTATTCCCGCCTTGCTCGCTAAATTACTTTGGCAGGAGCGACCCTTCCCCTCTTCCTTCCTCACGCGGATCGGAATACCTCATAGTACCGGTACGAATGTCCGAAGTCGGCGCATCGGTTACTTCAGTTGTTGCTGTGTGTCTGTTTCCAATTGCAAGCGAGTCCTGACTGCTAGAGGAGCCTCTCTTATTTCTGGTTGATATAGTTTAGGTGCCAACAACAACGCAAGCAACTCCACTCAGATTGGAGCCAACGAAGCTGGCTATCTCTGTGCAGGCAGTCGGTTATCGCAGCTTTCCCCAGTATGTACATTTATAACTGGAATTATCCAAAGGGCCAATAACGTTCATACTCCTTTTCCTCCTCAGTCTTAGCCAATTGCTCAAGAATCTGCTCTTTGACTTCGTCAAGAGCCGCTGTACAATCATCATATTCCTCATGCTCAACAAGGCCTTTATCAGACCACAAACCCGCCAGTCTCTCCTTGGTCGCGGCAACAAGCTCAATTCCTGCCACCGCACCATCGCCGTCCAGCTTAATCCGCTCCAGATCTGTTTCCGAAAACACCAGTGGAAAGGGGACGTCGCCTGTGACGGCGGGTAAGTCTGCCCAAGCATCCTTCAATTCAACCAGAAGCGACTGGAGATGCGCCTCGCCGTATCCAAACACGCGATGGGCAGCAAACATTAGCGCGAACGCAGTTGACTTTCGGAATTCGACTGCTTGATAGAGGACCGGGTTCTTGGCGTGCATGAGTTTCCGCTATCTGATGAACATATTCTGGACGCTATACTCGTGAATAGCCGCACGCTTTTCTTCTTGGCTAAGGTTAGAGAGTTCTGGTTTTGGTAGCAGGTCGAGCGTCTCTGGCTCGAGGCCGTCCCAGTCGAGGAAGGCTGGCTCAGGATTATGCTGAAAGAGCGGCGAGACGTGGCAAGACTGCCAGTCAATGATGCCGTGATCTTTCCCGGGTTATGTGGGTCCACGAAGATGTTGCCATCGTGTAAATCGTTATGCCAGAGGTGTGGTTTGGTAATGGTGGTGTCCTTCGGAATAAGGGCATCGACGATTTGTCGGTACCAGGCCAAGGCAGTAAGCTTCTTCTCCGTATCTGGTCGGTAGAGCCCTGGACCACAAAATAAGGCGATCTGTTTGGGGGGTTTCGAGTGATGAATTGCCTTGGTCTCTCGATCGGCAACTGCTTGCAGATACTGCATTAGAGAATCCCCTAGAAACTTGTCAGCCGCCGCACGAACATGATACGAAACCCGACGTACATGGCCCTCTCTCGATATCCAAAGTGGATCGGCCCGCATCAACCCAATCGCGACCTGTAGCCGGACCAATCACAAATTCTGAATCTCGTACGGCTTTGCCATCCTTGATATAGTGATGGCCTACTGGTGACTGCGCGTCTCCCGCGCAGTATACGCTACCGTAATGCGAGAAAGAAATGTTCAGCCATTGCCTCTAAAGACCTGTCAGGGCAACCAGCACCTTGAGCTTCTGAGTTAATTCCATCGTGTCCCAGACTTGAGACAGCGGAACACCCTCCGTCTTATCCATGATGATGAACTCAGCCCTGACAGGGTGTGATTTTGCCTGCGAGTTCCATGAGTAGACGAGAGGCACTAGTGTATGCAGGACTTTCCTGGCCTTACAGATTGGTCTCGTTAGCGTGACTCGACGATGAGAAGTTCAAGACCAACGTACGAAGTCCATGGTAGCGACTTCACTAGCTGTAGTAAAGTGTGGAAGCCCAGCATTTGGGTTAGGAACCTTGGCTGCGACTTCTCGACCATCATCCATAGACAGAAGGAATGCTTTGTTCAACATGCCGTCAGAGTATTTATTGATAGAAATACATTGAGTAGCGCCAATTGAGTCTGCAGCAATCCTTGCGAGCTTGTTCATATCGAATTTGACTTCTCGCTTTCGAAGATTCTCCGCCTCGTCTACAATAAAGCGGCCACGCGTGAATTTGAAGAACTTATCGTTAGAATTCCAGTCTGATACTAGATGAGTGATGCTTCAGGTTGCGCCGCAGATGAGCATGCTTACCTGTCTGAGGAGAGCCCGTGCTGGTGGGACTGGACTCGTAGGACACTTACTAACGCTGTTGCTTCGGGTCTGGTTTTGCACTTTTAATATAGCCTTAGGGAAGAGCGTAGCACTTGATCACCCGGGCATCTTGTCGAGGAAGTGAAGGAGCAAAAATGATATCCAAAGCGTGATTTGTTCAAGAAAGGCGGTTTGCCGCACAAACCAAGATGCTGATGCAGGTGTTGTAGATAGAAATGTAGAAGTCTTTCCGGGCGCTAGAAGGTAGAGGTTAGAGTACTTTCATCGTTAATCAGCAATTCCTGTGTCTTTTGCACGGTTTAAGTTACGCTTACAGAAGACTCCAAGTATAACACCAAGCAACACGCCTTTTCCTTCGCCGTAGTACTACTTGACTCTAAAACCATTCCGCAACCTAGATTAAGCCACTTTCCTATCAATTCTATGTAAAGCTGTCTCTAGCAACTCCTTGACAGCATTAAATCACGCCTTCGCTACCTAACGGATTCCACCATCAAGATATACAAATCAAAGCAAACAGCACCGAAGAGGAACAGCGACAAGCGTTCAAAGACTTTAAGCAACATGTAGTACCGAACTTGAAGGAGTAGATACGGTCATGATAGTGCCTTGAGATAGTTTAATTGACGCAGTTTCGGAGCGCCTGAGCCGTGAACAGTTGCATCTCTGCGTGTTAATAACTACAGAGATACTCATTCTACAAAGGGCGTGTAGTATGGAACAAGTAGCGTAATTTACTAATATGTAAGGTGTTATATTTCTAGTTTCTCCTGTGTCATCACTTCCTATACAGTGTGAGAAGTATCAAAGAAGTTGTTACCGCGATGGGAGTACACCAAGCCCTACCGTGGATTTAGAAGACCTGGCCTTGGGACCTAGAGATGGTGGTGCGCACGCTTGGATTAGCGCGGTGTTACTAGAAACATGAATATGTACATAGTCGTCAAGCTCCACGCAGCTACCTCTGGCCCATAACAGCTAACCTTCGTTGTGGTACTGTTGTGGGCTACTACATACCAGAACATTACTCTATCGCCTTAACAATATCACGCTCAATTCCCCATCATGAATTATAGACATAAGTTATAACGTTGTCCAAAACAGAGACAGAGATGCACCCGCATAGAGTCTGAGAAACAATGTGCAGATCCCAATCAATTCCCCTCGCTCGCGAGTCGCCTCCGCCGCGCTAACAATTACGGCCCGTGCACATTGCACCACAACCGGGGTAGCTATTCGTCCAACCCGCCTACCGCACCATACCAAAGCTGCGAGGACGCGCAACCTGCATTCTCCGTTTTGGCTGGGGGCGACAGTGACGGCATGGCTGCATGGGGGCACTTATCGCAGCTTTTGCGCTAACCACCACCCAAACGGCGCCAGTCCAATCAAAAATGAGGCTGTTGTAGTCGCCGACCTCAACCCCAATTTCTCTGGTAGCCTGAACCACCACGTCGGCGCCCTACCTCGCAAGACGCTAGCTAGACATTCGACCTCCTGACTCTCCCACGACGACTTATCCAAAAATCGTGAACTGGGGTTCGAGGTAAAAGCGGCGGAAAGGGGCGGGAAGGGGCGGGAAGGGGCGGGAAGCGGTGAAAGCTGACTTGTGCGGCCAGCAGAAGCAAATTCCAAACCGCCAGCCTTCTCTTTTGGCACCAAGCGTGTTGTGAATTCATTTCACGTCACCCCTGAGACTTCGGAGTGACAGTCTGTTCGCTCTGGCGCAAACGCGTGCTTGAAAGCGAAGGTCTCACATCGGGCTCGTCTCTGGTCTGACTGTCATCTTGGCTCTGGGCCTCAACTTCCAAATCAATGCTTGATGACCTTTGCCCACGCAACTTCCGGGCCACGGTGGGTTCAGCCTCTAGCTCCAACTTCTGCATGTTCTCGTGTGTCAAGGGCAACTGGGATTGCTCCTCTTTCCCCTGGTAGCTCACGAGGCGGTGTACCTCGCGCCCTGTAAGTGAGAGCAGTTTTTCATCCCGTGAGCTGGACGCCCTCTCTTCAGCGTGGATGCGACGCATAGCACGGTCGTCAGCGCTCTCGGAAGATTTTGCCAGGGTGGCATCGCTCTCGTAGTGCAGGCGGTCAAGCTCAGCCGTCAAGTACGGGGATTGCGGCGCCGTCGTTTCAGGTTCGACGGGGTGAGGGATTCGCCGTTGATCGGCCGGGATTTGAGCAGTTGCGCTAGGGTTTGTTTGATAGGGCCTGTGCGGAGGAGCCCAGGCCCTGTTGATCTAGGCCGTTTCTGGCCAAGGACGGCTTGGCTACCTTGCGTCTCCCCTCTATCGCCCATTCACTAGCATCTTCTCAAGCAGCTTGCCTTTGACAGGCTTCGACAAGTAATATAAGGGTCAGCAACTCCGGACCAAAATAGGGGCGACCACTTACGTCATGCCGGCCTGTTGGCATTTCTCCTTGTCTCCTTGAATCGCCGAAGCTGTCATGGCGATGATAGGAACATTCCGCACATCGGGCGCGTCAAACTTCGTCCTAATGGCCTTCACGTACGACAGTCAGCAAGCGGCCAAACTGAAATAGCACGTGAGAAACAGTACTAATAGGGAGAAATCCGGGAGCAGGAGAAGAATAGCGGATCTTGACGTGTCAAGGCCAGCAACTCCCCAATTCCGCAGAACCCTCTGAAGGTGTGTGCACCCAGAAGAAGGGGCGGACAGGATGTGGAAGGCCAGAATATGATTTGCGAACTGAGATCGTAAAGAAACACACCCAAACTTACCTGGGTCGCACTGTAGCCATCTAACATGGGCATCTGTACACGACATTTCAGCAAGCGCCTATGCGACAGTTTGGAGATCGTACCTGAACGTCCATTAAGATTATGTCAGGCCGAGGGGGGTGGCAGACGGTTCCTTTGCAAGGTAGTCGAGTGCCTCCTGTCCGTTCCAGAGCGCGTTGACATTGAAGTTTAGCTGGATCGTCTTCAGGGCAATCTGTTGATTGATATGACTAAAGCAGATAGTGAGCAGGTGTATGTAGAAGACGACGTTTCCGTCTGGACTTACTTGTCCTCGACGACCAGAACTTGTATCTTCTTCCTCTCAGTCTCTGAAAGGCTGACCAAATGATCTGGCATGTTAGGACTGATTGCTGACGAAATCGGCGCATGCTGCGATTCACCGCGGCCGTATATCTTTCCCGCAGCTCCATTGCCCAGCTTTGGCGCCAGTGATGATGTATGCTCGTCAGAACTTCCACACGACACCGACACATCAGACTGCAGTCTATCTGGAATAGCTGCGAGATCAACCAGCGGGGAGCCATCATCCTGGTACGGTGCTTGTTGAATGGTATCCAGAATGTAGCTGTTGTGCCTTGGCCCAGCGTTGATTCAAGTCCAATGTCTCCATGCATTAGTTGGACGAGGTTCTTGCTAATGGTCAACCCTAGACCTGTCCCACCGAATCGTCGGGCCGTCGAAGAATCAGCCTGACTGAAGGGTTGGAAGGCGGTTTCGCCTCTTCCTCGATGCCAATCCCTGTATCGTCAACGACGAAGCGCACTGTGGCAGTCTCTTCGGTTTCGGCAATGATGGAGGCGGTAAGTCGAACATGACCCTCGCTGGTGAACTTTATGCTGTTCGTTAAAACATTGGTGAGAATCTGCCTCAGACGCCCAGGATCCCCCATGACTCTTAACTCTTGCTCTATCTCTGGCTGTATCACACTTTCGTAAGCGATATTTTTCCGTTGTGCTGCGAAAGACATCATTTTGTTGACATCGCGCAAGACTACCGAGAGACTGAACTGAACTTCTTCCACGTCCAAGCGACCTGACTCGACTTTGCTGAAATCGAGGATGTTATTGATGACCGCCAGCAATCCGTTAGCGGACCGTTGAATATTTTCTGCACACTCCTTCTGCTCCCCGTCAAGATCCGTGTCCAGTAGAAGATCAGTCATTCCAATGACTCCCGCGATAGGAGTTCGAATTTCGTGAGACATATTGGCGAGGAACTGACTCTTCATCCGGCTCGCCTCTTTCGCCGCTGTGGCATTAGCCAATAACCTGCTATTTTCTTTCTCCTGCTCTCTCAGCTTATTTTCTCTGTCACGCAGCTCTGTGACGTCCATAGACACCCCGATAACTCCATCAATGTACGAATCGCAATCTTTTCCTCCCACTCTTGAGCGTTTCCACAGCGGAACTAGTCTTGTTCGGTAATACCGTTCCGTATCTGTGATTCTTTCCACGATTTCATCTTGAGATTTGCCTTCTAATATTTCCTGGATCGGCCGCCGCCACCGTGCAAGGTCTCCGAAATGTTTATAGAGATTCTGCCCAACCGCTTGATTGTTCTCTCTCGCATCGCCAACGCCTGTCATATCACCTTCCAACAACGTAAGCTCGGCTTGTCTGTCTACTACCCAGAGCGTAACCTTGGCATACTCGATGACCCGCAGCAGTTGGGCTTTGGTCTGCTGTGCAGCTTGGCGTGTCTCTACTAGATCATGAATGTCGGTACAAGTCCCAAACCATCTCTTCAAGCGCCCCTCGTGGTCGTAAAATGGCACAGCTCTTCCCAACATCCAACGCCATACTCCATCGTGCCGCCTAGCTCTGTATTCGGTGATGTATTCTTCGCCAGTCTGGAGAGATCGCATCCAGCGCGTACCAGCGCTTGGTAAGTCTTCCGGGTGGAATGCATCTCTCCCACCCTCCCCTAGTGACTCTTCAACACTTTGACCAGTATAGTCGTACCAGCGCCGGGAGTACCAGTCGTGCGTGCCGTCGGGTTTGGTCGTCCAGATCATCACCGGTATGGTATTGGTTATGGCTTCGAATTGTATTTCGTTTTCATGTACCTGTTCCGCAATTTGATTAGCATACTGGGTCACATCTTTGAAGATGACGATTCCACCCAGGAACTCTCCTGTCACGTCATGAGTAATTGGTTGACCGGTGACTTCGAAAGCAAGCGGTGCCCCAGTGACAGAGTTGCGCATTGCCACACGCCATCCGTCGAAGGGTAGTCGGCTGCGGCATAGCTCCATAATCGGAAACTCGTCCACGTCCAGCTTGCGCTGGAAATTTTCTGTCCAAAGGTCGAATCGACGTAGGAAGGCTCTCTGATCGGATGCATTGTATGTGCTATCATCTCGTGCTAACTGCAGTATCGCCTTATTCGGAATGCCAAAGCTTTCATCATGCCACATTGCTGCATCCATGTTAGCATTCGAGAACCAATGACAGGACACCTGGATACAAACCGTAAGCTGGCATGCTGATAGAATTCAATATGGCATCCTTCATTTGCGAAGCTTTTTGGAATATAGAAGCGGATATAGAAAGATTACTTTTCGCCTTGAGCGGTGGACCGCGAGGTGGAAATTCGGGAGCTTGGAAGGTAGGTGTTACAGCCTGGGACGTCGAAATTGAGCTTGTGCCCGATCTATGTCCTGAGGATGAGCTAGAACCTGAGCTATGGAATTTATTTAGGTTGACAGTCGTTGTTGACCTAGTTACGAGGCGACTCGAGGGCAGCGACGTATGCTCCGCGTCAACTGTTTGGGCACTGGTAAACGTCAGGGTATAATAATGGGTGTCTTCAATACTCCATAGAGAGATGATCATTGTAGCTTGGAGGGCATTGTCGCTCAAAGAGTACTTGGATGACCGTGGCTCGGAGCGAGTGCCGTTTCGAGCGACTGGAGATATGACCACGTCCACCGAAACATCGTGTACGGTAGCTCTAGTGAGGTTGTGACTACTAAGTCGTGGCAGTCTAGGAGCTGTCTCGACTCCATCTGGACCAATGGTAGAGCAAGTGGGCGTGCTACCACCGCTCGTTTGAGGCCCGTCTTCACTAGAAAGTTGTGCGTCGCTCTCGGTAGCTGCACCGTTGACGACGGAGCGGAGGAAATCCTGATGTGTTGTCAGCAATTATGTGTCGGTGTTTGCCTCATTGGTGATAGCCAACCTCCCACGACACCAGCATAGCCGAGCCATTTTGAAGTATATCAACTCCAAGCTCAGCTATGCTCTTGCCGAGAAGTGCGTCTGTTACAGTCAAGCCTGCTGTAGCAGTAGACTCAAAATCGAATCCCAGAAGACGACCCATTGCTTCGTTAGCAAGCATTACCGTGATATCCGACGACAGTACGAGAAGAGGAATCGGCAGGTACTGTAGTGCGGTCAGAGCTGCCATGGTGGGCGACGGAGTCGTCGAGGGTAGCTCCAACGACATGGGGCCATCGCTTTGAATCGAGCCGGGTGTGTGTGCATCAGAGCTGCCCTCCAAACTGAAGTACCCGCCGTGCACAGTTTCATTTTCCATCATTACCATTAAAGGTAACTCCCGAACAGCTGTACGAGTTGTCGGGCAAAGGTCTAGATGTGCATCGGGCCCGGCCAAGACGCCTCGACTCCGGTATGGTATGCAAACGTGCAATAAACACTAAGTCGAAAACCATGGAAACCAGCCAATGTGTACGCGGAAAGCGTGCAGAACCAAAGAAGAGAAAATCAGAGAAACGTCGTGCGCGATGGGCGGGCCGGGGACGTTTTGTGGCTTCGGCCAGGTTGGCCTAGAGGCTAGACTCGTCGCTTGGCAGCTGTTTCGCGCATGAGATTGATTTATCTTCCGCTGTCTAGTAGACGCAGAGTGGCAGAAAGGATGACAAATTGAAGGAGGAATGGAAGGAGGAATGGAAAGAATGGAAGGAGGAATGGAAAGAATGGAAGGAGGAATGGAAAGAATGGAAGGAGGAATGGAAAGAGGAACGGAAGGAGGAACGGAAAGAGGAACGGAAAGAGGAACGGAAGGAGGATTGGTGAGTTGTCGTCTAGGGAGAATCGACGGCGCTGCAAAGCCGAAAGCGTTCGAGACAAGTGTTTTGGCGAGGCGAGGGGGTGGAAACTATGACGTCGCTTGCGGATGCTAATCGATGAGAGACACGTGGGGTAGGAGCGAGGCTGGAGTTGGCGTAGTGTCCGCTGTCTTTCATTCGATGTTGCTCTGAGGCCGGACGGTACCGTAGCGCCCGAGCTGGGAGTCGTAGGGTTAGAAACGAAAACGAAGCTATGCGCATCTCCTCTTGTATAGCGACGCCCGGCATCGATCCCGAGCGGCCAGATCGACGAGGGACTGTCTCAGGCATGCCCCCCGTATGCACCATCGAACTCGGCCCAGCTCGCCGAAATGGCCTGATATCTGCAGGAAATGTGACTTCGGCTGCTTTCAAGTGATACTGGTAGAAGGGAATACATGCTACATGGAGAGTCCACCCGTGGACCCGCCCGGACGCCTGGTTGCTCACGTGATCGCGTCCGCGGGAATGCTGCATCGCAACTACAGCTGGCATCTCGTCCAGGCAACATCAACGCAGCGATCCACGGCCGCCGCTGCAATCGCCTCAAAACACTCAGACCTCGCCTTCTGCACCGTCGCCTCTGAGGCCGCCTTTCGGAATGCTGTTCTTCGGCTTGGGCGGATTGCTCTATCGTATTTCACCTTCTCTCACCCCAACGCTTTCTTGACATACTGACCATCGCAGAGTCCGTCCTCCTCATAAACGCAATCGCAATCCTCTCCGAAGACCGCTTCCTCGCTCGCAGTACGTCCTGTCATGCTCCCACTGGTCTTCGCCGTGTGCGCTGTGCATGCATCATCTCTCCGCTTTTCGCTAGCGACAGAGCTCCCCGCACGCGACATGGCCTTCCAAAGACCTTCGGCACAACGAACAACGAAACAGATGGCTGACTGAGAATTATAGTCGGCTGGACAACCTCAGCGGACCCCGGCTTCGGCGGCGCCCGCGATGACGGCGTAAAAGCCCGACTCATCAACCTAGTCTCTTCGGTGCGGACACTGACGCGTAGTACGTAACCGCAGAACCCCACCCTAAAGTCATTCGGAGGCAGGCGAGGACACGAGCACTCTATCTCAACAATTCGAATGCATGACGATGATGAGCAGCTAGCTGATCCCAACGCAGTACCCCTCATGTTCATCGACACCGCCATGATCATCTACCTCCTCATATTCGGTTGACCTCGCACGACCGCAAGGCGACATCCGTCCCGTCTGTATTCATTGACTTCTGCATACAGAAAAAAGGAATATCGTGCCTGGGGAGGTATATTGGTTGGGAGATTGCACACAAGGTCAGGCTGGGAGTAGCGCAACATGAGCTTGGACGCGGTACAACGATAGGGCATCACTACCGCACAAGATCAGATACATGTAGCCTAGGATGGCGCGGCTCTTCTAGGAGCTGTTCAATTCACGTGCGACGACTGTGGAAGCCGCTGCGGACACGTAATGCCATCACACCGCTCGGGAGTGAACGGAAAGAAGACGATATCTAAAGCAATGTACAACATACCAATACATTCTGTGCACAGCCAATCTCCCACACATACCTTCATAACTGCACTAGCACCCTTCCCTTCCATCTCAAATAATTACCACGAGAAAATGCCGCTCCACTGAGTCCACTCAATGCTTCCTTCCTAAAAAAGCCCAACACCCTCCATCCTCTGCTAATCCAAAGCACTTTACGAAAACGCCACTTTACAGCATACACAGCCCACCAATCCCTCTATGAAAAAATTTACCTCCGCAAAAAAAAAAGCTGCTCTATCCATCCATCCCAAAATCCCACGCAAAACAATGCCGCCTAACGCAATGCATAGACCAAATACCAAACACAGCAGACATGCCCCTCTAGCCCTACAACCAACCAATAAGCGCATCAATCCACCCCAACTCCCTAGCCACACTCCTTACATCTCTTAACCCCATCTACCTTCACCCCAAGCTCATCCGCACCGCGTTCGCTGCCTACATGCAACACAACACAACGCAACGCAACGCAACCCACCATAACACCCCTAACACCCCCACCTCCATCTCCATCTCCTACATCTACATCTACACATACCCATCAACCAACCACTCACCCACACACACCACCTCCAGCGACACCACGCCCCAACCCCCCCTCCCTATAACTATAACCCCCACCCAGAAAAGAAAATCCCCACACCAGAACTACACGACAACCCTACAAAGAATCAAACATATTCCTATATCCACATGTTTTACACTACAATATATGTATATACACCGTATACCAAAAGGTCTGCGATGTTTCTCTTCCTGGTATATACAGATACATACACAACTAGATAAAACTACGTAACACTGTGTGCTAGGTACTGGGTTTTCGTGCCTCCTGTTTTACGCCTCTGTGGATGGTGCGGACTCAACCTTGGTTAGAATCTCCACGCGACGAAGATCTTCAATAAAACTACGGAAGTATCTATACCGCACATCGCCTAGACAGCAGCAGCAGAAGTAGCACTACCTTTCCAACAAACAACATACACACACAACCATCAAGCCCAACATCAACATCGAGTACCACTACCACCACCATCACCAATCACAGAAAGAAGAAAAAAAAAAGAAAAGAAAGCGCCAACGTGATATAAAATGCCCGACCACGACCCCAACGACCATGCGCACACTAACGGCTAACACAAACCAGAATTCATGTCTATAAATAGGATAATCTCACTACTGACTCATTCATTCGCTCCCCTCCCTCCCTCATCCATCCATCCATCCTTCCACGGTTCCGTCCAAGTAGATACACATACACACACACACAGAGAGAGAGAGACAAAAGACAAAAGATGCCTTTTTTCCCTCAGCCATCCCTTTAGCCTTTCCACTTTTCCCAACCCCTCTTTCGCAAACACCCACCCAACAAGACAAAGCAATTCAATCAATATACACAAATAATTCCCTTCCTCACCAGCGCAAAAGTATACAATTCCCATTCCGACAATGCCGCCATAGCCTACCCGCTCGACGGTACGGTTGTATCTCCATCCAACATCCCGCCGCAGATAACAATATACCAGCAACACCACCAGCCGTCAACCTCAAAGATGAAAAGTCGACTTCTTCCTCCCCAAACTAAACCGATTCTTCTTCTCCTTCTCCTTTTCCTTCTCCCCACCCCCTCCCGTGCCCGCATCCCCCTCCCCACCCACCGGCAACCCCGGCGGCAACCCCGGCGGCAACCCCGGCGTTGGCGGCGTCCCCTCCCCATGCCCCTCCTCCCTATCCCTCCCCCCCGACCAAAACCTATTCCTATGCTTCAAACTCATACTCGAATGCCTAAACCGACTCAACCCCCCAGCTTTCCCGCTCCTCAAACCCGCAAACCCATTCCCAAGCCTCGCCTCACTCTCCTTTTCCTTCTCCTTCTCCGGATCTACGCCGGCGCCGCCCTCAGCATGCTGCTGCTGCTGCTGACCACCACCCCTCTTCCTACTCTCCTCGGTAGCAGACGCTACGCTCGCCGCAAGCGCCAACCGCATTTCTTCCTCCTGCTTGCGAAACATATCGCGCCGCTGGGTATCTATTTCTTTGCGCTTCGCCTTAGCTTGCTTCTCGAGTTCTTTTTCCGCAGCCTTGCGCTCCTTCTCTTCTTTTGCGCGTTCGGATTTCTCCTTTTTGGATTGGAGGTTGCTTTTTCGGGTGCCGAGGATGGGGAAGTTGGTCGTGATGTGGTCGAGTGCGGTGGTTGTGTGGTCCGATGTAGTAGTGGGGATCGGTGGCGCCGTCATGGCGTGGCCGAGGCTGGTGAATGCGTCGTCTTTTTCTACCGTGGGGTTTGTCGCCATCAGCGTTGCGTGGCCGTTTGAAAGACCGCCGTTGGCTTTGGGCGTCGTGACGGCTATGGGGTCCGTGGTGACTTCGTCGGCTTGCTTGGCGGCTGCGAGATTTTCTGCCTCTTGCTCTTTCATCATCGCTTCTTCGGTCGTTTCTTGGTAGAAAAGTACGTATGCGCATGCTAGCTGGTCCTCGCCGCCGAAGAAGCGTCGCACATACGCTTTGTCCACTGGTTCCACCATTTCGTCGTCAAACAATAGCCACCCACGATCTTGCGTCTTTATTATCGATACGTAGTGTCCGTGGTACGGGCCGCCTCCGATATGAACGACCACGGCGTACAGCTCGTAGAGTCGATCTGGATCTTCGGAATCATCCGTCGTGTTGAATAATCGGAGATAGTACGGGTAAACAACGCGGTGGAATAGCTTCTGTAATCGTTGCAGATCCTCGGTATACTTGAATCTTTTGAGGTGCAGAGCAAGGATTCTCGGCAAGCGCTTGACCTTCATGCGTTTCTCCGCTTCCTGCAGACCACCGCAGTTGTCACAGTGGAATTTGTTGCGCTCGCAAAGCATTTCTTCTTCCGAGAACTTCCGTAGACAACTGGTTACCGAGGAGTGTTGCTCTAGATCCACAGACAAATCCAAGAAGGCCTCGTCTCGCTGAGAAGTGTTCTCGCATGTCAAACATCGCGTCTCGGACGTCAAGGTGCCTTCGAACAATTCGTGCACCCAACCTATGCTGCTAGAATGCGTCGAAGACGGATCCAGTATGGTAGTTGATTGAAGCGTTACGCTGTTATTGTCGTCTTTATTGTTGACTTCAAGTGCCCGCGACTTCGAAAAGTGCTCCACATTCTCGACCACTTCGTTCAGTAACAAGTTCAGGAATTCGTGCGCGTCTTGGTGCATTGGAGTGCGGAACATCTCGTTCTCCCGTCGAAGGATCTCGAGGAATCTTTGCGGGCTGACGACGCCGATACGTGACCTGTGAGCTATTACCGCCTCGAATATGTCCTTGAGTGCACTAAAGAGCGATTCCGACATGCCGTAGGCTTTGGAGTTCTCGTAGTTCATGCTCAACACGGGTCCTGCTGCCAACGCCTGCTTCTTCTTGTACTCGGGCGAATCCTTGTTGTCCTCCGGCTTGGTAGCCTGGGGATTGATAGTGCCGCCGGGCGTGATTGCGGGCTTCCTTGGCAAGGCCGTATTTGGGCCAGAGAAGGAATTCCTCCCTTTCGGAGATAGGGTGGAGTTATGGCCATTGGGTTCGGATGGCAAGTTGGTGTTCAGGTGCGGTAAGGGGCCGGTCGCTGGTCGCTCGAGAGCTTCTGGGGGCGATCGCGAGGGGAAGTTGATGACCTGTTCCCGGAACGGGACTGAGTAGTATAGACATTGGACAATGGAGTTGCAGTAGCTGGCGACGTGTAAGTTCGGCTGTAGTGGTTTTGGGTGGATCGCATTTACCATGTGCTGCCAAACTGGAGCAATTGCGGCGTTAGCAATCAGGTATCAATGGGTGGTGGCATGGACATGGACGCGGACGGGCTCTTACATTCTCGAAGCCGAAGAACTTGTCGCTGCCGTCGCCGCGTACGGGCCCTGCGTCGGCGAGCAGCTTCTCCAGCGGCGTCAACTGCGGGGCGTTGGGGTCCTTCTTCGCCGGCGGCGCGCTGGATGCTGGACTGGCCGGACCCTAAATGGCACACAGGGCGTTAGCCATTGCAGGCGCAGCGCACGCAGGCAGGAGTGCGCGCCACTCACCGAGCCGGCCTTGAGGCGGCCGAAGAACGAAGTCATGGCGGGGGACAAGCGCTGGAGGGGTGGGCGCGACGTGGAGGTGCGGAGGCGGAGAGACAGGCGGCGGTTGCGCTGGGGCTACGGGTTAGGCTGGGGCCAGAGGGTGATGGTGACGGCGGGCAGGTAGCGCTGGGGGAGGGCCCTGGCGTAGAGGGCTGCTCGGGGCGGTCATTGGGGAAAGATGGAGAGGAGGCGGCAGAGGGTGCAGACTGCGGAGCGGAGGAGCGGAGAGGGTACAGAGGGATAGATGCTACTACGGGCTTGGTCCGTTGCTGCGTGTCGAGCCAAGTGACCGCGGTGCTGGATCCACTAGCAGCCGCGTGGTTCATGGCTCGCCCCGGCCTTCCAGAACACATGAACACCTTCTTTTCGCCATCCAGGCCCCGGAGGCCGCCTTTGAGCGCTGTCATGTAACCCTGCCTTGTCGCAGCCCAGCGACCGCTCAGAATCACGCGTCTGCATTCATTCCCGTCGACCCCAGGACCAAAAAGCCCACCACTCAGGCGCACCCTCCTAAAAACCTCTAGACGTCCGTAGTGCACGCATGTGGCGTGGTTAGCACGAACGCTTTGCTTGCTTGTTTCTGCCTTACTCCCGACCAGCATCACACGACACGGCAACATGCAAGCGGATGACGTGCCACTTTGAACTGCTAACAAGGCGCTTGCTCGGCCTGATTCGATTCTAGCTACCACGGTACCACCCACATACAATGGTACAACACGCTGCCGGGGCCGAAGCCAACCTGCGCCCATGCGGCAAATGCGTTCCCACCCGCTGCTCAGTGATGCAAGTCATTTGCCCGCATGCCATGTATGCAACCTGCCTGATGAGGGCACACCCCGAGCCCGTTCCTCCGTCCACCGCCTGAGACAGCCGTCGAGAACAATGCCAATAAGAATATGCTTAATAATAAAATGTAGCGTGCCAACAACGCTCGACGCCCTGGGTATGCTGGAGCCGCGCGAAAATGCAATAACAATAGAGAGATGAATACAGTCGGATAAGGTACAAAACTCGTCCTTTACAGTCGCCGCAGCCGCTTGCCGACACCCAGCTCAATTGCGGTGCGGCTGTTCAGTAACCTCTCTTCGCTACCCTCCGGTGGAGGGTGCTTCTGGATGTACTCTTTGCGTATGCGCGCCGCCTCCTCATCCCACTTGGCTACCCGGCCATTAAAAGTCGCTGCATACGCTGCAGCATTGTCCTTTGCGTTCTGTGTCTGCTCAAGATAGGGTTTCCTGATCTCGGCCCTGTCCGTTCGCCATCGGAGGCCAAGCGCAGTGCGGATCTCCATCTTGGACGCTTTTGCGTTTGCATCTCCAGTGGCAGCTCTCTTCTTCTCATCGCACTCTTTCTTACAGATGTACCAGTAGTCCTTGGTGTACAGTAGAAAGGGGTTGACCCCGGCACGTCCAGGTTTGATCGGCCGCTCGCCAATCTGGCTGAGAATCTCGCCGATAATTGATGCTTCGTAATCCTCATCTTGCATCAGTTGTTCCTTCTTGGTCTCTGTCTCGGTGATTGCGGGTTCAATTTTGCGTTTCGCTTCCAGGGTGGAGGTAGGGTAACTCGCAGCATGCTCTAGTTTCACTCTCTTCTCGACGAGAGGACTGGACACTTTGATAGGGCCTATCATCGACTCTACCACCTCGGCAGCAGCGCGCAGTCCGGACAGGTAGGCGCCATGCACTGTTGCAGGATGTGTTCCACATGTCGCCTCGCCGGCAAAATGCAGCGGACCGTGGGGTCTGGCCATAACATCATAATCGCCTGTTTGTGTCTGTGGTCCCACGTACGAGTAACTGCCACATGCCAAAGGATCTTTGCGCCATCGTGTGACAATCGCTTCGGTTGGTAGAGGGACGTGACTTGGCGCAAACATCTTGTCTAGACGATCCGTGACTTCTTTGACCAGTTGATCGTTGGATGTTGCCTCCGCATAGTGAGCCGCTTCTCCAGCCATGAGGGCAATAAGAGTAGGTTTCCCACTCGTCTTGATACAGTTCCAGAAAAGGTAGTACCGGCCTCGCCGATGAGCATATTCCTCTGGATTGAGACTAGCCTGGTGTTCCGCTTCGTTCAATAAGCCAAACATGTCGCGTTCCGGTTCCCAGAAAGCTTGTTCGTAAACCAAAATTACCTATGTGCTGGGTTAGAGAGCTCCTTTGATATCGTCTCTTCTTCGCATACCTTGTTGAGCAGCCCGAAGCCCATGCGTTCTATCACATTTTGCTTCCACTCTGGCAGTGGAGGTTGGAATGTGATAGAACCGGATTTTAAAACACCAAGCGGAGTCGTCAACACGAGTTGATCCGCCTCGAACACCTCCCCGTTTGTACATTCAACTTTTACGGCTCTGCCAATTCCCCGCTCACCGACGTTGTAGTGGACGGATTTGACCACCGTCTTGAAACGAACATCTAGCTTATTGGGACATTGCCAAAGTCCGCGTGGCACCTGTTGGTATCCGCCGATGATCTCAGTGTGTTGGCCTTCGAATTCGTTACCGATATCCTGGTCCCAACCGCTAAGACTTAATTGGTTAACGCTCGATGCGTTCGCGTACTCGAGATTAGCATGGTGCCAATTCAAGAGGCGAAGGTCTCTCGGTCGTAAATCAAGAACATTCTGATACTGTTTGATACCCTCATCCATGATCTGGCCAAGTGTTGGGTATGTCGACGCTTTGGCAACAGGGTCCAGCTGAAGAGACTGGAGGAAAGGGGCACCGGCCTTTAGGCCCCAGCCCATGTTCTGAAGCGATTGTGTGGCTGATATGTTTGGGTTGAATCCTGCGGTAAGCTGGTATGCTCGACCAGCTAGCTTTTCCACTCCGGTCGACGGCATTTCTTCCGTTGTGGATGCCGTAGTGGTCGCGTTCGCAGGCAAAGGCGCCTGTGATTGTTCCAGCTCGGCGATAGTCGCTCCACCGCTATCGCTCGGCTCGCGTCCGAACAGCATCAGGTTTCGGTCACCCTCGACCGTGCGAAACGTCGCGGGTTTGTTTCGATATACGCTCGCGCGTTCGAGAACATCATTGTACAGTTTCTCCACGAGCACATCCTGGCTCTTCTCGACTACTGTGCCGTCATAGTCGTACAGTATCGTGTTGTCTCGCAGGCCGTGGTATGGTATACCTAATTGGCCGCGTATTATAGCGTTCAAAGGATTGCCATGTTCGAAACCGGTGACGATCTGCGCACCCATCTCAGCAGTACAACGATGCCCTGGCGGGAGAGTAGATCCATTCTGGTCGAGAAAGGGGTGTGAATATACTCGCCCTCCAATTCGAGGTCGGCCTTCTAGCACGATGATTTTTGGAGGTCCCTCTCCTTCGTTGACCCACATGTCTCCAAGCTGAGCGAACAAGCCTTCCAGATGCCGCGCGCATCCCAGACCAGACATGCCAGCTCCCACCACGATGACTGTCCGCCTTGTTCCTCGCGCGATCTTTGTGTTCGGCATTGTGGCCGCGGTATTCGGTACTTCCACACACCCAAAATTGATATAGCCATTTCTCATGAGCCATGAGTATGAGACTTTCGCCAGGTTGAAGTACCGCTTGTCTCTTGCACACCCGGCGGCCTCTTCCAAGCTCACGTATACTAGCGGGTTCCTAGTCCAGAGCCGGAGTATGGCATTGCGGATGTTGAGGTAGATGGTGACCTGGGTGTGGGTGACATGGTTACGCAAGAGCTTGTATTCTTCTGGGTGTAAAGCAAAGGGATTAAGTCTTGAACTTTCTGCCGCTAGTATGCATTGCCTTGCAAATTCTTCCCAAGAAAGTTCTGCAGGTATGGAAGTGTTTGCCTTGAAGTCGGAAGATTTGCCTTTGCCTGGACTCGCATTTCTCGACCGGTGCATGCTGTCATGTTCCTGGGAAGGAGGTAGCTCAGGTGTCGAGGAGGCTTGGGGCGTGCCGTTTAGGGGTTGAGGAGTGCGCGCCATTGGCAAGGGACTATTTAAAGTAATTTTCGAGTGTTTTTCTGTGAACGCGCTCGGAGTGATGGCGCTAGTGGCCGTCGTTGTGTGTGAATGGTTTCCATTCGCTTTTATGAAATTTCCTTGATGAAATTCGATCCGACTGTCGCTCGTTTCTGATGTTCGGAGCGGATGAGGGGGTTGACGGAGCTGCGAAGAAGGAGCGTGGCTGCCATCATAAGCATGGCCATTGATATAACCGCTTGATGCTGAACTGTCGCGTTCGTCTCTACTGCTCATGTGGCCTCCGTTTAATTCTGACATATCATAAGTATCCCCATAGTGCACGGACGACGACGTGGATGGGGTATAGTGCATGTTATCAAGCGCCGCCGGCAAGATGGTAGAGCTTTCACCCTTCACAGCATCATGGCCCAACGGCATCGGGAACAGGCCGTGATGCGCATCACCGAAGAGATAGTGACTTTCGTTCAGCCCGTCTGGATCGGTCATGGTGGCGAGGGACGAGTACATGGTGGCTGGAGGAACGGCATGAGAGTAGATAGTGGCCACTACTGGACTAGAGGGAAAGAATGAATCATCCACAAAAGTGTTGTTGAGAAGTGAGAAATAGGTCCTGATGCCGTGCAGCTGATGCAGGCATAGGAATGTTCGCTCTGTGAGAGATGAGTGGTCGGTCGGTGGTCAAGCAATCGTCGTGGCCCCTCAAGAATCGACTGAGGTTCGAGGTCGCGCGCTAATGCGCTCGTCCATGCCATCCCTGCGCCATCAGCCTTCCCAGTGCCACCTCATCTGCACATCCGCTGACCGTCGCGCTCATCGAGGTCATTCCCACCCTTTGCTGGGCTGTCCAGAACAGTGTTGAGTTCGTCGTATCTCTGGTAGATGATGTATCGCGGCCGCCACGAACCCGCAGTCGCTCGCTCACCAACCGGTTGCCCCGCCTCAAAACAAGTCATACTGCGCATCCAGGTCGGATGACCGGAAAACGAGCGCTCGAAGAGGTCCCCAGATAAAGGAACTATTCGAACAAGATACCTCTGTAGCCGACGTTGTTCATGACCCGACACAAGGCCAGTTCGGTTCTTCCATATCGATGAGCAGTGGACGCACTGGCTGCGACATATATCCAGAGCTACACTATGTTCCGTTCTCTATTGATCTAGCATGTATAGGTAAAATATACCTCTGATAGGTATCTTACAGTTCCGCAGCATAGGAAGTCTCAAGCTAACATTGGCACAGTATCTACCTAGTACCTTGACGTATTTACACATCGATCAACGGAAGACGCTTTACTGTGCTTATGCCAACGCCCTCAATGGAAGATATCTGTACAGACATTACGATTGCGGGAAACAGCTTGACAGAATAGCGTCTCGAAGGATGCATCCCTGGCAAATCCTAGCTCGACCAGCCACACGCCGAACTTCTTCAACAACGTCACGGATATTGAAACCCCAATAAAGATACATCTGTCTTCTCTGAAAGAGGGTACAATGCATGCTATGGCTCGAAGCGCTATCGCGGCGTCACCGTATGATGTATCACATGCAGTTTAGGATATAGGTTGGACAATGTTGGACGGCTGCTAGTAATAGGCGCTGAAACGCGCAATCCTGCGGGTATGGCCTCGTCGGTTTACCTGAATTGGCATCGGGACGTTATTCAAATGTTGTCAAACGAGTATAAAGGCGGAGTATCACGGCATCTTTTGCACGTGGAAGTAATTGGACTAATAATGCATACGACTTTGTTCGCTCCAAAACAAAACAAAACTACACAATAATCCATCATGTTAATCCTTGGTTGATAGCACTTATGTCTTGACTACCGGTATGTGACATGTCCAAGGCTCTCATGTTGCAACAGCGCTCGGACCA
This sequence comes from Laburnicola sp. JP_R_19, assembly GCA_031010545.1. Lineage (NCBI taxonomy): Eukaryota > Fungi > Ascomycota > Dothideomycetes > Pleosporales > Didymosphaeriaceae > Laburnicola > Laburnicola sp. JP_R_19. The sequence continues at coordinate 970,583 of VOIT01000046.1, forward strand.
GGGTTTCTCGAGGACACGGACTCCAGGGCTCCAGGGCTCCAGGACTCGTAATCACGTGGCAATTGCGGAGCTGAAGGTTGCCCGGAACGAGCTCTCCGGTTGCCGACAAACAAAACATCACCACGACAACACAGCCTCTCGCAAGACCAACGATGCGATGGCCCTGGTCGGGCGACGAAGATGACGGGGAGAAGACCAGTTTTTCGGCTCGGCTTGAACGGCTCAAGACGGAGGACTGGTCATCCACCGTCACTGATCCTGGGACCCTCGGCACCTCTCTTGTATGCACAGCTGCCACGGTAGCGCTCCTGCGCTTCTACAAATCCTACTTGCGCCGCATACCGAGCGTCAATCACATCAAGCCCGATTATTTTCGTCGTCGAAGCTTATTTGGCCAGGTGACCAGTGTCGGCGATGCCGACAACTTCAGGTTGTTCCATACGCCGGGTGGGAGGATAGCTGGGTGGGGATGGCTGCCGTGGAAGAAGGTGCCAACCACGCGAGATGGACTACTGAACAACACTGTGCGTTGGAGCATCGCAACGTTCCACTTGTTCCTTGCCCGTTGCGACTCACGCTGACTTGGTTGCAGATACATGTTCGGCTTGCTGGAGTCGATGCTCCCGAGCTGGCACATTGGGGCCGAGAAGCCCAGCCATTCTCTAAGGAGGCCTTTGACTGGCTCACGGCATATATTCACAAACGGCGTGTCCGAACGTACATTTACAGGCGCGATCAGTACGACAGGGTTGTGGCTCAGGTCACTGTGCGCAGATGGTTCCGCAAAAAAGACGTGGGCTTGGAGATGCTGAGAAACGGACTGGCGACTGTATATGAAGCAAAGACCGGGTCTGAATTCGGGAAGTTTGAACAAAAGTACCGCGACGCCCAAGAGAAAGCCATGCAGCAGCAGGTCGGCATGTGGGCAAAGCCAAATCTGCTGGGACGGTTGCGCGGCGAGACTGTAAAGAAGGCAGAGAGCCCGAGAGAATACAAGGCGCGACATGCAGCGGCTGAGAAGCAGAAGAAGGCAGGATGAAGCAGCGGTAGGGGATTCTTGATGAGACAAGCAGGAGCATCTCTCGCCGAATGCAAGCCTCTGAGGGAGTCGAGCGCCATCCACTGGCGATATTGGCTAGAAAACAGCGGATCTGGCTGCATGCACCATGCAGAAGCGCTACCGGTGGCTTGGCTGGCTGGGTGCTATTGCGCCGTTTGATGAGTCGAAGCATGAGGTTAGCACGCGGTTCGTGAAGGACATATTCCTAGCTGGAGCGGCGTGCAATCTGGCATGAGACTCTGACTATGCTCTGGTCTTGTGCAGCGCATCGATAGCTTAGGCAGCGCTCAGAATCTTTTGATCCATCTCGGATCGGCTCCGATCGTCGGGCGTACTTCTGAAGTTTGAACGGAGGCTCCGAGCTTCCAAGCATAGAGCGGGAATGTTTGCTGCTTCTCGTGACGACGACACGTTATGATGCCCCGTGTGTAATCTTAATCCTTTCGAAAATTCCTCTTGAACACTGCATGGAACAAGATTGCAATCGGCCTCGTCGCCGACTTGACCGCCTTGGAGAGCTCTGAGATGCTTATCGGAGCCGACGCGCCATCGGCCCGCATTGGCCCCCTCCAGCGAATCACAGCATCTGGCGCGATAGCTTCATCGTCCCCGCAAATAAATTTCTCGAAGAGAGCACTTCTGACTCCTCACGGCCGAGCTCGAGCTCCAGCGACCCCCAATTGCACCCTGTGGCCCTGGAACAGCTTGCTGCCCGCGCACCCGCTGTCTCTTTGTACCTCCCGCGCGCCCTCAACAGAGCTCCAAGCTCCACTCGTGCTTGACCGCCGTCATGGCTCTCTGCGGGCGTCTGGCACGTCGCGCACCCGCGCTCTCAGGCCAATTGCGCGCCCTGAAATCCCCGGCAGTCTCTCGTTCTTTTGTCTCGCGAGCTTCGCGGCCACTGATTGCCCGCAACAACGCCGGCCATGACTCAACGAGCGCATTCCGACAGCTGCGAGCCTTCACCAAGGTTTCGCAGACATGGAACCAGACCCAGGAGGCCCCCAACGCGCAGGCGTATCTGAACAGCGGCGCAATCGCTGGCGCTCGCGATTTAGTGGACGTCAAGAAAGTCCTAGTCATTGGAAGTGGTGGTCTCAGCATTGGCCAGGCGGGAGAGTTTGACTACTCTGGTACGAACTAGATGTTTCCTCAAGCCTACTCGGTGAATGCTGATCGTTTCCAAGGCTCGCAAGCGCTGAAGGCCCTCAAGGAAGCTGGCGTCCATTCTGTGCTCGTCAATCCCAACATTGCGACCATCCAAACCTCGCACGTGCTCGCCGATGAAATCTACTACCTGCCCGTCACCCCCGAATATGTCGAATACGTAATCCAAAAGGAGAAGCCAGACGGAATCTTCCTCAGCTTCGGCGGCCAGACTGCTCTGAATCTGGGCGTGCAAATGAACAAGAAGGGCCTCTTTGACAAGTACGGCGTCAAAGTTCTCGGAACGAGCATCAAGACTCTTGAGACCAGCGAGGACCGTGATCTGTTTGCACGTGCCCTGGACGAGATTGACATTCCCATCGCCAAATCCATCGCCGTCTCCTCGATCGACGAAGCTCTCGACGCTGCCGAGAAAGTCGGATACCCCATCATCGTTCGTGCAGCGTACGCGCTTGGTGGTCTTGGCTCTGGTTTTGCCAACAATGCAGAGGAGCTGAGGAACTTGTCTGCTCGTTCGCTTTCTCTGTCACCCCAAATCTTGGTCGAAAAATCGCTCAAGGGTTGGAAAGAGGCAGAATATGAGGTCGTCCGAGATGCAGCTGACAACTGCATCACAGTCTGCAACATGGAAAACTTTGACCCTCTAGGAGTACACACCGGTGACAGTATTGTCGTGTCTCCAAGTCAAACATTCAGCGACGAGGAGTACCACATGCTTCGGTCTGCATCCATCAAGATTGTGCGTCATTTGGGTGTTGTGGGCGAATGCAACGTTCAGTACTGTCTTCAGCCTGACGGTTTGGACTACAGAGTCATTGAGGTTAATGCCCGTCTATCGCGTTCATCTGCTCTGGCCTCGAAAGCGACCGGATATCCTCTGGCGTACACTGCTGCGAAGATTGGTCTTGGCCACACCCTGCCTGAGCTTCCGAATGCGGTGACCAAGACGACGACTGCCAACTTCGAACCCAGCTTGGACTACATTGTCACCAAGATGCCTAGGTGGGATCTCAGCAAATTCCAGAACGTCAAGCGAGACATTGGCAGTTCGATGAAGTCCGTTGGTGAAGTCATGGCCATCGGACGCACTTTCGAAGAATCCTTCCAGAAGGCCTGCCGACAGGTGGACCCCAAGTTCCTCGGTTTCGAGGGAGAGAAGTATGGCGAGAGCCTCGATGAGGAACTGAAAAACCCCACCGACCGTCGATGGCTCGCTGTTGGCCATGCTATGTTCAGCGAAGGCTACTCTGTCGACAAGATTCACGATCTGACAAAGATCGACAAATGGTTCTTGTACAAGCTGCAGAACATTGTAGATTGCACGCAGGAGCTTGAGGACATTGGCAGTCTCTTTGGCTTGAAGAAAGAAATCATTCTCAAGGCTAAGAAGCTTGGCTTCTCCGATAAGCAGATTGCTAAAGCCGTGAACAGCACTGAAGATGAAGTGCGAGCACGCAGGAAGAGCTTCGGAATCAGGCCATGGGTAAAGAGGATTGATACCCTGGCTGCTGAGTTTCCAGCGAGCACGAACTATCTTGTCAGTAAGCCCTGGGTCCAACGCGGACAGGTCTCTTCGCTTATAATGGCGAAAACATTTTTTTCTTTCGCTAGAGCACTAAATCAAAAGTTTGGAGACTGGATTGTGGACTGGGTTACCCTAGGATACACAGTACAACTCCGAGCTTTTGACTTCGGTCTAAAGTTTGGAGATTTGATTGTGGACTGGGCTACCCTAGGATACACAGTACAATCTCCAAACTATTGACTTCGGGCTGTAGGCGGAGACATACCGGTACCTCCCCCACTTAATTTACATACACTGACTATATACCGCACTTTAGTACACTACCTACAATGCCTCATCGCACGACATTGAATTTGACGATCATGGCATCCTGGTTCTCGGAAGCGGTGTTTACCGTATTGGAAGCTCCGTGGAGTTCGACTGGTGTGCAGTCAACGCTACTCGTTCGCTAAACAGCCTCGGAAAGAAGACGGTTATGATCAACTACAACGTAAGTAAAGCCGCGCACGAAGTGGCTGCATCTACCTCGACCAGCGGGAAAGACCATCAGTTTCTGTGCAGTTCGCCTGTGCATTACTTACCCTAGGGTAACAGTGCACACAAACTAGTGGCCGCTTCTGTATCAACTAGCTAAGACTAGGTACATGTCCTTCTATCTGAACTTTACTGACTTCTTCACAGCCAGAAACCTATAGCACTGATTTCGATGTCGCCGACAAGTTGTACTTCGAAGAGCTCAGCTACGAGCGTGTAATGGATATCTACGAATTGGAAACGGCTAGTGGAGTTGTCGTCTCAGTCGGAGGCCAACTCCCGCAGAACATCGCACTGAAGCTCCAAGAGAGCGGAAAAGCAAAGATCCTAGGAACTGACCCTGCTGATATCGACAAGGCCGAGGACCGTCACAAATTTTCTTCTATCCTGGACTCTATAGGTGTGGATCAGCCTGCATGGAAGGAACTTACATCGTACGAAGAGGCGAAAAGATTCGTCGATTCTGTCGGGTACCCGGTGCTCGTTCGTCCCTCCTACGTCCTTTCTGGTGCCGCCATGACCGTTATCCGCAGCGAAGCCGAGCTGCGAGAGAAGCTGACTGCGGCTTCTGATGTCTCCCCTGATCATCCAGTTGTCATCACACAGTACATCGATGGTGCTCAGGAGATTGACTGCGATGCTGTTGCTTCCAATGGCAAAGTGCTTGTCCATGCTGTCAGTGAGCACGTCGAAAACGCAGGTGTTCACTCCGGTGATGCAACGCTGATCCTTCCCCCGGTTCACCTTGATGACAGTACCAAGCAGCGTGTTAAGGAAATCGCAGACAAGGTTGCCAAGGCGTGGAACATCACAGGGCCCTTCAACATGCAGATTATAAAACAGGAAGTTGAAGGACAGGAGCCCAACCTCAAGGTCATTGAGTGCAATCTTCGTGCTTCTCGATCATTCCCCTTCGTCAGCAAGGTTCTCGGAACGAACTTCATTGATGTGGCTACGAAGGCTCTCGTGGGCCGTGAAATCCCTGAGCCCGTCGACCTGATGGCTGTCGAACGTGATTACGTCGCCACGAAGGTACCTCAGTTTTCGTGGACCAGGCTGGCTGGTGCCGATCCCTTCCTGGGCGTCGAGATGGCGTCCACTGGAGAAATGGCTTGCTTCGGAAAGGATCTTATCGAGGCTTACTGGACGTCCGTTCAGTCGACCATGAACTTCCGCCTCCCCCAGCCGGGTGAGGGTCTGTTGTTCGGCGGTGATGTCGAATCCGGCTACCTCGTCCAGGTCGCAAAATACATCAACCCGCTAGGCTACAAGTTTTATGCCGCTAACCAAGACGTCAAGCAGCTACTTGAGAGCAATGTTGAAGGCCTCTCGGTGGACGTTATTGAGTTCCCCAAAGAAGACAAACGGGCGCTCCGTGAAGTGTTCGCAAAGTACGATATCCGGGGTGTGTTCAACCTGGCCAAGTACAGGGCCAGCTCATTGGTCGATGAAGACTACGTGATGAGGAGGAATGCGGTCGACTTTGGTGTGCCGTTGTTCATGGAGCCGAAGGTGAGTGCACACACTACACTTTCATTTGAATTTGAAAAGCTAATACTTGCCAGACCGCTGTTCTCTTCTCCCAGTGCATGAGCGAGAAGCTGCCCAAAAAGGAGGGCATCCCAAGCGAAGTCCGATCGTGGAGCGAGTTCGTTGGTGGCCGACCTTTGTAAGCCACTAATCTGATGGCCAAAACCTGCAGCCAGAAGAGAATACAAACGAAAGAGCGGGTGGAGGTGACTTGATACCCCTTTGTGGGAGAGCGTGCGATGAAGACGGTGGAGGCAAATGAGCAATTTCGGAGTACGTGTTGGTGTATATAGCGTTCGGGTTGGCAAATCGACACGGACGCCCTGTTCGCATGTGGAGGAGTTTTGGTATTAGTGTACTCTTTCTTTCCCTGCAAAAGGTTTCTTGTCTTTTGCGGAATTTGCGCGGTGTAACTTTGTGGTAACTGCAATGCTATCAGCATCTCTTCTCTTTGAAGCTTGGTTTACGTATGATTGTAAGTGGGTGCAGGTTGGGTTCGAGTGGGCTCTGCATTGCGGGTACTCAAGGCTATGGGCAGTGGCCGTTTGTTTGGCAGGTTTCTTTCGGGTGGTTACTAGACCGCCTCGGCCACCAACCTTGACCACCAAACGCAACCTCGACCTCGACCTCAACCGCAACTACTGACCTCAACTTCAACTTCAACTTCAACCTCCACCACCAAACTCAACCCAACCACGAAACTCAACACAACCCCTAAACTCAAACTTAACTTCAACTTCAACCACCAAGCTCAACCTAACCACTAAGCTCAAGCTCAACTACCGCTCAACTTCAACCACCAAACTCAACCCAGCCACGAAATTCAACTCAACCCCTAAACTCAAACTCAAACTCAATCACCAAACTCAACTCTCCCCCACTGACCCATCCATCTCCGCTCCCCTTCTTAACAACCCTACACCCACCCATGCATCTCCCCCCCTCCTCCTCCCCGAGGCTTAGAGCACGTTTAGTGGGTGTTGTCAGAAGAGGGTGATGAAGGAAGGGGGGGAGGGGTTGTGCATGTGGGGGTGTTTAGAGGAGGGGTGGGGGGTGGTATCTTGGGTGGAGGGGTGGAGTTGGGGGAAGGTGAATCGTTCGGGGATATTGTAGGGATTATTATATACATATACATGTTATTATATACAGAGAAGAGCTTACATGAGCGGCCCCTGCACTGCTTCTTTTTGTTTAAATATAATAAGCTGATCGTTGCTCACTCCTCGCCGTGATACTATTCAGAGGTGTCGCTATCTTGCCATGTGTTCAAATTCTTCAATTCCCAAAAATCTACCATCTCCTCATAACTTGGACTGCTCCTCTTCCGAATTAACAAGCACATATCTATACCTCGCCTTCCCATCCTCCATATCCACAACCGCCTGATTCGCCTCCTTCATCGGCCTCTGCTGCACCCAAGGCTTAACCCCCTTCTCCGCCGCAAACGCCAACATATCTTCAATCTCCTTCGGACTCCCAATCTGACTCCCCCCAACCTTGCACCCCTTCGCAATCAACGTGAACGCCGCAATAGCAGGTAAATTATCCTCAGGCGCGCCCACCTGAATAAACTGCCCATTCGTATGCAGCAGCCGCAGATACCCCGCCAACGGCATATCGGGCGACGACACAGTCGAAATAATAAGATCCAGCGATCTCGAATGCCTCCTCCCCCACTTCTCATCCTCACTCGTAGCAATATAGTCATCCGCCCCCATAGCCACCGCATCCTCGACCTTATTCCTCCTTCTACTAATGGCAACCACCCTCTCGCACCCCAACGCCTTGGCAAAAAGCACCCCAAAATGGCCCAACCCGCCCAACCCCACAATCCCAACCCTCACCCCAGGCCCAGCCCCGTTCTTCACAAGCGGCGCAAACACCGTAATCCCCCCGCACAACATGGGCGCCGCGTCGGCGCTCGCCAACCCCTCGGGAATCGGGACGGCAAAATGCGCCCCCACGCGCATGTAGTCCGCATACCCGCCCATACTCCAGTACCCCAGCTCTTTATACAGCCCATTATACGTGCCCACAAACGCCCGGCCGCAATGCTGCTCCATGCCGCCCGCGCACTCGTCGCACTCGTCCCGTAGACAGCTCCCCGCCTGCGCGCCAACGCCCACGCGGTCCCCCACGCGGAAGCGCTGCGCCGCGGCCGACGAGCCCGTGCGCGTGACGTGCCCGACGACCTCGTGGCCGACGCAGATGGGGTAGTGCGTGGAGTTCCAGCCGGAACGTAAAGTGTGGATGTCGGTGCCGCAGATGCCGCAGTGGGTGATTTTGATGTCGATGTCGGTTTCTAAGAACGGTTTCGGTGTGAAGCGTTCCCAGCGGAGGGTTCCCTGCGCGGCGCGCTTGTCGTGGCCGATCCAGCCGTGGAAGGTGGAGGGGGTGGGGGACATGGTTGGGCGCTGGCGGTCGGCTGGTTGGTAATGCGCGGTTGCGACGAGGTAGGAAAGGTTGTGGTGCGCGAGAATTGGGGAAAAGGTCGTGGAGTATGACCGAGGGGAAGAAAATACGGGAGGAAAGGAATGGCGAGAAAGAAAGAAAAGCCGATAGAATTATAATAGCGAGCTGGCTGATGTTATCCGAGGTACGATGATGGTTTTCATCTCCTCTGGACACGCCCCGCTAAAGCTTATCTCCGTGTCGCAAGTCCATTGTACCGTGGGTCACCACCTCGTGCACGGCCAACACCAAATCTCCCGCACTTTCAGAATCGCTTTACACCACCAATATACACCCAATGGAGGCTGCCCTAGAGTCGTTAAAATCGCTGAAGCTTGGAGAGAAGCCTAATTATACTCAGACTGCGAAAAAGTACGGTGTTGATCGAAGTTGCTGTCGAAGCGTCACCGCGGGGTTATCGGCAGCTATGCGGAGAAAGTCGATAATATGCGCCTTCTCAACTCTACACAGGAAACTGAGCTCGTACAATATATTGATAAGCTCTGTGTACGAGGGCTACCACCTACAAGGGAGATGATACGGAATTTCGCAGCAGAAATAGCAGGAAAAGAGCCAGGAAAAAAACTGGGTTGATCGCTTTATTGCGCGGCATCACATTGAGCTTGTATCTCGATGGGCATCCGGCATCGATTCCACACGCCACAGAGCTGACTCTGCCTTCAAATACGCCCTATATTTTAAGCTCCTAGACCAGAAGATAACTCAGTACGATATCGAGGCTCGCAATATCTACAATATGGATGAGAAGGGCTTCTTGATTGGTGTGCTGTCAAAAATGAAGCGCGTGTTCTCCCGCCATCGATATGATCACGGAGGCGTGAAACAAGCACTCCAGGACGGCAACAGGGAGTGGATAACTACGATAGCCTGTATTTGCGCCGACGGCAGCTATCTCACGCCTGCGCTGATTTATCAGGCTGTTTCTGGCAAGATACAAGACTCATGGCTTCAAGATTTCGACCCTGCAGAGCACAAAACCTTCTTCGCCTCATCGCCCAGTGGATGGACCAACAACAAGCTAGGGCTCGCATGGCTTGAACAGGTGTTCAATCGCGAAACAAAAGCAAAGGCAAGACGATCATATCGTCTACTCATCCTTGACGGCCATGGCTCACATATATCGATGGGAGTTTATCAAGTTTTGCGACGACAATCGGATTCTTCTGGCCATCTATCCTCCCCACGCTACCCACACCTTGCAGCCGCTCGACGTCTGCCTTTTCAAGCCTCTATCAACTGCCTACTCAAACGAGCTCTCCGAGTTCATGTATAGCTGCCAGGGCATCTCCGCGATTACAAAAAGAGACTTCTTCCGCTTGTTCTATAAGGCCTGGCATACAACGTTTAAGGAAAAGACGATCTTAACGGCTTTTCAAGTCACAGGGCTTTCGCCGTTAGACCCAGAGGCTATACTTAAGAAGTTTAAAATAGAGGAGACTGAGAGGCCCTCATCAAGCGATAGTACTACTTCCGTACTCAGCGCTTCAGATTGGAGAAAGATTGAGCGATTACTGCGCCAGGTAGTGGAGGATATCTACGATCGACGCTCCCAACAGCTAAGCCAGACGATTCACGTGATGGCTGTACAAAAACAGCTCCTCCAGCATGAAAACGAGCGACTCAGAGGGGCCTTTGTCAATGAGAGAAGCGCCGTCAAACGTGGCAGGCCTCTATTACTTAAGGCACCGCAGGAGTATAATGGTGGAGCTATATTCTGGTCGCCATCCAAAGTCAAGGACGCCCGCGATCGCCAAGCACAAAAGGATGCCGACGAGCAGCTACTACAACAACAGAAGTCCGAGGAGATCAAGCGTAGGGAGCAGCAGAAGCAGGAGAAGGCTACCATGCTTGAAGAGAGGCAGCGCATGAGAGAGGTGGCCAAAGAAATACGCCTTCAAGAACAGCGCGAGAAGGCCGTGCAGCGCGAAGAAGCTAGGATCGCGCGCGAAGCCAAAAAGCAACTCCAACAAGATATACAATTCTCCAAAAAGGGTAATAGACGCCGTCAAAAGGCCTTTGCACCACCTCCTCAAGTCGCTGAGGAGACAGAGGATGTTGGTGTGGATATATCATCTGTAGTTGATGTGGTGCCTACACCCGGCCCTGCCACGCGCACCCGCAAAGTACGCCCCCACAGAGGTATCGCACGTAGTTTATCGTTACCAATCAATCAAAGTCCTTAAAAGCCCTCCACTAAAAAATCTCGCGATAATACAATATATATGCGACTCTACAGCTGCAAAAGTTGTGGGTGTGGGCATCTGGAAACCGTGCACCAGGTGGGGCCGTGCACCAGGTGGTGACCCACGGTATCCCTACCACTTGCTCATACGAGCAATCCTAGCGGAGAGATAGATATCAGATAGCCTCCCAGCCATTCGTGCATTCATTTCCATCTTCGCCGGACGCTAATCCACGCCCAATTCCTTCCATGCCCGCATCCGCTGTCCCATCGCCGGGCGCCATAGTGTATCCTCAGCACCTTACATCCGCAGCGCGCAGCTCAAGGACAGCACACCCCCACGCGCCTATTTGCCCGACGAGTAGCGAGAGCCGCCAGCGCCGTCGTTGTAATACGTGGAGCCCTTAAAATTATCAGCCGCGTCTTCGCATCACACACGACACAATCATGCTTACATTGGGGTTGCTGTAGTAATACGAGCCATTGTTGTTGCTGTAGTGGTACGAGTTCTGGTTTGAAGCGCTGGAGCCGTAGTCGCGGGAGCAGTAGTGGTTGCCCTACACAACACTGTTAGACGAACGAAAAGATACGCAAGAGGTCGGCAAAGCACGCATACCTGGCTGTTCGTGCCGGAGCTGGTGTACGTGTAGCCGCCGGAGCTGGAGCCGGAGCCGGAGCCGGAGCCGGAGCCGGAGCTTGAGGACGTGCTGGAAGAGCCCTTGGTCATTGTGGAGTGCTTGCTTGGAGTTGATCTTGCGGTTGGGATTGTTGGTTGCGTGGTTGGGCGATGAGGTTCAGAAGCTGAACGGCGCGGGGGTTCGCTTTATATATGAGGGGAAGCAAGCGCGCTGTGACATGTTTCCCTCCCCGTCTGCATGGCGCGGGGCGCTTTCTTTGCGTAGCCAGTCATTGTTTCCCCGCAGCGAGGCTAACGCGTGAGCTGAGGGAAGCGATGCATCCCGAAACCATGTTACGGAACCAATCACCATGATGCCAAGCATCGGCTTGCAGGCTCCGGCACCTGCTATTTAAGCACCTGCCCTCGCATAATAGCTCTTTGTACCAAGGTTGTCGTTATAACTTAATCGACTATGATCAGGTCCCTAACAGGTAGATATCGAATTTTCCGCAATGAACAGTCGCAACGGGGGTCTGAGCTGCATTCTTACAGCCTAACTCCCCTAGCCTAAAGGTTAATAACCCTGGCTCTTCGTCTTCTCAGGCAGTTAGGTCAGTAGTCGTCTAACATAAATAACGATATCTCCAAAGTGTTCCGAGTTTCCAGGAAATTGAAAGCTATCATAGCAATTATAGATCTCCTTCCTTATCCGGGGGGAGTCTGGATCAAGACTTTAGATTATTAGTTTACAGCTGCTTAGTTAAAGTAACCAGGCTTACCTTGGAACTTCAGAATTATCCTTGGAGATTCTGTCCCATATCATTACCGCCGGTTGGGCAAGATCCGAAACTATTTGCTTCACCGGTAAAGACGGGGCACATGAAATGACGGCTGTTGAATCGTCGACCTCTAGAAACCCCTTAGGGTCACCTAGAATGGTAATCCCATGTCCCTCTAGGACTAATCGATCGACTTCGGTGTATGCTGGATCCTGTGCATAGCACATGATGGGAGCACCTGGCTGAGGACTATAGCCCTGGTGTAGGCTTGTTCTTTTCTTACTAAATAAGTCCCGAAGAGTTAAAATTAATGCATGTTGAAAGGCAGCCCGGCAGCTCCCCCGATCCTGAAAGCCACAAGCCATTACCCCCAACGCCAGCCCGACGATCTTGTCGCATGGGGTCCTTATTGACATAAGAATCGACCTTAGCTGCTGGCATGCCTTACTAGCCTCCCAGATATTCCATATAGTTTGAAAGAATCCTTCAATTTCCTCGCGGGGCTGGGTAGGAATGGTATTAACAAGTTCCTTTGTAAACCTGTTACGTTCTTCCATATAATGGTAAATCCGTAGACTGCAATACGCAATACGAGGGATGCAGTTCTCAGTCTTCGAGGTTAGGACCTGAATAGGGACGTAGTGAATGAATGGGTCTCTCCTATCGCTTTATTAATTATCCAACTCAGATTAAAAAGATATAAATGTACAAGACCATTTCAAGGTCATTCCCGCCCCCTGGAATGGTAGAGCCCCCTGGAAGGGTAAGGCCACTCTCTATTTCGAAATCGACTATGCTCTCGTCAAGCCCTCTTAGCGAGACTTTTTGGCCCCTCTTACTAGCCTCTGGGGCTATAGTGAATATTTCGAGCTGCCGATTAATGTCTTGGATCGTTTCTTTGGTGTAAAGAGGTGCGCCAGCATCGTATAATGAGCGAATCTTTGAGGTCACCTTAGCAATCTCATTTTTCTCGGTGGCGATCTCGTTCTCCTCAAAGCGTCTCGTCTCCCACCAGTAAGCGTCTCCTTGATAGATATGAGATATCAAAGCCATAATTGGCGGCTAATAGAGGAGAAGTGAAAAGTGCCCGTAGTTCGGGGTCTTGTCGACCTCAAGACTGATCCTTTGGCATATTTTTGCGCTGGACTTTACCTTAGGTACTGAAATGGGTTGGTCAGCCGAGGTTTAAGCGAGGTCAGCCCACCCGCCTCCTGCTGTGATTTAACCTTGGTTAACAAGCATGCCGCCACCCTCATCAACTTTTCGCAACGCGTCAACTTTCAACTACAATGGCTCAACCCAACCACCCCCTCGGAAAAAAAGGTTCGCCATTCAACGAAGCAGGCATTATCCTTGCTATCTCTGCTCTTGATCGCAACCAGATCCAGCACGTAAAGCGCGCCGCACCTACGTTTAATGTCCCCCGATCCACGCTCCGCGACCGACTTGCCAGAGTCCCTTCACGAAGCTTGAAGAGGAGATGATTGTCGAGTACATACTTGAGCTGGATTCGCAAGGATTCGCACCCACGTTAGATGCTGTTCAAGATATGGCCAACAAGCTACTTTTATTGTATACTTTTTATACTATTTATTTATTTTATTTACTTTTTATGTGGTGTTAATTTAATCTACCTAGGGGTAGGACGACAAAGGCTTTCATGTCAAATAACATGACAAAAAAAGCAGAGCCCCCTGCTTACTAGTAATCAAAAAGAACGTAAAAAGGTGGTTACTTTTTATAATATATAGTACTATTATCTTTAGTTTAGAACCTTTATTACTACTAGTAGAGGATTCTTACTAGCGTGCGCTAACGCGCGTTTAGCTTCTAGTGCAACTAGTAGGGCCTAAGTGTTATCTTTAGCTCTAGCAGAATGACTTCCAGATCAAGGTCCTTAGTCACAACCCCACGACCTCAATCCTGCTCCTCCCATAAGAGCCCTGTTTCCCTCAACCTTCCAGGTAGAAAGAACTCCTCACCCACATCAACCCCATCCATTATGCTCCCCTCTCCCTCCCCCACCATCCTGATCCCCTACCGCCCCTCCCACCACCCCCAAACCCTCTCTGCCCCCCTCACAGCCCCCCACAACACGAGCCCCCAAAGCACATACTCCAGTCCCCACGCCATCCCATTCGGCATGCTCCCCATCCCCGGATGCTCCTCCCCACAAGCCCGATACCCCGGCCGCACCTACCAGAAGATAGCGTCGAGCGTGCTGCTGATGAGGAAGGGGCAGGTGGGCGGGAAGTCGGATGCTGCTGCTGCGGAGGGGTGGGGCATTTTTGTGTTGGTTTGATGGTTGGGGTAGAAGTGAGGGTGGAGGTGAGACTGATTATCCGTGAGTATATATACGCGAAATGTAATACAGAGTCGAGCCTCAGTTCGGTGGTTACTCACCCTCGCTCGGTCGCGCGTCGCTGTAAGACCGTGCGGTTGCTAGCGACCTCGGAAGCGCAAGCAAGATCGTGACGGAGCGCCGACGAGAAGAGAAGAATTGATTCGATCGATACCAGCAGTCCGGTCCGTCTTGTGCCGCGCAGCCCTGGTCGACGTCGTAGTTGAAAATCGAAGTCGATATCGAACTCGAGTTGAAGTCGAAGAAATTGCAAAAGTGAAGTTACACTGCCGGCGCAAAAGCAGCAGCGTCGTGAGAAGCAAACGCCCACACACAGCACGTGATGACGCCATTGCAGGTGGGCAACGGGGTAGCAAACAAACAGACATTCACCCCTCACCTCACTTCACCCAACTCTATTTCACACAAACACCGTGAAACGAACACAGAATACCTCAGCCCCCACTACCACCATCCCACCTCACCCAACCAAACACAAACACCAGCATCACCAACCAACCAACCAACCAACCGCGCAAAACCCCTTCAGTAAAGTAAACCTTCAAACAGAAACTTCATTACCACACGCCATGCTATCATACAACTACAACAAAACAAAACGGACCAAAAAAATGCCCGCTAAACCCAAACCCTCACCCTCGGTGTGCGATAAAAGAAAATAGTACCTTGAACAGGAGGAGCTGAAGAGCCGTCATCCATCTGCAGATAGAGAATATACAAGTAGACATACAACCACAAAAGGAAAAATCTAACAAGGCAAACTTTTGTACCCTAGTACCAATACCATCCAGTTCCCATCCAATCCAATCCATACAATCAAACCCAAACCCACCGCCATCTCCAACGCACTCACCCTCGAACCCCCCGATCCTCAGGTGCGCGTCGCCGAAGACACAATGGGCCCGGGCGTAGTATCATATCATATGCCATGCAAATTCCCCTGCGATAGTAGCAACCCAACGATTTGATGCCAAAAGAGAAATCCCCACAACTCGCGCTCACACAACGAGCGACGAGTTTACTTCTTGCCTAGCAGCCCGCCGATACTGGGCAAATTTCTCGCACCTCCCCCCTTCTTCTTCTCCTTCTTGTCACCGCCGCCGAGAAGCTCAGAGACGGAGCCCAGACCCAGTCCACCGAGCAGCTTGTTGATGCCTAAGCCGCCCAGCAGGCCGTTGACGAGACCACCAAGGCCGAGGCCGTTGAGAAGCCTGCCAATGAGGTTGAGCACACCTGTCAACAGCAGACCAACAGCGGCGATGATCTGGAACAGGGGCTCGGTGAGAAGCGCCCAGAGCGGGTTGAGCTTCTTCTTGGCGTGCGGCATGTCGGCGATCTTCTTCTTTGCGTTGTCGATGGTGGTGACGACCGAAGTGGTGAGCTCCTTGAGGAGATCGGCAAGGCGGTACTCCTCGGGGGTGGCTTCGCGGGTTTCGGCCCGGCCCTTTGCCTGTGCGGCGATGCGACCGTCGGGGTCAAGGCCGCGAAGAGCGCCGTTGCACTCTTCGAGGATGCGAGAGCCCTCCATGATGAGAGGCTTGACGTTGTTGACAAGTTCTTCCTCGTCAAGCTCGTCACGAGGCGTGCGGTCGGCCTTCTCGATGTGCTGTAAACAGTTAGTAAATGGAAACAAGACATGCATGTGCGATGGCTTACCTCAGTGATCTGCTTCATGATAGCCTGGACACGCTCCAGAGTCTGCTGGCAGATGTTGGCCATCTTGTCAGCGAGCTCAGCATCCTCGCGACGCTGCTTCTCCTCCTCGGTCTCTTCTTCTTCCACCTCTTCTTGAATGTTCTCCAGAAGGGTGACTTCTCCGACCTTGTTGCCATCATTGTCAATGACATAGCCGTTGTCGTCAATCTCAAGACCAGCGCAGTGCCCGAGATGACCAGCAGTGAGACGGCCAATGAGATCACCATTCTCGTCATGCACCTCACCCTCCTTGTTGACACGCATTCCGGCCATCGCGTTGATGCGGCGCTCCTTCTCTTCAGGCTCCCAGCGCTCGGCCTTGCCGATGACGTTGCCGTTCTTGTCGTTGATATCGCCATCCTCATCGACCTTGTGGCCAACAAGCCTCGTAATGTCGCCCTCGATCACGCGACCAATGATGTCTCCAGCAGCGGTCTGCACGGTTCCATCCTTGGCGACAGTGTTGTCCTCGAAGCCGGCGAACGGTCCCTCAGGTCCTGATGGGACGCCTTGGACAAGCTCGGCACGACCGATCACATTGCCAGCATTGTCCCAGATCTGGCCCTTGCCATCGACCTTCTTGCCGACCATGGTGGATGGGTCACCCTCAGCAACGCGGCCAAGGATGGTACCGGAAGAGTCGACTACATTGCCGGCCTTGTTGACGGTGCAACCGGCAGGAGCGCTGAGGTCGACTTCGGGTTCATCCTCTTCCTCCCAGGGCTCGGCGTGGCCCTTGACGTTGCCGTACTTGTCGATGATATCACCATCTTCGTCAACGGCGTTGCCAAAAAGCTTCTTGGGGTCGCCCTCGGTGATCTGGCCAACACGGTTGCCACCGCCATCCTCGACGAATCCGTCCTTGACGACGCGGAGACCTTCCAAGCCGGCGAAAGGTCCCTCCTTGCGGGTGACGCGCTCGTTCTCGGGGATCAACTCACAACGACCAACAACCTTGCCGGTATCACCGTGGATTTGACCCTCGCCATTGGACTTGCGGCCAACGAGGTCACCAAGATTGCCTTCAACAAGACGACCAATGGGTGTGCCGTTGGCGTCGACCAGGTAGCCTTGCTTGTTGAGAGTCAGGCCATCGAGAACGGATAGATCAGGCTCCTCCTCCTCCTCCTCGAGAGGCTCAGTATGGCCCTTGACGTTGCCGTACTTGTCAAGAATGTCACCATCCTCGTCAACAGCCATGCCCACGAGGCGCTTGGGATTGCCTTCAACAATTTGACCGACGATGTTGTCATCCTCATCGGCAACCTTGCCGTCAGGAACTACGCGAAGACCTTCAAGACCAGCGAATGGGCCTTCGGGCTTGGCCTCGCGCTCCTCCGGAGGAATGAGCTCAACACGTCCGATAACCTTGCCAGAGTCGTTCTAGATCTGGCCCTGGTCATCGATCTTCCTGCCGGCGAGCTCCTTGGGGTTGCCCTCAACCACCCGAGCGATAGGCACACCTTCAGAGCCGATGACGTTGCCCTGCTGTTGACGGTCATGCCCTGCAAGGCGGAAAGGTCGACGGCCTCGGCCTCGGGCTCAGGCTCCTCCTCTGGCTCCTCGTAGCGCTCAGCGTGGCCGACAACTGAGCCCTTCTTGTCGAGAATGTCTCCATCCTCATCGACGGCACGGCCGAAAAGCTCCTTGGGGTCGCCTTCCACGACCTGGCCGACGCGGTTGCCGTTCTCGTCTTCGACAAAGCCGCCCTTGACGACAACAAGGCCCTCGAGTCCAGCGAAGGGAGATTCCTCCTCACCCTCCTCAGGAGCGACAGTTTGGGCACGACCGATGACATGGCCCTTGTTGTCCCAGAACCGACCTTCGGCATCAGCGGTGATGCCCGACTTGGAGAGCTTCTTAGCGTCGCCCTCGATAAGCTCACCCATGATGTTGCCGTCGGAGTCGATGATCTTGCCAGACTTGTTGACGGAAAGGCCCTCGAGGACGGAGAGGGGAGGCAGGTTGCTTTCGGCTTCTTCCTCGCCCTCTTCGGCGATCTCCTCGACGTCCTCGGCTGCTTCCTGGGCTTCTTCGGCGGCTTCACCAGCTTCGTCAGCGGCGCCTTCAGCTTTGCCGACCTCCTGCTCGACCATCTTCGGGAGAGTCTTGACTTTACCGAGGACGTTGCCGTCCTTGTCGAGCACTTCGCCCTTGTCGTTGATCTTCTTTCCAGCGCACTCGCTGGCCTCACCCTCGACAAGCTCTCCGATGACCTCGCCTTCCTCGTCCAAGACCTGGCCCTTCTTGTTGACCTTCAAGCCGTCGAGAGTGTTGAGATCAGGTGTTATTTCGACTTCCTTGGCTTCGGGAGCAGCCTGCATCTGAGGGAGGGCGCGGACCTTGCCAATGACCTTGCCATCCTTGTCAAGGACTTCACCCTTTTCGTTGATCGTCTTGCTGGCGCACTCGCTGGCGTCTCCCTCGAGGAGTTCGCCGATGGGCTCGCCGTCCTCGTTCAAGACTTGGCCCTTCTTGTTGGCCTTGAAGCCTTCGAGCGTGTTGATCTCAGGCGTGACCTCGATCTCCACGGGCTGCTCCTCCTCGCCTGCCTCCTCTTGCTCCTTCTCACCAAGCTGCTCCTTCAGCGCTTTCATGGCCTCGAAGGCAGCCTCGCCTGAGACGACATCTACCTTGCCCAGGACATTACCATCCTTGTCCAAGACCTCGCCCTTGTCGTTGATGGTCTTGCCAGCACAGTCGGCCACTTCGCCATCCTTCAACTCGCCGATTTCCTCGCCCTCAGCGTCGAGAACCTTGCCCTTCTTGTTGACCTTGAGGCCTTCCAAGATCCGAACGTCCAAGGCACCGGCAGCGGCCTCCTTGAGCTTCTCGGCTGCGCCATCGGCGAGTTCGACCTTACCAAGGACGTTGCCGTCAGCATCGACGACCTCGCCCTTCTCGTTGACAGTAAGGCCCTTGGCACCATTGATGGAGCCTTCGGCAAGATGGCCGACGACCTCGCCCTTGTCGTCAACAACATCGCCAGCAGAGTTCATCGACGCCAGGGAGCTCGTCTTCGATATCGGCGGGGGCCTCAGCTGCATCCTCGGCCGTGTCCTTGGCGCCCTCTGCTGTCTTCTGGGCTTGGTCGTCAACATCGGTGGTGACACCCTCACCCTCCTCGTCTTCCCCCTCCTCGTTTTCCTCCTCCTCGCCCTCGTCCTGTTCGACCAATTCGGCGGCATCGGGGTGAAGCTCGGCTTTCGCGAGAAGGTTTCCATCCTTGTCGTAGATCTCACCGTTCTCGTCGAATTCCATGCCTGCGATCTTGGATGGGTCGCCTTCGATAAGATGGCCAACGAAGTCGCCGTCCTCGTTGAGGATCTGGCCAGACTTGTCGGCCGAGAGACCCTTGAGAACGCTCAACGGAGGCATCTTCTTCTCGACTCCGGCGCCCTTGACCTGGTCCGGTAGAACTTCGCAGCGTCCGACCAGATCGCCATCGTCATCAAGGATCTCACCGTCGTCGCCAATGGCGTAGCCAGCGAGATCTTCGGCGTCACCCTCGACAAGACGTCCGATCGGGTTGCCGTCGCGATCGTTGATGATACCTTCCTCGTTGACTTCGAGGCCCTTGAGAACACTCAGATCGGGGGCTCCGGGTATCTCTTGGCCTATTGTGTCTTCGACAGTATCCTTCGCATCGTCGGCGGTGTCTTGAGCTGTGGCTTTGGCGTCTCCAGTGGCATCTTCAGCTTCGTCCGCGACGTCATCAGCCGTGTCCTTGGCGCCCTTCGCGGTACCCTCAGAACCCTTCGCAGTCTGCTCGGCGGTGTCCTGCGCTTCTTCGCCCGCTTCCTTAGCAGTGTCCTGGACGTCTTGCCCAGCTTGCTGAGCATCGCCACCAGCTTCCTGAGCAGCACCTGACGGATCCTGCGTAGCTTTGCCGGCCAAGTTGGAGGCTAGTCCGGCGAGTCCACGAGCACTGCTCAAAGCACCCTGGCCCGCGGATTGGCCCTTCTCGGCGGTCTTGCCGGCGGTATCGGTGACATCCTCCTCGGCGTCGTCGTCGGCTTTTATCGTTTCGTCATCACCGGTTTCGTCGGCATCAGTCTTCTGCTCGGCACCTTCAACAGAGTCGTCCGCCGTCTTCTTGGCCTTGTCCTTAGCATCGTCGGCCTTGCCTTTGGTGTCATCGGCTGCCTCCTCCGTGTCGTCAATGGGTTTCGGCTCAGCCTGCTTGAGATCGTCACCAGCTTGTGAGACCTTGCCTTGTGCGTCGTCGGTGGCCTCTTCTGCTTGACCCTCTGCTTGACCCTTCGTGTCTTCGACGTTCTCGGGAGCGTCTTCTACCGGATTTCGCAGCGTCTCTTCTGACTGTGGCGCGGCCTGTTCTGCCTTCTTGTCTAGCTTGGGAGCTCCCTGTTGGGGCTTGCGTCCGAGCTTGGTCGGAGTGCGGGGGGTGTCACTCTTTCCTGCGGCGGGGGAAGGCATTGTGGGTTTTTCGTCAAGGGGTTCTCGTGTAGATCGTAAAGTTCGTTGTGAAGTAGCTGACGCGTTACTGGAAATAGATTGTGAACAACAACAGTGTGGGGAGTTTTAATTTGATGTTAGGGGGGAAGAGGAATAGGTATAGGAACTAGATTAGTTATTAGGCATATATTAATTAACATAAACATCTATAAGGAGAAAAGAAACACAGTAAAGTATAGGTTGGATTAAGCTTTATAGAAGGGCGGAGGACGGTCAGTCTTTGGAATATAACGTATGGGTAGAGCTCCAGAGTTACAGAGACAGGGGTAGCTCGCGCCTCAGGAGGCGAAGACTGGAGCAGAGAACCTGTTTTCGCAGCTGGAGAGAGTGCTGTGTGCGACGGAGCTGTCGCCCGCGGCGGGAGCATTGCGTCACTGCCAGCCTGTGGGAGGGGCGGAAGCTTTTGCAAGGTGGAACGCGGGCCGGTTGGAAGGACATGAGCGGGGAGCTTGTGGCGCTGGACTGGGATACTGGACGAATCGACAATTGCATACCGCAGACCGCTGCCAAGATGGCCGTTCGAACTGCTGGATTGGGGTCTGAGAGGCGTACAAACCATCCGCGGCGGGCACGCGTAGACGAGGTCGAGCAGTAGTCGTCTGCAGCCTTGTGCAAAGACGGCGAGCTGTCAACATGCATTGCACCCCATATCCCACGCTCTTCAACCACCAACTCTTTCTTCGTGCTTCACTGCCATCCCACTGCGTTCGAGGTCCAGGCCCGATCGACGGCAAAGGGTGAAGTGCTCCACCGAGGCTGCTCATCGGGCGTGCGCATCCCTGGAATTGCATCAACCACGTCTTAGGGCGGGCTTCTGTAACGTGAAATCACAGGTCGCGGAGACGCGTTCCAGGTCAAAAACAAGACGTGGTGGTGAGCGTTGATCTGGGTCTCTCACATCGCACACGCACGGCATGCATGATGTATCGCAACATCGTGTCCCTGCCCTGCCTGGAGAGTGGGTCGTCCGTTGGGTCGTCCGTACGCGGATACGTTCATTCATTCATTCATTCATTCATTCCTATACGCTTTATCGACCCTGCGCTGCACCTCAAGGGTACGAAGGTAGCAAGGCACGCGGCACACGGCTCGTTTCACCACGGAATCCTGTTCCTGAAGGCCGACGAGAGCGCCCCAACACGACGCGGAAATTTCCTGAGCTTGTGGCGCTCCTGTCACGACTCCAAACCTTGGAATTGGTGCATCAGCGCGTGATGGTGATGACTCCAGTGAGCGTAACGGTCCTGGCGGAGGAACCTTTCTCGTCTTGAAGGCGAGGCGGCTGGTGCCTGTGGTGGGTTGGATGGGGGTTATGATGTCAGAATACAAGTAGCGAGGGAAGGAGCAGCCGGGACGGACGTGCCATCCTTTTTGAGAGGCGTGCTCCAGACCATCCATCATGATGCAGCTGTGCGGTACTCGGAACTACCTCATACCGACCACGCCACGCGCGCAGATGCACACTTATATCCGCTATACCATAGCTACTAGTGGATGACGAGCCGGGCAAGGCGGTTGCGGGATATCGATAAAAACAAGCGTTCCGCCAGTGCTAAGCTAGGTACAAACTTTACAAAGTAATCTCCAGCTGCTATGCAGTTACGGTCGACGACGATTGATGAATGTTCAATGGATATGGTTCATCCCGACCCGCTGAGCTTGTCGCGCTTCCCCGCTGGGGGGATGCCACTCTCCACGTCCTGTCCCGGCTTGCTGAGAGCTTTTTTATGCTTCTGTTTCGCAGCCTGAGCCAGTGCCTTGACGTTTGTCGACGTAGACGGACGGCGTATCTTGCCCAGTATTCTGCGCTTCCAACTCATCTGTTTCTTCTCTGCTTCTTGTTGCTCGGCATGGGCCGCCATGAGTTGCCGCTCCGTCTCGGCGCTCTTGCTCTTGTCTTTTGATTCTTCCACTTTCTTTTGATACTCTTCCGGGTGTCTGCAGCGAGTCTTTGTCAGCAAATAGCAGTTTGGGCTGCGAGGTCACGTACATGAGCTTCATCTCCGCGTTCGCAACGTGTTCCGCTCCGTGTTTGAACTTCTTCTTGGTTTTAACGAACGCCTCGAGGCCAACCAGTACTGTGTACGATCGGGATATGGAGACGCGCGACATATCCAAGCCGCCGTCTTGCAACGAGTGCACGAAGGCGCGAAAGTTCTTCGTCGGTGGCCGGTAGTGACCTGACAGAGGAGATAACTGGCGGAGCTGGCCATCCTTGATTTTGATCAGTCCCGCGGCGGATATGCGGCCACCGTGTAGGAAGGAGCTGTGTTGGAAGGCGCCCGACTGCTTAATGCCCACGTACAGACGGAACGAGGTGTCGGCGACAAATATCCAAGAGTTGGGCTTCACGGAACTTCTCAGAAGGTGGTTTAAGACGGTAGCCGCAGACACGTATTTGAGTTTGGCCAAGCCTTTGGGTTGCTCCAAGTCATCGTTCACGTAGTGCTCCGCTTCCACGTCGCTATGATCTGTGCCGCTCGGGGAACTTGAGCTACTAGAAGATGTAGCGCTCCGGCGGCTGGGTCCAGTATGGAGGTTTCCTCCTGGAGCATAGGCAGGTGAGTCGTCCTCTTTTGGTACGATCCCATTGATGCTGTCCTTGTAGTCCATGGTTGTACTGATCCGTTGACCGTTCTTCGCCCAGTACAATCGGCCCTCTTTGTCAATCTCGACCAGATACTGCAATCGCTCTTCTCGCGAAAGGTACCGCACCTGCTCCTTCTCCAAGCGCTCTCGCGATACCGTTGGGTGCTCAAACTCTTTGCCGCCGCCGTAGTCTAGCCAATAGAAGAAGTTCTCGTTCGTCTCGCACTTCTTCCAGTGGTCATGGTATGCTCGTAGATTGCTCCCGTAGCGGTGCTTCTGGTCGACCATTTCGAGAAAGTACTGCAGATCCATCATCTTGGCAGTCTTCTCCCGCTCCTGCTTTTGCTGCGCCTTCGTCCGCTGGCCATCGCTTTCCTCGTCGCCTTCGAGCGGGCTCTCGTCTGCGGGGTGGTGGTCGCCGGCGGCTCTTCGCGCGATCTCGCCTATGCGCTTCCAGTTCTGGCGGGCGGCGTTGGAAGCTTCTCGATCGCGCTGTGCGGGTGTTGTCAAGGCGTCTGGGCTGGTTCGTTCAGAGGGTGATATCGGGCGCGTCGTATTCTGCCATTTCGCTTAAAACGGCCGTTAGCTCCAGAGTCCGAGCATTGGCAGTGAGGGATGCAACGAACCCTCCTTCAAGGCCTGTCCCCGTCAGTGTGGGATACATGTAGATGTGGATGGGACTTGAAGCTCAGCCATACTTCAGACCAGCGCCAACTCGCGTCCAAACTTCTGCCGTTCAGCTGCCGACGCGTTCGGTATCCGCGGTAGTTCTTCTGGATCACCTGCGCAGCTTGCTCTTGCTGTTCCCTGTCCACAGGCTGCGCGGGCGGTTGCGCTTCGGTCGAGCTTTTCGCTGAGCCATCCGGAGGGCTGGCAGGCTGCTCCCCAGCTCTGTGTTCCGACATGTGTAAAAGACGACGACTTCGGCCTTTCACTGCAGCACACCCGCGCGGTTTTATTATCAGGGCGGGGTGTGGCTTAGGACCCCTGCTCGCGATTTGTGTGGTCCGGAACACGACACCAGCCACATCGACTTTGTCAAAACACCATGGCCAGCCACATCCCCAACTTCCCTGCAATGATGCCTGAGCCTTGGAAATGCTGAAGAATGCCACGCGTCCCCTAGGTCTGCCCCGGTGCACCTGACTTGACAGGACAGAATGGATCGTCGTGCCTTCCATCAAGAGCACCGATGGCTGTACGACCCCGAGTCAAAACTATCAAGTCAGTATTATATACCGAGGTGGACGGTCGAATGAGCCCGACGGCCGAATGAGCCACCCCACCACGACAACACCTCAACTTCAACACGCGATAACTCTACCACTATGAGCTCGATTGAGGCTGCGATTGCAGCGATTGAATCGCTAGGACCTACAGAAAAATTTAGCTATAGACAGATTGCGAGAGATTATGGTTGCAGCCGTGCAACGCTCGCGCGGCGACACCAAGGCATCTCAAGGTCACGCAGTACAATGGCGGAGAATCAACAAGCTCTTTATCCACAACAGGAACTAGAGCTTCTACACTATATTAAACGTCTTACAAATCAAGGCCTACCACCTACACGAGCTATGATACGAAATTTTGCCTCGCAGATTACGCAGAAAGAGGTTGGAGTATACTGGGTTGATTGCTTTGTGCACTGACACCTAGACGAGCTTATTTTAAAATGGACAACGGGCATTGACAATAGTCGCCACAAGGCTGATTTAGGGAGGAAGTATAGCCTCTACTTTAACCTTTTACGCGAGAAGATTAATTAGTATCACGTTGAGGCGCGTTATACCTACAATATGGATGAGAAGGGCTTTATGCTTGGTGTTGTAGGTCGCTCGAAGAGGATCTTTAGCAGGGCTTCATATGAGGATGGGAAGAGGAGGGGTACTATCCAGGATGGCTCTCGAGAGTGGATAACGCTGCTGGCCTGTATCTGCGCTGATGGATCTTACCTTGAGCCCGCTCTCATCTATCAGTCAGCCTCAGGATCGATACAGGACTCCTGGCTACAGGCCCTCAATCATGCGACTCATCAGGTTCGAATCTCCTCATCGCCCTCTGGCTGGACGAACAACAATATTGGCCTTGCGTGGCTTAAACAGGTGTTTGATCGCGGTACAAAGGCGAAGGCTCGATCTTCCTATCGATTGCTTATCCTAGATGGCCATGGATCTCACCTCACAATGGATTTTATTGAGTACTGCAATCAGAACAAGATCCTCCTTGCTGTATATCCTCCTCATTCAACCCATACGCTGCAGCCGCTCGATGTAGCTATGTTCAAGCCTCTGTCCACAGCCTACTTAAAGGAGATCTCAGCCTTTATGGAAAGGAGCCAGGGCCTTTGCTTAATGAGCAAGAGGGATTTCTTCCCCCTCTTCTACTGAGCCTGGCAGGCCTCCTTTAAGGAAACGACAATCCTAAAGGCCTTCGAGGCTACAGGCCTCTCACCCTTCAATCCTGAGGTTATACTACAGAGATTCAACTCTAGCCCAAGCTCCTCAAGCGATAGCGAGTCCTCAGCCTTAAGTGCCTCAAACTGGAGGAAGACTGAAGGCCTACTGTGTCAGGTAGTGAAGGATCGAGGTGATAAACGAGCTCAAAAGCTAAGCCAGGCCTTCCACCAAATCTCAACTCAAAAGACCCTCCTTGAGTATGAGGTCAAGGGCCTACGCGAGGCTCTGATCAACGAGAGAACGCGTAGGAAGCGAGGCAAGCCTCTCCTACTTAAGGAGCCTGAGGAGTATCAAGGTGGAGCTATATTTTGGTCTCCAGGGAAGGTGAAGGAGGCACGTGATCGCCGGCAGCTCTAGGAGCGCGAGGAGGAGCAGGTACAACACCAAAAAGCTGAGACAAATAGGCTTTGTAAAGAGGCAAGACAGGCAAAGGCGAAGGAGAAGGAAATAAGGCGTCAGGCGAGGGCTGCAGCCAATCTGGTAAAGGAGAAGGAGAAGGCGGAGAAGGCTGCTGAACAGGCCTCTAGGGCAGCTGCTCGCAGGACTGTAAAACGACTCCAACAAGCTCTTAAAACCTCTTAAAAGGGCAAAAAGCGCAGCCTTAAGGCTTCTGCAAAAGCAACTCTTAAAAAGAGAGCTGTTGTGAGGCCCGTAGGTAGGGGAGAGCCTCAGCGTGCTGCTGCAGGCGCGCCAGCTCTCAGGTCACGACGCAGCCGCAACATCACGCCTTCTACGCGATATCAATAGCTATATATATCAATTAAAGCCTATAGATATCACCACTAGAAAATATCGCGATAATAGCTATTGTGTGAGGCTCTACAGCCTCAAGTTGTGGGGCTGTTTTGGTGTTCAAGGTGGCTCATTCGGCCGTCGGGCTCATTCGACCGTCCACCTCGGTATGTTAGGGCAACCCAGTCCACAATGAGTATCCAGATATTTTACTTGCTATCACTCAGCCAGCACACTGCAGCTTCCTACATGCACCAAAGCTGCGCATTGCTCTGTCTTCATTTGGCATGGTATACGACTAACGTCATCCAGATAATCGCTGCCAAGCCCAGCAAAGGTTACTACTCTGTCTCTGCTCCAGGAGGCAGCGGTTTTGATCTCTGGTACATGCGAGATGTCTTCATACGAGAGCCAATCACTGCGCTACCCTGCGCTGCTTTTTCTTTTTTCACACCGGAGCCTCATCCAGAAGAGGTCCATTCATTCGATCGCCAGGTCTTGTTAGACGCGGCGACCAGCAGATTCGTTGGTGAGATACCCGTATAGGGCGGGGGCCGAAATTCCATCGTCCGCAGCCGACCGTATTAACGCTCCAAATACCGACAGTGTTGAGCGTTCTAGCAAAGCACCGCGAGGCAAATCAGAGTGGAATTGGTTGATTCTTGCCTTTCTACGCTTGGATTCTTTAGCTTCGCAAAAGGTTAGGTTGCATAATCCGCGTTTGATCATACACCGCAGTGTAGCACGTCGCTAAGTTACCTAGATGAGTATATGGAGTTCCGCCGACCGAATTGTTAATCCGATGAACAATCCTTCTTCCCACGCCATCTTTTGACTCATTACCAGCCAGTGACTCATTACCAGCCAGTGACTCATTACCAGCCAGAGGAAAAGGACGCACCATCTACTCACAAACGAGCTGATTGGGTGAATCGTAAAAGCTCAGGTTGGCGCTAATACGAGTAAGGTTAGCGGTAGATCTCATGCACTTCTCGCGGACCGGCGCGTTCGGACCTTGTTACAGTCAACTCTCGTTATAACGATTAATCCGTGCACAGCAAATTCTATCGTTATATCGAAATATCGTTTAATCGATGATTATTAAGCTAGTCTTGGCGGACTTGCAGCCACTCCGAAATTGTTGACTGCCTCATACTTCTGATTGACTGAGCTTTCAACGACCTCTCTAGCCGCTTCATATAGGATATATCCTCATACTTTGCAGTCTCCTGATACTCCTGATAGCAGAGTAGAACCTGTACAGCCTGAAGAGCCTCTGCAACGCTTGGAGCAGGAGGAGGTAGCACCTCCTCCTCTTCCTCTAATCCTTGAACAAGCCCTAGCTGAGCAACTACGATATCCTGTAGGGATGTATCCTCCTCTTCCTCCTCTAAATCCTCATCTACTGGATTGAGAAAGTTCTCTATAGCCATAGGATCCTGGATCTGGCCAGCCTGGGCAGCAGCCTGATATAGACTCTCTATTGGCTCCTCTCTATCAAGTCCAGAGCTAGGATCTAGCCACCTCTTCGGGATGCACGTGCTCTTGATGTAGCAGTGTAGGATAGTAGTATCCTTAATATCGAGCAGCCATGATTCAGCTATCCAGTGGAGCGTATAGAGAATCGTCATGAATTTGAATGGATCAAGGCCAAGGTTGTAGTGTTTAACCGTGAACGCTAGCCACTGCCTCCGGTAGTAGGTCTTGAAGTTCTGGATGATACCCTGATCAAGAGGCTGATACATGCTTGTTGAGTTCTTTGGTAAGAGCTAGATCGCGATATTGGACGGAGGCGGCGATTGTTGAAGGCCAGAAAGATGGGCCGAGTAGTTGTCCATAAGAAGAACAACCTTCCTTGAGCCAATATAGCTATAGAATGCAGCAAGCCACTCAGCCATGATAGATGTGTTTACCCAGCCCTTCTTAGAGGCCCCCCAGACACAGCCAATAGCTAATATATTAACTCCTCGCAAAGCTCGAGGCTGTTTTGACTTTCCTATCACCCATGGTGCTACGCGCTCAGTACCAGTAGCGTTGCAGCAGAGCATGATAGATACCCTAGCTTTATCTTTCTTAACACCAGGCATTGAGGCAGTAGCTAGCCTCTTGATATTGCCCACCTCCAGTATAGCCCAGTCTCGTCCATGTTGAATATATCGCTGTCTGGGTATCGGATGCAGATGTTCTGTACATCTACCATCTCGGCTGCTGTTTGCGTTGGTACAGAGCTCTGCTCGCCGTGCTGTGTAACCTCTGCTATCCTATATCGCTGCTTGAATTTTGATACCCAGCCAGACGAGAACTCAGGAATAGCCTGGCCCTGGTAGGCTGGAATCTGACGCCAGATCTCTCGAGCTTTCTCAGCAAGTATATCGCCTGATACTAGTCCCCCTCGCACTTGTATTCCCTGCTGCCACTCATACAGGATAGACTCAAGCAGAGGCCAGGCAGCCGCTCGTGAGCGGTAGGCTGTATCGGATATGGATGTACCGGAGGCGGAGGCAGGTAGGGCGTCGAGGTGTCGAAAGCGATCGTCGAGAGACTCAGATACAGTTGATTGGGAGAGCTTTCTGCCAAATTCAGCTTCAAACCATGCGATGATAGCTTTCTGTCGTGGCTGTGGTTGCTGAGAGAAGGCCCAGGCGCGGAGAGCCTTCCTCTCATGATTGGATATCCCCTTGCGGCCCATAGCTTCTATAACGATACTTGGCGCTGAAGTGGTATTAGATATTGAATATCGGATACAGGGGTAGATTGTGTGGAGTTGAATCCGTGCAAGCGAAAAATATCGCTATATCGAGGATATCGCTAAAACGGACATCGTTATAACGAGAGTTGACTGTATCTTGTCTACTTGGCATATTGTATACTAAGGCAATAAAGTTAAAAGCTCTTAGTAAAATAGTTAATTAAGTACTAATTATAATAGCTTTTAAGTAGTTTTTACTAAATAATTTTAGTATTATTAACTAATATATTCTATTAGTAGCCCGGACAGATTAATCCGCCGGATAGTTTTTGCCAAGACCACAACACTTCACTATAAATTATAATGTCTTAATAACACAACGTATTATTATCTAATTAAGAAGGCAGAATTAAGCTTGCCCTTTATGCCTATTAGAATAAGTAAATTTTAAGCCTATAATACGCTGCTATAGCATATAATATCCTAAAGTCTACACTAAGCAATTAAATTAATAAAATTACTACCTAAGCAGATATATAATTAGGCATAGTATAGCTTACTATAACTAAAGAGCAGATACTTATATAGTATATTCTTAATCTAGATTTGTAAGAATTTATACTCTAGCTAGATAAAGTAAAAGATATAGCTAATAAACTACTAACTGTGTAGTATAGAGACCCTATAGGATAATACTAGGCTTAGCGCTTTATAAAGCGCGTACTTAAGCTTAAAATAGCTTTTAATTAAGCAAAGGACTAATAAAGGATATAATAGAAAGACTTAGAGATTATAAACGCGTAGTTTTAGCTAGTAAAGAATATAAAAGCTAAGTATAGAGTATAGAATAAAGATATCTATAACTCTAATAAGATAGGCTTCTAGATAAAAGTTATTAGCTTAATAAAGATTATAACTAGTTTAAAAAAACGTTTTTAACCTATACTTATTTAGCTAGATAACTATAAGTAGATTATAGTAATTTAGAGTATTTACGCTATTAGATATACTACTCTACTCTTTATTATTTTTAAAGGGCGAGTCTATATCTTAGCATAGTATAAGAAGACTAGTATCCTCTATAATTAGAAGCTCTTAGTCTCTAAGACTAGCTAGACTAATAATAAGCTTAGAGTTGCGTAGTTAAAGCACTTTAATGCGTATATAAGGTTGCGTATAGTAGAGTTATAGAGATTACTTATTCTAGATAACTATAAGAGCTACTACTTCTAGGATTTTAAGGATTATTGCCTAGAATAGAAAATTCTAACACTTTATATACTAGCGCACTTATTTTATATTTTCTAGCTACTTAATATAGTCTATTTTATGCTACTAAAGCTAAAGTACTCTTAGTGTATACGAGACTTAGCACGCTAACGCGTCTTTTATATTAATAAAGAGGGCTTTTTACTAGCCTTTTATAATGTATTTTTTAATATATTTATACTAGAAAACTATAAGAAAGCCTTTAAGGCCTCTAGACTTATTTTTTTAGATATATTAGTAGTAGTAGATTGCCTTAATATGCGTATTCACACTCTACCTTAGGGTACCCTACTAGATACACTATAGTAAGCCAGGACCCTAAGTAATACTCTTAAGTTTAGATTCTAGTTAAAGCTTATACGCAACTTTTTTATTTAGTCTCTATTTAATACTAAATTAAGCTACTTATAGCTTATAAAAGGTGCTAAACTTATACTCTACTATAGTATACTTTAAGAGACCTATATTAAGAAACTTAAAAAGTAAATTAAGGTTCTAATAAAGCAAAAAACGCGTAAAAGAAAGCGCATTTGAAAAGGAAAGACGCTAGGCTTTACTTAGGAAGTAGATTTAAAAGTAGAAAGCCCTTCTATTAGAGTAAAGTTATTAAAAATGTGAGGGGCTGAGCGCCCTTCTATAGTTACTCGGCCTGCGGCCTCGGAGTTCTAGGTCCGTGCTTCTGCCAAGCCAGGAGTATATATATAAGTCTATAGCCGGAGTTACTATTAGACTCTATCGAATTCTTAAGTTTACTTAGGCGACTCTGACCTCTTAGTCCAAAGCCCCTTACAAAAAAGGGCGCAAAATAAAAGTAAGAAAAGGCAGGTTCCTTAATATAACGCTACTATAGGAAGTGTAGAGAGTCTAGGCACAACACAAAAACCTATTAGATAAATAAAGAGATAGAAAAGGAGTTAGATATTTTCCTTAGTAGCTTATTTTTAAATAGTGTTAATAGTAAATTAAAGTAATTTTATTATTGTAAGGGATCACTCAAGGCATCAAAGGTTGAAATCAAGAAGTTGATTTTACTAAGATATCGAGGTGGCGTATAAAGACTGTTAACAGCTGCCTTATATACCCACTCGTAGCCGAGGCGCTAATGCCTAATCGGGTAAGGTTCCGGGGCTCGGCGGAACCTTCCGCCGGGCGCGCCGCACCTCAGGAATCCCTAACATCACCTCCCCCTTCAACAAGCTTCGTCCCGAAGCGTTAATTCCAATGTGGGCCTTTCGTGGCAGTCGCGCCATACCCATTCATACAAAATCGTGTGGGGCTCGATGTGGGAGGTCGCAGATGTGGTGGATGCGTGAATCGCATTGCCTATCCTGGCAACATCGATCGTGCGGGTGTGCGGTCGCTTCGCAACGGCGGGGTGGTCGGATTTTGGCCTGTCCTGGCGCAGGGGCACCAAGCTGTCGTGCTTAGAGACCCTACAGCATGTCGCAGCTGATGCGCGGACCTCGATATAGTGTAAGGGATCACTCAAGGCATCAAAGGTTGAAATCAAGAAGTTGATTTTACTAAGATATCGAGGTGGCGTATAAAGACTGTTAACAGCTGCCTTATATACCCACTCGTAGCCGAGGCGCTAATGCCTAATCGGGTAAGGTTCCGGGGCTCGGCGGAACCTTCCGCCGGGCGCGCCGCACCTCAGGAATCCCTAACAATTATAGGTTACTATAAGAATAACAATAATAGGATAACTTTATCTTATAATAGTATGCACTTAGTAACTAAAAATTAGATAAAGTACTACTTAAAATATAGTATACTTTACTATAAATTATAATAAGTATACTATATATTGCCTATATATAGTATAGTAGATAATATATTATATATTATAGGGAGTCTTGTTATAAGTTTATACTACTAAAAAAGACTTCTTAGTTTTACGCGGCTACTATAGCCGCGCAAAGAGGCTACACAATATAAAAAGTAGATTAAATAGTAACTTAGTATATTATAAGTTATAGTAGATTATTATAAGTTACTATAAAGTAACGTTAGTAGTGTTCTATAATAAGTTATAAGGGACCTCAAAGTTGCCAAGAAAAACTATCCGGCGGACTAATCTATTCGGGCTACTAATAGAATATATTATTTTATTAAAGTTATTAGATTTAAGCACTATTTAAGCATATTAAAATAGGGGGTCTAATAGATAAAATAGATAAACAGTTATATTATTTATAACTTATTAGCTTAAGATTTAATTTAGAAAGTAGAGCTAACTATATGCCCTTATTTAGTAATATAGTTCTAATCTAATATCCCCTCTTAGCTTAGGCTTATCCTTAAGCTAAACCCCTTATAGCTATTTTTTATTCTAGAGTAATAGCCTCTATTCTTTATTCTAGCTTATTAATTTATACCTTCTTTCTATTAAGATCCTCTACTATATTAATAAGTCTTAGTTAATTTAAAAATTTATTCTATTTATTAATAAAAAGTGTCTTTATAAGCCTATTAGCTATTATTTTATTTAACTAAGTATAGGTAACCCTAATTCTTCCTTATACTACCTCTTACCTTAACTAATAATTATAAATATCTATATAGTAGAGTTTAGTATTAAGCTATATAGTCTTCTTAGTAATAAGCTATATTATTTACTAGTTATTATATTTAATAGTAATTATTTAATCTATAAACTTAATCTAAAACTTATTAAGTAGATATAATATAAATAGCATCTCCTTAGCTACTTATAAAAGGGCTAGTAGCTTAGCTTTAGTAGTAGATATAATAATAATATTTTACTTACTTACTTTCTATAGAATTAGCCTACTAAATAGTTTAATAATATATTTTAAAAACTTTTTTAGTCTAGTATAATATCTATAAATAAAGTATTACTTACTACCTTAAAACTATTTTCGCTATCTAGTTATAATACCCTTATATATATTTCTTAAAGGTATAGTAAGTATTACTAATCTAAGGTGCGGGCCTCTTACTTATGTTATAGTACCCTTTTAGAACTAGTATAATTACTAAGCAAGATTCTAAGCAAGGCTATATATATAGCCTACCTATATACTTATCTTATATAGGTATTACTACTATCTTATATTTAGATTCTAACTACTAGTTATCTTATATATAGCGTAATAACCCCTATAGTGCCCTTATACTATAGTAATAATTATTAAGCCACGGCTTAAATATCTATAAAACTTAGCCTATCTCTAGGGCGTTATAGACAATAATGCCTATTAACTAGCGTAGTGGGCAGCCTTTACGCCCTTAAGTACCTTATATATTAGGAGTATAGATGCCTCTTCTAAAGTGTTATATGTAAGGACTAAACAATTCCTTATAGGGCTAACCTATTGGGGACAGCTAGAATAGTTAAAAGAGCTAGTTGAATTAATACTATTCTAAGACAGTAGATAAGAAAGGGACCTGGGGGGCCCTTTTTTATATAGAGGGCGGCGTGGGGCACGAGCCCACGCTAACTACCACGCTAACACTAACTAGGAAAGGCGTCTTTAGGAAGGTAAAAGGCGCAGATAGGGGAAATAGGGTGTAAAAGAAAGGTAATAGGGAGTGCTTGGTAGGAAGGCTAGCAGTTACTATTATATTATATAACTAATAGCAATAATAGTGCTTACCTATAGGTTATCTATTAATAATAATAACTATAGTAGAAGATAAAGAATAGTTACTACTTTATTTATAGTAGTACGTAGGTTACGTCTTTTAAGATATTAGACGCCTAGCACTACTATAATAGTCTCTAGAAGAATAATTTACTTATAAGTAACATAGCTCTTTATAATAACTTATAAGCTTACTAAGCTTTATATATAATAATTACTAAGTTAATTATAAGAGTAGCTTACTAATAAGCAAATCTAGTTATTATAATAACTATAAGTCTAGCTTACTTAGATTAGCCACTTATAGTTATAACTATTTATTAAACTTATTATAAGATACTATAAATTACTATAATTCTATTTACCTTACTAATAAAATATAAAATAACGTTAATATTATTATTACGATTATTAAGATTTAAAGACACGTGTAGTTTATTAACGCAGTAAACTAAAAACCTAAATTCTAGTAGAATATTATTATATTACTATTAACAACTATATAATAAGTTACTAATAAGTTAGAGAATAACTAGACTAAGCTCTAAGAGCTTAAGTAGCTATAGACTAGTTACAAAGTGTTAAAGTAGTAGTTTATAACAAAGTTAGAATAAGTTAAAATACTGGAATATTATATATTATTATATAAAAACTTCCTCTAGATTATAAAATAAGATATTATTAAGTTGTAGACATATTATAATTTATTAAAAAAGAATTTTATTATTCTTAGCAAGTCTAAAATCCCTACTAGTTATTATATAGCGCTTTAACAACAACTTAAGAACCTTAAAAATTGCGTACTTAATAATTATATTCCGCGTATTAATTATTAGGACTTAGAAACCGATTTTACGCAACTTATAGAAATAGAGTATATAGTTTAATAAGAGTTAAATATAGCTTATACCTATATTACTAAGCTTAGAGGTTAGCCACTAGTATATATTATACTATAAGGTTATTTTATAATCTCTAATAGTTTATAAATTAGCCTATTCTATCTATAAAATAGCTACTAAATATTAAAGTTTATTATACACCTACTAATAATTTGTTACTTAGCTATATACATTCTTTCCTTACTTTAAATTTATAATATAATCTATTTGCTACAAGTTATATAAGTTATATATAATAATAGTAATACCTAATAGCTTCTTATAAAGTATTCCTATTACTAGAACTTATAGCAAATTCTTAGTACTTGTGTTAGATTCGTATGCCTAAGGTAGATTATTTCTCTAATAAAGATAAAGATAAAGAGAACTATAAATATTAGTATATTACGTTAATAGATTAGCTTTAAACTCTTTTAAATAAATAGTTACGTGTTATATATTTATATAGCTAACTTAAAAAATAAGCCTAGACACTAGTATACTTATATTTTAAGACTACTATAACTATTGTAAATATACTTAACTACCTTAATAAAATCTACTTATCTAAGAATAAATTACTAGATGCCTAGGAGAATATTATAAGCAACTCCCTAGTTTAAGACCCTAGAGAGACTCTTACTAATTAGCACGCGTAATTTATAGCTATAGTTAATTTTCTAAGTATACCTAACTACCTACTAATAAGTTAAGCCTACTAACTTATACACAGTTATATTATTAACGCTACTAACACATTATTAGTGCCTAGAAAATCTTTTATATTTTATATAGACTAGGCCTTATATATAAAGCGCCTTAACTATAAGTTTACTATAGATTACTTTAGTATATCTATAACTACTACGCCTAATTATTTAAAAACTTATATAATAAATACTACTACTACTAGATTTACTACTACTATATATACTATATCTTTTACCTTATATAGAAATAAGACTACTGGATATAATAATTATAAACGTATGTTTTAAAAATTAGATCTACTAGCTAAAACAAACACTTTTTTAAATATAGAGTTATGGGATATTAAGTAATAGACGCTACTACTAGTTATTGCAATACTATATTTACTCTAGTAAAGGATATTAAATACCTTTATATTATTCTCTCTAATCTTATTAACTATAAAGACGCATAATATATTTACGCTATTTAGATAAATTCTAACTAACTATATAGTATTTATAAACACAATAGTTTACGTAATAAGTTACCTAAGTATTAAATCTATAATTCTAATAAGAATAATATATATTATAGTTAGGACTATAAAAATAATAATACGTTATATTTTTAGTAGCTCCTAAGCAAAACTACGCAAGAGAGCAATATTAGTAGTATATACAAAGAAATCTCGCAGTAGTATAATAAAAAATAGATAAATTTAAACTAAATACTAAGCTTAGCCTTAACCTATAGTATATATAATAGATCTTCGCTATTACTATTAATATAAAACCCTAACTAGATAAAGTTAAATAGTTATAGTTTATATATCTTATTAAACTTACTACACTTTAAAAATAGATAAAAATATAACAACTTATAAATACTAGCGCTAGTATAAGTTTTATTAGTCCTTTATATATTAAATAACACTAGCTAAAACTATATAATATTAATAATTCTATTACCCTATATCTTATAGATAGTAAGATTATAGAAAAGATTAGTTAAGTAGTAGACCTTATAATATAATATAGTACTTATACTAGCACTATAATATACCTTATTACTAATATTAGTATTTTTAATATTATTCTTAGTATATATTAGATACTTGCTTATAATCCGCAATTAGAATTATATAACTAATTTATAATATTTAAAACTTACTATTATTTAGTTTATTGCCTTAATAATATACTATCTAAAACTATATACTATAATGAGCCACTTACTAGTTTACTACGTCCTATTACTTTAACTTATAAGAATATTAGTCTAATTACTAGCTAAGTAGTCTACCTAATAGCTATCTATAATCTAGACTCTGTTACTTAGCTAGAGCCCTATAACTAGGACTAGTTAGGTTATCTACCTAACCTAATAGATAGAAATTACAACGCGCAGACGTTTTATATAGTAATAGGTTTAGCTACTTATAGTTAGACTAACTATAATAAGTTTATAAAAAAGTTAGTTAATAAACTATAAATAGTAAATAAACTATAAATAGTAAATAAACTATAAATAGTAAATAAACTTAAGCGTCTACTACCTAATTAGTTACACAATAAATATTAGTGTTTTAATCTAAAGAAGGCTAATAAGTTAGATTTATATTACCCTAGAGTTAACTATACTATTAATCTAGTTAAGAATAAAGCACTCTAACTATATATTTATAGCCTTATATAACTAGAGACTATAGTAGTTAAGAAATATATTAATAAAATAACTATAAAGGGTTTTTTATAGATAAGTACGTCTTAGTACACATTATCTATCCTTGTTATTAAAAAACTAGGGGGTAGATTACATATTTGCGTTTATTATTACGCAATTAATGCTATTATAAAGTATAATTATAATGCGCTACTATTACTAAAAAACACACTAGTGCATATAAGTAAGATAAGGTTTATATTTATTATAGATATTATTACGGGTTTTAATAATATACCTATTAAGAAAAGTAATATAGAAAAATAGCTTTTGTTATATAATATAGACTGTATAAATATACTATTGTACCATTTAGACTTACTAAAGCTCTTAGTACTTTTTAAATATATATTAATAAAATGCTATAATAGCGCTTAGATAACTTCTATATAGCTTATTTAGATAATATACTTATATATAGTAAAACTAAAGAGGATTATATTATATACATATAAGCTATAGCTAATAAACTTAGATAAGCTAGTCTATATCTAAATATTAATAAGCGTTAATTTAAAGCTAAAAAGGTTAAGTACCTAGAAATTATCCTAACTACTAAGGGTATTAAAATAGACTCTAATAAAGTTTAGACAGTTTATAATTAGTAGCTTTTATAATTACTTAAAGATATATAAGCTTTTCTTAGTTTTGTAAACTTCTACTAATAATTTATTAAAGACTTTAGCTAGATTGCCTATCTACTAATAAATCTAATAAAGGTTAACGTGCTAAAGGACTAGTCTATTAAACTAAAAACTCCTATAGCAACTATATTTAAAGCACTTAAGCAGGCCTTCGCAAAGGCATCCATCCTAGTCTATTTTAACTTAGATAAGGAAACCTAGTTAGAAACTAACGCGTTAGACTTTATCACTGCTATAGTATTATTATAGAAAGATGAGTAAGGCGTATTGTAGCCTATTACATACTTATTATATAAAATAAACCCTATAGAGTATAACTATAAAATTTATAATAAGAAACTTCTAGCTATTATATACATCTTTAAAGAATAGAGATCTAAGCTACTAGATACCTAGAAAATCTATTAATATTATGACTAATTACCTTATTTTACAATACTTTATAACTAGTAATTAGCTTAATTAATAATAAGTGTAATAGGTAGAGTTTCTAGCTAAGTTTAATGTTTATATTTAGTACTACTATAGCAAATAAAATATAAAACCTAATATCTTAACACACTATCTAGATAACTTACTTAAAGGTAATAATAATACTTACTAATAATACTAAGTGTAGATAGTTCTATACCTAGAGATATTTAAAGGCAAAGGATTATATTACGTAATTACTACTACTTACACTTTATAAAATATGAGTTATTATTCTAGCGTATAGCTTATAGCTATATTATACTATATAGCTAAACTTGCCACTAATAATAATAATAATAATTCTATTACTATAACTATATTAAAGACTAAGAAGATAGCCTACGCTTCTAATAAGATAGTCTAGAATATTATTACTACTATTAGAACTAAGGCCTAGCGTTTACTAGAGAAGATTCTTAAATAGAGACTTAGAATTAAGATTGCTAGCTATTAGCTAAGTAAAGGGCTACTATATATTAAAGACTAACTATATATTTCTAATAATAAAGCACTTTATATGCGTGTTCTTAAGTAAGCTTATAATAATATTACTACTAGATATATTAGTTAGTAG
This sequence comes from Laburnicola sp. JP_R_19, assembly GCA_031010545.1. NCBI lineage: Eukaryota > Fungi > Ascomycota > Dothideomycetes > Pleosporales > Didymosphaeriaceae > Laburnicola > Laburnicola sp. JP_R_19. Next base: position 1,009,315 of record VOIT01000046.1, read on the forward strand.
TATTACTAGCTATATATAATATATACTATAGCAAGCTATACTATAACACTAAATATAGCTTATTATATCTACTACTAATTCTAGACTATTACTAGAAATCAATATTAATAAACTTTATTATTAGCTTACTATTTTATTATAATAATAGTAAGGTCTATATAGCAATTATAGTTATTATAAACTAGCTTAGTAAGAAAAAAAAGTTTATCCCTATAGTTAAGATTATAGCAAAGGCAGTTATAGAGGCCTTTTATTAAATAGATAGTTACTATATATTCTAGTAATAATCTCTCTATAAAATATACTAAGAAGGCTAGCGCACTACTATTTTATATTGCCCCTATACTATCCTAGATAGTATAAGGGCCTTAGCATAGATAGAAACTTCTCGGGATAGCTAGACTTCTTTAATTTGGACAATTAATTATTATAGTTATTAATTCTCATTAATATATTATCTTAAAGTAATAGAACACTATTAAATCTAATATATTTTTTACACACGTTAAGCGTAAAAAGGGTTTTCTAGAGAATAGTATTAGTAACTATAATTAATAGTTTATATTTTACTTTTAGAAATAACTTTATAAACGCCTTAGTATAAAGCTATAACTATCTACTAACTAGTATTATAAGACTAATAGTTAAATAGAGGTTGCTAACACTATACTAAAGAAGTACTTATACGCGTATATTAACTACTAATAGAATAACTAGACTCTATACTTACTTATAGCTAAATTTATAGCTAACTTATTACTTAGTAAGTTAACTAGTAAAGTGCCTTTTATTCCTACTAAGGGCTACTTACTACGTAATAGTATAGAGTTTACGCAAACACATAATATTAAGTTAGTAGGTAGAAACACTAATACTAGTAGGTGCCTATTTATAGCACTTACCTATATAGATTATTATATAACTTTTTACGTAATAATTTATAATAGATATAAGCTAAGTAGTCTAAGTATGCTAATATATAACGCGTACTAGCACTATTTTTTAAAGTTAGCAATAAAGTAATATTAGACGCGCGTAAGCTTAAGACTAAGAGGTCTAGCTCTTTGCTTAATTATAAGAATAGGGAACCTTTTTATATTATATAAGTTATTAATAATATAGCGTATAAGCTTAACTTACCTAAGGAAATAGGCTATTTATATAATATTTTCTAGCTATAGCTACTATACCTATATAATAAGCAACTACTTAATAGTTAGATATATAATAAAAATAATATACTACTAAATAAATAAATAGATAAGAAGTATAAGGTAAAGACTATACTTACCTATTAGTTAAATAAGTTAAAGAAAGACCCTTATATATCTAACTATAGTATTATAGAGTATAAAATTATATAAGATAGTTTTAAAGAGCCTATATAAAAGCTCTACTACAACTTACTTAATTGCTATTATCTTATTACTAGATTTTACGCTAAAAACCTAAAGAATCCTACTATACTGCCTAACTTTAATAATCTTATTACACGTTAGAACGTTGTTATATTTCTTATTACTACCTTTATTATAGATACCTACTTAGATACCTAGAGATAGATAGATATAAGTCTTAAGTTAGTAATAAATAATAGTTCCCCTAGAAACTCTTTCTATAGTAATTTTCTTAGTAGGATAGTGTATACTAAGTTATGCAATAATAGTACTAATAACTCTATTAATAATAATACTAACAACACTAGTATAAATAACACAACTCTAATAGATATTAACAAATTAGATTAAATCTATAATAATTTAGTAGGAATTTATAATAGTTTAGTATAAATTACTATAAAAATTATAATAATTAGAATTAAAGTGTAATAAAACGCAATAGTATATAATAAAGCAAAATAGATATATAGAAATTAATATATAGTTATATAAAAATAGATTTTAGTAGCACTAAAGTTACTACTATAAAAGAGGAAAGGTAGTATTACTAATCTAAGCTACGGACCCCTCGCTTATATTATATTACCCTTTTAGGACTAGTGTAATTACTAAGCAAAGTTCTAAGTAAGGTTCTAAGCAAGGCTATATATATAGCCTGTCTACGTACCCACCTTATATAGGTATTACTACTATTTTATATTTAGATCCTAACTACTAGTTATCTTATATATAGTGTAATAACCCCTATAGTACCCTTATAGTAAGACTTAATTAATAGAATCTTAATATTACCTACTGGGATTAGTAAGAAATTATACTAATTAAAAGAATATAAAAGTAGTATCTAGCTAGATAGTAACTATAGTAAATAGAATTAATCTAATCTTATATTAGTATTTATTAATTTTAAATAAATTAGTAAAGCTTAATTATAAAGTAAGATTAATACTACTTATTAAAGTATTATACTTAAGGCTTTAGTTATTAACTAGCCTAGTAATCTTATTAATATATAATACTTATAAGAGCTAGATCTTTTACTATATATAGTTCCTAAGAATCTTAACCCCTAGAAACTATTAGAGATCTTTTCCTCTTATAAGGGTGTACTTTTCTTATAGCTACTTAATAACTAGCTTAGCCTAGAGTTTATTCTTCTATTTATAGGTAATAATAATATTATCTAAATAAAAAAAGATAATTACGCTTTATTTAATTATATAGTGAGGTTTATAAAGTATACTAATAAGGCCTAAGTCTTATAGTATTAAAGTAAACTCTTTTTATTAAAGTAGTAGTAAAATCTAGAGTCTGTATAGCGCCTTATTAAGCTTTAGAATTATTCTAAATTTATTATATCCTTATAGTATTCTTATATATATGTCTTAGTTAATATTTATATAAATAATAGCATTTGTAATATTATATTCAAGAAGCTTTAGGTTAAATTATACCGCAATTACTATAAGTATATAAAATAATTATCTAGCTAATATTACTATATAACTTATATATCTTATAATTTAATAATTCGCTATTAATTACTATAAATAATAAAACGTGCTTTACACTTCTTAAGTTAGTAATATTTATTAAACTTATAGGTATAACGTGTTTATAAGCGTGCCGTCAGTACAAGCGAGCCGTCAACCCCACCAACTTTCCGTAACGCGCGATAAGCAAACTACAATGCCTCAACCAACTACAACTCAATTGCCCTATAACGAAGGAGATATCTTCCTTGCTATCTCAGCTATTAATAAAAATCAGATTCAGAGCGAAAATCGCGCTGCCTTAACGTTTAACGTCCCTCGATCAACGCTGCGCGACGCGATTACCAGCCCAAATCAAAGAAGCTTACCAAGCTAGAAGAGGAGGTGATTGTTGAGCAAATACTTGACCTAGATTCGCGAGGCTTTGCGCCACTCTAGGTGCTGTACGAGATATGGCGAATAAGCTGCTCACTGAGCGCAGCGCAGGCCACGTTGGCCAGCAGTGGCCTAGGAACTTTGTCAAGCGAACAGACAGCCTCACAACGCGATTTAATCGACCCTACGATCGACAGCGAGCCCTCTGCGAGGACCCGACGGTTATACAGGCCTGGTTTGAGCTAGTAGCACGTACAAAGGCCACCTACGGTATCTGCGACGAGGATACCTTCAACTTCGACGAGACTGGCTTTCTGATGGGTAAAATATCCTCCCAGCTAGTCGTTACTGGCTCAGAGAGGCGTGGCCGGCCAAAAGCGATCCAGCCAGGCAATCGTGAGTGGGTGACGGCGATCCACGGAATCAACGCTGCTGGGTGGGCAATCCCGCCCTTTATCATCTTCGCTGGCCAGTACCACCTCTCTGCCTGGTACGAGGGCGACGATATACCAGGTGACTGGGCTATTGGTCTCAGCGACAATGGCTGGACTACGAACGAGCTTGGTGTTGCCTGGCTACGGCATTTTATCAAGCATACAGTAGAGCGTTCAGTGGGCGCGCGTCAGCTACTAATACTTGACGGCCATGAGAGTCACAACTCGCTCGAATTCCAGGAGATCTGCAAGAAGAACAAGATCTACACTCTCTGTATGCCGCCACATTCGTCACACCTTCTGCAGCCGCTTGACGTTGGCTGTTTCTCGCCGTTGAAGCGGGCGTACGGGCGCCAGGTCGAGGGCCTGATACGCGACCACATCAACCATATCACTAAGCTTGAGTTCCTACCAGCCTTCCGCGCCGCCTACGACCAGTCAATTACAAAGGAGAATATCTGCGCAAGCTTTCGAGGCGCTGGGCTAGTCCCACACAATCTAGAGGCGGCGATATTAAAGCTTGATGTGAAGCTTCGTACGCCGTCGCCAGCAGCCCTACTAGAGACCCTATGGGAGTCTGCAACACCAAGCAACGCGCGCGAGCTAGGCGCTCAGTCAACTCTAGTTCGTGAGCGGATCCAAAGGCATCAAGGATCCTCTCCTACATCAGTTATCCAGTCGCTTGATCGGCTTACAAGAGGGGCTAAGAGAATGGCGCATTCGATAGTAATTATGCGCGATAAGATAGCTAGTCTACAAAGGGCAAATAAGGCAGCCACAACGCGTAAACAGCGCAAAAAGAAGCGGATCCAGAAGCGAGGCACTCTATCAAAGGCAGAGGGAGAGGATATTATTGCTCAGAAGGCTGTTGAGCAGCAACTAGAGGGAGAAACGCGGTATAGCCAGGCGCGGTCAGGTGCGAGCCGGCAGGCTTCAGCGCGCTGCACGCGCTGCAGGGAGCCTGGGCACAACTCACGTACGTGCAAGAAGGCTTCTATAGATACTGCTTGATTTAGGAAAGCTATTATATTAATAGAATTTTGATGTGTTGTTAAACTACGTGGCTTTTTAAGTGTAGAAAGTTGGTAGGGTTGACGGCTCGCTTGTACTGACGGCTCGCTTGTAAACACGTTATGGGTCTATTGGAGAACATAGAAAAAGGCTGCAATGGCGTCCAAGGAGAAAATATGGTACCTTAATAATGATCGTCATCACTACCACTACTATTGACACTATTCTAACTAAAGTTTAAAATGCCCTCTACAGAGATCAGACGAATCCAGAGGGTTTGGGGTATAAGTATTGGAGCTTTGCCGTAGCATTCTTCTTTGCAGGCCTTCCACGTTTCACGTCCGACTTCAGAGTAATAAAAACGAAGAAGCGAAGGTTCATGCCTGCCTTGGAAGAGAGTCAAAAATTGATAGCATGGCAACGAATGCTTCCGATCCGGTAACAAAATCTGATCGAATGCGCTCATATGGAACGTGCGAGAACAAGAAATATTCTGAATATAAGACATAGAAAGTAAATGGTTCTTGGAGTAAAGTTGACAAAGTATCATCCGGTGATGATGATCCTCATCTCTTAGATTCGTTGAGTCACGAAATTATATTCTTATACAAATCACATGTCCGTCATCCGAATCGAATTCGCTTAGACGCTGTCTATTTAAGTCTGCCCTGACACCACTGTTGTTTCTTTCTTACACGCACGCCTCGCGCTAGAGACTAATAACAATCTCTAAAAGTAAAGCATCCAAATTCCATGTGAGCCTGAACTCTTTGGAAAGCTAAAATATGTAGGATAAAAATCGAATATCAACGCATAAAATGCAAACTTTCCACCTATGGTAAGACGTGACCCAATTGATGCACAAAACGCTCGTCATAAAAATGCGTGGTTATGCACAACCCTACAAGCGAAGGAATAAAGCTCTGGGTGGAAGTTAATGGTGAAATCTATCATTATTATTTTCCATTTTTCAAACTATCCTTGGCGATTGGCGATTGAAAGGGTGCTATAGGGTACGGTGCAGTGGTATAAAATGTGCCGGGTGGAGCCTTCTAATTGCTACACACTTACTAGAATATCCAATCTACTTCAAATACTGGGGACTTCCAACTATGTCGTAAAAATCCATAGAGGAGGACATTATGGGCTTCCTGTTGTTGGGCTCTTTGTCTTACACCGTAAAATTCTCCAGAGAAGTGCTATGTTGGTGTTTCGACGCAGCACGTAAAATGCTAATTACGAACTCTAGTGATGCTTTTGAAGCGGAATCTTGATCAAACGGTCCAGTCTGATAGGCTATCAAGTTGGCTAAAAACTTGCATATTAGGTGGTGGTGTTGGTAAGAGCCACTGTGCGTGCAGCGTTCTATGTGTACTTTTATTTGCCAGCGTTTGCCTAAGTAAATCTAACATAGACTCGTGAATTTAGTTCTAGAGCAAATTATTTATTTTCCCAATAGAGTTGCACAAGGCTTTTACAAAACTATAATTGCTTTGGAAAGGCTAGAACGCATGTTTTAAGCGTCACCACGCTGTTTGGTGATGCTACACATTCTACCTTCTACACCACTATGACTGCTAGTAAGCAAAACTCTTCCGGCAAATATCGACTGGGGCTTTAAAGATCCACATGTTTCTAATATGAGAGTTCCGTTTAGACAGGTCTAGTACGCGGACACAGAAATGCCCAGAACATTGTGCTAGATTCCTGTAGTTTCATGCAAGTTCCAGTCCCGTATACGCATCTTCTCTCCCCTTTTACTTTTAGAAACTTCGGTTGCCATCTACCATATGGATACAAATATGCCATTATACTTCCAACGACGGACATAACTCACACTATGGGTAGGGTCGATTTATCTTAAACCCCCAGGACAGCGCCATAGAGACGCTTGTGTATGAATTTTTACAGAACAACACAGAACCATAAACATTTTTAGAAAATAGTTATGTTCGTTTCAGGAGGTCTAAGGACGAAGACAACGCAGACAGTCCACTAGTATATATATTGCGTTATGAGCCACCAAATTAAGGGCAAGAGTTAACTTTTCGTCTCCATTGATCGGACCGAAAACGTTTTAAATAAAACGATGGACCGAATCTCGGGACACATGTAAGTGATATAGCCATTCTTTTTTTTGGCCTTTTTGAGAACAGAAATCGGAGGCATTGTCAAAGGATTTTAGCACCCGCAGAACAACAAGCATGAGCTGGGTGCAGTGCATTTTTGGTTCCGTACACTGCAATTCTTTTAGGTTTTGTCTGTTCCAGTCTCGTACTTATATCTCAGAACTGCGCACGTCCCTCCATGAATGGACAGTGTCGATTTTTTAATATCGAAGATGTAGGAGCATGTTGAAGAGCCTTCGGAGCTTGCCAGACCAGAGAGAGGCTTTTGTGCTTTGCACACACGCGATTGGGCACGGAAGCGAAGAGCATGATTGCGATAGACGGTTGATTAAGATCTTCTGCCCCCATTTTGATGAATTGAAAGAATTTTCCCTGAAGGAAGAGCGGCAAACATCATCTGGAAGGTTATGTGCTGTTAATATAATCTTAGTGGGAGAATGTTGTGTCTGCTCTGTTTCTTGGGTTACAAGCAAGTGACAAGCGTAGAGTAAAGTTTTACTTCAACGGCCCGTCCATGTGGCAATGTTAGAAGCGTTTAGATTCGGAGACATCAAAAACATTGTGGGGTATTTTAACTTTGAAGAGCCAGAGGTCATACAAACGTATGCGCGGGATGAGCCAGCGTCTCGACATGTACAACTTCTCCTAAAGTTTTGTTTCCCAAAGAGTGGTTCTCCCATAAAGTAGTCTGCTGCGGATTTCAGATGCGCACCAGCGTCAACCATAATACATGTCTCAACTCGTTTTTGATATTGCCTTTGGAAGAGCCGCAACAAGCATTCACTGCTTCCCTTTTGACTTTTGATGGACTGGGTCCCATCGTAAAATTCTTTTTTGGCTTTTTATTCTAGATCTCATGTAGGAATTGTGAAAACATTTTAGACACAGAAGGATGCGGGTCCGCTGGTCAGAAAGGCGGACGCTGTACTTTAGAGTATTGCATTTTAATGTTCTCGCCAGAAAGACCACAAACATATTACCGTTTGTGATGTTTTTCAGTATCTGTCGTCTCACAAGCCAGAGATGGCCTCTTTGCCCTTGCATTTCAGTCCCCTCCATAGCTGTTTCGTGTTCTTCGTTTTTTAAAAAGAAGAGGTGGTAAGTGCGCTGTAAAAAAAGGAGAACAAGAACCCATATATATAGTCGCAGAGCATGATCTGTTTGTAGTGTCATTGCTGGAAGACACACAACCATCGCATCACTTGGGTATTGTTTTAGTATAGTATCTTCCAAGAGAAGGAAAACATAGCCGGCGGTCCTTTCATTTTGAATCCCCCTCCATAGGGACGGTTTGGTAGTATTTTAAAATAAGGGGATTGCCGTGTGCCGGAAGAAGAAGCACGGGGTGCATGTAGATACGCTCTTTGTTTTCTTAATTAAGAGCCGCCGACACAGTCTGGGACATGGTTCTCCTCCTCCACAAGTTTGATATATGAATGTCAGTTCTGTTTTATGGCGCTCTCTCCATGTGTAATTCTTAATCCACTTCTTGAATTCGAGATTACAGGTGTGTGGAGAGGAAGACGTGTGGAGCCACGAGTGGTCTTTTATAGAAAGATGGCAGAGGGGCAAGAATATTAGGAGAGTAGATTTCTCTTTAGAGTTCTGTATGTGCGGAGTCGTGTACTAAGAGTCCCGACGCATTCATTTGCAGGAAGTAGGTTTTTCTTCTGCGCTATTCGGGCCAGACACTTCTCGAGACATAAAAAAAAGTAGCCTTCGATTTAATCCTGCGCTTTTGGTGCAAGGCATGAATATGTAAAGATTATGCTTCGGCTTGGAAATTCCCACGTGGACCAACTGGGCAGGACATTCTGTAAATTTCTTTGTATCTTGTATCCTAGACTTCACAAAACATAAGTATAGCATCCAGAGGTTTATACTCAGGTTCGGCGGGACATTTAGATGAGAGATCGAAAGTTTTCGTTGGAGATCATAGCCAGACCGGAAAGGACATGAGGATAAGGAATCCATTTTTTTTATCCTTACACCGGGCTGGACTACTGTTTTTCGTGAATTGCTTTTAGTGATTGACGTCTACTAGACATAGAGCAAACATTAATGCTTTTCTCTATGTTGCAATCCCGCAGCAAACAAGACAGATACCGCGTAGAGTTTAGATTGGGAAAGTTTCTGTTATGATGGAGAAACCACGGTGGTCGCTGCTGGTTTTATGTTGTTGTAGAGTCCAGGACAAGGCATAAGCAGATGTGATCGCCTTTTTTTAAGCGTCGATGTTTTATTATCCTGTGATGCTGTATTTAATGTTTCAACGCGGAGTCGACTTTAGCTAGTAATATGCCTGGTACCTGGGAAGGGCATACCAAAACTAGTAGGGGGTTTCGATTATATGGAATCCGACATTGGACATAGTTCGACATCCTAAGGGTTTTACGTCTTGCGTTTTCCGACAAAGCATGCGGCTGACTTAGTAGAGGTTTTTTTTAGAAGCGCTTCGTCCAAACAGAACATATAGGTAGCGGTTACCAGTTTTTATGGGATTTTTAGAAACCCAGCCATACACTGGCTTAGGTACTTTTTTGAATCAGGTGTAAATTCCCAGACAAGGCATCAGGAGTAGAATCATCGTAAACCTTTTGGTACACGGTACTACGCTGTGATGGAAAGCAGTTCGAGACAAGGCATCATCTGGTAATACCACATTTTTCGAGAGCAGCGAACTCAGACAACCATGAAGCGAATGTAAATAGATTTTGATAGTTTAGTCGCTGTGTCCAGGAGGAACATGCAGCGATGGCCCAATGCCTTAGGGTTGCTAAAAGTTCCGACAGGACATTCTTTTATGTGTCGGAGCTTTAAAGACCAGGTAGAGCGTTTAAGGAGAGCCGGTTGATTCTGTGAGAAGGACAGAGTCTGGGCCATATTCTAGCAATTCTGTAAATTTTGTACACTAATCGTGCAGATTGAAACACAATACTCGATAAGTTTTGATAAATTCGCCTTTTCTTGAATTTTTAAAACCGGCAGACACGGACGCAAGCATTTGTATGGTTGTTGAATACTTTTGAGAAGCATGTGTGCGAACAAAGAGCTTTTAGTCCGAAGACAGGGAAGTCCAACATGTATATCGTGGTTTTGTATTTTAGAGAAACATGTAGGGTAGCATCAGGGATTTTAAGTCCGAAGCCACGGACGTCCAACATGTGAGTTGTTGTTCTATATTTTAGAAAAGTATGCTACTAGAAGGTGGTGTGTAGAGCACAAGTATTAGTATGGAAATTTGTAGAGCTTTATCTTCAACAACCATCTACTATGGGATAGGACGAGGAGAGGTTGAATGTAAAGGGCATTGGGGCCAGGAGACTCGACGGTGCCTTGCGGATCAGATGGTAGAACGAACAACCCTCATTAGGAATTCAAAGATTTTTGTCCACTGTGAATTGGGACCAATTTACACTCACATCCGAGGTGGAAATTCGCCTCTAACTTTCCCACGCTGACGGGAACAAGCATTCTTTCACATACACGCAAGGAATGTCGAGACGGGTGAAAGCGGCAAGTCAGCAAAGCATGAGTGGAAGATGCACGTGAGATTGCGAGGGCGCGACAAAGGTGAAAGGCGCGCTAAGCCCGGGCCGACTTGGCAGCGGCGGCCCGAGCTTCTGCCCTCCGCACCGCTCTCATGGACGCGACACTCAACCAGCACCAGCCGCACCGCGCCCGAGTCACTCAACCTCAACCGCCGGCAGACGACGGCACGACACCACCGACGCAGGGCCCGCCTGCAACAACCCTCCCCCCCAGCACGCCATGGAGGACGGCGGCGAGGATCCCGCCCTCGCCAGCGCTTTCACCGTCGAGAGCCAGCGCCTCGAGCTCGACTTCAGCTTCTGCCCGCGGCTCGTCAAAGGGAAAACCACCATCACCATCCAGCCGCAGTCGCCCAAGCTGCGCTGGATCCGCCTCAACTGCCGCCAGCTCAGGCTCACCGCCGTGCGCCTCCGCGGCCGGGATGCGCCCGCCGAATACCACGACCTGTACCAGCATCTGTCGCTCTTCCCTAGCGCCAACATCCACCAGTATCACTTCGTCCGCGAGCGCCTGGGCCGCCACGAGCTGGGCGACGAGGACGAGCTGGTCATTCCGCTGCCAGCGGGCCTGCGCGTCCACGAGCGGAGACAGGCCGAGACGCAGGAGGTCGTGTGCGAGGCGCTGGTGGTGGAGATCGAGTACACACTGGACCAGTTCCGGGACGGCCTGCACTTCGTCGGCGTCGAGGACGGCGACTCGCGCTACCCCCATGCCTACACGCGCAACGCCATCACGCCCGGATTCGCATCTTCCTTGTTTCCCTGCGTCGACGACGGAAGCACGCGATACCCGTTCGAGCTGTCGGTCAGGTACCCGCGCACCGTGGCCGAAGCCCTCTGCAAAAGCGGCCCCAGGGATGACGGACCGCGGAACAGTGGCGCACGCAAGGCGGACAGCGTCATGAGCGGTCCCGACGACGACCACGAACTGTCAGAGGAGGAGCGTGCACTGGAGATGCGGGCCGTCTGCTCTGGCGAGCTCACCGACACTGTGAGTGTGCTTCTCGACGTCCTGGCCGTCCTGCTAACCTGGGCAGATTGTCGACCCCAACGATCCCTCCCGCACGACATCGAGCTTCAAGATAGAGACCAAGCTGAAAGAAGGCGTCCTCCCCCAGCATGTTGGCATCGCAATCGGGCCCTTTCAAGAGGTTGATCTTTCTCAATATCGCGACGAGGCCGAGAATGACCGCCTGCAAGATCAAGCAGTCAGGGTGCACGCTTTCTGCTTGCCCGGGAAGGAAGACGAACTCAAGAACAGCGCGGTCATGATACCGGCGACACTGGACAGCTTTGTCGATTGCTACCAGACATATCGATTGGGCAAATCCTATCAGCTGGTTTTCGTGGACGACCTGGACTGCGACACGGCTCACACCATGGCCCTCACCATATGCAGCTCCCGGCTCCTGTATCCGGACACTGTCTGGGAGCCACAGGAACATACAACGAGGGTGCTGGTACATGCTGTGGCTAGCCAGTGGATAGGTGTGGACGTGATCGCACAAGAAGCGAGCGATCACTGGATCATAGTAGGCGCGTCATGGTTCATGACCGAGTTCTACCTCCGAGAATTGTTTGGACGCAACGATCATCGGTTTCGCCAGAAGCTAGCAGCCGACAGAATCGTGGAAATGGACATCCGGCGACCCTCCCTCTACGATCTGGGCCGATATCTCTACCTGGACCCCGGCGAGCAGGAATTTATGAATCTAAAAGCCTTGGCCGTGCTGTCTATTCTTCACAATCGCCTCGTGAAGGCGAGTGGGAAAAACGGCGTGGATCGATGTCTATACAGACTATTGTTGAACCGCGCCAGTGGCGGACTGAACAATGGCGCCATCTCTACCGATGCTTTCATGGTGCTCTGTGAGAGAGTAGGTCATCAGAAACTCGACACCTTTTTCAAACAGTGGGTATATGGATCCGGTTGCCCAACATTTGAGTGCCATCCAACCTTCAATAAGAAGAAGCAGGTTGTGCAGCTCACCATAAGGCAGACACAGGCTACAAGGCAAACACAGGCTTCAACGTCGTCGTCATCATCAACAGCAACATTCTCCATGGACTCAAAGTCCTCTGATCCAATCGATACCCAACCCGCGTCAAACTTCATGCGGGAAGCCAAGGAACGAATCCGAGGCTTCCTTCCGGACTCAGAATGGCCTGCTTTCGTCGGGCCTATGACTATCCGCATCCACGAAGCAGATGGAACCCCGTACGAGCACATTGTGGATATCAACTCGTCAAATGTGCGTGTTGAAATACCTTACAATACCAAATACAAACGCATCAAGCGCAACAAGCTAAACAAAGAACGGATGACGGCTGCCCAGGGCGTCGACGCAGGTGGAGAGATGCAAGACGAAGTCACCATCTACTCCTTGGGAGATCTTTACTTGAATCCAGAAGAAGCGAGTGCCTGGAAAATCGAGGACTGGGCACCCGAGATTGAACAGAAGATGGAGAACGAAGCATACGAGTGGATCCGTGTAGACGCCGACTTTGAATGGATCTCCCGCATTTCCATCAATGACATGCCCTCGTACATGTTCATCTCGCAGCTGCAACAGGACAAAGACGTCGTTGCCCAGGCTGAATCGATCCAGTACCTCGCTCGTAAACGCGGCCATGAAATCATCTCTAGTTTTCTAGTGAAAACACTCATGGACGGTCGATATTTCCATGGCATTCGGACGTTGGCGGCCCAAGTCTTGGCTAAACAGTCCTGTCCCAGCGGTGATGGGGAGGCCGCCTTGATCGGGCTCTTTCATCTCAAGAAGTCTTTCCATACCCTTTTTTGCGACCCAACCACGCTCATGACACGGCCGAACGACTTTGGCGACCGAGCCATGTATCTTGTTCAATGCGCCATCGTAGAAGCAATCGCCAAGGTGAAGACCGAACCAAAAGAATTACCCGATAGCAAAACTGTAACGCCAAAAACGCCCTTGGAAGTCAAGCAATTCTTGCTAGATGTAATTCGCCACAACGACAATCGAGGGAACGATTTTCGCGACGACCGTTATCTGGCAACCCTTATGCGTGGCCTCACTGACTGTCTCATTGGCTCAAAGTCAGCTGCACGAGCTGACGACGCCGAGGTCGATCTTATGGCCGAAGCAGAAGAGTATGAGTTTAGGAAGAAAGCGATGAGCGAAATTGATCGACACAAACGTCTGGATGAATGGCTTCCGACTTATAACAATGTCTCCACCATGACCGCGCTGGAATGCGATGTCAGACTGATGATCAATGGCATGAAGCCGGTGAAAGTCTCGGAATTTTTGCTCTATACTCAGACAGGCAACGCTGAAAACGTACGGTTGAAAGCCTGGGATTGCCTCATTCGCCTAGGAGCATTCAAAAACAAGGACAGTGTCACAAGATACATGATCTACGAGCTTCATGCGGATCCGTCTCCTTACTTTCGAGCTCAATTACGCCGCATATTGGGCACTGCTATTGGTCAAATCGCCCTCAAAGAGGAGTTCGTACTGGACCCTTCCACCTTCGACGGCGGCCTTCAGATCGAGGGAGACCAGGTACAGAGCGTTGCCAGGGAGCAGTTGGAGCGCCAGTTGCTGCTGGACGCTGCCCTACGTGGCCTGAAGACCGATCTGGCGCACAATGAGAACCTAAAACAGTCGCTTGAAACAGCACTCAAGGCGAAGACATTGTCCTTGAGCGACGTGTCCGAGCTTTTGGATTTGTGCGAATTGTTCGTTGACCCGGTCAATGAGCTCAAGGTCACGCTCAAATACCCGCGGTACTGGAGGGTGGAGAGACTTGGCCCTGAGCTCACGGCCGACGAAGAAAAGCCTCACCTAATTATGCGCTTCGTTCGTGGCGAGCGTGTCCGGACGCGAATGATCCACCCGCATCCGAATGTTTATACCACACCCTCGGTGGAGCCGCCGCGAACAAAGCCGAAAATCGTGCTCAAAACGAAGAAGCTGGATGATCCACAATCTAGACAGCCAACTCCGGGCCCAGCTCCTACATCTGCTCCGGCAGATTCACTGGAACCTGCGCAAGATCCTTCAGCGCAAAGGACCTTGTCGTTCGCTGCGGGCGTTCACATCTCTCCGGTGATGAATCTTGAGAGTCCTGCTTCCGCGTCTCCGCAGGTCAAAGCAAATGTACCCTCACCGCTTTCACAGCCAGCACAAACACCCGCGCCGACGCCCGTACTGACTGTGGAGCCATCCGCGCCGATGGAAGGCGTCGAGCTAACTTCTGCTCCACCAGCCGAGCCATCCCCTCCGCCTGTTCCGCTCCCGCCTCCGCCTCCAGCTCCCATCTCTACTCTCGTTCCCGTCCCAGCCGCCATCCCCACACCCACCCCAGCAGAAGCCGCCAAACCGCCCAAACTCAAAATCAAAACCAAAGCGTCCAAGCCACCCAAGCCCCCGGCCGCGCCGAAATCGAAAAAGAGCAAGATTGTGAAATTGCAAATCGCACCCAAGAAGCTCGCGGACAGGCTCTCTACGCTCGGAAAAAGAAAAGCGGAACTCGACGTCGACCCCCGGCCTACGAAACGGCAGAGCACGGAGCCGCCGCTGGCGAACGGAGGTGCTGGTAGGAAGAGCGGATTGGTTGCGGTGGAGAAGACGAAGGGGGAGAAGCCGAGGCTGCTGGTTAAGATGAGGGTTGGGAGGGGGAAGTTGCCAATTCTTTGATGCGGCTATTGTGCGTGCTTGCGCTGCTGCTGCGAAGTTTTTGGACGTTTTTTTCTTTTTTTCGTCTGTACAATATCTTTTTTTTTTCTGAGGCCCTGCGAAACGGGGCTCACATACCCTGTGGAATGCGCGGTGGGGGTATGGATTGGGGGGAGGGGGGGGGGGGGTTGTCTGTCATGCATTTGTATGGCGTTTAGATGGTATACTTTTTTTTTCTCTCTTTTTCGTTCTTCTTTGGGTTATTGGGCGAAGGCGTGGCGTGGGATGGGATGGGATGGAGTAGGGTCTTAACGGGGAAAGCATCAGCGATGGCGTTTTCTTTTTCTTTGGGTGTTCAGGCTGGCTGGATGGGGCTGCTGCATTCAGTTCGGTTCGGTTCAATGCGATGCATGCGATGCGATGCTATAGGATGCTATATACCCCCTCTCCCCCTCCGCAACTTACTAGCTAGCTAGCTAGATAGCTCAGCTGGGTTTAAGCGCGTGACGAGTGGGTAGGAATGAATGAATGATGGTGTTGGTTGAATTGAATTGGGGTTTGAACTTGAGGGTTTTCTTTTTTTTGTGTGTGTGTGTGTGTGGAAGAGTGGGTAGTTGTGCGTTGTGTGGGCGGGGTGTATAGAGGAAGGAAGGAAGGAAGGAAGTGGGCTAGTTAGCTTGCTGTTGGGGAGGAGGAGTGTGAGAAGTGGGGAGGGTAGTGTGGGTGAAATGGGCGAGAAAGGTTTTTCTGGGGAGTTGGAGGGGGAGGAGGGGTAGTTGGTTGGTTAGGGTTTTTGTAACGGGGGGGGGGTGGGTATGTACGTGAGAGGGAGATTGGAGTGAGGAGGCGGGTGGGTTACAGGTTCTCTTCGCTAGGCTGGGCGGAGCGCAGTGGTGCTGCGAAGCACGCGTTTGTTGGAAACGTAAGCGCTGGTCTGTCTGGACGCTGATGGTGATGACTTGCAAGGGTAGCAGTACAACACGCAGATACGAGAGGCTCGATGGGACTGGAGGTAGTGATAGATGCTATGAGCACGCGCTGTAGAAATGAGCACTCTGTCGACAAAAGGGTCTACGAGCAATAATTCCCTAGAATGATGCGATGATCATAGCGGCCTGCCTGTGCAAAGCAACGGCCTACGCTGTCAGCACCGTAGGTATGTATGTAGGCTCAACACCTTAACTATCAACTCGCTTCGAGCATCCCAGGGAGTTATACAAAAAAAGGGTCGACTTAAATTACTCATAATAAGCCAGGCTCGACAATAGCTGGAGGCTGCCATGTGAGCGTCTACTATAAACATTATTAAGCAGTGTATGACTTTTCCCCAGCCGGAACCACGTCATTTAACAGACGCAATTTGTGACTGACAACATGCGGCATATTCGGAAGCGCGGCGCTACGAAGGGTAGAACGATAGTGAGCCTAAATCACCTATACCACCGACGATCGGGCTAGGCTTTCTGTCGTAAATAGCGAGGACTATAGCCATAGCCTCAAGTAGGGCAAGACAGCATAGCAAGACAAATACTTAGGGAGTACGTAAGGAGATGGGCGAGGTATATAGGTACCTACCTAGTAGGGATAAACTATGTCACCTAACTTGGCCAAGACGGATCCTCCGACACAGCCCCGGGGGATTGCTGGGGGATCTCCGATCGAGGGCCTTAAGGCTCATAGGGAAACACAGTGACGAAATGCCCTTGACACGCACTAGTCCATTGATTAACCAGTAGCCCCCAAAGACAGACTCTACCCTCTACCTCACAGCTCCACCTCATCCCAATGCCCGCTCAAAAACCAATCAACCACCATTCAACCACATAGAAAGTAAAAATTCAAACTACTAGTAGACCTATATGAAATGCGAAATCCTTCACTAACAAAGAAAGCCCAACAAGGATACGTATCCAGATAAGCTTCAATGAATAATAGGTACGCCACAATCCCACCCAAACGTTACCCGAAAAAAGCGTCCGTTCGAGAAAAAAAAACGGGCACAGTATCAGCACCAACAGCCGCACGCCAATATCCGACAGACAGACACATGCGCCGTTCTATGCGCCGCTACATCGTAGCTATGCAAGCCAAACCGGACCAAGCCCACCAGTCACGCCATAGCCACATCTATCCCGTTAATGATACTTTTCCCTACCCAAAGACCATGACGCCAACCCTAATGCAGGTCACAAATCGTGCTATCCCACTATTAAAAAAGAAAAGAGAAAACGGATAAAAAGACGTGGCATCAAGATCGAGTAGGACGCCAGTACTTCTTAGCAGTGTATCGTCGGATGTCAGAAAACTGCTGCAACACCCCTGTGACAGGCGGGGTGGCGAGGCCGGCGTGCGACTGCGTTTGGGTTGCGCTGTCGGGGTTGCAGACGAGGGGCCTGCTGAAGACGATGGCGTAGCGAGCTTGCGCTTCTTGCTAGGGCGTCTGGGGGAGCCTGTCACACAATGTTAATACGACTTGTTCACTCCGGAGCACCGCAGAATCAGTGTTTCGAGCCAAGTGGGAAGAAGCTTACCTTCGCCATTCGGAGACCAAATGGAGGGTGCCGGTGTACTGGCTGGTTGGGGGGTGGCTGAATCACTCGCTTCGAGTATCGGCTGCTCGTCATCGATATGCAGGTCGACTTCGGACTCTGAATCTTCATCTTCCTCGCTCTTCCCGAGCTGATCATCTGACTCTGAATGTGAAGATGCTGTTGCTGTTTCTTCGAGGTCTTCAGGAACGTCTTCGATGATCGCATTGCAGATTAGACAGTTGATCGGCACAAAGAATTTTGCTTGCTGGGCAGCATCACGCTTCTCTTGGACACTGAGCTGCACCGTGCCCGCTTTGTTCTTCCGAATAAATGCAGAAAAATAGGCACTGGTCCCGCCTTTTGGGGGGAGTGGTAGCTTGTGTGCTGCACACTGCCTCTTGACATGTTCTTGCTCGAGGCAATGGCCATGTAGCCACTTTCCGCAGGAGGGGCAATGAACGAGCAACTCGTCCGGATTCCAAGGAAGTTCATCAGTGCAATGTTCATGTTTGGGTTGCTGAACGCTTGTAAGAAATGGATCTCACTAAGTATTGGGTAACATACAGAGAGATCTTTGCCTTCTTCGAAGTCTAGTGTTTGCCGCCAAAACAAAGTGTCCGCATCGAGGGTCTCACCTTCGTCGAGGCTCTCCTCCCAATGGATCACGATTGCCCGATCGACAATAGTATCCAGATCAATGACGTCCACGTGGTTGCTCGCAATGAGCTCATTTTTTCCATGGTACAGCCGGCGACCTCGCGGCCGGCGACGACCTCGGGGCAGGTGTTCTGGACCTCGGGGCAGGTTCTCTGGCCAGTACATCCAATAGATGCGCAAAAAGGTGCGTGCCTGGAGCTTGTGTTACTGAGACGGTAGCTAGAACTCTCGTCATGGCAACTTACATCATCTTGATGACGGATCTCACACACCTTGGCCAACCATTCTCTGTCTTTATCGTCGTCGGGCTTGACAAATACCATGTCACCCGGCGCAATTGTTGTGTTGTCTCCGCCTTTGCTCACTACGTACATGTCAGCCCAAGACGGCGCAAGCTGAACTCAAGACTCACAAATAACACTGTGCATGTTTTCCATGCCGTTCCACAAGTCATTGGGCCGCACCTCGCGGTGTGGAAACTCAAGGTCGGTGTTTGGAAACGGGTTCTCAACCACGTATTCCCTGCGAATGGCTGGAACGCGTCGTGGCAGCATTGGTCGGACATGGTCGAATCCCTCTCTGTCGACTTTGGCCCATTTATCGTCCGTCGTGGCCCGTTTGTGTCCCTTTGTGGATTTCCTGTTTTTCGGTCCGGATGACTTGTGCTTGCGTTTCGACACGCGGGACGTCGACGCCTGGCTTTTGGCAACTGCAGTCTGTAGGCGCCGGTTCATCGACTGGGTAGCCGTGGCGGTTCGTGTCTCAAGAGATGGACGCGCCATGCCGGGACGTTGCGCGCTGCTAGTTGGCACGGCTGGCGGCTGCCAACTGACTGACGCGCTTCGACGCGTGGGATGCGGGATGGATGGGGGGAGCTAGAGGTCGGTCCGATGCTGGCCTCGCCGCCAAGCGCCAACCCCGGGCGCCCGCGCGCACCCCGCATCACGTGAGGTCAGCTGACCTCGGACGGCCGGGTGCGTCATAGAGCGCCGAGACATGGCAGGCCACGGCATTGGCTGGGCTCCAAGCTGCCTCTGCAATAAGGACCAGGTTCCAAGATGTACTATTCGATCTGGAGAGTTCGCTGCCATGGCATGCCACGGCATTGGCTGGGTTCCAAGCTGCCTCTGCAATTAAAACCCAAGTCAGGTTGACCTGGATCCTGCTCTGCAATAAGGACCAGGTTCCAAGATCTACTATTTCCGATTCAGGGCTCTGGGGGACTGTTCAGGCCGGAGCCCTGCGGGTTGCACACGTGACGGGACCGAGGGCCGGGGGCGCATCGAGCCGCGTACGACGTGCATCAGACAGACAGGTACTCCCATGCGGACGCTGGCGGTATGTTGCTATAATAACTCCCGGCCGCTTCTGCACCATGCCCTGACAGCTTGAGCCTCCCTGCACCTCCGCTGCTGTGTATACGTGCATGTAGACTTCCGCTTTGGTCGACGCGCAACCACAGCGCTAGGCAACGGCGCACACCTGGGCAGCCTCAGCATCACCTCATCAACAACCAAGGCTTGTCGTACAGTACGGTGACGAGAGCAGCCAAGCCCGCGTCGTCTTCGTCAGCGGCTTGGGCGAGTCGCTGCCTGGCGGATGCAGCTGAAGACGCATGCCTCTCCACACCGCCAGCGAGGAAACATCAATGACGATGCATACCAGCTCTCAGGCGCTGCCGTGCCATCCGCACCGCCTTGGGATAAGCCGGCCAACTCGGGCCAACTCGGGGCTGGTTGCGACGTGGACGTGCGTGCATCTTGCATGCTTGTCATTGCTGCACATGCCGCGGTGCCCAGATTTTATTATCCGCTTCCGTCTTCCACAGCTTCTCGCGCCGGCCTGCTCGAGCACCTTGAAAACCAACTGCACTCGCCTGCACGCACTGCCTATACCTCGTATATCGCCCCCCTACGCGCCGTTCCGCTGCAGCACCCATTTTCGCTGCCCGTCACTCGCTTTGGTTGCTTGTGCCGCCCCGCGCCTTCCTTTTGTGCCTGCATTCACCCTCACCCGTCACATCCGTGTCGTCGTACGTGGCTGACCCGGCATCCGCCTGCAACTTGTATCGCCCATTGTTTTGAGACACCATGGCCCGTCCTAAAAGAGGTAACTGGCCCTGACCCCAGATCTTGCTGTCGCTTCCCCGCCGCCGCCCTATTATAGGACACCTGCTGATGCGCTCGTTTGCAGTGCTCTCTTTCATGTCAGAATGGGGAGGCAACAGACTGCATCGCCGTACTACTTCCTCCGCCCCCGCTTCCGCCTCTGCCTCCGCCTCCGCATCTCCAGCGCCGGCCTCCCCGACAACCGCATCTGCGCCCACCAAGCAGCCGAATCCCTCGTCCCTCTCCGTGTCGTCCACCGTCTACGACAACCAAGAATTCTTCCCGCCCAGCAACTCGCGGCCGCGTTCCGATTCCCATTCCCGACCTTCGTCGCGCCCCATGTCCATGATCCAGACGTACCAGCCACCCGTCATGGAAGTAGGCCAGGACACGCTCCCGGAGCTACAGCGCATCTTCATGTTCCTGAACAGCCATTCCAACAAGTTGTACCAGGAGGGCTACTTCCTCAAGTTCCACGACACCGATGCCCGTACGTCCCTCTGTCCATGTATACCCGCTTGTGGAACTGACCCCTGCAGGTGGCCGCCCGGCTCCCGACCGCGCCTGGCAGGAGTGCTTCGCTCAATTGGCCGGCACCATCCTGTCTCTGTGGGATGCGAGCGCACTGGACCATGTCAATCAGGAACAGAACGCTGGCGACGCAGAGGTGACGCCGACATTCATCAATCTCACAGATGCTGCAATCCACATGGTATGCAAACGAATCGGCGGCCACGCACAGCTCTTCGCTAATCGTCACAGATGCCTTCCATGACGTTGCCCGATGGCAAGAGGCTTGACAACTACTCAGCGTGTCTACGGCTGCGAGCAACAAGTACCTCTTTCACTTTAATTCTTTTAATTCGCTTACGCAATGGACCGCCGGCATACGCCTTGCCATGTTCGAGCACACGTCGCTCCAGGAGGCTTATACGGGAGCGTTGATTGCTGGAAAGGGCAAGCAGCTGAATAATATTCGCTCGCTCTTGGAGCGCCAGCGCACCAAATACGAAGACTGGGTACGCGTAAGATTTGGCGCAGGAACACCATGGCGCCGATGCTGGTGCGTAGTGAATCCCCCGGATGAGAAGGAATTCGCCAAGCTGCACAAGACCGAAAAGAAGAAAGATATCTACCATCGAACCCCTGCCATTCTCAAGGGCGACATCAGATTCTATGATACCCGGAAGGTGGGCAAGAAAACCCAGCCCATTGCGACCGTCACGGACGCCTACTCTTGCTACGCCATCTATCCGCAAATGAAGCAACTCATCGATCAGTCTACGTTGTGAAAGTGGAAGGAAAGGTAACGATTCACTCGAAGCCCCAGCAGGTCACCGAGGGATTTGTTTTCATGATGCCAGAAGCGCGCCCGGCAATCTCAGGGTTCGAAATCATGATCCAATTCCTATTCCCTGTGTTTGACACGTTCGCTCTCTATGGGCGGCCGAACAAATTAGTTGCCGACGTACTGGACACGCGTGGCCTGATGTTTGCCATGCCGCCAGATAGGAGTTACGGATACTTGGAGATGTGGGACGTGGTGGGTCTGCTTCACACCGAAGGTAGCCACAGCTGGTCAGAGCGACAATGGCGGAAACAATTGAAGGATTTGACATCGAAACGCATGGCAACGACGCCTCGCACTAGCCGGGCGGGCAGTAGGGCAGGCACAAGAAGAAATACTTTGCAAGGCCGCACAAATGTTCCTCCTTCCCGTAGTGGGACAATTCGATTTGAAGACTCCGGCCTACCGCAATCGCAACCATCCACCCGCCAGCCATCGCCGACATTAGCGGAAGGTGGCGAAGCGCAAGCCCCGCGAAGAGTCGATTCAGCGCCGCCGACTAACGCCTTCGCGACACCACGTCATCAGCGATCCGTGTCTGAACAGTACAAGCAAACACCCCCTCGTTCGGTACAGTTTGAGAGTGTCAACGACTACGGCAAGTCCTCGGCCTCGCCTTCACGGGATCACACCAATGGAAATTCAAAACCTGCGGCAGAGTCCGTTGGAATGCACCACGACCCACCGACTCCGGACTCGCCCGGCTCGCAACCAGGTACTCGGAACCTTCCTCAAGTGCCAATTGCAGCCGATGCTCCGCCACACGGTCCTGTAGAGCCTCCGCCAACTTTCGTCCACGCACCTGGACAGAAACCACCCGTGCAGCCACAGCGTCCAGCCACAAAACCGGATGCGCATATGGACACTACGACCTTGCATCAGTTAGCAGATGCAACTAACGCATCTCTACCTCCAGGAATTGCTGCGTCGGGGGCATCTGCCGCATGGAATGGTCAGAATGCCTCAACAGGTTTGAACAATGGGGATTCCGAAAATGAAGCCTATCAAAACCATTCAAGTGCTAATCATCTGTACGCTCAAGGTGCGTACAGCCACTCTGGGCATTCTGGCAGCCGCCTGTCCACTATCCCCGCGTCACCATTTGTGGAACAGGACCAATTTATAGAGTCGCCTGTGGTGTGGCAACCGTCAGGCCCACCTGTTCCTGAGCATGCCGCGTTACCACAGCAAAAACCAGCCAGTGAGCCTGCTCAGCATCCGCACCCTGGTAGGGTAGACAGTCAGATACAACGTAAACCAGTACCAGGTCGGTCATCAATGCCCCTACGAGGGGATGACACCCGCTCAACCCGCTCGACAACAAGCTCAACTCTAAGCAGTATACGAAACAGCATGATCGATCCCGAAGCCCTCGACCGCCTAGACTATACCGACCCTACGTTATTGAGACAAGCTAGTCAATCAAGTAGTCGCTATAGTCGTGACGATGCGATGTCCACCTCTACGCCCGATTACGCCAGTACGATAAGCGAGGAAGCGCAGCCACAGAAAACGGCCATGCGAATGCCAGATCGCCCCCGAAGCGGCATGCTGAAATTCGTTGGCAATCCTGATCTAAACCCTAAAGCAGATCTGGTCGTGGGTGATGCACACTATAAGCCCGATGCGCATCCCTTGGAAACGCCGTCGGACATTCCTGCAATAGATTTTGGTCCTACCTACTCCTTGGACCCGAACGCCAAGCGCCCTGGTACAAGTGGTACAATGACTCAAGGCTTGCATGAACACACTTTTTCCCAGTCGAAAGAGAATCTTACACCCTCTCCAAACGAGCAGAAGCGACAATCTTATTCTGGTCGGACCACACCGACTTTAGTTGCGCATATGCGTAGCTCCTCCGATTCACCGTCATTCCTAGAAAGCCGGAGCGTTGCATGGCAGCCCGGCATGACAGCTCAGCCGCATTCAAATAACCAGAAGCTTGAGCCCGAGGCTTGGGTAGCCCAACGCGCTGCCGCTGCCGCTGCTGGCCAAGGCATGTCACCTCCGGCATATATACATTCGAGAAGTAAATCACACACTCCGCCCGTAAGTCGCGCACATTCCGGGGATTGGTCAAATCTTCTTGTTTCTGAGAATGCCCCCGCACGGTCTCCGAGCCGCCCGCTTAGCCGTCCTTTGTCAAGAGGCGCCGAGCGGCTGCTCGACCAACGTCCGACTTCCCTCAGTGCTCGCGAGCAAGAACAGGTTGCTCGGATGACGAACACGCCACTGCTTGACTTGTCCCAGAATCCGAAGAAGGAGCAAAGACCATCGTCGGCAGGGTTGACGGCTTACATAGATTACCGAGAGAAAGAGAAGAAGGCAGCGAAGGCGAACCGGAACACGGCTGCGATGCAAACGGAGATTGAGCGACGAATGATGGCAGCGCAGCAGCGCCAGACGCTGGAGATGCAGCACATGGGCCAGCCGTCGCCGACAGGCCAGGCCATGCCGATGAGTCCTAATGGATATGCGGCTCCGAGCATGATGTCAAACCCCCAAGCATACCCGCAAGCTTATGCATACTCGTCTCCTGGCCAGATGCAGCAGGTGTACCAGCACCCAGGCTATTTCCCGCAGCAAGCCATGCCGGGCCCCATTCCGGGCGGTTGGGGCACCCCCAGTCCTCAGCCAATGCAGGGTCCGTATTTTATGCAACAGCAGCAGCCTACTACGCAGCCGTACGGCGCGAGCTTCGATCAGGCGCAGGCGGCGGCAAGGCATGCACATCAGCAGCAGCAGCATCATCGGAGATAGTGAGTGGTTGGTTGGAGGAGGTTGTGTGGACTTGATTGGAGAGTGGCGGGGTTGAGGACTTTTTCAAGGGGGTTGGGTTATGATTGATGGATTGATGGATTGATTGACTGGAAATGAGATATGAAACTATGGAAGTAATGTTTTAATATCATTGCATTGCATTGCATTGGTGTTGGTGTTTTTTGTTTTTGGTGTGTTTTGATTTTGATCTTGATGGGGGAGGGTGGTGGGTCCGCGCGTCGAGGCGCCTCTTTGGGGGGGGATTGTAGGTTGTACTTTGTTCCCTGCCTAAGTAGGAGATATTGTAAGATTAATTCGTGCTGAAGTTTAGGCTGTTTTGTATTGTTGTGATGTTTGGTGGTGGGTAAGTAAGGAAGGTAAGCGGTTGGGTTTAGTGTTTATTTTTATTTTTATTTTTTCGGCTTTGTTAAGGGAAGGAGGTGTAGTAGTAGTAGTAGTAGTAGTATTGATTAACGTCCAGGAACGTAATGTTCTAGCCTCCCATGGGGCATGGGGACGTGCTAAGCTGTATTTACAGAAAGCATTTCGTGCCTGCCGGCTGGCTACCACAGTAGCCTTGTTGTACATAGCCCATCCTCCCTTTAATAGGTCTACCTGCTACTACAGGCACCTAGATACCTATAGTAGCCGGCCCTCATCTGTGAGGGTGTTGTTGTCCTGCCCCTCTCTCCCTCGCCCTTGTAGCTCTGCTCCCGTACTGTCTTCCTCCCCCTACCTCGTACGAAGTAGGACCTCGTACGAGTTAGCAAGCTGCCTTGTACCTTGAGTAAAAACCTCGTAGGGGAAAACCTCAAGCTTGAACAAGTAGTAGTAGTCGCCTGAGCGGTACTTAGTTTGGGTGAAAGGTTTTGACCAAGTCTTGGCAGAGCGAAAACTCTGCATCTTGGCTTTTGGTCTCTTTATCGCAACAGCGCCAGCTTTTTGCGGATAAAGAACGTGATTCTAGTAATCAGCTTGTTCAGGCGAACAATTTCATACTACAGGAACCCCCCACACGGTCGTGTGGGTGGAATCACGATTTTGGTGTTCCTGGGAAGGAGGTGTAGAAATGTAGAAGCACTTCCTTTAGAAAGGGGTAAAAAAAGGAGAAGAAGAAGAAGGGGTGTCGGTTCACAGGTAGCAAGGAAAAACTGGTCTCTGTCTTCGGTATCTGGTGTCTGTATTCTGTGTTCTGTCACCCCTATGTTCGGCTGGCTCTAATGTCGCGCCTTGTGCGCCAAGCACGGTGGTCCCTGCACGATTATGCAGATCCGACCTCAACGCGCTTGTTCTATCTAACAACAGTTCTCGTAGACTTGGAAGACAAGAGAGTTCAGACAAGGGGGGTAGGTAGTGGAATAATAGCGTGATGGTGGGTAGAATAGGAGAAAGTGGGGGGGAAGGGGGAAGAGGCGTAGGTATGTGAACGTTCAACGACCGTTTTGAAGACTTAAAATAGAGATGAGAGGAGCAGGAGGAGAAGGAGAAGTAGAGAAAGGGAATATTCGCTCAATCAAGTGAATGAAGTAGGCATGTTGTTCGACCTCGTTGACAGAGTGGCGTTCAAGCTGCTGGGAGGGAGCATGGGTAGATTCTGCGATACAGAAGCGTGCTGTCTGTACGTACGTAGTCTACAGCGTACGGATTATGGTTCTCCTCCTCCTTCTCCTCCTCCTCCTTCTCCTCCTCCTCCTTCGGCCTCGTTTTCTTTCTCCGGACGGAACTCGGCGAAGAGCGCGGAGAGGGTGGCGGTTTTTTGTTGCTCGGTCATTTGGGTGGGGTCTAGGGATGGTGGCGGGGAGCGCATGGATGGTCGAGGGAGGATTGAGGAGGATGGGCGCTGGGGGCAGAGCACATGGGGCTGTGGGGGTCCTTGTTCTGAGTAGGGAGAGAATGTTGGAGGGGTGGTGTGGCTCCTGAGGTGATGAGGGGGTGGTGGCGGGTGGGGCTTGTGTAGTATTGGTGCTTGTGGGGTGTGGTGGGAGTGGCGGCGGATGGGGGGTTGGGCGTCTGGGTAGTGTGTATGGCGGCGGGGTGGTGGTGGTGGTGGTGGTGGTGGTGGGGATGGTGAGTAGTGCGGGTGGCGACGGGTTGGTGGGGGAGGTCGGACATGGTATGTTTGACGGCGGATTGGTGGGGGTCGTTCGTAGTATGTTTGGGTCCGGTTGGGTGGAGGAGGTCGTTCGTCGTATGTTTGTCGTCGGATTATTGGTGGGGGAGCTTGTTCATAGATTGAATTTCGCCGGTTTGGTCGTCGGACTGGTGGTGGGGAGGGAACTGGGGATGATGATCGGCTCGAGGAGCCATGTTGAGCAGCTACTGAAGTCTGACTGGGGATTCGTGGTGGGTAGTTGTTATGGGGTGGTGTGGATGTGTGATCAACATGGTTTGGTGCGTTGGGTGACGTTTTCTTTGTATGTTTGCTGTTCATTCTCGAAGTTGGGGATGGGGACGATGGCGCAGAATCGGTAGGAGAGGGAATTTCGGGTATAGGGGGGTGAGGCGGTGGCGGTGGCGGGATATAAACAGTAGGGTGTTGTGGGTATGCTCGTCTATGCTCTGTCGACGGAACATTAATAACGCTCCTGTGGTTCAAGTCAGGCGTGTTTGGATAGTTCGGTGGCGGTGGTGGCGCTGGGACATGGGTTGGTCTTTGCAGTGATGATTGATGTCGAACGTGGTTGGCAAGAGATGTTCGTCGTGGAACCTGTACTCGCGGCGGTGAATACGGTGTGCGGGAGCCTTGCCGTGAGACTTGTGGTCGTGTATTGGATGCACCGAGAGACCTTTGCATACCACTGGCATTGTACCCGTCCAATAACTGATGTGGTGCATAGAGTGGCCTGGGTATAGCCATGCTGGGTGGGATTTGCAGATCAAGCGAGGCAAGTCTCGGTGATGCCCAACCTGGACGAGGTGTGACTCGTACAGGAAGCTCTTGTGTACTCCAGGGCTGTGAGACGAAGTTGGGAATTTGATAGTTGTTGGCCCATTCATCAGAGTGTCTATCCCTCCTGTCAGAATTAAGGTGTGGATAAAGCCTTGCAATGGTGTCCTCGATATCGTCAGTATAATTCCGACGCTGCAGAGATATGTCGACTGGCCGAGATAGGTTATTGGTGTGTTCCCGACGACTATTTGTTCGCCTTATGCCTCTAATGTAATCATCCACTTCATGTTCCTGATTACGCCGGTGGTGTCTTGAAGACCGGATGACATATTCCGGACGTCCTGGATATGGATAATCGTCCCTATAATTATTCCAGTGTAAAATCTCATCAACGTCGTCGTGCTCTTCCTCTCCTTTCTCATCAGAGTATTCCTCCTCTTCATGTTCATCAAACTCATCATCAGTGTCATCATAGAATGGTCCTGGACGTCTCCTTCTCTGTCTTTCTCCGACGTGAATATGTGAGCGCATTCTGTTCTTCGCAGCATTCTTGGCGGCCAAGTGTGCCCGTGGTGAAACATCTCGAGCTCTACCAGGTCTTGGCCGAATTTGAACTCCTGAAGAACTACTAGTATTGCTATCACTGCTAGGTACAAGTGCGGAACTGACAGATGGTCGTGGATACTTTCTGTCCTTTCCTGAAGTATGTATATGTATGTGGACATTGTTTGGCTCGGGTGAATTTTTCTTGCGACCTGGGTTCGTATATTTGGGGCCTAGTGACGAGGATGATGAGGGATTTTGTGATGGAGTGTTTTGTTTTTGTCGTGACTTTCTTCGTGACTTTCCTTTCTCTGCCGATAAAGAATTTAGGAGCTGGTTCGCGGTGTGAACGCGCTGGGGTAAGAAAGGTCCTGCAGCTGGACGGCTTTGCGCCAGTGAGGAGGGAGCAGCTGCTCTTGCTGCATGTCCATGAGCATGCTGTGGGGTTGTCAGAGGCGGGGGTGGTGGAGGTGGTGGAGGTGGTGGAGGTGGTGGGGGCACGGTATTTGCTGGCTGCACATAGATCGGATGATGCTCATCTGCGTTTGCCCCTGCTTGAGGTTGCAATGATGCTCGGCGGCTCGGCCGATGGAAGTGTTGACCTTGTAAAACAGGAACCGCTTGGCGTTGTCCCCGCCGTTGTTGTGACACATTCGAATCCTTATATCGGCTATTTTGAAAAAAGGAGCGACTTGATCTGCAAAGAACGCAAGGACAAGAAGGCCCATGCGGTGGCATAACCTCAGTTTTCAAGATAATTGTCATGCCAATTGTAAGTGGCTTTCGCCAGATGAATGGTCCGCGTTTCTCCTTCTCAAATTGGAGTCCGGCCATTGCCCATGTCAGTCTGGCGTCGTAACTTCTTAGAACTAAGTTTTGTTCTGCGAGAAGCCCATCGATTGCTCTCCTTTGCCTTCTGGATTCGATTCTGTTGTATCTCTGCAGTACCTTTGAGTCTCGATTTCGTTTGCGTTTGAGAAGCTCTTGATAAAGCTGCTCGGATGATACATGGATCAATTCAGTATTGTAATATTTCCAGGATCCTTTCGTGTTATTTGTCACAGTATCTGGGGTGCGCATGGACCAACATACGTATGTCGGGGTAAGCGAGAGCATCCCTACATCTCCTAAGCTTTCATCTTGATTGCTTGAGGGCAAAATTTGGTCTGCACTTGTATGATTCGGCTGTGGTTTATTGTTTCGAGCAAATGGGTTCACTATGTGAGATGGGCGAGGATTTGGAAATGATTCCGCTCCAATGCCTGGTATGTAAGGATGACCTGTTTCATCTGTTCTAGTTGTTCCCGGTAGCGGATTAGGTCCTGGATATGGTGGTGGTGGTATGGTCCTTGTTGAATTAAATGGCGCATCTGCATTAGGTCGTTGGATCCGGCCTCCTGGAGGGCGATGCCTACGTCTATGGCTATTCCGGTAAGAGTTATTCGGGACGTGAGGTGTTGATGAATCATTATGATGTAGCCCACTTTCATGCATCCCGGCTCCAAATGATCGATCGTGCTGAGTTGCATTGTCGTGGGAAGGGTATGGGTTCGGTGCATTGAACTCTGGGTTATGAATAGGGGTATTTTCCGGACCGCAGTATCGCATTCTCTGAAAACGCATTTTCCCTTCTTCTACGGAGTTTTTCAATGACAGAATGTTGGCGGAGGTTTCTTTGGGCACACTAGAATTCTGTGAGTATCAAGATTGGAAGCGCACTACTATATGCTCCCACGTACCTTTCTGCTTTCTCGAATTCTATGCTCATCTGGAAGCATAATAGTGACATGTACAATTCTTCTTTACGAAATGTGACTTCGTTGACCATGAGATCAAGTTCGTATTGAAAATCAGTAGGGTCATCTGTGGCAGAGTCAAACTTCGCTACCTTCGCACTGTATGAACGGAACATTTGCTGGCAATCGGTAACCTGTATCTGGAATTTTTCAACAGCTTTCGAAATATTTTCCTTTTTTGATGGCACGGTTTTTAGGAACTGTGAAATTTGGTTGAAAATCGACGAAGTCTGCTCGATCGTAGCCGTTACTTCTCTGATGCGTTTTCTGCAGTCGCGAACTTGAGATTCATGAGGGTTCAGCTTCGAAGCATTCTGGTTCATTCGGTCCACGACTTCCGCAGCGAGCGTTATAGTGTTATGGATTTGTCCTGAGCGGACGTGAGCCATCGATGATAACATCGCTGAGGTGGTGTTTCTCACCAACGAAGGTATTTTGACCCACAACATGTCCAGCTTGTGCGCCGGCATTTGCATTGTTGGTGAAAGCTGTATCGCCAGCCACGTGTTGTTGATTTCCAAGAGAAGGCGGAGCGCCAGGCTCTCCGCCTGCCATCTGAACAGCATATCACGTAGTCGTCGAAGCTTGACGAATGTTCGTCAGTGGAAAAACTGCGCAATGCATCCGTGTCTGAAAACGCGATGGCTTGTAAGCAATGCTAATATCGTTACATATCGATCATTTGCCGCATTACTGGCTGGCTATTGGAGTCTCGAGGGCTGTCATCGTATGCTGAGGGCATCAGGCTGAAATATTGATCAGGGAGATCATCGCTAGCCCCTGTCATTTCTAGCGAATACCTAAGATAAGCTCACCGGATTTGCTGCATCGGCACATACATTGGCGCTAAGGCACATAAGCTGCTTGGAGGGGTTCAGTCTGCGGCCGGCTCCACATGATGCCTTTTTCTCTCCCGTCCTTCCCTGGTCAGACATACCCTTTTTTTTTGCGACACTGCGGCACATCCCAACCAAACGCCTTCTACAGAGGATACATTAGGCTGCCCCCGCGATCTGCATTCGGTAGCATGGTTTGCCAATATTGTCAGCGGAGTTGTTGCATGTTCCGGTATCCGCATGAACACTATTGGCACGCATCGCTACCAAGATCCCACCCTCAGCTGCAATACGAGAATTCAAGCCCCAGCAGCTACAACGACCAATCTCCGATCTTGATTTGGCCAGCCCACCCGCCTGTAAAATTCGACCTAACTTGAGAGACGCATTTGCACCATCACAAGAGAAGCAAGCTAATCCGGATTTTCAGCTGACTTCCATAAACGATTTTTGATGCAGTACTAGCTTTAAAATCAAACGAACACAATCTTTAAACCACATATATTCCGTTATGTGTTGTTCTGGGAGTCAAGAGCTCTGATTTTCCACCGACACAAAATGGCGCAAAACGAAAGCGTAGGGCTTCTGTCTCTCTGGGAACCAAAGAACTCTGCTGAAGCTAACGTGGAGTAAGTAAATTGGCAGAGTTAAGAGCGATTTCTTGGCCCCGCCCTATACGGGTCTCTCACCAGCTGGTGATGCTGCCTCTTCATTGGCTGATAATTTTCTAGCATCGTCTTCATTCATGGTCTGAATGGCGATCGCAAAGCCACCTGGACTTTCGAGAAGTCCAACGAGTTCCCCACGTCATTCTGGCCGGTCGAATTACTTCCAGAGAAGTGTCCTACCGCTAGAATCCTTACCTTTGGATACAATGCGAACTTTGTGCACTTCTATTTCTCGAAGAAGAACGTGCCTATCGGGACGACAATTGATGATCATTCATCTCTGCTCCTCCAAGAACTTGCGAACCTTCGCTCAAAGACCGAAACAGTACGACACTCTACTCTCACCACGAGCCAGTGAGCTGATCTATATTTAGACCGAGCGTCCCATAATCTTTGTCGCACACAGTCTCGGCGGACTGGTCTGCGCGAACGCCCTGTCCCGCACCCATGCTGCAGACGAGGCCAGCAAATCTCTTGCCAAGCATACATACGGAACTGTGTTCCTGGGAACTCCTTTCGAGGGCTCTACCAAATCGAAGCCGGGCTTGACCGCCTTGAATATCCTGTCCTGGCTTGGGCAGAAAACGAACAAGGAAGAAATTGAAAAACTGGACAAACAGTCCGAGAAGCTTGCAGAGGTCAGGCAGGCCTTTCTCAAGTTTTTGAAGGAAAGAGATCTTGGCAACTTACCTGGCAACGCACCTGTCAACGTCGCTTGCTTCTTCGAAAGCAGCCCAACTTTCGTGTACGATAAGAAGAAGCTCAAACTTATCGAAATCGGTGTCATTGTGGACCGGGAGTCGGCGATGCTTCCAGGCTTCGACCCGGTACCGATTTCAGCAAATCATTCTGGGCTCTGCAAGTTTGCTGGGCCGTGGGAGAGTGGCTTCCAAAGTGTGTCTCTGCTTCTGGCACGATGGATCAAGAATCTTGGGGCCGACAACCGGTCTTCCGAACCAAATGTGGGTACTTCCATATCGTTGTCGCACATGCATTAACCACGACACAGAGTATCCACGTATCAGGAGAGGTGAAGTACGAGAACAACCACAATTACGGCGGGCTGCAAACTGGCCATAATGTTACTACAAAGGAAAACGGCATTGTCAATACCGGTTCGACTGGTAGCCCTGTAAGAGTCACCTGCACTTCTACCCTGCGTGGACAACACACTAACATTAATAGACCTTCAACTTCGGCACAAATCCTGGCCAGTGAGATGAACGGCTGGGAAAGGTGTTTTAAAGCCTTGTGAAGTCTAGGAATGTTTATTGTGGACTTCATAGCCTCTCTTTTGTCGGTACGAATTTCTGATAACAGAATGATGAATCGCATATGCGAAAATCCGATGTGGCACAGACCTTTGATTTGAATGCAATTAGCTTCATTCAGATACAGTTTAGCGCATCCGATCTCTGCATTAAGTGAGAACTCATAGAGCTCGCCTTCCTGCTTTGGAGTACATGCCATTGTATCCGGTTTCTGACAACAGTAGTGTGCCAGTATTCTTTCATAAACTGATTGTATGTGTTTACTCGCGGCGTAAATAGTAGATGTTCTCTTTTCTTATTCTTCGATTAGGTAGGAACCCACTATCTATTCCCACAGACCCAGGAATTCAAGTTCCCCTCTGACTGCTCATACGTCACCCATGTGTTTCTTGACGTAGAATAACATCTGAACTTTTTTTTGATATCGAAGATCATCTTCTGGTCGCTGTCTCCCTGCTTGCATCCATATGGATGCTGCTTTTCCGTACCTAACATTCCACTGTCCAAAGCAGCTCTAATTCGTCCGGGAAAACATTTCCCGGATGGATGTGGCCCAGAGTTGCTTGGACCTTGCACTTTGGAAGTAGTTCCTTGGTGTGAACAGCCCACTCGTTGAGCTGCAGAGTTGCTAACAGTCAGGTAAGTCAGCCTCGCGGGTCTTACCTGGGTTGACCTGTAAGGGGGGGGTCCCTGGAGTTGACCTGATCGAACTGGTGTACGTTGGGGGGCCAAACTGACCTGGTGATTGGCCTGATTGATGATATTGTATAAAAAAAAGTGGGGCATCTATGGTGTTGACCTTATATATAAGCCTCCGGGGCCCAAGACCCCAAATGATACCTCTCCTCTAGCACCTGCTCAGAGAGATCTGTACTGTTAGCTAGAGTACGGTTGACGTCCGTAAACCCAGCTTTTATCCAAGATCGTACGCACTGAGTTGCGGAGACTAGCTGGGGACCTTGTTTACGCCTTTTGGGTTCCATCATGTTGCCTGTCTCTGAGAAGACTCTCTCACAGTAACAAGAGGACGCTGGGATCGATAGCATGTCTATCGCGAGCTTTGACAGGTCCGGGTAGCCGTCTCGCATGCCCAGCCAGTAAGTAATCGGGTCCTGGGCAAGCGGGTGATCAATCGGGAGGTAAGGTTCGTCAGTATACCACCGCTCGTACTCATCTGAACAGTTAACAGCTGGGCTGGCGCTGAGGCGTACGGGCTTTGTGAGACCTTCTGTAAACGCGTCGATATTTGATACCTTTGCTCTCTTGCGGGGGAGAGTTGACAGCACCCGTATTCTTGGCCTTGTACGTATCCCAGAGCTCCTTGAACTGAGCCTTGCCCTTGGCGAGCCACGTCGGGTTCTCCTCACCCCAGGCGTTGACAAAATAGTGCTTGTAATAAGGGTGGAGAGACGTCGCCGTAAAATAGGCAGGTGAGTCTTCAAGCTTAGCGTAGTACTTTGCAAGTTTCTTGTGCGCCAGCCGGACGTTGATTATTATATGGTCCTCGGGAGCGTCGTCCTTATCAAAATCAACGTCGGCCCACTGGGTCGCCAGAGCTTCAAAGTGATTGAGGAGATACTCAAAGGTCGGGTATACCTCATAGATGGCCCCAAAACGTCCAGAGAAGCCGCGCCCTTCAAGTCTCTTGGTGGCCTCCTTCAACGGCTGGAGGACATGTACGTACTGGGTAATTACTTGCCAGTCTCCAGAGGTGAGCCCGGAGGACCTCATCCATTCAGGTACGCGGCTGGCGTCTCTGTCTGACGCCCTCGACGCGTTGCGTAGTCGGAGCGCGTTTTTGTGATATGCCACTCCATATACGCGTTGATAGTGGAGTGGAGTATTATAGCCCTCTCAAAGGTGTCGCAAAAGGAGTTCCACCTTGTAACAACGGGCTTGACGGGCTCTAGAAGCTTGACGGGTTTCCTGTTACCCTCTGCGCGTTCAGACTCAAGAATAGTGCGCTGAAGCTGGTTGAACAAGTCGTACTGCTGGGGAGTACGTATTGAGTGGAGGACGTCGACGAGCACCCCCAATGGGCCCTTCTGACGCCACTCACGCATGAGCTTCTCCTCCTCCGCCGTCTGATTGTCGTCGTTATCAAAAACGTCCTTGTCAACCCCAAATATCACCGTCTGACCCGTCAAGTTGAGCGAGTGGGGTGAGCAGCGCAGACGGCGTTCGACCGCGTTGAAATTAAACTCTTGGGTAGGCAGTCAACAGTAGTATCGTTATTGGCGGCATTATCAAGAACAAGTAGCCCACTGAGGACGCGTCAATGCCGAACTTTGTCAGCGTCTGTTTGACAACCTCCGCCATCCTTTTTCCTGTATGGGCGCCAGCCAGCTGGGGCAGGGCGAGAGGCAGGTCGCAGATCCGTCCTTGGGCGTTGACGTAATGGCAGACAATCCCCATAAAGGCCTTCTTGCCACCTTTGACAGACCAGCCGTCAAAACTGAAGTGGACCTTGCCCAGCGCGTGAGACAGCTCGCGTTGAACTAACGGCGCCAGGTAATCGTAGAGGCGCAGTATAGACGCCGAGACGCTCTGGTGGTTCTTCCATATCGCCATTTCTGCCTCAGGGTTGGCAACCCGGAGGAGGGCTCGAAAGGTTGGCGATTCAAACTCGCTGAGAGGATGGTTGTTCTCGACAAGCCAGCTGACTGCCGCCAGTCGAAAACGCTGTATATTGAAGTTACCCAGCGCGTTGGCAACGTCCTGCGACACCTCCATCCCGGCGCCTGTCAACCCACGGAGAGTACGCTGGCCAGCCTCCAGCCTGACAGACTCGCGCCCAGGGCGAGTTATCGCGTGTCCTGTACGGAGCGTCTCAAGGTGAGACCAAGCTGACGACGTTGAGCTTGTTACGTCGTATATACCCCTACTTGCAAACCCAATACTCCTGTGAACGTGGCAGTACTGACAGACAAAGAAAATACGCGTTGGGCACTTGCGCAGAGCTACTCGATAGCCGTAGTTGTATATCAGCGACTTCTTACTCCTCTGCGTCCGCAAAGGCTTCATGTACGGCCCCAGACGCGTCCAGTCGATCCCATCAAAGTTATCCTCGTACCCAGCATCGTACTCAGTATCGACAGCCTCGGGGGCTTGGGTGGAGGGCGCAGTGGGTGCAGTGGGCGCAGTAGGTGCGACAGCAATGGAAATATCTGTATAGGCGTTATGTGACTCCGCCGCCCGATCTCTAAGCTCTACCTCGAAGGACTGGGTGTCCTGGGTCGACTGGGAATCTTTGGCGACGTTAGACAGAGATTCAGCAGTGAGCGAGGTAGCTAGTGTACTAGGCGCCTCCTGTTGCCCCTGCCGTCTTTTTAAGCCCCGGCCGCGTCGATTTGAGCTCATCTAACGGGTATACTAATGGATATTGACGAGTATGTGGGTAGGTGCAAGGTCTGGGAGCACCGACGGAGATTTCAGGTGTACGGCTGATTACCCGATTAGGAAATAATCGGCAAGCTAAAACACCAAATATTCGCCAAAATATCGATATTTGATGATATTTCCAGCTTCAAAAACTACTCCAGGAACCCTCTGCGGGGGCCCAAATCACCAGGTTGGTCAGTTTGATCAATCAGGCTCAAGGCCGGCACCTTATTTGCCTACTAATTTGTATGAGCCAATGGTTGACTGATTGAATTGACGCTTGGCAGTAAACCGAGCGGACTAACTGCTACCTGATTGATTGTTAGCAACTCTGTTGAGCTGGTACTTTGCGCCTGCAATGACCTCATCCATGATCCGATAATAATCGTCAGGATCCTCATCGTAACGAGGTAAGTACACCTCGAAATGCAGCTCAACATGCTTCAAGTGATTAAGCGTGTTGAAAATGTCTATTTCTTTGAGCCAATCTGATTGCACCAATTCCTCGAGTTGCATCCCCTCCCGCTCGAGAAAACCGTACCTTTTCATCGACGTAATGTATGGTTGAATGGATTGGTTGTTGTTGACCCATTGCTTGACTGTTCGCGGCGAACCAATAGCAACAAAGGTACTAAGCTTGGTGACAAGATTGACGGTCTCGGTGTGGACTTTTCGAGAGACGAGTGTAAGATTGAAAATTTCTTCATAGAGCCACATGTTATCCACTAAATCGTCCATGATCCATCTAGGTTCGCCGATGGCATACTCGTATATCTTCAATCGGAGCTTGGTGGTGAGCCGCAAGAAGCGCGATTCTTGCTGGTTGCGCTGGTCACTATTGAAGTCAGTGACAGCACTCTCTAATTATGGCGCATGGCATACGCCGTGCGCCAAGAATATACTCACAAGATCGCGCAAACAGCTTCTCGCTCTTTGCCGGGGTCTGGCGCTGGCGGATCGGGAGCAGCGGGGAGTTCCATGGTGGCCGCGCTTCAACTCTACGTACGCAGTTGATCGTGGGCATTTGATTGTCGAGTGGGATGTTGAGGGAGAGAGACAAACAGGAGAAGCGGGGTAAGAGGTTAAGTACTCGAGGTGGTGGGTGCGTTTGCGCTTTGGGTTAGCTGCAAACGCTCTTCATTCACCGTGCACGTGGGAAACTCTTTGGGATCTTACTTGCAATGGAATTGAGCTACTGACGTCATCGGGGGACTAATTTCCTTTTTCTATTACCTTTCTTATTGATTAAGTGATTCCCCGAGGTAACATAAACTTGCATTGGCACTAAAACTATCTGTCCTTGGTCGCTCCTGTGCTCGGCCAAAACAAGTAGCTGTAAAAAACTGTACAAGAACTATTGAAATGAATTCTGGAAATGGTATCCACCTCAATAAGTAACTAAACCACTGTGCGAAAACGCCATATAAATTTTCCGTCGTCAAATCATCACTTCTCTGCACTTTATCGCCCAGAAAAAAAACTCCGGCCCCGCCCTATACGGGTCTCTCACCAGCTGGTAATGCTGCCTCTGCACTTCTATCTCATGATCCATCCATCTGTATCATCTGTACCACAATTAGTCATACGCCACTAAGTGAGACATTCAAGCCAGCAAAAGACCTACATCAGTCCCGGCTATACCACAACGCTCCCGACCTCCAGTATACCGACATTGTAACTCCCACACCAGTATTCCCAGCTTGCACATCCTTTAACATCTTTTCGGCAATATTGCATTCGTTCATAGATAGATAGATAGATAGAATTGATTTACGTCCAGTAGACTTGGCTGAGAGCCTTTATCTACATAGGCCTCCCGTGGGGCATGGGGGACGCGTCTCTCCCCGTAAGGGGGAGACGGGTCGTGCAATAGCTGCTCTATAAAAGCCTGTTAACTCTCCTAAACTCCTCCGTGCGAGTAAAGTGAGAAGTCTAGTCTAGCGCCTATGTGCGCAGGATCTTGTCCCTAAGGGAACGTTATATTTACTTGCTTCTTCAATTAAGCCCTATTAGAGCTAGTTAGCTCAAGAAAGGCGGCGAAGTCCTCTAGGCAGCTAAGGAGCTGCCAAAGGTACTTTTGTCCCTCGCGGGCGTTTGTTAGAGGCCTGCTAGGTCGCTAGGGCTAGCTAGCGAAGCGTCTTCGTGCTTTCTAGCAGTAAACTAGATAGCTAGGGGCCTTTTCTTTTCTGTATGCGCAGGTAAGGGTTGCGTTCTTATATTTAAATTTCTTATAATACTAGGCGTAGTTACTATGCATAGTCCTAGTTAATAAGAGTTTAGCTAAAATTTAATAGCTAAGGCCAAGCTCCGCTAGTGCAGCTGTGCTTATATAGTATAGGCCCTACTAATTGTACTATGTAAAGAGCTTTGTCTTATGTTGTCTCCACTATTCTATTTCCGCAAGGCGGAGATTAATCCGGGCGTCTGACTATAGCCCTGTGATCGTGGGCTTAGTAGCTTGTAGTTCTAGAGGGTAAGGGCTGTGCGCCTCTAGGTCTGCTAGGCAATCTGCCTTTTTATTTCCTTATATGCCTATGTGTCCTAGGAGCTAGTGTACTCGGACGCCTGAAGTCTCTATGACCTGTTAGCATTAGAGGAAGGCCTACTAAGAAGAGGGTGGTGCGTTCCCTTGTAGGCACTATATAACTAACGTGCTGTTAATGCACATCTAGATTTGTTGCATGCAGAGGGCTGGATCGCGCATAACGTGCTCTAGCCCTCGCTATACCCCTATAGCTTCTGCGTTAAACACATAGGAGCGTGCATTAAGTGAGCCTTTGCCTAGGCCAACTTCCTGTCCGCCTTAGTATACGGCGTAGCCGTACGTAACATGCTTGATCCCTTTGAGGCTCTGCTCCGAGCTGTTAGAGAAAACCGTGACTTCCTCCTGTGGGAGGTGTGCCCACCATTCTTTAAAAGCCTTAGCCGCTTCTCTCTTCTTTACCCCCCCTATTGGGTCCGTTTGATAGTTAGGCGAGTAGTGAGGTTTCATAAGGACTAGTCTTAGGACTGGGTCAAGAAGTGAGCCAACGCGCTCGACAATAGTCCTGGGTTGCTGTGGGCTTTCCGCGCCTCTGCCCCGCCGGATTTGTGGGGTCTGTGCCCGCTTAGTGAGGGGGTGTCTGTTGTCTATTGTTTGCAGGTGTACGGCAAACCTAAGCTTCGCCTCTTTAAAGGTGACTAGGCCTAAGGGCAGACTAGCATTCCTAAATAGTGTGGCTGTAGATGTAGTCCTGTATATAGGCAGGACGTCTTGTGCGGCGAGGGCTAGCGTTTTGTGGACAATATCGACGTGGTCTCTAAGCCTAGCGCTGACCTTGTCGGCCTAAGCCTGTCGTCGTATGCGAGCGGGCTTCATGCGACCCCTGTACCACGCCTCTGCTCTATAGAGTAGTCGCGGGACGATGCAGGTGATAATGGCCTTGCGCAATGAAGCCGCTGGGGGGCTGCAGGTGGTTTGGGCTAAGCTTCGAATATAAAGGGCCACCTTGCGGGCCTTAGCGGCTTATTTAGCGATATATTGCTTAAATATGAGCTTTTAGTTAAACTAGACTCTAAGCTATTAGAGTGCTAGCTGCTGTGGCGAGTCCTAATCCTGTGTAACTAGGTGGATTGTTAGTGTGTTATTAACTACGCAGGGTGGCGCTATAGGCCCTCTCTAGGAGGTAAGGTGTATTATTTCTATCTTTTTAGGTGCGAAAGCTACTTAGTTGTCGTCTCCCCACTATATAACGTCCCTAACGTCATTCGCAACAAGGAAGTTGCTCTCCTCTAGAGTGTGGGCTGCCCTATAGAGGCAAATGTTGTTAGTATATTTAAAGCGTAGATTGTTGCTAGCTTTTATAAGTTTAGCGAGGTATAGCGTGTATAGTACTAATGAAAGTAGTGAGCCTTGTGCAGTGCCGCATTATACTGGGTGGGTGGGGGTGATTGATTTGCCTAGCCTAACCCTCACCTGCCTTTCTGTGAGAAAACTATTCGTTAGCTAGAGAGCCTTAGTAGCCCAGCCTTGTGCCTTCATGCGGTGTAGCAGTTGGTTGACTAGGAGGGCATCAAACGCCCCCTGTACGTCCATAGTAACCATGGTCACGCATTCCCCCCAGGCGAAGGCCCTCTCCACGTCGTGCGTGAAGGCTGTGGCCATGTCCATCGCGGACCTCTTCGGCAGGGCTCCTGTGTGCTGTGAGCTAAGGACCCCTTCTGTTATTGCCGTCTAGGCTATCCGTCTAGTAATAATTCGCTTAAATCCTTTGCCAAAGCAAGACAGCAAGGTAATAGGCTGGAACGCCCGTGGGGTGCTCCTATCCTTCTTGCCTACCTTGGGTATTATGGTTACTTCGGCTAGCTTCCACGCCCGGGGGAAGTAGCTGAGTTGGAGGCACCGGCGGAAGATACCGCAGACGCGCTCCTAAATAGTATGCTAGCATGCTTTGAGTAGCCTAACTGTGACTTTATTCAGCCGTAGTAAGGTGCTGGTAACACTAATAATATTCCTTTCTACTTCTTCTATTAAGAGGTATATGTCCTATAGAAGGGTAGGCCCTTCCTATAGGGATAGAGGTGCAGCTAGGTCGTCATCTGCGTTAAAGCGGCAGAGGATGGCTTAGCGGAGGGCTTCAGCCTTCCTCTCCTTGTTGTAGATAGGCGTGCTATTAACAATTAGTGGCGCGTCTAGGCGAGTAGGCTTAAGGCAGTGCCAGCTAATAATTTTATAAAGGTCCTTATTATCTATAACGTTATCTACAGTGTGCCGCTAGTAGGCTCTTTTTGCCTTTTGTACAATTGTGTGGAAGATACAGGTTGCGTCTGTGGGTCCTTAACCTGTGTGTCCGTCTATTAAGCGTAGGTGTTGTCGGCGAGCCTCGCGGCACTCGTCTGTCTACTAGGTGGCAGAGCGCCCTACCCTATAATTGGCCTTTCCTACTATGTGTATGCCCTTATTAATAACCTAAGTAAGAGTATTTATATATGCTTCTAGCTTATTACTAGTTAGGCTAGTAGAGTTAGGGACCTAGTGTATTCCTAAGGCTACTATGCTAGCGAACTTTAGTAGCTAGTCTATTAGAACCTAGTAGTAATATTATTTAAGGGATTATTAGCTACGCCCTAGGATTGTAGTGACCTAGGTGACATAGTCTAAGCTGCATTGCAGGTCTAGTTAGACTACTATTCTTACAAAAGGAATATTTAAAAATGTAAAGTTAATAACGTAACCCGCCTAGTGCGTCGCCTGGCCTAGCTCCCTAATAAAATCCATGCCGCTCTTAGCTGCCTATTTAGCGAGTTCAGCTCTGCCTTGTGATGTGATAACGCTAGGCTCGAACGTGTTGTGCTTAGCGTTAAAATCCCCTCCTACCATATAATAAGATAGGGGGGACAGGTAGGTGACATAGTTCAGGACCTGTAGGGCCTACAGTTGTCTATAAGTGTTTAGCACAGATATGCTATTCACTTCTACTTACTATAGGTCCCTATCCTAGAGTAACCTTTAATATATAATGCGAAGGCCTGCCCCCTTCTAGATATATGTTATCACCCTCGGCCGTTAGGTTACCTATTCTGCTGGGTTATCCTACGCTTCCACTAGTGGGTGGTGTGTGTAGCTGGGGTGCGTTGAGGTTTGTGTGCCTACGCATGTGAACGGTTCCTGTATATATAGGACATCAATTCCTTCGCTATAAGCTATTTTAAGGGCGGTAATGTGGCTAGGCGAACCCTTGCCTATATTAACCCACCTAATCTGTATGTCCTTAGCCTTCTTAGGGGCGCGCCGCTAGTTTAGTGGTTGTTCTACTATAATACAGAGGGATTGTTCATGTCTAAGTCTACTTCCTAGGACGAGGCAGTGTGCCTATTCTGGGGGTCTACGCTCTGCGCAGATAGCTGTGCCAGGTTTAGGGACTTTTAATAGGAGGCGTTCCTAGTTGGCCTAGAGTTCTGTCTGTTAATTAGTGTCCTAGCTAGCGTTAGGGCCTAGAGGGCTGTACGCTTTTTCTGGGTTTTAATAGTGGCGGGCATACTGTTCTGGTCTACAGAGGCTGCCTGCGTGACTAGTAATAATTCCTAGGAGAGCTGTTGTTCTACTAGCTGTTGTACCTATTGCTTAACTAGGTTATGCACCTGCTAAAAGGCGCGTTGTCTAGCGCGTTAGAGCACTATAAGCTCTTTCTTAGTAGGTTTAATAATCCTACTATCCACTCTCTAGGGGGTTGCAGGGCAGGTGTTGTGGCTAGACTAATAGGGTCCTTAGCAGTTTACGCACTTCTCCTTATAGGTGCACTCTGCGCCCGCTAGTCTAGTATAGCCCGTGATTTTCTCTCCACAGTAAGCGCACCTGGCAGCCTTCGTACACTTCGTAGGGTTGCAGTAGCCCTAACAGCCGTCTTCGTGTCGTACTATCGCCGCCTTCTTAATAATTTCCTTAGACCAGTCGCTAGTTCCAAAAAGTTAGAAGGACCGTACTGGTTTAAGGAAAGACATAACCTAAGTAATTAGGCCTCTCTTATTACGGCCGTGTCTAGAGGGCCGGCAGCTAATTAGCTGCACCTTAGTCTAGGCAGCGGCCTCTGCCTCGACGTCTTGTAGGGTGATAGGAGTTTCTTCCCCTAGAAGGCTCCTATAGGCGCACTGGACGTTCTGAACAGCGTAGTTATGCCACCTCTGCAGGAGGGTAGCCCTATCACCGTTAATAGCACAAATTATTTTAGCCTAGTTTTCTTGCTCTATAAGTTAGTCGCGGATTGTCTTGTTAGCTGGGGTCAGTGCCTATCCTGTCTTAGTGGCTGTAGCCCAGGGAATGTTAGTTATCTAAAGTCCTGTTGCTCTGCAGATGGCCTGCCGGATAGCCATTGGTGCTAGGTTAAGGAGTCAGATTGTGGTAGGCACCGTAAGTAGGATGCGGATATTGTCGTCTTGTCGCGCCTGTGTGCGAGCTAGTGATGCCCGTGCACGTCCTCTTTAGGACATGCTTCTAGAAGTAGGATAGTCGCTCTCCCTTAAGGAGGATGCAGCAGCATCTGCGTAAGTCTTGCAGGAGCGTTAGGCGGCGCTTAAGTAGGCGCCGCTGCTATTACTATCGCTAGCCAGGCTGCTAGTATTGCTGCCCGTGTTAGTGACTAAGGTGGTACCATGGGTGCGGGGTCAATGCGCCCCGAGCCTCAATCACAATTGTCAACAAACAAATCCAGTCCAAATCCACCCGTTGACTTGATTTGATGTGCCTCAACAGTGCTGGAGGACTTGATTGGGAGGTCTTGGCAGCAGTTTGTACTTAATTTGGAAGTTGGATTTGCAAATATTAATCTGAAATTGTGGTGTTGTACTGTAGTTTGGCAGCTAATCGTCCTATTTAGATACACTGTACAGAGTCTCGATTGCTGCGTCAGTGAGATTGCTCTTATCAACCTCATTGTCGCTGCTCATAAAACCAGCCTTTAGCCAGCTCCGCACACACTGCAGAGCAGCTAGTAACTATGAGCTCATTTTGCGCCGCTTTGGCTCCAATAAGTCGCCAAGTTCGCTGAACAAGCGCTCACACTCCGCGCTGGAGGCTGGAATACTTATTATATCAAGCGCAAACTGCGCCAACGCTGGGTACTTGTTGCGTAACCCAAGCCAATAGCGGACTGGGTTACCTTCTCGATCGAAGTCGGCGCGGCTCCAACGCGGCTCACAAGCCCGCCAGCGCTCGTACTCATCGCCAGTTTCTTCATCAGAGTCGCTCTCCGCCTCGATAATCGCGTCAACGGCGTCGTCAATGGTGTTGGACCGCTTAACCAGCGGGCGTGGAGGCGGCCGGGGAGCAACAGTACCGCTATAGAGGCGCCAAAGTTGCTGAAAGGCAGCGTCGGCAGCCGCCAATTGAGCTGGGGTCACCCGCCCAAGCGACTTTGCAGTAGTTACGATAGCGCGGGTGGAGTACAATCGCAGCGTAATAGGCAGTACTGTCGCTCAGTTTGCTGTAATAGAGCTTCAGTTTGGCGACAGCGCCGCGCAGGTTGATGGCCAAATGGTCTTCCGGAGCGTCTTCTTGCTCAAAGTCAACATCGCGATAGGTAATTAAGCGCTCTTCATAAGCGCTTATAAGCTGCTCAAAGGTAGGGATAACCTCATAAATGGCGCCGAAGCGCCCATTAAGCTTGCGATCGCCTGGCTGCTTGCTCTTGCCGCGACCTTCCAGCCGCTCTGTGGCTGCTTTGAGCGGCTTCAACACATCCACATACTCAGTGATAACTGCCCAGTCTGCTGCTTCTAGACCAGTTGATCGCATCCACGCCAAAGCAGCTAGCGGCTTATTAGTTGTTTGATCAAGCGCTTCGATCCGTGAGATGTGGTGTTTGGCGTAGTCGGTGATAGGACGTTGGAGGATAAGCCCACACTCAAAGGCAGCACAATAGCTGTTCCAGCGTGTAACGCACGCCTTAACGACGGCCAATAATAAGGCCTTGTTTGTGGGGTCTTCAGCTAACGCGAGGTGCTGGAAAGTAGAGAAACTAGAGTACTGTTTCGGCGTACTAATAAAGTTGATGATGTCTAGAAACACTCCCAAAGGCCCCAGCCGCCGCCACTTATTCATGAACTTCTCCTCATCCTTC
Source organism: Laburnicola sp. JP_R_19 (assembly GCA_031010545.1). Classification (NCBI taxonomy): domain Eukaryota; kingdom Fungi; phylum Ascomycota; class Dothideomycetes; order Pleosporales; family Didymosphaeriaceae; genus Laburnicola; species Laburnicola sp. JP_R_19. The sequence continues at coordinate 1,053,752 of VOIT01000046.1, forward strand.
TCGTGCTTTGGGTCATTATCGTAGGCGTCTTTATCCTTGCCAAACATGACAGTTTGGCCGACGAGGTTGATAGTGTGGCAACTGCAACGAAGGCGGCGTTGAGCGGCAGTAAATCCATACTGTTTACTCAAGTACTCCACTGCCACATTGTTACTTGCAGCGTTATCTAACACAAAGTAACCTAGCTTCTCCGCCGTTATATCGAACGCCTGCAGCGCTTTGTCGACACATTCGCCTATCCTCTCGCCGCTGTGGACGCCAGCGAGCTGCGGCAGCGCGATAGGTAAGTCTCGAATCCTGCCCGCGGTGTCAACGTAGTGAGCAACGACACCAAAGAAGCCGCGCTTGCCACCTTTTGCAGTCCAGCCGTCAAAGCTGACGTGCACCTTACTGCTCGCAGTCGCTAATTCTGCTTTAACAATAGGAACAAGGTAGTCGTAGAGCCGCAGTACGAACCTCGACACGCTGTTGTGGCTTGTCCACAGCGCTTGAACTGCCGCAGGATTGGCGAACTGTAGCATGCGCCGGAAGCTCTCAGTCTCGAATTCGCGCAGTGGATGGTTATTCTCAACAAGCCATTGCACAGCGGCGAGCCGGAAGCCTTGAACATCAAAGTTACTCAGCTCATTAACCACAGCTTGCGTGACAGGTACGCCCTTCTTCATCGCGTCAAAGATAGTTGACTGACCACCCGGCAGCTGTGGCAGCTGCTTCCCGCGCGCAGTTAGGCGATGGCCGCGCCTTTGACGACCCAGGTGCTTCGCCACGGAGCTTGTGGCATCCGTCACCTCGATTATGCTGCTCGTCGGCGCGTTGTGGTGGCAGAAGCGGCACACAAAGAAGGTGCGCTCAGGTTTATCAGCCGCAATTTGTGCAGGACTTTGCTTTAACGCGACGCGATAGCCGTACTGAAAGACCCAGCTCTTCTTGCCAATAAGAGTACGCCGCGGCACCTGGTACCGAGCCAGCTTCTCCCAATCAATGCGATCGTAATTGTCCGCAAAGCGCTCGTCAAAGCCGCCGCCGACGACATTATCATCCTCCACAGTCGAAGCCTCCGTGGCTGCCTTTGACGCCGACGATGGCGTTAACAACGCCTGCGACTCCAGCAACTGCAGCTCCCACGGCCGCTGTGAGGCATCTATAACCTGGCCGACAAGCGGGTCTTCGGCGGGCATGGCTGGCTGGCTGGCTACCCGTGATGGTGACGATTGAGGCGACGGCGGCGCAGTTAGCTGCGTTTCGGGCAGCTCTATCGGCTGACTGGCAGTGCCGGCTGGCAGCGAGTCGCCTTCAATAGCCCGCTGGGTGCGTACTTTCTGACGCTTGCCGCGACCTCCACCTTCATCGGTCACCTCTACCGGTACGGCGCCGTTGGCGCGTACTCCGGCGCGTGTGTTGCCATCGATAGCGCGTTTGGGGGGCATCTCGGGCTATTAGCAAGCCCACAAGGTCAGCAAAGGCAGCGAAAGTACGCAATAAGTTAACTGCAATAGCTAAAACACCAACAAAAGTACACCGATAGATAGGCGATGGTAACAAAACAGCGCGTCAAGTGCGCGATGAGATGGCTAGGGGGCCTGGGCGTGATGCCGGCAGTAAGTTGTGGCCAATCAACGACTCCAAATAAGCCAACTTTTGCAGCAACACCCGCTCGCTTCTATGGCTAAACAACACTATCAAATCTATCAAATCTCCAAGTCAAATCTTCATTTTGGACTTGATTTCCGCCTCAATTTATACGGCAAAGACTTGATTTACTTGAATTGGCAACTCGGCCGTTCGAAGCTCGAGATTTGGAAGTATATTTGATTGTTGACAATTGTGCTTACAACGCGATTTAATTAACCCTACAATCGACAGCGAGCCCTCTGCGAGGACCCGACGGCTATACAGGCCTGGTTTGAGCTAGTAGCACGCACAAAGGCCACCTACGGTATCTGTGATAAGGACACCTTCAACTTCGACGAGACTAGCTTTCTAATAGGTAAAATATCCTCCTAGCTAGTCGTTACTAGCTTAGAGACGCGTGGCTAGCTAAAAGCGATCTAGCTAGGCAATCGCAAGTGGGTGACAGCGATCTACGGAATTAACGCTGCTAGGTGGGCGATCCCGCCCTTTATCATCTTTGCTGGCCAGTACCACCTCTCTGCCTAGTACAAGGGCAACGATATACTAGGTGACTAGGCTATTAGTCTTAGCAACAATAGCTAGACTACAAACAAGCTTAGTGTTGCCTAGCTATAGCATTTTATTAAGTATATAGTAGAGCGTAGAGTAGGCGCGCGTTAGCTCCTAATACTTAACAGCTATAAGAGCCACAACTCGCTTGAATTCTAAAAGATCTATAGGGAGAACAAGATCTATACCCTATGTATGCCACCACATTCGTCACACCTCCTACAGTCACTTAACGTGGGCTATTTCTCGCCATTAAAGCGGGCGTACGGGCGCCAGGTCGAGGGCCTAATACGCGACCATATCAACCATATCACCAAGCTTGAGTTCCTACCAGCCTTCCGCGTCGCCTACGACTAGTTAATTATAAAGGAGAATATCTGCGCAAGCTTTTAAGGCGCTAGGCTAGTCCTACACAATCCAGAGGCGGTAATATTAAAGCTTAATATGAAGCTTTGTACGCTGTCGCTAGAAGCCCTACTGGAGGCCCTATAGGAGTCTGCAACACCAAGCAACGCGCGCGAGCTAGGCGCTTAGTCAACTCTAGTTTGTGAGCGGATCTAAAGGCATTAAGGATCCTCTCCTATATTAGTTATCTAGTCGCTTAATTAGCTTATAAGAGGGACTAAAAGAATAGCGTATTTAATAGTGCTTATATACGATAAGATAGCTAGTCTATAAAGAGTAAATAAGGTAGCTACAACGTGTAAATAGCGTAAAAAGAAGCAGATTGTCAGATTCACTGTGTTTTCACAGTGTTTCTTAGTAATCCTTGATGGTTCAGATGAAAGGTGGTTGATTTTGATGATGGTTGAGATAATTGATTGTGGAGTGATCTCTCTTGGAGAAGCTCAGCTATCGTACGCAATATCTATCTAGCGCCAAGACGCACTAGTACTAGTGCGGAGTAGTGTAACAGTAGTACGCCAGTCTCCGTGTATTTCACAGTGATCTCACAGTGACATCACTGTGAGTTACACCAACTGTCGTTATAAGGAGACTATGTGATCGGATGCACGTCACTACTGGATTTCACAGTGAAATCACAGTGATTTCCAGTGACCTGATATCTAACACAGATCTAGAAGCGAGGCACCCTATTAAAGGCAGAGGGAGAGGAAATTATTGCTCAAAAGGCTGTTAAGCAGCAACTAGAGGGAGAAACGCGGTATAGCCAGGCGCGTTTAGGTGCGAGCCGGCAGGCTTCAGCGCGCTGCACGCGCTGCAGGGAGCCTGGGCACAACTCAAGTACGTGCAAGAAGGCGTCTCTAGATACTGCTTAATTTAGGATAGCTATTATATTAATAGAATATTAATGCGTTGTGAATTTATACGCTGCAATAGGCTAAGAGACTTAGTAGGGTGCGCCGCTCGCTTATATGCGCCGCTCACTTATAAACACGTTAGACTCTTTAGTAAGTTTAAATCTTATCCTCTCTCCCCTCTAGTTTTTAAACACTAAAAAACTAATCTTTATAAATAAAAAGAAAAGTAGCCTTAATAACCTAGTATCTCTAATAATTAACAAATTTCTAACTATTAAGCTAGTCTTAACTAAGTTACTAGATTAAACTTATAGGACAGGAAAGCTATTAGTAAGTACCTCTAATAATTAAGAAATCTGTTGGGAGGACTTGTTGCACTAGTGCTGAAAGGAAATTCTTAATAACGATTTACATTTGTTGATAGATGGATTCTCATTGTTCTATCTACTGAGGAGCGAAGTATATCGCGGGGTATGGAAGCTAGTCCTATATAGGGCTCGCTCCACACATGTAGTGTTTTGCAACACGACAGAGGCCTCAACGACTATTAACAGAATGCTCGCTCCTCCACACACACCTTCCTGTGATATACCTGAGGCCTTTGAGATTGTTAATCCGACACTGGAAGTCTTTTCTTTCTCGATATTGATTGTACACATGAAGGATCGAACATCTGAACTCGAATGCGCTAGGCAGAGGTCGTAGGTCTCTGCACCCAGCCCTCAACTCGGACTGTCACCTTATTGCTATTAACAAATCGTTCCAGGGCGCGGTTTGGTGATGCCTTCGTGAAAGCGTCCGCAGGGTTGTCTTCACCGTTAATCCATCGGATCTCTGTAATCTCGCGGCATTCATATGACTGGCGCAGTGCCATGATGTCAATCATAAGGCGCTTTTCCTTAGTCGTCCCAAGCTTTACAAGGCACTCGTATAGGGAGTACGAGTCTGTACAAATAACTAAGGGAACTGCAGGCAGACCAAGGCGCTCTGTGATCATCCGTAAGGTAGTGGCAACAGCAATGCCCATGTCAAACCCGTTGACCATGCCGTAGATCTCAGAGGCTAGTACGCTCCGTGTAACACGCTTGCACTTCGTTGAGCTGTAGTGTATTACGTTGCCGCAGATTGTAAAGGTATTGTCGACATCTGTGGACTCATTGACAAGCATGAGTATGAAGCCTAGCTGCGAGCTAAGGTCCTTGTTGTTGGCAAAGGAGCCGTCCACGAATACCATCAGCTTAGCGTCGATGAGGTTGACAGGTACGTAGCGTAGTCCACGGTTGAGATTCTCCATCTGCCATTTGAGGCGCTTGTTGAGCGCCTTGATGTCCTCATCCGAAGGTTGCTGCGCTTGAGCTGCCACGGACAAGTCAAAAGACGCTTCTGGTTGACATGTTGACGCGATGTACGCCCCGCGGGCGCGCTGTTCAGTGTATTGTTGCGCGCGATCAGGAGCATTGATGTCCACAAGCTTGATCTTTCCTCCTTGTCCCTTCTGCTTGAGGTTCAGGGTTGCTTTGTAGTTGTCCATATTGCTGGCGTCCATCGTGAGTGTGCAGCCGTTGAAGTCTAGTTGCGCGTCTGGCGTTAGCACAGTCTTTGGCTTTGATCTAAACTGTGCCTTCTCGAGCCTTTTCTCTTCATGCGCTGAGAATGCGGCTGTTCCAAGCATAAGGGTATCGTCAGTCTGCATACCAACAATGCCAAAGTCATCTGCATTGCCGTTTGTCACCAATAAGCATGGGTCGTATGTTGACGTAGACATGTCCAGTTCCTCACAGTGATGTCTGTGGTACGTTGTCCACCAATGGACTCCTGCTTCCGCGATTCCATATAGCGGCTTGATCACATGGAGCAGCGTGCCTTCTGGATATCTAGGTGCTAGCTCAGTGGGGAGGTGTGCGAGTATTGTCCTCTTGAGATTTGTCTGCGCCTGTGGATATGCCTGCGTTATATCGCGGAGCTCAAGATTCATCCCACGTCGTACGAGCATGGGCGCCAGGGCCATAATCACACGCTGGCTACAGCGTTGAATGGTCGGAGATTGCGTCAAGATAGCCTGCTTGCCATGGTCCTGGTATCCTTGGATAACGAGACGGGATTTTTCGTAAGGCTTGGTTGTCTTTCCCTTGACTGCTCGCACTAGACGCGACTTGAATATGCGGATTCCGCCATGCAATTCCTGATCGTATTGTTCAAACTTGAACACTCCACGGCCTACTAGGTCACTAATCTCTTGATCATCAGATGCCTCAAAGGGTGCGCCAGGCGTTGTGATGACTCTATCATTGCGTAGCTTTATAGCGAGCTCAAGGTCGGCCTCTTCCTTCTTGGTCATGTAAACGTTTGCCTTCCTCTTGTTCCTTGATCCTGGGGGGCGGCCTCTCTTGCGTGGTTGCGCTGCCAGCGGCACTGTCGTATCTGCAGGTGGCGCGTGCTGCTGTTGCGGCGCATCAGGGTCACTCCAGAGGTTGTCTGGTCTGTAGTACGGCTTGACAACTGTCGACCGAAATGTTGTTGGGCCATTAACCATGTCGACAGTGACGTCGTGGCCGTCTATGGCGGCGATTTTGTACGGGCCATTCCAGCCGTCCTTTTCTCTCCATACCAAAACCTCGCTATGTAGCGGGAGCGCAAGCATGTCTGCGGTAGCAGGTCCGTTGCGGTGTTTAACGCATCCGCGACCTGGCGTTCAGCGGTGAGCTTGCGCAGGTCTTTCATCGCCTTTTGAATAGCCTCGCTGCGCTTGATCATTGACGGTGACGGTGGTGACTCCATAGTTATACGTGGGTATGCGCCAAAGACTAGTAAGGTCGGGACTAGACCGTCAGGGCCGGCCGTGTCGTTAACGGCTTTCACAGCCATCTGAAGGATCGCTTCATCGGACATGGTGCCAGCAAGCTCAGCGTGGAGTATATCCATGCGCGGTGTAGGGGCGCGTGATACCTCTCTATCTTGCCAACAGACCAATGCGCCTCTATAGGTACTTGTTTGCATGTGACTCCCATAATCTTTGCTTCTGCGCGAAATTCTGCACTTGCGAAGTTCGTGCCTGCGTCGTGTGTGAGGATGTCTGGTGGTCCTTGGTAGGTGTCAATCCACAACATCCGCAGTGCCTGCCACGTCTCCTTGGCTGAAATAGCGTTGAGAAACTTTGCGCCTTGGAACGAAGTTGATGAATCCACTACGTGCAACGTAGGCTTGCTTCCTAAGTACATTACGTCCACAAGGATCTCGTAGTTAAAGTGATGGTCGTCCTTAAGGGTGAACTTGAAGCGGCGCGGCGCGGAGCTATTAATCTGACAATGATGGCAAAGCTTCGCAATTTGCTCGAGAGTTCTTTCTTCAAAGTCGTTGTGACCAGCGTCTTTCAAGAGCTTGGCTAGTCTCATAACAGCTGGGTGTCCAAAACAGCGATGGAGCCGTCTTAACTCTATCTCTGTGAGAAATACAGTTGCACGCTCTCTCTTGTTAAGATGGAACCACGGATGTCCCCATTTGCGGATCACGGGGATGCGTACATTGCCCTAGACGAGCTCATCTGTAGTGTTGTTAAAGTAGACTTTCAGCCTGTCCATGTCCGCAAGGCATAGCAAGAACGGTGTGGGCGCATCTAGCACCTCAAAGTCGATTTTTCCAATCTCTGTCGGAATCTGTGCGGTGCCGATAGACACCGTAACACTGCCTTTACCAAATTTGATAGACGTTTTTCCTGCCGTGGATGTGTCCATCGTGACTGTAGGGTCTTCCCGTATGAGCGCGAGGTACTGTTCCTTGCCGACTGTAGATACATTGGCGGCGCCTGTATCAGGGAGGATTCCTTGGTACACAGATCGCGTGTAGCGGTCCTCAATGAGGAATTGCGACGCTGGCGATGACGGTGCGTCTCTGCTGTATATGTCTTCGCCAGAGACATGGTGTAAACGCTTGATCTGCAAGTTGTTGCTCCTTGAAAAATTGATGTTCCGCGTACGCAGTTGTGAAGTGCTGCTCGTCGATGTCATACTGCTGATCGCTGTCATTGTCGTCGTCCTCGTAGTTCTCCTCTCTCCAGCTTTGCTGATTATACTGGTTCGTGTGCTCACTACCTTCATACTCTGCAAGGTGCACAGAGAAGTCTGCAGGCAGTAGTGTGCCTGTAAAGTGACATGCGGAGAAGAACTGCGTGCGGGCAGCTTTGCGTTCTTCGTCGGTATGGTTGGTTGACCAGCAGCCCTCTTTCTGGCAGACAAAGCACTTCTTCCTCCAGCGTGGCGTCGTGAATTCACGTCTGCTGTCGTTGCTGTTAAAGCGCTGATTGCCTCTGTTGCCTTGGCCTCCTCGGAATCCGCCTGCGAATCCGCTTTCGCCTCTAAATCCTCTTCGAGCTCTTCCATTCCTGTTGTTGTAGCGGCGGTCGAGGTAGTACTGGTCCATAGTAACTGTCTCACTCCCACAAGCATTTGTCTCGTTTGCTGACGTGCAAGATGCGTCTCAACTGCGGACCGTAGGTCTGAAAAGAGTCCTTCGCAGATTATGGCTGGCTTAAAGAGTGCCATTTCAAGTTCTGGGACTCCACGGCACGCGTTGATGACAGTCGTACGTAGGGCATCCTCACCCTCAAAGTTCTTACCAAGCGCGCGTTGGCACAGCTGTAGCTTGTCAAGCAAGATCTGCAGCACCTCATGTAAGCTCTTGTCAGGGTTCTCCGTGCGCGTACGGGCGAAGGTTGTAGTTGTCCAGTCTGTGTAATAGTGTTGATGGGTGGACGTCATGGTCAAAGTGGTTCTTAATCGCCGTGTACGCATTAGAAAAGCTGTCGTCTCTGTCCACAACTTGTATATAGAACATCTCTGCTCGCCCTGTAAGAATACGAGGAAACACGGGGAACTGCTCTTCGTGGATGTCCACCTGCCAACAGATGCTAAAGAAGATCTTGATTTTATCATCAAGCAGATCGTACGCGTCTCCCGTGTATTTCTTGCCATTGTCCCAGAGCTTAGAAAACTGCGTGATTGTGTTGGCATTAAGTCGGTCGTTACGGGACCAGCGCGGCGGCAGCGTCTTATACGGGTCATGTAGTAGCTCAGGTGGTCTGCCAGGTACACCGTTCATAGGTTGTTGTGGAAATGGCGTGATTTCGCGATATGCAGTCGCTGGCGGCCGTGTCTGCAGTCGCCATTGCTGCGATTGCGCGCCTTGTTCCCACTTTTGTCGAGACTGAGGTCTTCTAAGCGCACTACTCATGAAGGGTGATTGTTGACCGTCAGTGCTCTGGTGTCTTGGCAGTTGGGTTTGCTCTGTCTGGTGCACTGGTTGTAGCCCCCGTGTTTCAGATCGGTTTCGAGCGTCGTGTCCCGCTCCGTGCTGCTCGCCTTGCTGCTCGAGCTCCGGCTGCTGCTCGCCTCGCTGCGAGTGCTCCGGCTGCTGCAGCTGTGACTGCGCGCATGTGTACCAGCTGGCGGGCTGTCCTGCGGCGATTGTTGCTCGGCCATAGGAGTTGTCCGTTGTGTGTTCTGCTGACGCTTGTACGCCCTAGATCGTTGGTCAAAAGTCGTGGCTTGGAACTCCACGGGATCCCATTCAGGAGTGTTCTCCATAGTTGACAGATTGTAGAGGGAATCAGCAAGCCTCGCGCGGTTGTTGCCTGTGTAGACTCCTCTATGCCGTAGGACTGACTTTAGAGATTTTAATGTATCGCGGTCAACCTTAAGGAATAGCTCCTTTGTCCATCCTTTAAAATCGCAATAGTAGTCTGCACATAGGTCATCGTCCCAGACCATTGATGCGTTGTAATCGTGGATGATTTTAGCAACCCAGGTTGTTGCGTGTATCTCGTTCGCGTCTGCTGGTGCGGGTACGTCCCAGAGAGATGTGTTGACGGATTCTAGCGCTACTGGATATGGGCAGTCTCCCATAAGGTGCTTTGCAGTGTATTTAGCCCAGCGTGAAGCAGCTTCCTGGCGTTCACTTGAGCCATGCTCTGACTGATTATCGCGTAGTTGAGCTTGAGCATCAGCAGCGTCTGCGACGCTGTTGCTGCTTCGGTCGTCTGCCATTGTGCAGGCAGGTGTTGTTGACTCGTTGTCGGTGTAGTTGTCTCGCTGGTTGGTCGTTTCCGGCGTGTGTTGGTGTACGTAAATGGATCGTCTGGGGACGCTCGTACGAATGAATTGTATGCGTTGCTGACGCGCTCTGTGTCCGGATCGGCCTGAACCAGCAGCTTTAGAGGTTGGTTAAGAGTGCTTCGTGTTATCTCTGCCTCGCTCTGTTCTTAGCACAGTCTGCATCGACCCGAGATTTCTCACGTCGGGCTGTCAACAGTCTGTCTCTTCTTCCTTGCTGTCTGTGATGGCTTCTCGCGATCACTGATCAGTGTTGGGAGGACTTGTTGCACTAGTGCTGAAAGGAAATTCTTAATAACGATTTACATTTGTTAATAGATGGATTCTCATTGTTCTATCTACTGAGGAGCGAAGTATATCGCGGGGTATGGAAGCTAGTCCTATATAGGGCTCGCTCCACACATGTAGTGTTTTGCAACACGACAGAGGCCTCAACGACTATTAACAGAATGCTCGCTCCTCCACACACACCTTCCTGTGATATACCTGAGGCCTTTGAGATTGTTAATCCGACAAAATCTCTAACTAGTTATTAATTAGTCTTAGTTATTAAAATTTAAACTTATAAGATAAAAAAGTTAATTAAGGCATATTACTATCTTCTAATTTAGAAAAAACTTTATTAGAAATTTTAATTTATGCATTAGATAGATAATATAGGCTACTAGTGTTAGTTTTGCCTTAATTCTCTTTAAAGGCCTTTTTTTACTAAGGGAAAGTGCCTCTTATCTATATATATAATTTGCCTATAGCTATATTTACTTTCTAGAAAATTTAAAAGCAATAGAAATAATAATAATAATAGATAGGTTTTATTAATAACTAGATAATAGTAAAATATTAATAGATTTTATATCCTAGTAAAAAAGTGTTTTAGATTTTAATTTTCGCTTTTTAAAAGCCTTATTAAAGATCTTTATTATGTAAAGATTCTAACTACGGTTAAGTCTACACTATACATAGAGAGAAGTAAAATAAAAAATACTAAAACCTAGTGCCTAGTATATAGTAGTAGTAATAAAATATATATAAAATAATAATAATTTTATTATTAACTTTCTATATAGCAGTATTATTAATAGTAGTTAATAGATAGTCTACTATCTAGCTGTCAGATATGCAGCTATCAGATAGAACAAGCGCGTTGAGGTTGGATCTGTACAATTGAGCAGGGACCACCGTGCTTGGCGCACTAGTTGAAAAGTTAGAACTAGCTGAACATAGGAGAGAAGAACACGACAGTTCATCCATCTTATCCATTAGACCCCCCCATCTCAATGAGCTCAAATAGTGCTCAAATCTGACAATTAAGAGTCTCACTGCCTCAATCGATACCAAAATAGCTGCACTACCCCAGCGTGACCCGACGGTGACCCTTCGAGACCACACCAACTACAGGGCATAGATAATGCAGCTCTAGTCTAGATGCGTCGCATATCGCATCTGGCCAAAAGTTAATCCTACGTCGAATATCCTAATAAAACCTAAACCTATAGCCCTAAGGGCGCCGCTAATTAATAGGTATACTCTAGCAGCGAACGTTAGCATCCCAACAAGGCAGTCCAAACTATCAGCAGCAGGACTTAAGGCGTTCAAAGAAGATCTTAAGTATTACAAAATTCTTGCTAAGCAGTATAAGAACAATTAACATGAGTTTAAAAAGGAGCAAACAAGCCTCCAGCAAATCATTGTTTTTATTCAGGCTACTGTTAGCCCACATCTTCAGCGCACTTGCTGCCTCCTAGATCAACCACTAAGACAGTGGATTACGAACCTCAAAGCCACGGTTGGCGTCGACGAACGATTCGAGAGAGAACGAGCCCGCGACCGATACCTTACATCCCTCAGACCGATGAGAAACGCGTTGAATTGGGACATATGGCTTGCTAAGTATGATTAAGCAGCTATAGAAGCGAAGACAAGCAATGTCCCTGAGATAACACAGATCGATGTGATTATAAAGGACTTTCTAACTACCGTGAACAAAGTTGCGCCTAATTGGTCTACGACCTTTTAGGATAGCAGACAGTTCACACCTGGTATGAATTGAAAAGAAATGATAAAGCGCTTCCGAGAGCATATAATGTTGAATTATCTAACCCCTCAAACAGGGAAGCACAAGGCCGCATTTGTGGCAGATGACTCGTCATACCTCGCTGAAAGTGGGAAAACCACCTAGGGCATTGATGCTGAAGCAGCACTATCTAGAAAACGGGGCAGACCCTAATATTAACGTAATGACTGAAAAGATAACAAGAACTTATCCTTAGTCCAAAGACCTGCAAAAACAGGAGGCGCTAAATGTCCTGCTTGCGGACATCTCTATAGACTCTAGGATTGCTTCTATGTTAATATAGATAAAGCTCCCAAGTGGTGGAAACTAAACAAAAAGATTGAAGAACTTGTCGCATTAAAGCGCGAGCACGATCCCGAATTTCAAGGACTGCTAAGAGGACAAAGTAGACTAAGATTAAAAACACTAAACATAAAATAATCACATACTCTAACACCTAAGGTCTAAAAGGAATAACTAGATAGTTAGGAAGTATTAAGTGTTAATGCAGCCTTTGTATCAGCGTCCTTTAGGACTAAGCAAAGTGGCTATCCACTCTAACAATCTTTTATCCTTAACTTAGGCTTAACCTGTTACATCACAAACAATCCCAATTGCATCCACAATTATTGCTAACTAGTACCAAGAGACTTTATATAGGCTGGCAACTCCAAGGTATAGATTAAGGGATACAGATTAATCAATCTTAACCTAAGGAGCACCTCTAGAATACACACACTAACTCTGCACAACGTGGCAATATGTCCCGATCTATTGTGCAACCTGGTGTTATTCCAATTACTTAGGCGGAAAGGTATATAGTGGGATACCCAAGCGGAGCCAACCGCTCTACGAAAGCCAAATAGAACAATCATCTGCCACCTCACTGAAACTCATAGGCAGTAGGTACTGGAACACTATCCAACGACTAATAGCTCATACCACACACACAGAATTACCTCAGCAACCAAGCGAGGACTACAAAAAGCACCAGCCGAATTATGGCACAAGAGACTAGGACACCCTAGACCAGCAGCTATCGAACATCTTATGCAGCAAGCTGAAGGGGTGCGAGTCAAGGGAGTTACAACAGTTTAATGCGACTCCTATAGGAAAGCAAAAATCTAGCAACAAATTAGCCAAGCACCGCGAATCAACGATAAAGGACTAGGAGAAAGACTAGCCATTGACTTTCATGCCTACAAGTCGCAAAGTAGCACTGGCGAAAAGAGCCAAATACTTGTTACTAACAGGTACTTAGGCCTGTAATAGGATTTCTATTTTAAAAATAATTAACTAGTAAAGTTAGTTATCAAATTTCTATTAAACTTCTTTCTCTTCCTTAAAAACTATTACAATATTACGGTCAAGGTCATTAAAGCGGACAACGAGATCACGATGGTGAAACTGGAAATTGAGCGCTGGTTGGCATTACAAGGAATTACTGTCAAGCCTTCCGCCCCAGATACACAAGCTCAAAATAGAGGTGCCGAACGCTTAGGGGGTGTGAACAAAGAGAAATCGCGCGCGATGCGTCTCGATGCCAACCTACCCTAGGAACTATGGCCCAAAGTTACGAGAGCTGCAGTATACCTCTATAATTAAACACCAAATTATGCGAACAACTAGAAAACGCCATACAAAATATTCTTCACACAAGTTGCTCTGAATAACAAAGTAGTCACCTTAATCAAGAAACCTAATCTTGCTCACCTCAAAGCGTATAGCTGCAAAGCGTTCGCAATAACAAATGATACACATCGAGGTAAATTAAGGCTACAACGCCTAGACACAAAGGCTTGGATTGGTTACCTAGTAGGATACTGGTCCTTAAACATCTATCGAATCTGGATACCGTCACTTGCTAAGGTAATAAGCACCCACAACATTATCTTTAACGAAAAAACTATCTTTAGTGGCAAAACTAAAGACCTTATAGATAACCTTATACATAGCACACTAGAGGAAATCGCTACATACGTGAGAACGATCGAACTCCTAACACCAAGTCATTAACCAGAGACAGAGTCCTTCCATAAAGACGACACTGTTAGAGGCTCATTAAATCCCCAAGGCGAAGTAGACCTACTAGGCTACTACTAAGGAGTAAAGATTAGGGACAACTATCCAACTCCTCTAACTACACTACCACCTGCAGCATTGCTTGCGCAGTTAATAGCTAGAAATAAATTAGAAATAAACCTAAAAGGGTCATCCAAAACTGTCCCCTAGGCAGCCGCCTTCATAGTAGGAACTCAAGCTGGCAACGTTGGAACATACGAAAGAGAAGTGGTAGATAAGGCTAAGATAAAAAGGATGCTCGCCAAAGGCCTGAAGCCTTATCAAAGTTAACTACCCCCCCTACTAACATGTCGAACCAAGCTTGAAGATTATCTAATGGGTGAACTATTTAAGGAAGTAGAACAGGTCCATCTTCAAAGTTATCAACAAATAAGATTATAGTTAGAAGTATCTCTCAAATCTATTAAACTAACAGGTTAACAGATACTTAACTGTATGTGGGTATACACCTACAAACTAAACAAGCATTATTAGTTTCTTAAGTGCAAGGCACAACTAGTAGTTCGTAGAGATCAGCAAAGGAATATCGCACTATAAGATACCTATACTGCAATATTGGCAAGTCGTTCGTTTAGGATGCTTATGGCAATTGCGGCCAAATATAATCTTAAGCTAAAGCAATACAATATAACTAATACATTTGTTTATACAACAATGGACAGGGAAGTATATATAAGGATGCCCTAAGGATATTAGAAGAAGGGCACAATCCTTAGGGTGCAGAAGGCCCTCTATAGTCTACGCATCTCACCTATGCTATGGCAGAAGGAGTTCACAATAACCCTTAAGACTATTAGCTTCAAAACCGTACCTCACGAGCCCTGTTGCGTAATTAAGGACAGCATCATCATCTTCTTCTATGTAGACAATATCATCGTCGCATTCCACAAAGAGAGTGAACAGGAAGCAGAACGAGCCGTCAAGCTCCTGCAAGAAAAGTATACCATGACTAGAGGAGACGACCTGCAATAGTTTCTTAGCGTGGAGATTATCAGACAACGTGATTAGCGCCTTATTCAACTTTCACAAGCTAGTTACATTAACAAGATTAGTCGCCTGATTAACAAACAAGACTGTCGCCATAATACCCTAATAGCCGCTACCAAGTTAAAGCCTCAAATAGGCTTAGCAACACCCTTAGAAATTAACAAATACTAACGCAAAATTGGATTGCTTCTATTCGCGGCAGTAACAACTCGACCAGACATCGCCTTTGCAACTTCAAGGCTAGCTCAATTCCTGTCAAATCCGGGCTTAGAACATCACAATGCTGCTAATTAAGTACTACTATACTTATCAAGCACCAGATGGAGAGCACTGCAGCTCAGAGGAGGCAACTGCCTTTAAATAGCCAGCAATGCCTTATTTGCTAACAACACACTAGACAGAAAGAGCTTGCAAGGATACGCTATTAAGCTATTTAATAGACTTATTGCCTAGAAAGCAAGCAAACAAGACACTGTCACAACTTCAACAACCAAAGCAGAGCTTCTCGCCCTATCACAAGTAGCTAAGGAAGCAATCTTTATATTAAGACTACTAGACAAACTGCAGATTAAACTGCGCTCATCATCAATTACTGTTTAATACAATAACAAGCAAACTATTCAACTAGTCACTAAGGAGATATCCAGGCTTCAGACCAAACTACAACACGTTAACATTTACAATTACTAGTTAAGACAGGAAGTCTCTACTAGAAAGATTAAGGTGGAGTACGTACAATCGGCAGAGATAATCGCCAACAGCTTCACAAAGGTCCTCCTAGTCAACAAGTAGGAAGGATTCCTAACCTAACTTAGGCTAGTTAAGGTAACAGAACGCAAAGTAGCGAATGAAGTACCTCTAAAGGAAATTCAAGGGCAACTTGATAACCTCACTTTAGGATAACAGGCTGCTAGATAGTTCAGCTTGCAAGGATCTTCTAAGCTAAGGGGGTGTGTCAGATATGCAGCTATCAGATAGAACAAGCGCGTTGAGGTTGGATCTGTACAATTGAGCAGGGACCACCGTGCTTGGCGCACTAGTTGAAAAGTTAGAACTAGCTGAACATAGGAGAGAAGAACACGACAGTTCATCCATCTTATCCATCAGACCCCCCCATCTCAATGAGCTCAAATAGTGCTCAAATCTGACACTAGCATAACTAAGTTACATATTATCTCTCTTTAAAATTCTTATATTTAAGGCTAAAAATCTTCTTTACGCTAATTAGTTACTATTATATAAGCACACGTTATTAAAATTACTAACTTTCTCTATAATACAGAAAAATTCTAAAAAAAAAATTATTATTAAATAGGTAAATTATTATATTTTAAAACGGGGATGAAAAAAAATTTGTTTTTTTTGTCACCCCGCTATACTTTACTAAATACTTAAGGTAGCTATATTACTTAATACCTCTATTAGAAAGGAAACGTAGAGCCAACTAGTCACATTCCATACTAACTTACTTCGGAGCCAATACCGTTCACAGGTTTCCTACCTAAACTCAGCCACTACAGAACACACTCCACCCCCCAGAAACCCTTACCCCAAAGAAAACCAATTATGGTGTCAAAGGCCATGTTAAAACCTCTTTTAGAGAAACAGCTCTCCTACGCCCCAGAACCATAGCCTACCACACATTCCGTAACGGCACCTGGATCTCCTCTCAGACCTTCACCTCATCCAACAGCTTCACACCCGATGCCTCTCTTCATCCACTCTCCTCCCTCGTCCTTATAACATGGAACATCGACTTCATGGCCCCGCAGCCCCGCGCCCGCATGGCAGCCGCACTGCACCATCTCGAGACCCTCGTCACCTCAGCCACCCCCACAAGCGCCTTAATCATCTTCCTCCAAGAAATGCAAGACACGCCCAGCCTCCTCGATGGCGCGCGCGATCTCAGCATGATCGCGCAAGCACCCTGGGTGCAGCACCGCTTCAACATAACAGACATATCGACTGAAAAATGGGACGCCTCATACGGGCAAGTCACGCTCGTAGACCGCCGGCTCAGCATCGAGAGCGTATCGCGCCTTCGGCTTGTCAGCGAGTACCAGCGTGATGCGCTCCTCGTTGACGTCCGTCTCAATGCGTGGTCTATGGGCCCGAAGAAGCTGCTGAGATTGTGCAATGTGCATCTGGATTCTATGAGCGGTGCCATGCGGCCCATCCAGTGGAAAGGCCTTGCGAGACAGCTGCAGGATAGCGATGCGGGCATCGTGGCGAGTCTCCTGGCCGGCGATTGCAATGCGAATCGGCCGCGTGACCAGACGGAGCCGATGGACAACGGGTTCAAGGATGCGTATTTGGAGTTGGGAGGCGACGAGGGCGACGAGGACGGTGCGACGTGGGGGTTCCAGAGTAATGGATGGGAGCGATGGGGACGGAAGCGGTTGGACAAGGAGGTGTTTTGGGGGGATGTGAGTGTGAGGGAGTTGGCGAGGATTGGTGTTGGGGTGCTGGTTGAGGATGAAGTTTTGAGAGGGGATTTGCGGAGGGATGGTGAGTTGGGGTTTGTGACGGATCATTATGGGTTGATGGGGGTGTTCGGGGTTGGGGAGGGATTTTGGGTTAGGGAGGTTGAGGGTGGAAGGGATGGACGTTGATCTATTTTTGCGTTCATGTCGAGTGTCAGAACTTATCACTGATTCACCTCTCCGAGGTATTTACGTTGCTCCGCTAATAATTTACCAGCGACGGCAACGAAGGTATGCAGACACTTACAGCATCCGAGTGGTATAAATTCAAGACCGTCCCTCTAACTAGTCGTGTCGTTTACCATTGACCGAAATCCATACCCGACAGCCCGCTCGCTCGAGAGCAATACCCAATTAAAGAACGTCTCAAACGCCGATCCTATGCAAAACACGAAACCAATTCAAAATCGCTCACGAATCCCGCAAGAACTGCGAATAATAGTCATCCAACCAACACACCGCTTCCTCTCCATTTTCAGCCCCACCATCAACCCACCGTCGCAGAGTCCCGACGTAACCATCCGGTCTTACATTCACAACGACAACTTCATCGTGCGCCAGACCGCCAAGCCACTTGTCCATGCACTTCTGCCTCCGCGTATCCATATGCGGGACGTCGTCTAGATAGAACGTCCACCGCGAGTCTTGAAACACACGTGGCAAGTGTGCGATCTCTACGTCGTTACGATTCATGTCCGTCACGATTGCGTATGTGAAGATGCCGCTGACGGGCGTATAGCGCTCCGGGCAGACGAATTGGTCGTGTGGAGCTGCGAGGGGTGGCTGTATAGTGTAGGAAGCATTTCCGGCATTGGTGACGCGGCTTACGTACGAGGTGCCGGATCGATGCGCCTGGCATATAGCGTCTAAGAACGGCAAGGAGGCGTGGACGTCCTTGGTGAAGAAGTATATGCGGAATTGGCCGAGGGCTGGGATGTCGGTCTGGATGTCGACGGGGTTGGCGTCCATGAAGCGGGTCACCTTTGCAGGGGGGAGTAGATAGCCAGGTGAGAGGTTGCTGTGCGTGTAGCCTTTGGATTGCGCGTTGAGCACGTTCAAGTCATAACTGACGCCGTAGCCCGAAATGAAAGCAATGTTCTTCTTGAAGTTTTCTGCGAGGGCTTTGGGATCGCCGGCTCCAAAGGCGTTGGCGTGTTCGTAGTCGAAGTCTATAAGGTCGTGGGCGATCTTTTTCCGCTCTTGTTGATACGTTTCCATCAGTGCGGGCTTGGCTAGATTGCGGACTGCGAAGTTCAATTTCCACGCTAGATTCCAGGAATCGTGCATTGATACGTTCATCCCTTGTGCGGCTTTGGGCGAGTGCGTGTGACTGGCGTCGCCCGCAATGAAGACGCGATGCTGCTTGTCCGTGAATCGGCTGGCCACCCGCTGACCGACCTGATAGCGTCCAAACCACTCGACGTTCCTCCATTCCAATTTATATGGCCTCAATATCTCCTGGGCGCGCTTTTGGACGAACTCTTGCGTGTGTTGCTCCTTTGCGACTATTTCCTCGGAGCCAGGCTTCAGCTCGACGTACAGGCGCGTCAAATTTCGCTCGCGGGGAAGCATAAGAATGGATCCAAGCTCGTCCGAGTGGACGATGACCTTGCTCCAGATATCTGGAAAGTTGGTATCGAGGACGCCGTCGAGAACGCCCCAAACAGATTCCGACGAAGCTCCCAGAGGTGTGGCATTTGGGATGCACTTGCGCACTGCCGAATGTGCACCGTCGCAGCCTACAATGTACCGTGTAGCGAGCCTCCTCCTGTTCTGGGAGACGTCGTCCAGCTGTTTGCACGTCACAGTCAGGGGGCGCACCCGCTCGGGCGTGTAGTCGAAGTCGACGAAAGCCGTGTTGCGTATTACTTCGACACCGCGCTCGGCCAGGTCCTCGACGAAGATGCCCTCGACAAAGCCCTGGTGCACGAGCAGAATATAGGGGTGTATCAGATCGACGACGGGCGGATAGTGGATTTCGCGGGCAGTGCGGCGAAGGGACTCGTCCAACGTCGATTTCCAAAAGGCAATGTCGTAGACCTTGACGCCCTTGCGCAGGAGCGGTTCGGCGAGACGCATCTGGCGCAGCGTCTCGATGGTCTTGGGCTGCAAGCCATCGGCGCGTCCCGCCAAGGTGCGTTCGGGGCGATTGTCGATGACCTGCGTCTTGATGCCATAGCGTACGAGGTTGTTCCTAACCAGGTCAGATGTGACGGGCACATATGCGCACAATGCTGATCACCTACGCCAGCATAACCCCCGATGGGCCTGCCCCAACGACCAAAACGTCGCTCAGGAAGGAGTCATAGCCACTGCTCCACCCATTGGTGACGCTCGTGGCTGGAGAGAAGCTCTTGTCCAAGCTGCTGGCGGTCGAGGAGACTGGGGATCCGGGGGAGAGGAGGCCGGCTGCCATCTTGGCCGGCCTCGGATGGTACACGGTGTCGTTGCTGCTCGTGGTCGACGGCGAGCGCTTCACGAAGGACCACATCGACGGAGCCATGCTACATACAAGGCCTGCGACCCAGCTGTATGTCGGCCTAGGGGGGCGGGAACCTGGGGATCCACGGAGGGGCACAAACATGCGACTCTTCCGTTTTCAACGTCCAGCGCACTGCGCTGGCGGTGCTGGGATACGCCATACGAGGTGCGAGCGGCCAGACTATGCAACTTTCTGCATCCACAATGGGGTGGCTGTATCCACGATGCTGGGCAGCATCGCGACGTGCAGGCCGAGGCGACCCGGGGCTTCTTAGTGGCCCGTGTGCTCGTCCCCACTGTTTACCTCTCCGCCCACGCCTCACAATGCTCACATCGACCCGACCCCGTGTCTTCGGCGCCCTATGGTAGGTGTACCGAAGGCCGCGACATTCCTACAGCGATCATCTCGTGCAGCAATTGGCGTGATCTTCTTCTCGTTGCGCTGTTACGCGGCACTGTTCTTCCCCCCCTCTCCACGCAATGTCCGCCACGACAACACCACAATGGATACAGATCGTTTCTAAGAAGCGCGCGAGTCGGGACAGTTCAATCCGTGGATTTTTTTGATGTATTCGCTACCACATCCGGAGTATGAACGCTCTCTGGCCTATGCGGTGCTGCGCTGACAGCACTAGAGTTACCAGACCCTGAGCGCCGACAAACTCTCGAGCACAGGAAAAATCATCGGCGCCACATCACAGAAATCTGGGGGCTCGGATACGAGCTTGGATCGCTTCGAAAATCTTCTCGGAACCATTTCTTCTGGAACCGCGGAAGTGTGTCGAGCGTACATCAAACGGTCAGTTCCCATTACTCGGGAAAGAACTATCGCGTGATGCTCACGCCACCCTCGCTGAGTCATTGCAGCCCTCCAGTTCGTAACTAATTTCCAACCCAGTTACCCCATCTGTTCCCATTACTATTGTTCACAGACAAATTGGTGTGTGGTCATGGGAATAAGTAGCCCCTTTGACGTCGGTTCACTGATATTTCCAGTCTAACGGAAATGCTATTCGAAGACGCCCTGAACTAAGCGAATGAGCTGGACGATTTCTTCAAACAGCGTGGACGCCTCGTGGGACCTCCACATGGCGTTCCCATGACGCTAAAGGACCAGTTCGACGTTAAAGGGTTCGATAGTACACTTGGCTATGTTGGGCGAGCATTCAAGCCCGCGGAGCAAGACTGTGTTCTGGTCGCACTCCTCAGGCAGTTGGGTGCCGTAATAATCGCCAAGACTAATCTACCAAACAGCATCATGGTATCTACATAAGCTAGCGCATATAGTGTCCGAACACATAGGGTTTCCGAACACCGCGCCACAACACCACACCTGCAGAAAACACGCGATATCTCAGCAACGCTACTTACAACTGCCATTTACTACACATAGATTCAAGCGCTGCAGCTGCTGTAGCTATAGCAGCTATTTCTGAGGTGCTTGATATAGTAGATCTACGTGGTTGGACTGCTGAAGCCTCAGCTGCGCGCATAGCCTCCCTGATACTCTCTACCTCTGCAAAGCGTTGATTTGGGTCTACTCGAACGCGCTTACGCTGACGCTGAGAGGTAGTTATCTCTAGCTGCTGCTCAAGGCGTCTTTTCTCTGCTTCTAGGCCTGCAGCTCTAGTATTTGCAGCTGCTAGAGCCTTACCTGCTTTCTGTAGGAGCAGCCGGGTCGTACGACCTAGATTCTCGACGCTCTGGACGCTGCGCTGCGCTATATAGAGATCGTGAGGGCCCTGGGGAGTCGAGAGGAAGCTCTGGAGCTGCTGCTGAGGCTGCTGCTGACGTGTAGGCGTTGTAGGCCTCTGAGAGACCTGCGACGAGCTAAGCACGTGATTGATGTTGAATGGGCAGATATGCCTGCCAGCCAGCTCGAATCACACGCTCTGTGAAGCCTTCCTCCCTAGCTTGATGATAGCAGGTGATAAAGCGCTCCTTCTTGACAGGCGCAGCGTCGTCGAGTGATGCGAGCTCCTGGATCTGACGTCTGTAACTAGACTTGATCACAGAGAAAGGAGCGAGATCTAGAGGCTGTAGGACGTGCGAGGTATGCGCAGGTAGGTATAGGAGCTCGATTTGATGCTGCTTGCAGAGCCAAAGGAAGTCTATATCAATATGGCTGCCGTGACCGTTGAGGATAAGAAGGCGGTACTGGCTATCACCTATAGCCGTCTTAGGTATGAATATACGCTGTAGCCACTCAGCACCTATCGCTTTTAACGTCTATCTGTTCTTAAAGGTTGTATAGAGCTAGCTAGGCATAGATTTAGCTAGGAACTAGGTAGTCTGTAGGCTCTAGCCTTTAAAGATGACTGCGCAGCGCAGTTTCTGCCCTATCGCTGATACGCACTTGATTATAGAGACCCACTTGCAATTCTCTAGAGACTAAATATAAGCCTTCTTTTTCTAACTACTAGAGAGTACTCTAGTGTTAGTATATACCCCTAGAGCAACGCTAGTCTTATCTATATTGTATGTATTCTCCGCCTATATATTAAGCCGCCGTCAAGTCTGCTTATAGAGCTCTAGGAATGCGCGTAGCTAGTCTAGTGTTGCTGCATCAGCTCTCTAAGCCTCTAGCTTTCTGCCGACTACAGAGGCAACGCGTAGCTGGCGCCAGAGGAAGTGTGAGAGCCAGAGCTTGCTAACAGGCTGGTTGTCGCCATTCATACGCAGAATTCGATTCGCCATTTCTTGCGCGCGAGTGTGTGAGGGAGGGCAGGCGCGTGCGTCTTCTTCGAGGATCCAGTCTACCAGAAAATCCTCCTGTAGAGGAGTCAGCCGCTATTGATGCTGATGGCTGAGTGCGCTGTTTGTTGCGCCACGTAGTCGACCGTGCAGCGTTGACAAAGGGATACCGTACGCCTTCGCAGCGGCGCGCTGGCTAGTATAAAGACCTGTATTAAGATCGTTGATAGCGGATTGTATAGCAACCTCGCGGGCGTCCATATTGATGAGCGTTGTGGAGAGATATCGCGTGTTTTCTGCAGGTGTGGTGTTGTGGCGCGGTGTTCGGAAACCCTATGTGTTCGGACACTATATGCGCTAGCTTAGACGCTTTATTGAATTTGTCCCGAGGCTAATCATTGGTAGGGGTGTGAAACCGAGAACCCTCTTTTTGGGCTGACTGTTCATCCGAAGAATCCCGATTTTACCCCTGGTGGTTCTTCTGGCGGTGAGGGGACGCTACCGGCCTTATAAGGTTTGATTGTTGAATGGGGTATTGATATTGGGGGCAGTATACGAACTCCCGCGCATATGCTAGGGCTGTATGGCCTTATTAAGCCGAGTGTGAGTCAGGAAGAGAAGCATCGCAGACCTTTTGGTATACGGTGCCGAGTGTGAGTCAAGCCATTGATATCACTGGGTCGGTGTTTGGTTGCGGGACCCACAAATCGTAAACTTTAACGCGTGGAAATGAGCATGCCGCAGTAACTGACCATGGCTGCAGAGCACGCGACTGCCCTACTATGGCGTTGCGGTATCAACCGAAGGCCAGGTACATGTACCTTCAGTAATAGGCCTGATGAGCCGGAATCTCGACTCGCTCGTAGTTGTCGCCAAAGCTGTTATTGGAAGCAAGCCTTGGGAGTTCGATCCCAAATGTTGTCCCCTCAAATGGCGAGATGACATGTTCGCGGAAGTTCAATCCGGGCCACTGACCGTCGCCATCATGAGGGATGATGGCGTGGTCTAACCCCATCCGCCAGTATCGCGTGTACTAGAAGAAGTGGCCAGCAGACTAGAGCGAGGAGGTTATGAAATTGTGGGCTGGAAGCCAGGGACACTGCATCCGGAATGCATTGACATTATGGTACGGCAATCGATGTCTCTCCAGCTGCGGGTACTACTCCGCCTGCTAATAGCTACAAAGGACCAATTCTACACCGCCAACGGCGGAGAAGATATCAAACGAGATGTCGCAGCCGGAGGCGAGCCCTTCCTCCCTCACATCGAAAGTCTAGTCAAAAGTGGAAACC
Source organism: Laburnicola sp. JP_R_19 (assembly GCA_031010545.1). NCBI lineage: Eukaryota > Fungi > Ascomycota > Dothideomycetes > Pleosporales > Didymosphaeriaceae > Laburnicola > Laburnicola sp. JP_R_19. The sequence goes on from VOIT01000046.1 coordinate 1,077,371, forward strand.
CCATCTCAGTCTATGCGTACTGGCAGCTCAACAAGCAAAAGCTAGCATCACAGAAACGTTTCCTTGACTTGTGGAATTCCATCAAGTCTCCCTTCTCAGGTAACCCCATAGACATCCTCTTGTGCCCAGTGATGCCCCACTCAGAAGTTCCTCACCGCAAGTGCAGGTGGGTGGGCTATACCAAGGTATTCAACTTTGTAGATTACCCGTCAGTGCTACTGCCCGCTGGTGAGGCTTCGAAGGAGCTCGACGGTGCGGCTGCAGAAGATGTTGTAGCGTGTAAGCTGAGGAACTTGCTTGATGAGTGGAATTGGATGCTGTTTGATGTGGATGCTATAGATATGCCGATTGGTGTACAGATTGTTGCACGGCGGTTGGAAAACGAGGAAGCCGTTGGGGCTGCCAAAGTAGTTGACGACATCTTGAAAGGTGTCGGGGCCGCGTTAACGACGACTGGGTCGCACGATGACGTGTGTGCTCCACGTCCAGGGAATAGCTGAATGTGCACGCGGGATCCAATCTGCGTTCTGTTATACAACTCGATCTAAGTAAGGCGTAAAACCAAGGTTGGTGATCGAACGAATTCCCGACGTCTGCCTATCTTAGTCACCCCCACGATTCCCAATTTGTCTCCCCACCCTGCATAGCCGTTCTCGTCGATAACGGTATCTAATGTACGATAGGCGTCACTTACGCCGCCGTTCTATACAAGATACCCCGCTTCGGGGCAGCTTCGTCACTGTACCATGTGTATCTCGGAGCTTAAAGAGGGGTAGCTTCGCTGGCAGCAGCTGCTCTGTTTATCGCCCCCAAACGCTATCTATCTGCATCTTGACGCGACACTGGACAGTTTTCGTAGATTCAGGCTCCATATTGGTTGTAATTGCACCTCGCCTGAAAAGTTATGAGCAAGAAACGCGTCCTCGTGTCCTACGGCGTCGATATCGATGCTGTCGCTGGCTATTTAGGATCATATGGAGGCGAGGATTCCACGAGCGACATCAGCGGAGGTGCGTTATGTGTATAACCCATCGCAACCGTGACTGATAATAGACAGGTCTCTGGGCAGGAACTGAAGGCACGCGACGCCTTCTCAAGCTCTTTGACAAGTATAAGATCAAGGCCACAGAGTTTATTCCTGGCGAGTAGTCATTTCATTTTTTCGTTACGCCTAGATAAGAAAGACACTAACAAAGGTAGATAAAAAGGCCATTCGCTTGACACATTCCCTGAAAAATGCGCTGCCGTACGCGATGCAGGTCACGAGATAGGACCGCACGGCTACTCCCACGAGAACCCAACGGACATGACTTTCGAGCAACAGCACGACGTGCTCGACAAGACATACAAACAGCTTACCAAATTTTACGGGAAGCCACCGCGGGGCAGCGTCACACCCTGGGTTGGAACGTAATACTATAATGTAGCCACGTGACTTACGTCAGAGGTGGTGTGTGTAGAAGGTTCCATCCAGGTGCACAGACCACTACCCTCAAGATAAAGCTCTCGCCCTCTCCTTTCTTCCTCGGCAGACTCCTCACTCCACACTCTTTTCTGCAGATAGCAATACAGCTTGTTGTCCTTATATGCCTGCCCGCCCACAACACCCTGGGTTGGAACGTAATACTATAACGTGTCTGTGCGCGTGCCGAGCCACTTCGCGTGCCGAGCCACCCAACACCAAAACGCTAAATAATCGCCTGAATTTGACGCGTCATAACTCCACTAATATGGGGGCAATCGAGGATGCGATTGCAGCTATTAAATCTTTAAATCTAGGGGAATCATTTTTGTACAGAAATATTGCTGCCACCTACAGTGTAGATCAAACTACGTTATCCCAAAGACACAAGCGCGTTCAGGCACCAAATAAAGCCAAGAACATCAACCAGCAGAAACTCAACCCACAGCAAGAGCAGGAGCTTGTAAAATATATTAAAGGACTCACAGAGAGACATTTACCACCTACTAGGGAGATAGTACGAAATTTCGCCTCTACAGTAGCCAAGGAGGCAGTTAGCGAGAGCTGGGTTACCCGCTTTATCAACCAACACAGCATTCATCTTATCTCGCAATAGACAGTCGGTATGGACAGCAATCGCCACAAAGCTAATTCAGGGGATAAATATCGCCTCTACTTTCAGCTCCTACATAACAAGATCAATCAATATCAAATAGATCCTCGTCATACCTACAATATAGATGAGAAAGGCTTTATAATCGGTGTTGTTAGCAGATCAAAGAGAATATTCAGCCGACAAATGTGGGAGAAGAAGGAGGTTAGGGCATCACTCCAGGATAGAAACCGCGCGTGGATCACGCTCCTAGCATGTATATGCGCCGATAGATCTGCTATGCCTCCTAGCCTAATCTATAAGGCTGCCAACAAAGGCATCTAATTAGCCTAGGTAGAAGACATCAAGGCAGGAGAACACAAAGTCTTTATCACCTTATCACCCTCTGGCTAGACGAACAACGATATTAGTCTTGCTTGGCTTAAACAGGTATTCGATCGCTGTACAAAAGAGAAGACTCGACGAGCATATTAGCTCCTAATCCTAGACAGCCATAGATCCCACATTATAATGGATTTCATCGACTACTGTAATAAGCATAGGATCCTGCTTGCTATCCTGCCTCCTCATTCAACTTATACGCTTTAGCCACTTAACGTTGCAATGTTCAAGCCTCTATCAACTGCCTACTCAGCTGAGCTCTCAAAATACCTCAACGCAGGCCAAGGCCTAGTTTCTATTAAGAAGGGCAATTTCTTCCCACTATTCTAGAAGGCATAGCAGGCCTCCTTTAAGGAATTAACAATCCTTAGCTCTTTTAGAGTAACAGGCATATCACCACCTAATCCTAATCCAATCCTTGATAGATTCACTAGATCTCAAGAATTAAGAGAAAGCTCCTCATCCCTACTAAGCGATTATGATTGGAGAAAGGTGGATAGGCTCGTACGCTCTGCAGTTAAGGATCAGAGTAGTAAGGATACGCAGAAGCTTCGTTAATCGCTCCACCATCTATCTGTTTAAAATAAGCTACTCCACTACAATATTAATAGGCTTAGGGAGGCACTATCTATAAAGCAGAAGCGTAAGAAGAAAGGCAAAGCTCTAGATCTCTAACAGCGCAAGGAGTATCACAGTGGGTCAGTGTTCTAGTCACCTAGGAAGGTAAGAGAGGCACGTGTCCGTCAATCTATCAAGGAGCAGGAGGATAAGGAGCAGCAGCTTCAAAAAGCAGAGACAGCAGAGCTAAAGAAGGCAGCTAGACTATACAAGGAGAAAATCTAGCAGGAAAAGCGTACTGCGCGAGAGGCAGCAAAGGAGGCAAGAGAGAAGGAGAGAGCTAAAAAGGCAGCTTAGCGCGCTGCCCAGAAGTCTACCCACAACGCAAAAAAAGCTCTACAGTCATCTAAAAAGGGTAAGAGGAAGGCCTCTCAACCATCTCTATAGAGCAGAAAACGTCAGAAACGTGTTGTTAATGCTTCAGATGTTAAGGAGTCCTCAGAGGGCGCATCTGCTGCCCCAACCGTCTCTACACGTCGCGGCCGCAACGTTAAGCTTCCAGACAGATATAAATAGTGCAAATTAATCGCAAGGATCTATTTAGTGCCCCTCTAGAAAATCCTGTAATAATATTAATTGTGGGTGGCTCTATAGCTTCATTTTTGCATAAGCTGTTATGGTGTTGGGTGGCTCGTCACGCGAAGTGGCTCGGCACGCGCACAGACACGTTAATAACCAAACGCAACGCTGAACTTCAAGCTGCTAACAAGGCCGCCACGCGACGTAAATCATATAAAAGAAAGCGAGTACAGCGTAAAGGAGTCCTCACAGCTAAAGAGGGCTAGCGGCTAGCCACTCTAAAGGAGTTTAGGGCGCGCAGTAATAGGCAAAAGGCGAAGAAAAGGGTGCGCGCTAATAGAGGCGAATCTGCTCAACAGCGCTGTGGACGCTGCAGCAAGCCCAGGCATAATAAAACAATCTGTAGGCAGCCTGTAGAAGTAGATTCTAAATAGATTAGCCTATTTAGACTATCGAAAATAGTTTGTGTTAACTCTGTACTATCGTGAATAGTACAGAACTTGGTGGGGTCTTGGCAAAGTAATCGACTCGATGGAATGATCGACTTGAGTGCAAAGTACGTTAGCTAGCCAACATAGCCTGCGCTGCGCTTAGTGAGTAGCTTATTTGCCATATCTCGTACAGCAGCACCTAGAGTGGGCGCAAATCCTCGCGAATCTAGGTTAAGTACGGAGGTGCCTTTCAAAAGTTTTTGCCCACCTTGGCGAGCAGGGGTATGCGCCACATTCCAGATCGGGAAGCATCTCCGAGTTGACGTGGCCACTTCTCAACCTCAGGCCTTACCCTCTGTAACTACTACTCTCTGTCAATTGATCTATCTAGTACTGTCGCTATGGTTCATCACGATAACTCTACTCGTGCCACGGTAGTCGTTCTTAAGGCTATAGGCAAGTCAAACAATGAGATCACCGGACTCACTGGAATCGAGAAGCGTACGATCAACTCTATATACGCGCGAGCAATCGAGCGAGGTTTCGATCCAGGCCAGCGGCCGCTGAAGCTTGAAGATAAGCATCTTGAAAACGCCTATCGATCTGGCCGGCCATCAAAGCAATCTGAAGTCTCCGAGAAAGTAGTCAACACCGTACGCACTGATCGATATAGGCAAGAGAAGTCTTGCGCTGACGTTGCTGGCGCACTTAGCCAAGAAGGATTCATATCTCAGCTGCCACAGTCTGGGAATCTTAAGGAAGGCAGGCTTCAAGAAGACCAAGCCAACAAGGAAGCCTGGGGTTGACGAAGCAGATAAAGGAGGATCGATATAAGTGGTGCCAGGCCCATCAAGACTGGACGCTTGAAGATTGGAAGAATGTTATCTGGTCAGACGAAACGTCTGTTCTTCTCAACCATAGGCTGGAGGATATCGAGTATGGAGGAAAGCAGATGAGGCCTTCGTACGGAGCTGTATTCGTGAGAGATGGAAAGGCTACTCTGAATTTATGTTTTGGGGCTGTTTCTCGTACGACAAGAAGGGCCCCTGCCACTGCTGGACGCCAGAAACAAAGAAAGAGAAGGAGGCTGCTGCTGCTCAAATTGATGAACTGAACAAGGAGCTTGAGCCTATCAAAAAGGCTGAGTGGGAGCTTGAGAATGGCATGCGTCGCCTAGGTCTCCGTACCAAGCCTGGACGGCTGCCCCAGTGGAGATGGAACCAGGACTGGAAAGCTCAGCCGAGGCAGTGGCTCAGGAATTGACTGGTACCGGTACCAGACAACAATTCTGCTGCCAAAGCTTATTCCTTTTGCAAAGCAGTGTAAGGCTACGCGGCCTAGAACAGTTGTACAGGAAGACAAGGCGCCTTCTCACGACCACTACGTTCAAAGCTATATATATAGCATTCATGATGTTAAGAGGATTATCTGGTGTGGTAACTCTCCTGATTTGAATTCTATTGAGCCTTGCTGGCCATGGATGAAAAGGGCTACTACGAAGAAAGGAGCTCCTAAGAATAGAGCAGAGGCAGTACGGGCATGGGAGCAGTGCTGGAGAGAGCTGCCTCAGGAGAAAATACAGGCTTGGATTGAGCGGATTCCATACCATATAGAACAGATCCTTGAGCTCAATGGAGGCAACGAGTATAAGGAGGGTCGGAGGCTCAGGAAGCCAGAGCTAGAGCCAGCCGGAGAACGCTCTTAATTAGGAATAGCACAGAACCCCCTGCTCGCCAAGGTGGGCAAAAACTTTTGAAAGGCACCTCCGTAGTAATCTAAGAACTAATTTGTAGTCCTCTTTCTTCCTATTAATATAAGTGTTCGTACACCGTACGGGCAAGGGCACCTGAGGGTGCTGAGGTTTCAATATTGCCGCACGATGGGATCACGTGGGGATCACGTGATGCCGGTGCGCCGCGGCCCGTGCGCCGCAGGATCTTCTCCTTTCCATCCGCACCCTTTCTAGAGACAAGCAATCAATACCAAAGTCGTTCTGTTATTTTATTTCCTTTTCTTGTACGATTATCCCGTACACCCTCCACACTTGCCAATGCAGAGTATTAGAATTCGATGTCTGTATAGCTAGCTGTAGAGTATCCATTCAACAATAAGCCTATATTATTTTAATATGCTTTTTAATATCTATCTTTATATAAGCAGCCTTATAGACTAAGAAGATTATTCCTCTAAATTCTATTACTTAATAGAGATTATTTAAACTAATATATTACAGATTAGCTTTTCTAGTAAACTTTTTAAATATAAAGGTAGTAGTTAAATACTTTAAATTAAGTGTAGTATATATAAAGGTAATATTTTTAATAAAAGTATTTATAGTAATTAGTATTAAATCTATAAATATTTTTTATATTAAAATTCTCTTTTAGTTCCTTTATAGCTTGCTTTGTCTTTTTTCTTTAATAGCTTTTAGAGGGAGGAGCTAGTTTTATAACTCTACTAAGCTATTAATATTCTTATTAGTGCTATTTATTTTCTAGGCCTTGCAAGCCCTAGCTTATATTGGGGGGATTATAGCTTAAAGATAATAACTCTAAATACTATATCTTTTCTTACTATAGTAATAATAGTATATTCTTTTTTTACAGCGTTTTTCTAACTTCTTCTTAAAGAACTATTTAGCGCGCTACTTAGTCTTTAAAAGATTTGCTTTAATAGTTATTATAAGACTAAAATATATAAGTTCCTAATTTATAGTATTAGTAGACTTAGTAGAAAAGAAGTGTATTATATAAAAGGGTTTTAATATTTTTATATAGTAGATATTTTTCTTAATTATATTAACTCTATTTATAAGTATTATAAAATTCTAATCTTTAGGAATCTCTAGTATAATTAGCCTATTCTATAAGTGTATACGTAACGCTTTTTAGTAAATATTCTTTAAGTTCTTCTAGTTATTTTTATTAGCCTTAGTAGCTAGGCGTATAGAGTTAGTATTAAACTTAGTTAGTAGAGTTTTACCCTATTAGCTAAGGAATAGCCTATTTTAAGCTTACTCCTTTACTAACTTATTATAGAAGCTTATATCTAAGAAACTTTAAAATTTATTTTTAAAATAGGTTTCTTTTTCTATAAAGGCTAGTGTAATAACGTGGTTCACCAGCGAGTGACCCACACTAGTGAGCGCGCCACCTTTGCCAAGACCCCACCATCACCAACAATACCATCATAATACAACCACCTACCATGTCTTCTAAGCCATCTAATGAAGCTCGGTTACTTATTGCTATTAGAGCTATTAAACAAGACCTAAATCTTACAGAGCGAGCAGTAGCAGGGCTGTATAACGTTAATCGCAGAACGCTTAATTGAAGACGCAACGGAACGACTGCACGACGCGATAACCCACCTAAATCAAAGAATTTTACTCTCCTTGAGGAGCAGGCGCTTGTTGATCGTATAATTGAGCTGGACACGCGTGGATTCCCTCCTACGAAGCTTATAATCCGCACAATGGCCGATTTACTACGTTTACAGAGAGGAAAGCTACCTGTTAGCATTAACTGGATAGACAGGTTTATTAAGCGCAGACGTGAAGTTAAAACGCGTTGGTCTTGGTCATATAACAACTAGAGGGCATAACAGGAAGATCCTAAGGTTATAAATGCGTGGTTTAAGCTTGTGGAGGGCATCAAAGTTAAGTATAGCATTATAGATAAGGACACCTATAACTTTAATGAATCAGGCTTCCTGATAGGGGTTATAGGGTCTTAGCTTGTGGTCACAGCATTAGAGAGGCGTGCGAAACCCAAATTGATACAGCCAGGCGACCGCTGGTGGATTACGGTGATCCAGGGTATCTGCGCTGCTGGATGGGCAATCCCTCCCTTCATTATCTACGCTGGCAAGCGTCACATCTCCACCTGGTACGAAGACGCGTTAATTCCTGGCGATTGGGTAATTGCTGTTAGCGAGAACGGCTAGACAAACAACGAGCTTGGTATCGCGTGGTTAAAACACTTTAACGCGTATACAAAGGGACGCGCTAAAGGAACCTATTAGCTGCTAGTTATTAATGGTTATAAGAGCTATAACTTAATTAAGTTCTAGGATTACTGCAAGGAATATAAGATTATTACTCTCTATATGCTGCTACATTTGTCACACCTGCTGCAGCCGTTAGATGTAGGCTGTTTCTCTCCGCTGAAGAAGGCATATAGTGCTAAGATCTCAGGCTTGGCGCGTTAGCTGATAACCTATATTACAAAGATCGAGTTCCTCCTAGCCTTTAAAACCGCGTTTTTGAAGGTTTTCTCTGCAGAGATAATTAAGGGTGGTTTTCGCGGTGCTAGGCTAGTCCTATTGAATCCAGAGGAGGTGTTGCAGCACCTTGACATCCGCATCCGTACACCTAGTCTGCCCATTAAAGAGCCTACCACTTGGGAGTCTAAAACACTAAGTAACCTACGCGAATTTGAGGCGCAATCAACACTAGTTCGCAAGAGAATTAGAGATCACTTCGATTTATCACTAAATTCAACTATACAGGTGCTTAAGAAGCTTGAAAAAGGCGCTCTAAGTGCAATGTATAGTCAAGTACTAGTGTTGGATGAAATTGCAGGCCTTCGCAAGACAATTGAGGAGACTATAAGGCGAAAATCGCGTAAAAGGAGGTATATCCAGTATTAGGGATCACTTACAGTAGCAGAGGGATCTTAGCCAGCCACTCCTAAGGACGCTGGTGGACAGAAGAAGGGTAAACAGTTGTTAGGTACAGTGTCCGTGCGCGTAATGCGCATGTTCGCGTAATGCGCACCCCAACAGAAATCCTCCCTACTTTCAACACTACATAACTCCACCAATATGGCACCAATCGATGACGCGCTTGCAGAGATAGAAGCGCTACAGCCCAGCGAAGGATTCTCGTATAAGAAAATAGCTAGTAAGCATGGTGTGTGGCGCTCTACCTTAACACGAAGAACAAGGCTGGAACACAGTCACGCGCAGACAAGGCAATTAACCAACAAAAGCTCGCTCTACACAAGAGGCAGAGCTTGTTAAATATAGAAAGGACTCACAGCGCGTCACTTACCACCTACAAGAGAGATGATACGAAATTTCGCGTCAACATGCCAAGGAGCCAGTGAGCGAGAGCTGGGTTACGCGCTTCGTCAACCAAACACAGTATCCCATCTCTCTCGATGGGCAGCTGGTATGGACAGCAATCGCCACCAAGCCGACTCAGGGGATAAATACAGCCTGTATTTTGATCTCCTAGGTGACAAAATCAGGAATACGATATCGAGCCTCGTCACACGTACAATATGGATGAAAAGGGCTTCCTTATTGGTGTTATTGGCAGATCAAACGCGTGTTTAGCAGGCGAATGTGGGAGAACAAGGAGGTTACAGCGTCTCTTCAAGATGGCTCTCGCGACTTGATTACCCTCCTAGCGTGTGTGTGCGCTGATGGATCAGCCTTACCGCCAAGCCTCATTTATCAGGCTACCAACATGGTATACAATCAAGCTGGGTGAGGATATCAAGGCAGGAGAACACTTAGTACACATCTCCTCGTCACCTTCAGGTGGACAAACAACGATATTGGCCTTGCCTGGCTTGAGCAGGTGTTTGATCGCTACACCAAGGCAAAAGCTCGACGGTCTTACCGGTTACTCATCCTTGATGGCCATGGATCTCATGTTACTATGGATTTTATCGACTACTGCGATAGGAATAGGATCCTCCTAGCAATACTTCCCCCTCATTCAACGCATACGCTTCAGCCACTTGATGTAGTGCTCTTCAAGCCTCTCTCATTAGCATACTCAGCTGAGCTTACAATCCACCTCCAAAAGAGCCAAGGCCTAGTCCCAATTAAGAAAGGCGACTTCTTCTCTCTATTCTGGAAGGCCTGGATAAGCTCCTTTAAAGAAGAGACAATCCTTAAGTCTTTTAAGGCCACTGGTATATCACCTTTTAACCCAGAGGTTATACTTAAAAGATTCACCCAAACCACCCAAGATGAGCAGGAATCACAAGAGAGCTCTACGTCAGTACTTAGTGGATCTAACTGGCGCAAACTAGATCGCCTTGTACGAGCTGCAGTAGAGGATCAGGGCAGTAAGGACGCGCAGAAGCTCAGCCGCTCACTCCACCATATCTCAGTTCAAAATGAGCTACTTCGCCATGAAATCTGTGGGCTTAAGGAGTCACTAAGAGTTAAGAAGACGCATAAGAAGAAGAGCAAGGCTCTTGACCTTCAGCAACGTCAAGAGTACTATGGGGGGGCAGTCCTCTGGTCACCAAGGAAGGTTAGGGAGGCTCGTGTACGTCAGTCTGTAAAGGAACAAGAAGAGAAGGAGCAGAAGCTTCAAAAGCTGAGACGGCAGAGTTAAGGAAGGCAGCTAAGCTGTACAAGGAGAAAATCGCAGAGGAGAAGCGGGTGGCGCGAGAGGAGGCCAAGAAGATGAGGGACAGGGAGAAGGCTGAGAAGGCTGCAGAGCGCGCTCGCCAGAAAGAGGCTCGTAACGCAACAAAAGCTCTACAATCTACCCAAAAGGGTAAGAGAAAGGCCTCGCAGCCATCTATACAGAGCAACAAGCGTCAGAAACGCGTGGTTAATGCTATAGCTACTCAGGAGGCTTCAGGTGCCGCATCAGCAGCTCCACCCAAGACCACGCGGCACGGCCGCAACATTAAGCTTCCAAGTAAATATAAGTAGCACAGGTTAATCGCAAGCATTAATATAGTACTCTACTAAAATATCTTGTGATATTAGCTACTGTATGTAGCTCTACAGCCTCGTTTTTTGTAGAGCTGTTATGGTGTTGGGGTGCGCATTACGCGAACATGCGCATTACGCGCACGGACACTGTACTAGTCGCGCTGCAACAGGGCCATTAACTCAACAGCGTTGTGGCATCTGCAGGCAACCTAGACACAATGCGCAAACCTGCTAGGGAGTTGAAGAGGAAGAATCTGAATCAGATGCATTAACTTAGTATATATTTTCAAGTAGTGTTGCGACGCAGTCTGATAATGAATGAAATGGTTTGGTGGGGTCTTGGCAAAGGTGGCGCGCTCACTGGTGTGGGTCACTCGCTGGTGAACCACGTTATCTGTTTTCTTTACCTATTAGTCTACTTATAATATAATTAACTATGTTCCTTAAAAGAAGATTTTTTATATATATTTTAGCCTTTATTATACATTTCAATAATTAATAATCCTAATAGCTTCTAGAGAACAACTCTAGATTAGAGAGTTAGGGGCACTAGCGCTCTAGTAGTGTTTTACTAGACGCTAGTATTATTACTATTACTTAAAAAGCGGCTAAAGGTATAGTTTCTACTTTAGTATAATACTCTAATTAGGTAAGCTAATTAGCAATTATTCCTAGTAAGGTCTAAAACTACTTACTAGTATTTTATTAAAGCGCTAGTCCGTCTTAAAGTTACTTTAAAGTAGTAAGATAGCCTAAAATTTGCGTTAGTATATCTTAAAGGGCGCGTCCTTTTATATTTTAGGCCTCTTTCCCCCTTTAGAAAGGTGCTTAAGGCCCTATTAGCCTTTAGTTTTATGGATACTAGCAGACTAGCTTAATCTTTTATATATATATTTTATTTTATTATAACGTGTTTATAAGCGTGCCGTCAGTACAAGCGAGCCGTCAACCCCACCAACTTTCCGTAACGCGCGATAAGCAAACTACAATGCCTCAACCAACTACAACTCAATTGCCCTATAACGAAGGAGATATCTTCCTTGCTATCTCAGCTATTAATAAAAATCAGATTCAGAGCGAAAATCGCGCTGCCTTAACGTTTAACGTCCCTCGATCAACGCTGCGCGACCGACGCGCCGGAATTGCTGCGCGACGCGATTACCAGCCCAAATCAAAGAAGCTTACCAAGCTAGAAGAGGAGGTGATTGTTGAGCAAATACTTGACCTAGATTCGCGAGGCTTTGCGCCCACTCTAGGTGCTGTACGAGATATGGCGAATAAGCTGCTCACTGAGCGCAGCGCAGGCCACGTTAGCCAGCAGTGGCCTAGGAACTTTGTCAAGCGAACAGACAGCCTCACAACGCGATTTAATCGACCCTACGATCGACAGCGAGCCCTCTGCGAGGACCCGACGGTTATACAGGCCTGGTTTGAGCTAGTAGCACGTACAAAGGCCACCTACGGTATCTGCGACGAGGATACCTTCAACTTCGACGAGACTGGCTTTCTGATGGGTAAAATATCCTCCCAGCTAGTCGTTACTGGCTCAGAGAGGCGTGGCCGGCCAAAAGCGATCCAGCCAGGCAATCGTGAGTGGGTGACGGCGATCCACGGAATCAACGCTGCTGGGTGGGCAATCCCGCCCTTTATCATCTTCTGGCCAGTACCACCTCTCTGCCTGGTACGAGGGCGATATACCAGGTGACTAGGCTATTGGTCTCAGCGACAATGGCTGGACTACGAACGAGCTTGGTGTTGCCTGGCTACGGCATTTTATCAAGCATACAGTAGAGCGTAGAGTGGGCGCGCGTCAGCTACTAATACTTGACAGCCATAAGTCACAACTCGCTCGAATTCTAGGAGATCTGCAAGAAGAACAAGATCTACACTCTCTGTATGCCGCCACATTCGTCACACCTTCTGCAGCCGCTTGACGTTGGCTGTTTCTCGCCGTTGAAGCGGGCGTACGGGCGCCAGGTCGAGGGCCTGATACGCGACCACATCAACCATATCACTAAGCTTGGGTTCCTACCAGCCTTCCGCGCCGCCTACGACCAGTCAATTACAAAGGAGAATATCTGCGCAAGCTTTCGAGGCGCTGGGCTAGTCCCACACAATCTAGAGGCGGTGATATTAAAGCTTGATGTGAAGCTTCGTACGCCGTCGCCAGCAGCCCTACTAGAGACCCTATAGGAGTCTGCAACACCAAGCAACGCGCGCGAGCTAGGCGCTCAGTCAACTCTAGTTCGTGAGCGGATCCAAAGGCATCAAGGATCCTCTCCTACATCAGTTATCTAGTCGCTTGATCGGCTTACAAGAGGGGCTAAGAGAATAGCGCATTTAATAGTAATTATGCGCGATAAGATAGCTAGTCTACAAAGGGCAAATAAGGCAGCTACAACACGTAAACAGCGCAAAAAGAAGCGGATCTAGAAGCGAGGCACTCTATCAAAGGCAGAGGGAGAGGATATTATTGCTTAGAAGGCTGTTGAGCAGCAACTAGAGGGAGAAACGCGGTATAGCCAGGCGCGGTCAGGTGCGAGCCGGCAGGCTTCAGCGCGCTGCACGCGCTGCAGGGAGCCTGGGCACAACTCACGTACGTGCAAGAAGGCTTCTATAGATACTGCTTGATTTAGGAAAGCTATTATATTAATAGAATTTTGATGTGCTGTTAAACTACGTGGCTTTTTAAGTGTAGAAAGTTGGTAGGGTTGACGGCTCGCTTGTACTGACGGCACGCTTGTAAACACGTTAACGTGTTTATAAGTAAGCGGCGCATATAAGCGAGCGGCGCACTCTACTAACTTTTTGCGACGCGTTACCTATTAACTATAATAGCTCTAATAACACTTGTTTAATTGCTCTATAATAAGGCAAATATCTTCTTAGCTATCTTAGCTATTAAACAGAATTAAATTTAGAGTGGACAACGTGCTGCTACTATGTACAGTATCCCTAAAACTACGCTCTAGCGCCAACGCGCAGGAATCACTACACAACGCGACTATAAGCCTAAATTAAAGAAGCTTATTAAGCTAGAAGAGGAGGTAATTAAGCACATACTTAACCTAGATTCGCGAGGATTTGCGCCCACTCTAGGTGCTGTATAAGATATAGCGAATAAGCTACTTACTGAGCGCAGCGCAGGCTACGTTAGCTAGCTAGATATAGCCTAGGAACTTTGTTAAGCGAACAGACAGCCTTATAACGCGATTTAATTACAGTCAACTCTCGTTATAACGATTAATCCGTGCACAGCAAATTCTATCGTTATATCGAAATATCGTTTAATCGATGATTATTAAGCTAGTCTTGGCGGACTTGCAGCCACTCCGAAATTGTTGACTGCCTCATACTTCTGATTGACTGAGCTTTCAACGACCTCTCTAGCCGCTTCATATAGGATATATCCTCATACTTTGCAGTCTCCTGATACTCCTGATAGCAGAGTAGAACCTGTACAGCCTGAAGAGCCTCTGCAACGCTTGGAGCAGGAGGAGGTAGCACCTCCTCCTCTTCCTCTAATCCTTGAACAAGCCCTAGCTGAGCAACTACGATATCCTGTAGGGATGTATCCTCCTCTTCCTCCTCTAAATCCTCATCTACTGGATTGAGAAAGTTCTCTATAGCCATAGGATCCTGGATCTGGCCAGCCTGGGGCAGCAGCCTGATATAGACTCTCTATTGGCTCCTCTCTATCAAGTCCAGAGCTAGGATCTAGCCACCTCTTCGGGATGCACGTGCTCTTGATGTAGCAGTGTAGGATAGTAGTATCCTTAATATCAAGCAGCCATAATTCAGCTATCCAGTGGAGCGTATAGAGAATCGTCATGAATTTGAATGGATCAAGGCCAAAGTTGTAGTGTTTAACCGTAAACGCTAGCCACTGCCTCCAGTAGTAGGTCTTGAAGTTCTAGATAATACCCTAATCAAGAGGCTGATACATGCTTGTTGAGTTCTTTGGTAAGAGCTAGATCGCGATATTGGACAGAGGCGGCGATTGTTGAAGGCCAGAAAGATGGGCCAAGTAGTTGTCCATAAGAAGAACAACCTTCCTTAAGCCAATATAGCTATAGAATGCAGCAAGCACTCAGCCATAATAGATGTGTTTACCCAGCCCTTCTTAGAGGCCCCCAGACACAGCCAATAGCTAATATATTAACTCCTCGCAAAGCTCGAGGCTGTTTTGACTTTCCTATCACCCATGGTGCTACGCGCTCAGTACCAGTAGCGTTGCAGCAGAGCATGATAGATACCCTAGCTTTATCTTTCTTAACACCAGGCATTGAGGCAGTAGCTAGCCCTCTTGATATTGCCCACCTCCAGTATAGCCCAGTCTCGTCCATGTTGAATATATCGCTGTCTGGGTATCGGATGCAGATGTTCTGTACATCTACCATCTCGGCTGCTGTTTGCGTTGGTACAGAGCTCTGCTCTGCTGTGTAACCTCTGTACCTCTATATCTGCTGCTTGAATTTTGATACCCAGCCAGACGAGAACTCAGGAATAGCCTGGCCCTGGTAGGCTGGAATCTGACGCCAGATCTCTCGAGCTTTCTCAGCAAGTATATCGCCTGATACTAGTCCCCCTCGCACTTGTATTCCCTGCTGCCACTCATACAGGATAGACTCAAGCAGAGGCCAGGCAGCCGCTCGTGAGCGGTAGGCTGTATCGGATATGGATGTACCGGAGGCGGAGGCAGGTAGGGCGTCGAGGTGTCGAAAGCGATCGTCGAGAGACTCAGATACAGTTGATTGGGAGAGCTTTCTGCCAAATTCAGCTTCAAACCATGCGATGATAGCTTTCTGTCGTGGCTGTGGTGTGAGAGAAGGCCCAGGCGCGGAGAGCCTTCCTCTCATGATTGGATATCCCCTTGCGGCCCATAGCTTCTATAACGATACTTGGCGCTGAAGTGGTATTAGATATTGAATATCGGATACAGGGGTAGATTGTGTGGAGTTGAATCCGTGCAAGCGAAAAATATCGCTATATCGAGGATATCGCTAAAACGGACATCGTTATAACGAGAGTTGACTGTAATCCTACGATTAACAGCGAGCCCTCTGCGAGGACCCGACAGCTATACAGGCCTGGTTTGAGCTAGTAGTACACACAAAGGCCACCTACAGTATCTGTAATAAGGACACCTTTAACTTTAACAAGACTGGCTTTCTAATAGGTAAAATATCCTCCTAGCTAGTTGTTACTGGCTTAGAGAGGCGTGGCCGGCTAAAAGCAATCCAGCTAGGCAATCGCGAGTGGGTAACAGCGATCCACAGAATTAATAGTGCTAGGTGGGCAATCCTGCCCTTTATTATCTTTGCTAGCTAGTACCACCTCTCTGCCTAGTACGAGGGCAACAATATACTAGGTAACTAGGCTATTAGTCTTAGCGACAATAGCTGGACTACAAACAAGCTTAGTATTGCCTAGCTATAGCATTTTATTAAGCATATAGTAGAGCGTAGAGTAGGCGCGTGTTAGCTCCTAATACTTAACAGCTATAAGAGCCACAACTTCCTCAAATTCCAGGAGATCTGTAGGGAGAACAAGATCTATACCCTATGCATGCCACCACATTCGTCACACCTCCTATAGCCACTTAACGCGGGCTGTTTCTCGCTATTAAAGCGGGCGTACGGGCGCCAGGTTGAGGGCCTAATACGCGACTATATCAACCATATCACCAAGCTTGAGTTCCTACCAGCCAGAGTTGTCAGTAATCAAGCACGCGTCAAAATTTTGATTGATCTTGTTTGACTTGGTCAAATTCAACCAAACAAGAGTCTCCGCTGCTATTTTAATAAGCTAAACAATCAAATCTGTAAATTTTTGTCAAGATAATTTGATCTTGATTGACTCGCTTAACATACCTATAGTGTTGCAGCTGCTATAGAGGTAAGGTTGTTGGGATAGGTGTAATAGCAGCTAATAATGGGTTTCTTAGTGGGGAATTGATAGGGGGACCACCACTTTTACTAGTGGCACCACCCTGACTAAGCGTCACCATGACTAAGCCGCCGACGCACAATATCGCGCTCCTGATAATGCAAATAGAGGATTAATGTGCAGAGGCGCAGTTGCTAGATACATTTAAAATAGAATTCTATAGATCAACTAATTAAATTAACGACCCTACCTACGCCCCACGGGGCACTGAGTCCTTGTATGACCTTCTATATGGCAATTAGAACAGGTTGGAGGCCTTTTCTTGTATCCTTGTGGCAAGCCACTCCCCCGTGATAGTCCTTCTAATGCCTTAGCTTCTCCAACCTTAAATAATAAAGGACTCCTCTTCTTAGCTTTGCCTTGAGAGGTTAGAAAGGGCGAACAGCGCTGCTTTGTAGATGTTAGGAGACGAGGTTCCAGGATTAGCCTAAATAAAATAGAATATTAGAATATGTAATAGAATATGGAGAGATTTAGTACCTATATGGAAGAGAAGACTCCTTAATCCGCTAGAAAGGGTGTATTTCCTCAAGCTCGATAGCCGATTTCGACTCTAATATATCTGAAATTCGATGGGAGCAGGGCAATCCTATTGTTCTGCTAAAAACGTTTGTACATCGGGCTAATGGAGTCGTTCCTGTAGCCTGTTTAACTTTGTTATGCTGCTGAACTAGGAGAAAAATAGCGTGCCTTGAGACCCTGCAAATAATGTTAACAAAAAGCGTCTTACTGGGGAATATAGGAATAAAAATGCGGTTCTAAGCAAGTGCCGCAGTAAGAGCATTAAGCTGCCGTTTAACACTCTTCTCTACAAGCTCAAATACTAACAAGATATCAGCTGTAGAATTGGTAATCTAGTGCTTTACAGCGGCATGCGCTCCCTCTACTTATAAAGTTGCAGTATTTCCTAGATATAGCCACTATTAGGACTATGCTGCCACAAATTTCTCTCAATGTACAAGCTATGTCTTACCGTGGGTCACCACCTGGTGCACGGCCCCACCTGGTGCACGGTTTCCAGATGCCCACACCCACAACTTTTGCAGCTGTAGAGTCGCATATATATTGTATTATCGCGAGATTTTTTAGTGGAGGGCTTTTAAGGACCTATTTGATTGATTGGTAACGATAAACTACATGCGATACCTCTGTGGGAGGCGTACTTTGCGGGTGCGCGTGGCAGGGCCGGGTGTAGGCACCACATCAACTACAGATGATATATCCACACCAACATCCTCTGTCTCCTCAGCGACTTGAGGAGGTGGTGCAAAGGCCTTTTGACGGCGTCTATTACCCTTTTTGGAGAATTGTATATCTTGTTGGAGTTGCTTTTTGGCTTCGCGCGCGATCCTAGCTTCTTCGCGCTGCACGGCCTTCTCGCGCTGTTCTTGAAGGCGTATTTCTTTGGCCACCTCTCTCATGCGCTGCCTCTCTTCAAGCATGGTAGCCTTCTCCTGCTTCTGCTGCTCCCTACGCTTGATCTCCTCGGACTTCTGTTGTTGTAGTAGCTGCTCGTCGGCATCCTTTTGTGCTTGGCGATCGCGGGCGTCCTTGACTTTGGATGGCGACCAGAATATAGCTCCACCATTATACTCCTGCGGTGCCTTAAGTAATAGAGGCCTGCCACGTTGACGGCGCTTCTTCTCATTGACAAAGGCCCCTCTGAGTCGCTCGTTTTCATGCTGGAGGAGCTGTTTTTGTACAGCCATCACGTGAATCGTCTGGCTTAGCTGTTGGGAGCGTCGATCGTAGATATCCTCCACTACCTGGCGCAGTAATCGCTCAATCTTTCTCCAATCTGAAGCGCTGAGTACGGAAGTAGTACTATCGCTTGATGAGGGCCTCTCAGTCTCCTCTATTTTAAACTTCTTAAGTATAGCCTCTGGGTCTAACGGCGAAAGCCCTGTGACTTGAAAAGCCGTTAAGATCGTCTTTTCCTTAAACGTTGTATGCCAGGCCTTATAGAACAAGCGGAAGAAGTCTCTTTTTGTAATCGCGGAGATGCCCTGGCAGCTATACATGAACTCGGAGAGCTCGTTTGAGTAGGCAGTTGATAGAGGCTTGAAAAGGCAGACGTCGAGCGGCTGCAAGGTGTGGGTAGCGTGGGGAGGATAGATGGCCAGAAGAATCCGATTGTCGTCGCAAAACTTGATAAACTCCATCGATATATGTGAGCCATGGCCGTCAAGGATGAGTAGACGATATGATCGTCTTGCCTTTGCTTTTGTTTCGCGATTGAACACCTGTTCAAGCCATGCGAGCCCTAGCTTGTTGTTGGTCCATCCACTGGGCGATGAGGCGAAGAAGGTTTTGTGCTCTGCAGGGTCGAAATCTTGAAGCCATGAGTCTTGTATCTTGCCAGAAACAGCCTGATAAATCAGCGCAGGCGTGAGATAGCTGCCGTCGGCGCAAATACAGGCTATCGTAGTTATCCACTCCCTGTTGCCGTCCTGGAGTGCTTGTTTCACGCCTCTGTGATCATATCGATGGCGGGAGAACACGCGCTTCATTTTTGACAGCACACCAATCAAGAAGCCCTTCTCATCCATATTGTAGATATTGCGAGCCTCGATATCGTACTGAGTTATCTTCTGGTCTAGGAGCTTAAAATATAGGGCGTATTTGAAGGCAGAGTCAGCTCTGTGGCGTGTGGAATCGATGCCGGATGCCCATCGAGATACAAGCTCAATGTGATGCCGCGCAATAAAGCGATCAACCCAGTTTTTTCCTGGCTCTTTTCCTGCTATTTCTGCTGCGAAATTCCGTATCATCTCCCTTGTAGGTGGTAGCCCTCGTACACAGAGCTTATCAATATATTGTACGAGCTCAGTTTCCTGTGTAGAGTTGAGAAGGCGCATATTATCGACTTTCTCCGCATAGCTGCCGATAACCCCGCGGTGACGCTTCGACAGCAACGTTCGATCAACACCGTACTTTTTCGCAGTCTGAGTATAATTAGGCTTCTCTCCAAGCTTCAGCGATTTTAACGACTCTAGGGCAGCCTCCATTGGGTGTATATTGGTGGTGTAAAGCGATTCTGAAAGTGCGGGAGATTTGGTGTTGGCCGTGCACGAGGTGGGGCCGTGCACGAGGTGGTGACCCACGGTATTCAAGTAGCGGAATACATGCTGCTTGTCTGCAAGGAACGCCTCTTGTCAGATTTGATAGTGTTCTGTCACTTTGAGATAATATATTGATGAGAATTGATGATTGTGATGATTTTTTTTTGGAGAAGCCCAGCTATCGCGAGAAGTTCCTATCTATGCTAAGGCGCTTGTACTATCTAGGATAGTACAGGGGCAGTGCAAAACAGTAGTGCGCCAGCCTCCTCAGTGTGAAAGGCCATATGATCGGTCGCACCTACCCACCAGAATATACAGGAACTATTCACATGCGTAGGCACACAAACCTTAACGCACCCTGGCTACACACACTACCTACTAGTGGAAGCGTAGGACGACCTAGCAGAATGGGTAACCTAACGGCCGAGAGTAATAATATATATCTAGAAGGGTAGTAGTAGTAGTAGTATTGATTAACGTCCAGGAACGTAATGTTCTAGCCTCCCATGGGGCATGGGGACGTGCTAAGCTGTATTTACAGAAAGCATTTCGTGCCTGCCGGCTGGCTACCACAGTAGCCTTGTTGTACATAGCCCATCCTCCCTTTAATAGGTCTACCTGCTACTACAGGCACCTAGATACCTATAGTAGCCGGCCCTCATCTGTGAGGGTGTTGTTGTCCTGCCCCTCTCCCCCTCGCCCTTGTAGCTCTGCTCCCGTACTGTCTTCCTCCCCCTACCTCGTACGAAGTAGGACCTCGTACGAGTTAGCAAGCTGCCTTGTACCTTGAGTAAAAACCTCGTAGGGGAAAACCTCAAGCTTGAACAAGTAGTAGTAGTCGCCTGAGCGGTACTTAGTTTGGGTGAAAGGTTTTGACCAAGTCTTGGCAGAGCGAAAACTCTGCATCTTGGCTTTTGGTCTCTTTATCGCAACAGCGCCAGCTTTTTGCGGATAAAGAACGTGATTCTAGTAATCAGCTTGTTCAGGCGAACAATTTCATACTACAGGAACCCCCCACACGGTCGTGTGGGTGGAATCACGATTTTGGTGTTCCTGTATATCTAGAAGGGGGCAGGCCTCTGCATTATATATTAAAGGTTACTCTAAAATAGAGACCTATAGTAGGTAGAAGTAAACAGCATATCTGTGCTAAACACCTATAGACAACTGCAGGCCCTATAGGTCCTAGACTACGTTACTTATCTGTCCCCCCTATTTTGTTATATGGTGGGAGGGGATTTTAACGCCAAGCACAACATGTTTAAGCCTAGCGTTATTATATTACAAGGCAGAGCTAAACTCGCTAAATAGGCAGCTAAGAGCGGCATAGATTTTATTAGGGAGCTAGGCTAGGCAACGCACTAGGCGGGTTACGTTATTAACCTTATCTTCTTAAATATTCCTTTCGCAAGAATAGTAGTCTAACTAGACCTGTAATGCGGCTTAGACTACGTTACCTAGGTTACTACAATCCTAGGGCGTAGACAATAATCTCTTAAACAATATTACTACTAGGTTCTAATAGACTAGCTACTAAAGTTTGCTAGCATAGTAGCCTTAGGAATATATTAGGTCCCTAACCCTGCTAGCCTAACTAGTAATAAGCTAGAAGTATATATAGACACTTTTACTTAGGTTATTAATAAGGGCATACACATAGCAAAGAAGGCCAATTGTAGGATAGGGCGCTCTGCCCCCTAGTGGACAGACAAGTGCCGCGAGGCTCGCCGACAATACCTACGCTCGATGGACGGACACACAGGTCGAGGACCTATAGACGCAACCTGTATCTTCTATACAATCGTACGAAAGGCAAAAAGAGCCTACTAGCGGCACACTATAGACAACGTTGCGGATAATAAGGACCTTTATAAAATTATTAGCTAGCACCGCCTTAAGCCTACTCGCCTAGACGCGCCACTAATTGTTAACAGCACGCCTATCTACGACGAGGAGAGGAAGGCTAAAGCCCTCCGCCAAGCCATCCTCTGCCGCTTTAACGCAGATAACGACCTAGCTGCACCTCTATCCCTACAGGAAGGGCCTACCCTCCTATAGAACACATACCTCTTAATAGAAGAAGTAGAAAGGAATATTATTAGTGTTACTAGCACCTTACTAGGGCTAGATAGAGTTATAGTTAGGCTACTTAAAGCATGCTAGCATACTATTCAGAAGCGCGTCTGCAGTATCTTCCGCCGGTGCCTCCAACTCAGCTACTTCCCCCAGGCGTAGAAGCTAGCCAAAGTAACTATAATACCTAAGGTAGGCAAGAAGGATAGGAGCACCCCACAGGCGTTCTAGCCTATTACCTTGCTATCTTGCTTTAGCAAAGGATTTAAGCGAATTATTGCTAGATAAATAGCCTAAACAGCAATAATAGAAGGGGTCCTTAGCTCACAACACACAGGAGCCCTGCTAAAGAGGTCCGCGATAGACATAGTCACAGCCTTCACGCACGACGTAGAGAGGGCCTTCGCCTAGGGGAAATGCGTGACCATAGTTACTATGGACTATAGGGGGCGTTTGATGCCCTCATAATCAACTAATTGCTACACCGCATAAAGGCATAAGGCTAGGCTACTAAGGCTCTCTAGCTAACGAACAGTTTTCTCACAAAAAGGCGGGTAAGGGTTAGGCTAGGCAAATTAATCACCCCTACCTACCTAGTACAATGCGGCACTCTATAAGGCTCACTACTTTTACTAGTACTATACATGCTATACCTTGCTAAACTTATAAAAGCTAGCAACAATCTACGCTTTAGATATACTAACAACATTTGCCTCTATAGGGCAGCCCACACTCTAGAGGAGAGCAACCTCCTTGTCGCGAATAACGTTAGGGACATTATACAGTGGGGAGACAACAACCAAGTGGCTTTCGCACCTAAAAAGATAGAAATAATACACCTCACCCGCTAAAAAGGGCCCGCAGCGCCACCCTGCGTAGTTAACAACACACTAACAATCTACCTAGTTATATAGAATTAGGACTTGCTACAGCAGCTAGCACTTTAATAGCTTAGAGTCTAGTTTAACTAAAAGCTTATATTTAAGCAATATATCGCCAAACAAGCTGCTAAGGCCCACAAGGTGGCCCTTTATATTCAAAGCTTGGCCCAAACTACCTGCGGCACCCCAGCGGCTTTATTGCGCAAGGCCGTCATCACCTGCATTGTCCCGCGACTACTCTATAGAGCAGAGGCGTGGTACAGGGGTCGCATAAAGCCCGCTCGCATACGACAACAGGCTTAGGCCAACAAGGTTAGCGCTAGGCTTAGAGACCACGTTAATATTATCTATAAGACGCTAGCCCTTGCCGCATAAGGCGTCCTGCCTGTATATAGGACTACACCTATAGCTACACTATTTAGGGATACTAGTCTACCCTTAGGCCTAGTTACCTTTAAAAAGGCGAAGCTTAGGTTTGCTATACACCTGCAAACAATAGATAACAGACACCCCCTTACTAAGCGGGCATAGACCCCACAAATTCGGCGGGGCAGAGGCGTAGGAAGCCCACAGCAACCTAGGACTATCGTTAAGCGCGTTAGCTTACTTCTTAACCTAGTCCTAAGACTAGTCCTTATAAAACCTTACTACTCGCCTAACTATTAAACAGACCTAATAGGGGGGGTAAAGAAGAGAGAAGCGGCTAAGGTTTTTAAAGAATAGTAGGCATACCTCCTATAGAACAAAGTTATAGTTTTCTCTAATAGCTTAGAGCAAAGCCTTAAAGGGATTAAGCATATTATATACAGCTACGCTGTATACTAAGGCAGATAGGAAGTTAGCCTAGGCAGAGGCTTACTTAATACACGCTCCTATATATTTAATGTAAAAGCTATAGAGGCATAGCAAGGGCTAGAGCATATTATGCGCGATCTAGCCTTCTATATATAACGAATCTAGATGTGCATTAACAGCACGTTAGTTATATAGTGCCTATAAGGGAATATACTACTCTTTTCTTAGTAGGCCTTTCTCTAATACTAACAAGTTATAGAGACGTTAGGCGTCTAAGTACGCTAGTACTTAGGATATATAGGCATATAAGGAAATAAAAAGGTAAATTGCCTAGCGGACCTAAAGGCGCACAGCCCTTACCTTCTAGAACTACAGGCTGCCAAGCCCACGATTACAGGGCTATAGTTAGACGCCTGGATTAATCTCTGCCTTGTAGAAATAGAATAGTAAAGACAATATAAAACAAAGCTCTCTATATAATACAATTAGTAGGGCCTATACTATATAAGCATAGCTGCACTAGTAGAGCTTAGCCTTAGCCATTAAATCTTAGCTAAACTTTTGTTAACTAAGACTACGTATAGTAACTACGCCTAGTATTATAAGAAATTTAAATATAAGAACGCAACCCTTACCTATATATATAGAAAAGAAAGGGCCCCTAGCTATCTAGTCTACTGCTAGAAAGCACGAAGACGCTTTGCTAGCTAGCCCTAGCAACCTAGCAGGCCTCTAACGAACGCCCGCAAGGGACAAAAGTATCTTTGGCAGCTCCTTAGCTGCCTAAAGGACTTTACCGCCTTTCTTAAGCTAACTAGCTCTAATAGGGCTTAATTAAAGAAGTAAGTAAATATAACGTTCCCTTAGGGACAAGATCCTGCGCATATAGGCGCTAGACTAGACTTTTCACTTTACTCGCACAGAGGAGTTTAGGAAAGTTAACAGGCTTTTATAGAGCAGCTATTGCACGACCTGTCTCCCCCTTACGGGGAGAGACGCGTCCCCTATGCCCCACGGGAGGCCTATGTAGATAAAGGCTCTCAGCCAAGTCTACTGGACGTAAATCAATTCTATCTATCTTAGGTTTCTTATTATAGATTTTCTTAATAGTATCTACTATTAAATCTAGGTTATGATAGTCCCAGATCTTATATGCCTTAGCGGTCCTTTTTTATAGAAAGATTTACTTTAACTAATTGCTTAGCTTATTAAGAATAATTATCTCCTTAACAATTAGCTTATCCTCTTTATTACTTATTATAGCAAACTAAAGCTTATTAAGTTAATCTCTATTATAGAAAGTGTGTGTGTAGTAAGTAAGTAGAGTGTAAACTATAGTTAAATTAAGCGTAGGCCGGGCTTATAACTATGAGGGATAAGTAGGGTAGTAATTAGGAATAAGAGACTGAGTTGATTGTAACAAGCTAAACAGAGAAACTGCTTAAGTAGCAGAATCGTGATCAGCAACTAGTCTACATCAGGTTGGTGGTATCATGTGATATCGTACTCCACACTAACAGAAACCACTTGAGTAACAATGGTTTTGCAGAACTGTTGCTGGTTTCAGCAGCTAAACGCTCCCTCCGGATGAGAGTGCGCTCCTCGCGGATGAGTGCTTCAAGTTCTTTACGAGCTCTCTTATCCAGAATCCCATCTCGACGCCCAGGCTCTCGTTGGCGCTCGCGATTCTGATCCAGCTGTGCTGTGGTATCGTCGTGAAATGTGGGGGTGGGGGGGATTTGAGAAAGTCGTCCAATTTTCATGACCATAGTGCGATCTTGATAGATATCGTGTATCCAAATTTGGAAGCCTGGTGGGTAGTCATCACCCAATTCTGGACTACGCCTCGAAGATGACATCCTAAATACAACATCAGGAACAGCAATGGAAATCTGGGGAAGTGGAAATATACTAATTAGAGTGAAACTTACATTCTACAACCTCTGAATAGCACTAGTTCCCAAACCACAAAAGCGCACACCGCCTAACAGCTTTTGAAATTACCCACCAGCTTCGATCCCCGAACTCCGCAACCTATATACCTACCTTCGGAGAAGTGTGTCAACGTGGCATTCTCAAATGTGCCACCCGCAAGCTCTTTTAAAGCAGCGTTAGATAAATAGAGGATTAAAGAGACAACAAAGTGTTAAAGGACCAGGCATGTTACAATAACTCGATTTTATAGACCTAAAACTATTAGAATCTAGGCACTCTAGGCACATAATTGCCTAGCTATAGTAATTATAAATTATTTACTATACACCTATTTTTATTCTTAGTACTAAGATAAAATAATATTTATTAATGTTTGTTAAGTATATATAAATAAGCTTAGGTAATATACTAACTTCTTTTTCTTTATATTTTAAAACACTTTTCTATATTTATAATACTAAAAAAGATAACTACTATTGTCCGTACATCGTACGGGCAAGGCAGCTGGATGGTGTTGAGGTTATCGCACGATAGGCATCGCGTGCGCGTCACGTGATGTCTATGCGCTGCGGCCTGTGCGCTGCAGAACCTTCTCCTTTCCATCCGCACCTCTAGATAGAACAAGCAAGTAACAACCAGATCTATTTGCCTCACCCTACCTACCCTCCGTACGCTGTGTACACCGTACAACCCTCTCTCTTGCTAATTGAATGTGTAACCATTCTGTTCAATCAGCTAGCTGTAGAGCCCATTCAACAACTATTATTATAATATTTTTATTAGAAACGTCTTAGTTAAAAAAAAACTATAATTACATTTTTAAAATCTTTTTAATTACTAAGTAAAAAGCTTGATTTTTTTATTATATTATTTAAGGCAAAAGCCTTTATTATTATACTTCTAGATAGTTAATTTAATAATATATAAAAAACTAAGTTTTTTAAATATAAGTATAAATTATCTCTAGTTATTAGTTGTTAAGTAGTTTTACTATATTTAATTACTATATTTTTTTTATTATATTATATACGCGCTAAAGTAAAGCGCGTTTAAGTTTTTCTAATATTTTTTCTAGCTTCTAAGACAATCTACTTTGCGCGTAGGCAATTATATGTTAGTGTGGAGTACGATATCACATGATACCACCAACCTGATGTAGACTAGTTGCTGATCACGATTCTGCTACTTAAGCAGTTTCTCTGTTCAGCTTGTTACAATCAACTCAGTCTCTCATTCCTAATTGCTACCCTACTTATCCCTCACATCATCGCTGTCGCCAGCACCCTCCCAATTTTTTAGTTCCTCTATCCAATCTTCACTACAGTCTAATGCCAGAGCTGCCTCTATAACTCCTGAAATCCAAAGTTAGCAACAGATGGTGGAAAAGGGAAGGATGTATACGTACTGTCGAAGGCCTTTTGGGCGTCTTTTCCTTTGTTATATTTGGGATGAGTATCAGTACCACGTTTCCAAGTTGCTTGCTCAATTGCTTTCTCCTCCTCGTATAGGTTCGTATAGCTTTCGCTAATTCCAAGGACCTTACGATGTTCGTCTTTACCGCACTTCAGTATGTATTGGATCACGTCTCCATCGCCACCTGAAGTGCCTCCTTCGCCACCCGAAGTGTCTCCTCCACCTGAAGTGCCTCCGGTGCCGGCCTTATCGTTATCATTTTGAAGCTGGTTATTGGCTGTCGCGTCGCTTTCGCCATCTGCGGACTTCCCCTCTTCTTTTCTCCTTCTTTCGTCTGCTTCATTTCGAGCGTCTTCCGGCTCGGGAGTGGCCTCCGGCGTTATCGTTGGCCCATTCCGCACTGCCTTTCCCTTCCCCTTTTTATGCCCCTTGGGCCCGGACCCGTTGGTATCGTTTGCCTTTGCTTGGTTCTGCTTGTTTCTCTTTCCATCCGGACCTACGCTTAGTTTGGATGTGGGTAAATCACCGCTGTTGGCCATTGCGGCTACGATATTCAGGTCAGTTGCCATGATGAGAGTGAACGGTACTTCGTAGGGAAGAACGTGTCATGAGGGCTTTATATCATCTGCTGGATACAGAATTTGGCGTTCTAACAATAGCGTGTAGATGAATAAGAGCTCTAAAAATAGTTACGCTTCAAGGCTTAATTTGTCCCCACTTGATCCCGCAAGCAGGGCCATTTCTGGCCCCATTAGGACAGCATAAAATGCCAGGTCCAATCTACAGATGAGCCAGATGAACAGTACCACCCCGAAATATGCCATCTCCCGCCGAAATCCAGTCGACATACGATAAAGCAAAGGAGTTTTTAGATGCAGGTCTCTCTGACCGCATAAAACTCTATCGCGAGAATGAGGAGTGCCGGCCACTCTACGTAAGCCTTCTCGAACCGAAGACGATCGACTTGTACGGATATCATAGCAGCCTGTGTGACTTTTTCTGGGAGATACATGAAGCCCTCGAACGGACCTGCTGTCCAGATAAAAGTTCGACCAATCAGCGGTGCATTGGATCTGCCTCTCAGGCGGATGTTTTCAGACATGCATCATTCGTACAGAAGTGCCTTCTCATTCGGGAGCTACGAGATTCACCGCAAGTGATAAAGCTTATCATGTACCTTCCTAAGGAAACCGAGCAAGCAAAAGTGTTTTCTGGGATGTTTCAAGATTGGGAACGCGGGGATTTGAAGGTTTTTGATCATGAAGGAGCAGAAAAGCTGCTTCAAATCTGTGCCAAAGTACAGAAGGAAGAGAATTGGTATTCGGAAGGCATAACATGTGTTGCCACCGCTGACTTCCCCAAGACCCGGCGTTGCGGTGTCTGTAAAAAAGAATTTAGGGCTGGTAGATGCGGGATTAGAGCTTTGTGTAGCTCGCACGCTTCTCACGACCGATGTTTTGGGACTGGAGCTGAATGCCTATTGTGCAAGGAAAACAATTAGCGGATCATCCATTTCTACATAACTAGATCGAACAAATTATAGGTAATTGGGAATATACAATAGTAAGGTAATTATATAGTAGTTATAGAGTGTGAATTTATCTAGTGTTGCTATACTTATATAATACCTCACAAACCTAGGTTATTGTGACGATTGGGGATCTCGCAGATAGGCGGTATCGTCACAGCGGTTATGGAGGGCGGCGGGAAGCCTGAGATGGCGCCTGCTTCTATGAGTATGGAAGCTGTGACGTTGAGGTGGCAGCTGCGGTATGGGTTGGTAGCTGCCGTGCTGGGTCAGTACCTTACCTGCACGTTCAACTTCTAGACTTCCTTTCTCCTTCTTTAGCTTTGAGTCCTCGTCCATAGCGCCAATTAACAGCCGCGAGGCTGAATGGTCTGGCCGTTACAATGAATAAGAGTAAAATTATATACGTAACTTAAACACGCAGGGGGGGAGGTTAGCACCTGCCGCCTCTGTTTGGACGTCAACTTCGGGCCCTATATTATCCTCAGCCACATGTACCCAGAACGGGGCCGGTAGATATATTTATTCATACTGGTGCCTTCACTCCCTTATTTATCCCCTTAGGACCTATTCTGGAACATCCCGCCAGCTCCTATTTAGAGTGCCATCGAACGTCACTTTCGGTCTTTGACTTCGATGCCGTCGAAGAATCATAACTACGACGGGTTCTCCCAATTTTTCAACCGAATTTAGGGAAAGAAAACGTTAGGATACTCCGTATCACTACGCTATGCACTTTTTCACGATCGCCTTGATACTCACCATTTTTAGATTGGTTTCAGCCGATGATGTGGCGCGCACTAACGAAACTCCAGCGCCAACACTGGCACCTCTATTCCATCTTCCGCCGTGGGCAAATGGCTCGTCCCCGACGACAAAGGTCACAGTCCAAATCAATTTTGGTGATCTGTCCGGGTCGGCCATCATTACACTCATCAACTCTTCCGTTTCTACTTCGCGCGGAGTTGGGAATCCATTCACTTTCTTTTCGAACACGACAACGTACCCCGGGCCCTACATGACGACCAACCTTGCATCTTGTGCTACGCATCCCGTTTATAATGTCACTAGAGTCTCGGCCGGCTTTGCGAAACCTACTGGTAACATTAACGCGACCGCCGGGTCCTCAGGCCGACCATTTGCAACGTCAACACCGACGAACTTCAATCTGTTTAGTAGCGGGGCTATATCGAAGAAAGGCAATCGCAATGTGTTTTTGTCTACTATTGGTACCCTATCGTATTTTCTATAGCTCTTACATATTCGCTGTTCAATTGCGGGAGGTATCGGGATGTTACATAGCGTCTACTATATAAGTTAGCTATCTTTTTGTATCTTTCCTCTAGAAAACGTTTGCTCAAGGTAGATACGTCCGGGTCTTTGTTATTACAAAGGATGCTAATGTACTAATTAAGAAGAATGACCCATGTACTATACTACTAAGGAATTATTAGCATATTCAATAGAGAAGCGAATTGCTTAGGGGAAGAGGAAGAAATAAAATCTTTTATTTTACAAAACATTTCCGGCAATCGTGTTTACTACTTCTTAGCAACCTCTTTCTAAATCGCCTGTTACCACTCTCTCCGGTGAGGGAGCCGCGGACCTTCTAAAAGTGACTCGGTGCAAATCGGCGGGCTTAAAAATTCTGACTGCCGTTGCCCTGTCTTCAGCTGCTTCTGAATAAGATTGACCTAGGCTTTCCTCGGAAGGGTTCCTGATATTAGGCTTCTTCAGCCGCAATACGAGAAGGTAAAATATGCAGCACATCGTGATGTATGGATCGTCAAAACGAATACTTTAGAGTAAGGGTGTCAAGTTAAAGACAAGAGATAGTCTTCCAAAGTTCTAGCGAAATATTTATACGGAGATGAGTGATGCACAGCGATATCATGCTATAAATAGTGGTGGACAAAAGTGTCCCCATTCCGTTCTTAGAGGGAGCAGAACTGGGCAAGGGCGGGAAAGGGCTCTAAACTGCTACCCCCAAACGTCGCCTTAGGAGTAAGCATTTCTACATTAAAATAAACTATATTAAAATAAGCTATGTATCGCCATCGCTATCACTAGAAATCTTGCCCTACTCATCGTGGAATTGGGAAATGGATGGTAAATCCCATTTTGAATCACAAAATCTGCGTGGTTATCCCACAAACCCAGATGAATTTTCTATTGAAACTTTAATACAGCGGGTGGAGGAGTTCCAGAGGAGAGATCACCTTGAAACTCTTGCAAAGCTCACGGAGGAGAATTGCTCCCTGCAGCAGCGTATCTTACGCTACCGTAAACATTCGTGTCTGACATTGGATATCCTAGAAAAAGCCTATGAAGGGGTGATAGTAATGCAGAAGGTGCTGAAAAAATGCCTAGAAGAGGAAAGGGCCGTAGAACAGGCTTGGCTCGTATTCAAAGAAGGGGAATCTGGATGGCGTGGATATAGTTCTGGGGGTTGGATATGAAATAGCAAAAACTAGAACGTATACAGTATATTCTATCTAATTTATCAGCCTCAGTAATCAAATGTCCACCAACGCCACGCACTGGAGTGAAAGTTGAAGAAATATAAGTGAATTTACAGGGTTTTAGACTTGGACTCGTTTATTTCTGTTGCAAGATTCTCCGCTGCTCGCTTAAACTCTACAGTCCATTCTTGAAATTCTTTAATATAGGCCTGAATATCGGCGAAATATCTGCTCCGCCGTTAGCAATGAATAAGAAATTAGCAAATAGAACAACATTACCTCGTTTGTTCTTCAATTAGACCGACTCGCTCTTCCAACCTCTCTAGCTTGCTGGCCAGGGCTGCACCTTGGCTGTCGCTGCCTGACTGCTCTTCCGTATTTTGTGCTTCTGTCGCAGGTTCATTTACAGAATGCCGCTCCCCAACGATTGACTGCATCTCATTGGCTGACCCAGCAGGTGCATTTTCGTACGTCACAGTTGTTTGCGTCTGCGACGGATCATCCAGCATCGTCGAATAACCAAGCAGGTTGTCTTCCTGTGGCCAACCAAGGTTTGACATGTGGGTCGAGTCGTATGAGGGGTCGAAGAGTAACTGTGAATTCTGGTCGACGGGAAGCCATTGGAGTATATCGTCTATTTCGCAAGGTAGGTAATTTTCTGAAGACCTGACGTTCGTTTGGGGTAACCAATTCACGTCTTGGAAAGTATTCGGCTGTGGGACCTGCCACGGGTTCTGGAACGACATGGTGAGTATTGGTGCTGTTTGTTGTAGAGCTAACATGTTGTGGGTTGGCTCTCTTTAAGTTATAGATGGCATACGGAAATAAAAAGAAACAACAAGTGCCGCGCGCTTAGCAGTATCTCCGGATCTAAGCCACGGTCGTTTCATCTTAACGGCTCCGATCGGTCGTGGTGTAGTGTTTCAGGTTTCATTCTTACTACTAAGCCCCTACTTCTGGGGGGGGGGGGCGACTTCTGATACACATCATCTCATGCGGCCTAAATGAAATGGCCATACTCCTCTCCATTGTCCTCTAGCGTTAGAACCGCTAACTTTTCGGCTCCCATCGCAACCGTCTCCTCAAATAATGCCTCTGTGTTCCGTTCCATTTTAAGCCAGGTGCATGCGTCATCCGTTGCCGTGTCCAGTTCTTCTTCGCCCAAGGACTGCCTTTCCTCGGTCTTCAATACGAATGGCTGGAGCTTCTCACGTAGGTGTTTGTGCGCAATGGATTTACGTAGGCAATTTTTGTCTCGACGGAGATTTTTGGCGATGCAACTCTGAAGGCAAAGCTCCTGAGCAATGGACATGATGGATGATGGATGTATGTTGGCGAATTTGGCAATTGTGTTGTAGAGACGCCTCAATCGGACGGTGTAGTCGATGATGAAGTTCGAGGCAATGCCAGGCCAAGACCCCGAACTGGGTCATATTCCAGGACCAAATCTGGACCCGCGCGGTTCAGAAACGAGCCTTTTCTCAGGTAGCAAAGAGTAGCCAGTCTCGGCATTATGTGAGAACGTGCAAATTTGGAAAATACTCGAACACTGTGCCGCAACGATGGACAGGTTCAGACAAGGGATTCGGCAAATTTTCCTGGGTGACACACCGTCGCCGCTTATTGTAGGGCTGGGCGGCCAGTCGCATGCGTGCAGGCCGCATCAACCTCCCATCACATGATGTATGCGAGCAGGGACAAGGCTGGTTCGCTTAATGGCTGGGATGACGCCTTACGCGCGGACGGGGTAAAATTAGACGCCTTACGCCCAGGTGGGGGTAGGATTGGACGCCCCGGATGAACTGGCCGGTTTACGCCCAGATGTGGCACAGCGGGACGTCTTACGACCGGATGGGGTGGTGCTTTCCCTTGAAGAATCTTCGCAGCCACAGTGTATTTCCAACCCCGAGATAAAGTTTCAAGCTTCTTACATGTAGCAAACGGAGGGGAAGGCGCTTATATGCGCATCTATCAATAGGAAGGTCCCGAAAAGTGCCCCTTCCAGATTACTTATCAACATCTATTTAACGGCGATTCATTCCTTCAACATTCATCAACAAACTGGAGACTTCTCAACTAAAGCTAAACCACCAGTTAACAAACGATTTTCTTAAACTATGGCGTCGCAACCGACCGTTCAAGATACCGAGCAGCAAGGCGCAGTATCCGTAAGGGCATCACTATCAGGTTCCCCGTTCTATCTGACTATCTATTAGATGATTTTCCAGGATGGGAAAAGAGAACCCTCCGGGTCTCGCAACGACGGCCAAGTCTTCACAGACCGGGAACTCGCCTTCATTGACCAAAGACTCTATGACGCCGGCGGAACCATAGAAACCTGTCGCAGAGACTTTTACGAGTTTCGATGCAGGTTTACTGCCCTGCAGAGAAGATGCGCAGCGTACGATCATGCATATCACTATGAAAAACAACGCAATATCCAATCCTCCCAGGCGTATCAAACGGTCTGTGCCCAATATGAAAAGACCCTCGATGACCTGGCCGAGATTGCCAACAAGTACCGGTCCTTGCAGAAGGACTTCGATAGCGCGCAGACGACTATCCTTGCCCAACAATCGGTGGTCCAGGAGTGCGACCGACGCCTTGCTACCCAAACTTCATTGGAGCCCAAGATTGGCGAAGCAGAAACGAAGGAGCAGCTTCAAGCTAAGATCACAGAGCTGGAGAAGGAAAAGATTGATATGCAAAATGCGCTGGCAAATGCCACTGGTTTTATCCTCAACTCTGAGCGAAAGCTCAGCGAACTTGAGAGTATCAATCGCGCAGCAAAGCCTCAAGAGACGGAATTATCGCCTGTTGAAGAGTCCACAAGTATTGACTAGAGGAAGAGAGATGATGAGGACGAAAGTGAGGAGGAAACAAAGCAACACGGTGTGCCTGCTAAGAAGGGCCGTAAGAGGAAACAGGGTCGATAGATGGCGCACGGATTTTTGCCCTTTACGCAATAGGATTTTGCTTTCCTGTATGTTTTGCTTTCCTGTATGTTTTGCTTTCCTGTATGTTTTGCTTTCCTGTCTGCTTTGCTTTGATAGCTCATGGGTGCGTGTTATCCTCGAAAGCAAGATCCCTCTTCAATATAAGTTTAGAAAGCTCCATTTAGGTCCCCTATCTGTTCCAATGTTGGGCAGGAGCCCTAAAACGGCCCCAAGTACGATCGGACCTGACACGCAGTATATAAATGCAGCTGCAATCCCCAGAAATATGTATAACTGCATACGAACTTAGTGATATGCTCAAGCACAAGCGAACCAAGATCTTTCCACTAGCCCCTTCTCGCGGGTCTCCCTCGGGTGATGCCGTTGACGCGGAAGCCGTCCGCAAAATCGGGCCATCCGTGCCGACAGAAGATACTAATAAAAATTTGGGAGGGTCGAAGAAGTTGCCTGTGCCAAATCTTTCGCAGCTAATTGACCAGAAGACATGCGAGAATGACCAGTTCAGACTTGAGCTTGACCGCGAACGGGACAGGTATCGCGCAAGCTATCGAGCGAGGATGTATATTGCAGCAGAAGCAAGTCGAGTCGTTGAGTCCCTTCAGCAGGCACTTATAAACTTCCAAGAGCTGCATAAGGAGATTGAAGAGGAACAAGAGTTAAACGAGTGATGGGAATGTACTGTACTTGGGTTAATAAAGAATTTCTTGAATTTAGGTTCGAAGTTAGAATTTGGTTTTAACTTATGCCACCTCGTACAGAGACTAAAGTGAAAACAGACATGTCATGGTTTATAACGTCCATCCACCCGTCACGGAACAACCACCAGGAACACCAAAATCGTGATTCCACCCACACGACCGTGTGGGGGGTTCCTGTAGTATGAAATTGTTCGCCTGAACAAGCTGATTACTAGAATCACGTTCTTTATCCGCAAAAAGCTGGCGCTGTTGCGATAAAGAGACCAAAAGCCAAGATGCAGAGTTTTCGCTCTGCCAAGACTTGGTCAAAACCTTTCACCCAAACTAAGTACCGCTCAGGCGACTACTACTACTTGTTCAAGCTTGAGGTTTTCCCCTACGAGGTTTTTACTCAAGGTACAAGGCAGCTTGCTAACTCGTACGAGGTCCTACTTCGTACGAGGTAGGGGGAGGAAGACAGTACGGGAGCAGAGCTACAAGGGCGAGGGGGAGAGGGGCAGGACAACAACACCCTCACAGATGAGGGCCGGCTACTATAGGTATCTAGGTGCCTGTAGTAGCAGGTAGACCTATTAAAGGGAGGATGGGCTATGTACAACAAGGCTACTGTGGTAGCCAGCCGGCAGGCACGAAATGCTTTCTGTAAATACAGCTTAGCACGTCCCCATGCCCCATGGGAGGCTAGAACATTACGTTCCTGGACGTTAATCAATACTACTACTACTACTACGGAACAACCACCAACACCATCATCAACTTTTGAAATTTTGAGAAAGTGGTCAAAACTGCCTAGTTTTCTATATTATTATCTCAGTTTCATCTAAATACTACTCCTAGCCATCTTCAGGCACCGCACGCGTGCGGTGGTTTGATGATAGCAATAGAGACGCCTTAGAGGCCCCCTCTGGGGACCTCTACAGCGACCCGCCCACTAGACCTTGAGTCTGCGCAACAGAATAACCTCTAGCACGCCACAAGGAAGCGCCAATAGTCTGATATTCGCCCTCCTAGACGCCTCTCCTTTGGTGGAGGCGTGCCTGTCCGCCCTACTAACACAGAAACTGCAGCTAGTGTCCTCAACTCCCACCTTACGGCCACCCGCAAGGCGGCAGAGACCTAGGAAAAGATAGTAATGGCAATAGCTGATGCTGTTGACCACTGCCTCGCCAAATTTAAGCGCCTAGAGGAGCTGGCGGCTGCTATCGCCCTCCGCAACCGCGTTATATAGGCGCTGAAAAACTCCACTACTGCGCTAAGCCTTCGCCCTAATCTAGTAAGGACTGGCTACGACTTGACAACCACAGCCTACACTACGGACAGTGACAGCGGCCTTGCCGCCTAGCCTTAGAAGATATGGGCAAGCGTAGCATCTGCCTCCTATTACGGGGATAGCGGGCACACGACAACTGACAGCAGAAGGGCCACAGCCGCTGTTAAGCGACAGCAGCCCTCTAGACAAGCAGCAGACCTACGGATCTTGCTCACTGTCTCGAATCCAGCTAATAGGCTTGGACAGACCTCCGCCTTCGCTGTGCGAAAGGCAATCTGCGACGCTACAGGACTTGATATTAGCGACATCCCTACGGCCATAAGGACCCAAACAGGCTGGGCTATTACGCCAGCCTCCAAGGCTATACGACAACAACTCATAGAACAAGAAAAGAAGGAACTGATGATCCGCTCTATTAATGGCGACAGCGCAGAGCTGCCCACACGCTGGACGCTGTCCCTGGGGTGCCTAGCAGCTACCACTCGCTGTTAGGACAAGAAGTCCCGTACACCCTAGAAATGATCGCGGAAGAGGCTTTCACGCAGACCTTGACTCGCCCAGTAAACTACTAGCCCTCTAGGCATGGCCTAAACTAATACAGGCACACTACCTACGTAGTGTCTTTTAAGAAGCTAGTAACACCTTTCTAACTCTTTAGTGTTAGCAACTTATCCCGCAAAATTGTTAAGAAACGCGCAATTAAGCGACACAACTCTAGCTGCTAGGGATACTGCAACGCAGCGCGTTGCACCTGCGCGCCCTGCTGCCGCAACTGCGGCATGAAACAGAGCGAGCACGAAGGCCCTATAGGTGACAACTGCGCTCACAAGCTACAGTGCCCTAATTGCCGCGGTCCACACGCTGCCGACGATCCAACCTGCCTGGTAAAGCCCAGCCGAGTGAGCGGCAGGATTATAAGACCTACCCGCCGTGAGCTGGCCACCCTCCGCCGCGCTGGACAAAAGGCCTACGACTAGCTACACAACCCGCAACCCTAATCCGCGCCCACCGCGCAGAGACAAGGCAACGCCGCCAATAGAGAAGGCGCCCCTCCTACTGAGGGCAACGCTCAACCTAACAAAGAGGACACTGCTCCTACTAGAGACACTGTCCAATAAGCCCCTTAAGAAGAGCCCACAGACTAAGAGAGCTAGGAACGAGTTCCTAGCCCCCGCCCACTAAGAGGACAGCGCTTAAGCCCCTACCCTAATCTTGCGGCACGACAAGCGGCTCGCGCCTTAAGCTAACTAGTTAGACTCACTACGCCTATAAGCAGCAGCCTTAACCTTGCTGCACTCTTAACACAAAGCGCGAGATATGCAGACCACATATAGTCCTCCTTACAGGAGGATATAACTATAGACAACTCCTCTAATTAATAAGGAACAACCGCTGCAGATACACCCCTCGCAGGGACCCTAATATAAAAGTATACTAGACTAATGTTGGCAGAAGTGGCCTAGCACACACAGCCGCCCTTAAGATCGCTTTTATAGAGAGCATTAACATTATTTGCATACAAGAGCTAGCTACCTAGCCCAGCACACAGACTTTAAACCACCCTAGCTATAACCTCTATCCACCAGTGGACGGCTAGGACAGCCAGAAGACCTGGGAGGCAGAACGCCCCTAGGTCCTTATCTTCACCTATAAGGGCAACAGACTAAAGATCACGCCCTATACCCCGCTGCATAACAGGGACCTGCAATAGATTAAAGTGAACAGAATCTCCATACTTTACGTTTACTAGGCGCCATAGACTACACTAGTACTTAACTACATCGCCTGCCTCACCCCACCAAACAGGTGCTTAGCAAGAGGTGATCTTAACGCTAAACACAATATATTCAAGCCTAGTGTTACAACTACACAGGGCGGAGCTAAGCTAGCCTAATAGGCTACAGACAACGGCATAGATTATATAGGCGAACCCAGAATCCCTACCTATAGGGCTAGGCATATTATAGACCTCTCTTTCTGCAACATCCCCTTCGCAACTACTGCAGTACGAACAGACATAAACTGCGGCTCAGACTATAACACGTTAGTTACTACAATCCCTAGCAGAGGACAGGAGCCCCTTAACTAGTTCCAATATAGGGTCCCCACAAAGAAGCTACTGCTATTTGTTAACGCTATTGCTAACAGAATGAAAGGCGCCCCCCGCTTAGACGGGCTACAGACCTGCGAGCACGTTGACAGGCGCGTCGCTGCCTTAGAAGAAGTCCTTACTAACGCCCTAAAGACGGTAGGTAGAAAGAAGAGAGGGACAGGCCACTTGGCGCCCTAGTGGACAGACAATTGCAAGACAGCCTATCAAGCACACCTCCACTCGCTCGACAGCTACACTAGCTAGGGCCCCTCTAATAAGACACGTACTTTCCTAGCGATAGTCTGTAAGGCAAAGAAGGAGTACTAGCAACACACTATAGATAACGCTAAAAGCAACTAAGAATTTTTCCGCATTATTAATTAGCACAAGCTAGAACCTACTAGAATACAGGCACTAATAGTGTTTAGAGGCGCAGAAGCGACTAAAGATAAAGACAAGACTAAGATGCTACGACAAGCACTTCTCTGCAGATCCACGGCGGAGGACGATCTGCCGAAACCACCCACTCCACAAGAACACCCTACTATCCCATAGGACACGTACCTATCGATTAAAGAGACGGAGCGCTGCGTGATTGGGGTCTCCAGCACCTCACTAGGCGCTAATGGCATAACAGTCTAGCTGCTCACAGCATGCTAGAACCATATTAGACAGTACATTTGCGACATCTACCGCGACCTACTATTGCTTAACTACTACCTAGCCGCCTAGATAGACAGGGAGATTGTTTTTATTAAGAAACTTGGCAAGAAAGACTACACAATCCTAGGGTCTATAAGACTACTTGCTATGCTGCTCTGCCTCAGCAAAGGTTTTGAAAGGGTAATCGCTTGGCGCATAGCCCACTTAGCTGTGCTGCACGGCGTCCTAAG
This sequence comes from Laburnicola sp. JP_R_19, assembly GCA_031010545.1. Classification (NCBI taxonomy): domain Eukaryota; kingdom Fungi; phylum Ascomycota; class Dothideomycetes; order Pleosporales; family Didymosphaeriaceae; genus Laburnicola; species Laburnicola sp. JP_R_19. The sequence continues at coordinate 1,116,090 of VOIT01000046.1, forward strand.
CCCCCAGCACGGGGGGGCCCTCCCAAAAAGGTCGGCCATGGACCTAATCACGGCCTTCACCTATGAAGCCGAACTCGCTTTTAGCGAGGGCAAACACGTCACCATGGTAACTATGGATGTACTAGGAGCTTTCAACGCGTTGCTAGTTAACTGGCTACTGCACCGCATGAAAGACTAAGGCTAGCACTAGAAGGTCCTAGTCCTTACACGCAACATCCTCACGAACCGACACATTCTTGTCCGCTATAGCCAACACTGTTCTGGCCGCCACCTAGTGGCCTGCGGCACCCTATAGGGCTCGCCATTCTCCCCTGTTATCTATATGTTATACCTTGCAGAGCTACTGCTCTAGGATATAACTATGCGCTTTAGCTATGCTAACAACATATGCCTCTATAGCGCTTCCTACAGCCTTAACCTTAACGTTAAAATACTTGCTGAATAAGTCCGCAAGATTAACTTATATAGCGCGGACCACAAGATTACTTTCTTACTAGACAAGCTCGAAATAATCCACCTTACAAGACAGAACGGGGACTACGCGCCGCCCTGCGCCGTCGACGATCACCTTACTATTCACCTAATCCTCCCCACAAGTGAGGTACCTACACTGCGCTAGCTAGGCGTATAGTTTGACAGGAAGCTCACCTTTAAGACCTACGTGGCTATACGCGCCGCAAAGACAAGGGTTGTTGCCCACCACATCCGCAGCCTCGCTCAGATCAAGTGTTTCTATGTGCCAACCTAGTTAGGTGCTCACTTCGGCGCCTTTTAACTGGCGCATAATTCTAGAGGGTTTAGTTCTTCCTCTATACTAGGCCTCCGCTCCGTACAGGAGTTAGGGGAGGACGCAGGAGATCACCGCTTTGCGCAAAGACCCCAGTGGGGGGCCGTGTTTAATAAGGTCCTTAGGCAGGCATATAGAGCTATTGTTCTGGCCTACTAGACTACACCTACTACCGCTATCTTTAGGGACGCTAGACTTCCTTTAGCAGTAGTAGCCCTAGAAACCTGCAAGTTCCGCTTCGCAGCACACCTGCTAACAATTAACGAAAAGCACCCGCTAACTGCCAAGACTTACCTTCCTACAGTTAGAAGAGGCCAAGGCGCAGGCCTCCTACAGAGAGCCCGCACGAAGGTACAACAACTAGCACAGGTCTTTGACCCGGTACCCTGACCCGAATTCCGCGCCCCCCACTACTCCCCTGGGAGCCGCGACGACCCCACAGGCCATGTAAATAAGAAGGAAGCCGCCCGCCGCTTTAAGGAGTGGTGGGCCCTTCTCCCGCCAACTGCTATCACCGTCTTCTCCAACGGCTCTAAACAATAGCTTAACAGCGTTAAGCACGTCACATACGGCTACGCTATATACAAAGGGCAGACTCTCACCCTACAGGGCAACGGCTCCCTCAACCCCAGGTCCCACGTCTTCGATGCCGAAGCTGTAGGCGCGTGGCGAGGACTCTCACACACGCTCCGCACGCCGGCCTACCAGCTTAGACGCATATACATGTGCATAGATAGCACCTCTGTTATATAGTGCATCAGAGGCAACCTGTCCCCCTCCTCGCAGTGGGCGTTCGTTAGGTGCTAAGAGACAATTAAGAACCTGGATATTACTGTCTAGTGGTCCCTAGGACACTGCAATATAGAGGGAAACGAACAGGCAGACTAGCTAGCAGACAACGCGGTAAGGACCCCTAAACCTCTACACGGCATGGCAACTAAACCCACGGCCTTAGGCCTTAAGTTAGACGTTCGCGCCCTTACTAGGAGCGTAGAGATGGACTAGTGGCGCAAGCATACACCAAATCTGTCTAGGTGGTATATACAGTGGGACTTTAAGTATCGCCCTGCAAAATAGCTAAAGGAGCTTACCCTCTAACAACTAACACTTGCAAAGCTACTGTCTATACGCACCCGCTATAGATACTATGCTTAGTACTATAAGAAGTTTAAACACAATAACGTAGTTATAGGATGCTCCTATAGGGCAGACCTTGCGCTAGACTATATAGTCCACTGCCTACAAGCGGTCTAGAAGTTCCGCTACTAGCTAAAACAACCCCCTCTCCCTCCTAGCACCACATAGGAGGGCGTTGAATACTTAAAGACCCTTAAGCCTGAAGATTTTCAACTCTTGCTAGAGCTTGCCAACCCTACTAATACTAACAAATAAATATTAGTTCTATAGACTGCCTACTAAGCCACAGATGCTGGCGGGCGCGATAATAACCTGGGACAGCTCCTCTGGCGTCGACTCTGTCTGAGCTCCTAGCAGGGGTGCCTCTTATCCTGACATCTTGCCACACGAGGCAACCTCCCCTACGCTCTCCTACTCTCCTTACCTCTCTTTACTGTCTACACAATCCTTACCTTTCCTATACTAGTTTTACGCTAAGGTCTTAGCACTTTTTAACACAGCTTTAGGGCAGCCGAAGCTGCCCCTGCTTTGGATTGTTATATGTATAATAGCTACACCCCGACATCTCAGCCTATAGGCATGAAGACACGGATTCAGCCCCCGCACGGAGGGGGGCGGACTCTTACGAGCCGCTGCAAGAGACGGCAATAGTTTATAGCATGAATCGCCTTTACCATCTAGCTGGCCCCAGATGGCTACTCGGCGCGTCCCCATGCCCCATGGGAGGCTAGAACCTAGGTTCCTGGACGTTAATCAATACTACTACTACTACTACTACGGAACAACCACCGTAACGGAACAAACTATAGGTACTTCTATTTTAAAACTATAGAACTTCTCCACGCGTCCTAAATTTTACTACATTCACCTTAGGTTACATGCTTAGACCATTTCTAAAGCGCCATAATCCTACGTATATAAAAATTACGCTTGCGCGGATGCCTTGCTACATGTTTCGCAAACAGTAACATACGCCAGAAGGCCGCCACTACGCTTGCATAACTGTCGCAACCCCTTAGACGTCTCTATCGAAGCTAGGGAATCTAATAGCACTACCAAGGAGTAATAATTAGCCGTAGGGCTGCTGGTAGTGCTCAAATTATTTGGGATCGCCACCCTGGTCGGTACCTCTAGTCGGGACGATTACCTATTCTAGCTAGCACAGAAGTGCCACATAATCGTAACGTAATCTGACGGAAGGCGGCTACTAGCCACAAACCTGTGGCTGTGCAAAGTCTAGCAAGCGGGCCGACCAAAGCTGCACAGCCTTGCGATCAAACTTGGCTATCTCTCTAGCAACCGTCAACCAGCTCACTTCTTGTAGATTCGCCACCTCACAACCCTATGGCCGGAGCGGGTCGGCCGTCCTCCCTGCATGTGGTGGCAATCGCCACTGCCAAATCGCTCGGATTACCGTTAGATATCACTCCTGATCGTGCTTACACACCTCACGCCCTTCCACTTTCGCACTAGCTGATATTCTACATTTAAAGTAGCATCAATGCCCTCTCTCCGTATTCTCTATCTGCCACTCTTTTAGTGTTTCAAGCGACGACGCTGTGTCTAGATAATGGCCACCACGGAGCTGTTTGCGCAGCTGAAAGCATGCCCCCATCAGCGAGGTGGCCTCGTCACGGCTTTAGGACTTGAGCGTGAACGCAAGATTACCCGTAGCCATCAAAGCGCCTAGGTGCTCGGCCTTAAGCACCCTCTTTCTGGTCTCCATCACTTGCATCAGTGTCTCTTCCGCCTTCCACTGGCCGTGGGTACGTCGATACCAAGTTGCTCATGCTGGTCAGCGTGTAGGGATGCTCCTCCCCAAGCACCTTCTTAAACGTCGCCATCACTTGCATTGCTCTAAAATATGATTTACTCCGTTAAATTATAGCTTCACATTCAAACGGAAATCCTCGTACCGTCCTAGCTCCTTTACCGTATGCGAACATTTTCGTACAAATGTGGTTGCCAGCTAACTGGTCGGCGCTAGGATGCGCAGCCTCCAGCCACAACTGGAGGCGATCGCGAACAGACCAGAAGCCCAAACAAACTCACAGAGCAAGATTACTAGCACTATCGGGGATGAGACGACCGCCAGTGAGGGGTCGCCGGTGAGGAGACCGGGCGCTAAGATGCAGCGCGGCCGCCAAGCCGGCAAATGTCTCCGCCGGTCAGCCAAACACGAACGCAGCCCAATAGCAACTCGCAGGAAAACCCAACGTAAGGGGTTCGCACGTTCTATCGTCAGCCCCGCAAGGGAGCTGGCAGCAAGGACCAAGCAGGCGACGGGCAGCATGCAGCAGGCAACAAAGCAACAAGGCAGTAGAGAGACCGCATTACTATCTGACAAGAGATCCTTTGCCGGGCCGGTGAAGGTTTGGAGCAAATCAGTGCTCGCCAGCAGTACCCAAGGAAGAGGTAGCGCCGAAATAAGGTTCGGTCCGAGCCGAAGAAAGTCTTGAGGAATTGATCGGCGTTCATGATCGTCGGGGTTTGTGTTGGCAGTAGCTCTCCCCAAGTAGCTAGCGTTGTTACAGGGGTTCTACCCCTAGCCTTGCCTCCTTGTTTGGCCAGTGTTTGACAGGGGGTCTGCCCTATCCTCACCTCCACGGTGAGGATAGGACAACAACTTACAACCAGAATCTTTGACTATCTATTTATTACTGTTTACCGTGTATACACGACCCGACGTGGAACCAACAGTTTGAGTGGTCGCGTCCACTTTTTTTCTGGCGGTTGGGGGTGGGGGCGAGAGGCGAAGAAGTTGAAAGATCCGAAAAAAAAAAAAGAAAAGAAAAGTGTAAGATAGTGGAGATCACAGTAATTCATAGTGATATAGGTTGACCACGAGAAAAGAGGTGTGTTTTGCTATGGAGGACCGAGGCCCCTGAAGGTGTATGGGTGAGGCTAGGCATAAGGTTATTCCGGCCGAGGTCATGTGACCAAGGACCGACCATACAGCCATGCGGCAGTCTTACACACCCCCTTCAGATTGCCAACAGTGGTGATCTGAGAGATGCCAGGTCCTGAGTCAAAACAGGTATGCGTGGCGACAAGAGATGAAGTTAAAATGGCGCGACAGGCAACAAACAACTCCCAACCTCAGTAAGGGGAAGAAAAAGGAGCTGTCAGCAGGTTCTTGTGTAGGCTGCTTGCCGTGAAAGTTACTTTAAAACACTGTGATAACAGTGTGAGTGAGCTAAAAGGTGTTAGACTAGAGGGGCGCGTAGCTATGTGCCTTATTGACATGGTGTTGGACTAGAGGGGCGCGTGGCTATATGCCTCATTGACAGTGTGAAATATAGTGATTTTGTGGACTGTGAGTGCAAGGATGGGGTGAGATTTATTGGTCACCTGAACCGCTAGGACAGGGTGAGACTGATGGGTCACCTGAGCTGTCTGTGTGTGGGTTGGCGTCTGAGTGTCCTTAGCATATAGCCTGTAACGGTAGATTGGGTCTGTTTTAATGTGAAATCACTATGAGAAAGCAGTCTGCCTAGGTACTAGCGTAAACAATTGTAACTGTTCTATATAGCTAGGCTAGCAAGTAAGGGTGTACCTTACAGGAGAGTCTGGTCTTAAAATGAGAAAAGGTGGGTCCTAGTCTAGTGCTGAGGTCTGCCTGTGTTTGTTATTAATGTGAGCCGTCTTAATTAACTCTAGTGTGATTGACTCTAGCGTAAGTGGGCGGAACCACTCTATATAGCTGCGCTAGCATAAGGAGACAGAACTTCTTGCTAATACCTGGACTTGTGCCTTAGGTGTGTATGTACTAAGGGAATTAATCTGTAGGATAGGTAGCTAATCCACCTGGGTGTAGACAGTTATTAGCTATTGTTAACTTCTTAATAGACAGTGCTTTGCGTTGGATGTTAAGATTCTTCTTGCTAGAGCTGTGATACAACACGTGTAAGGTCTTGTTACTGTGAAATATAGGGAAAGTAGGGTGCTGGAATAAAGCAGTGCTTAGGGGTAATGTTAGACTAGAGGGGCGTGTAGCTATGTGCCTTATTAATATGTAGAGATAGAGGAGCATTAGACTAGAGGAGCGCGTAGCTATAGGCCTTATTAACATAGTAAAATATAGTAATTCTAGAGACTGTTGGCGCAGGGATGGGGTGAGATTTATAGGTTACCTGAACCGCTAATATTCTGCTGTAAGGTTGTAGAGGTGGAAGAGCTTAAAGGCTCTACTTGTTCACCTGTAATCTGCTTTAGAATAGGCTTAAGTTGTAAGAGCTTTAACTATTCCTAATATTTCTGTTTAGGTAGAAGTTTTGTAAGGCTGTTAGCAGGCTAAGAGTTAGTTTTAATATAAGCGGGAGTAACAGTTCCTTATAGTGCCTATTCCTATAACTAATAGTAGTGAATATCTACGTGTTGAAGGGTTGTCTTTAGCTAAGGGGACTTTGTAACTAGTAGATAAATTGTCTGTTTATTATTATAGTATATAGAGGGTTGTTCCTTAAAGTCTAGGTGGAGATTATTAAAGATCCTGGACCACTAGTAGTACTTAGTGTACCCTGTAGAGAGTGAGATAAGTTCGGCTTCGGTAGTTGACTTAACAACGCAGCGTTAGAGCGTTGCTTTCCAGTCGATTGGACCGCCAAATAGGAAGAAGATGTAGCCTTGTGAGGACTTGCGGGTTGCCTTATAATCGGCGTAAGACGCGTCAGTTGCGCCATAGAAGTTGGTCTCTTCGGTATCTTTTCGATAGAGATGCGGAGTAGTGTAGTCTGTAGAGTAGTGCAGTGCCAGGTCCTAGGAGTAATGCAGGTATGCGAGGCACTAATATGCAGCTGATAAGTGTTTGGGGCCAGGGTTGGTAAGGAATTCAGCCAATTTTGAATGAGCTTTAGCAATATCTGGACGTGTAGCACCAGCGGCGTAGCCGATAGATCTAACTATCTGGGAGTAACAATAAGATGCGTCCTCGTTCTTAGACTCTGTTGATGGTACAAGCTCCTCGAAAGGTAGAGGTGAAGCAGGTGCCTTAGTCCAGGACGACTTTTGAGGTGCCGGGTATTTGGCGTAGATTTTCTGGATGTAGTCACGTTGTGACAACTAAAGATGACTATTGTCGCGGTCTCTGTGTGTGGTAATACCACAGAAAGTAGAGTTCTCTTGGCCTTGCAAGTTAGTGATTTTATACCGTTTAACAAGCTTGCGTTCAAAGGCGTTAAGGAAGGATAAATGACCTAGAAGGGCTATAGTAATAATATCGTCCACGTAAAAGAAGACGATAATGCGGTCGTCTCTCCATAGATAGGGTGCGTTAAGTACTGGTAATAGACCAAAGCTCTTAAGTGTAGTTGTAAAGTCTTCGTACTAGAGTAGTAGTGACGTCTTGAGGCCATAAAGGGCGCGATGAAGTTGCTAGTAGTGCCCGCCGTCACGGAAACTTTCTGGTTGAAAGGTGTAAACAGGTTCGGGGAGTTTGGCGTTGGTAAAAGCATTAACAGCGTTGTATTAACGTATGTCTATATTAAAGTAGGCGGCAATTGCTATAAGAGCGCGGAATATTCGTACAGCAAAAGTAGTAGCATGGGTGTCACCTATAACAGTCTGCAAGTCTCCTCTTACTACAATTTGTGCTTTAAACTTAGCTAGGTAGCCTTAGTTAAATTTGTATGTAAAGACCCACATAAGTGGCAAGACTTTAGTGTTTAGAGGGAGCTCTAAGAGCGGAATTTCAGTGTATGTCTCCTTTCTGGCGATAGTATTCAGCTCCTTCTTCGCAGCTGCTATAAAGCCTTCTCTAAACCACGTAGGGAGTTTCAGGACATTATTCTAAAATTAAGGCAGGGGCGGAAGCTGGTCTCTATGGACTCGCCGTGATAGTGCGATTAATTGGGGCACTTTGTCTGGTAGTGAGGCCGACGCGAACGTGTTCTAATAAGTCTAGATAGCGTTGGCAGCAGAATTTCGTGTGCGTTTAGGCAACACGTTAGTAGTTTGGAGATGGGTATTGGTCCTGTATCGCTTTCTTTGCGCAGGAGGTCCCATTGATGTAGGTGTAGGGGACGCAGAGGACTGAGAGGGCGTCGGCGGTGTAGCTGGTACTGACGTTGGCGGCGCGGAGGTCCGATTAACCATAGAAACTGGTGAAGGGTATGCATCTCTGCCACGGTGTACATCATGAGCTTGGCCTGATTTCTCGCCTGCGAGTAGGGTTTCGGTGGGAAGGATAGACAGCTTAGCATCTTCATATACTTCCTTATTAGAATCTTCCTGCTCACTTTCTAATTCTTCAACCTTAATATCGTCGATAGCTTAATCTAACTAAATGCCAAGTAGGCTCTCTTTATTAGTGGATCCAAAGAATAGTTCTTTATTAAAGGTAACATCCCTTGTTCAAATGACCTTGCCTCTGTGTCTGCGGGATACAGCTTTTGGTACCCATATACGGTAGATATTGCGTGAGTCTACGCCTACTAAGTAACCAATAAGCGCCCTTAGGGAAAGCTTGTCTGTTTGGGGAATCTTCTTGCGAAGGTAGTATGCTCTACATCCGTAGATGCGTAGATGAGCGATAGAGGGCGGTTTGCCGTGTGCAGCCTCAAACAGTGTGGTCCAGTTTAATAATTTAATAGGAGTCCAATTAAGTAGATATGCCGCATAGACGTACATCTCTTCGCACAGGGGAAGGTTAGATATAGTCCTAAGTAATCAAGACACAATAATCAGCATCTTTCCTAACCATTCTGTATAGCCTAATTGTTCTGTAGTGTTAGGGGACTAGAGCTGTATAGTAATGCCTTGTTGTTTGCAGTGCTTAACTACACTAAGGTCATTCTAAAACCTATAAGCTCTCTCTCTGTCCATCAGTACGAACACTGGGCTGGCGTTGTAGCGGCGTTTAATGTGTCTGTCCATGAGTTTAAAGACTCTATCCAGGACATCCGTAGATCGATCGGGTATGCCATACACTATATGGGTCTTAGAGACAAGACAGTAACCATGAAAGATGTACTAGTTGCCCGCAAGAGATTCGGCGTTAAGTGCAATAATATCGATGGCAATAGCTTCAAATGCACGCGTAGGTTAGTGCTCTCTATTAAATCTCTGTAAGATGATCTGTGAAGCCTTGTTAACTCTACATTGTTCGTAGTTTTGTGTACTAGGGGGAGGAGATATAAGCAGAGCTATGCTAGCAACGTTATAACTTAGTTTCTCTATTAATTCAGCTCTAGCATAGCCTATCAAGACGTGTGCGTGAAGACCAGATAACGTGCGGTTAGGTAGTGGTGCAATAGAGGGTTTCTTGTAGCTCCTTTTGTTAGCAAGCGCTAGGAAAGGTCTATTGGTGTGGTCCTCTGGTGGTGCCGGGGGAGACCGTTGGTCCACTAGAACATAGTGACCGCCTATAGGTTCGACTGTTGCCTAGATAGGATTCTTAGTGCTATTCTTTGTGTACAGGCATTTACGCTTTGAGTTAAAGTGGATATCTTTTCCTTTAAGCCTTAAGAGCGACACTAGTAAGGTGATAAAGCCTAGACATAAGGCAACGTTCCTTAATATAGTCCTTATAGGTCTACCTGGTGTCTGGATTTCGATGTCGCATTCACCCTATGCGGCGATTTCTACTAAGTCTTCTCCACAACTAATCCTTTCGCCTAGTATCGCAGGACGAATCTATATGAACTTGTTAGGCTTATTATAGACGTGTATGTCCGAACCACAATTGAGGATCTAAGAGTGATAGAGTACTAAGGTTGGACGTCGCTTGTTGCTTATTGCGAGGTATTTCGTTATGTGTGCCTGTTTGTATTCTCTATTAGAGGCTTGGTTGCCAGCGTTGATATAACCTGTGGGTGTAACGCGATCTCGCTTCGCCTTCTCTCTTGTTTGTATTTTGTTGAGCAGCTTGGCCTGTCTAGTGACCTCACTGTATCTTTGAATGGCTTCGACGCAAGCTGGGTCGATTTTGAACCTAATTCCTTGCAGCCAGGTGCAGATGTATGGACAAGCTCCCTATCGTGGGTTACCTGGGTGGGCGTCGCCTTTGCCACAAGGACAAGGCTTTCTTTGCGAACCACCAGCGATCTCAGTGTTGGTGCGCTTCCTATTGTTCTGAAGTCCTCCCACGTTGTTCGAAGGCGTTGAGCTACGGCTCTGATTTCTCGCATCTGTATGGTAAGGAGACTGTGCTCTGTTAAGCGCGGCATGGGCGGTGCCTTGTATGTTGCCCTTGTTTGAGCTGTGTAGGTACGGCGTCGTTCGGTAGTGTTGAATAAGCGCCGCGACAGATACCTCGTCGGGTATACTCGGTGGTGGTGCAGGGACTGTAATAAGTTGCTCTGGTGTAACAACGACGCCTGCGCGATTGATGACAGCTGGTATAGTGTAGACTATCGAAGCTAGTGGATTAAGTTCTGTGTTAACGTATGCTGAACAGGCCTTGTAGACTTTCTCGTTTATTGTCGCTGCAAACCCTAAATCGATAGCATGAAAGACCTTGAGAAGATCTTGCTAAGGAGCGAAACCCTAGACAGCTGGAACCTTTAGTTCAATGCCCTTGTTGAGATGAATTTGGAAGTCGTTCATCTAGTCCTTAATTGACTAGCGACTAGGCGTGTACTTCTTCGCCTTGTTGTATTAACAGTCTGCTTCTTCTTATTTAGTGACTATTAGTTTTGAGTAGTTCTTGTACAGGAACCTAATTTGTTCTGCAATAGTGTAGTTAGCAGGCATAGAAATTAGTATGTTGTCCCTTACTATACTCGTAATGTAGCTTTCAAGCTTGCTTAGCAATTTTTCGCGTTCTTGTTTGCGCTTGTATTTCTCTTTCCACACTGTAATGTTGAGGTTTTCATTAGGGTTGGATTTAACGTCTTCTGGCACCGCAAGGTTTGTAGCCTCTAGGTCGACGTATTTCAGGACGCGTAGTGTGCGCGTGGTACGTTTAAAAACTGTGTACTATGGTTTAAAGTTGTCCATCCCTTTTAGTATGACTTTTTCGTCTTTTGGCGTTGCCATTATAACGCGTCTGCGATAACTTTTCGCGTGTTTGGCCACTAGTGTGGGCTTTTCGTTGTGATTTGGAGTCTCACAGTGTTTTACAGTGATTTATTGTGACTGTAATTGTGGTTTTGCGATGACTTTTTCTTGTTGTTATCGTGAAAACTCTGCTCTGGTCCATGCGAGCGATAATGTGGCAGCAGGACTAATTGGTAAGGAGTTTTTAGAGGGTGCGCAATAAGCGTCGTGCCGGGCTCATAACTGTAAGATAGTGGAGATCACAGTAATTCATAGTGATATAGGTTGACCACGAGAAAAGAGGTGTGTTTTTGCTATGGAGGACCGAGGCCCCTGAAGGTGTATGGGTGAGGCTAGGCATAAGGTTATTCCGGCCGAGGTCATGTGACCAAGGACCGACCATACAGCCATGCGGCAGTCTTACAAAAAGAAATCGGGAATCGTTAAGTCCGAAAATCTAAGGGAGTCGATTTGACAAAGTGGATCGGTTAGGTAGACTTGATCAAGCTCAACTGTTTAGATGCTTTTCTCTGGGGAGCCTGTACGGAGTGTTTAGGGAAGTATATATTATTTCAACGTGTCCTGGGTTAGAGTTTTGTACCCAGCGTTATACTCATAGGTTTAGGTGAGTGGGGACCCGTTACTTTCAATGCGGTAGGTGAAGGAGTGGTGACTAAAAGTAAGATCTTTATCAAGTATGTGCACAGTTTTTACGTAAGGAAGTTGAAAATCAAGCCACCTTTAGATAAGGGCCGCGGTTTAACAACTTAAGATATTGGGTAAGCAGTAGGTTGGTATATAAAGCTGTTTTAACCACTTTCTGTGATGATTATGCTCGTCCAGCCGTATGTTTTCAACGCTCGAAGAATTGGAAGAAAGGATGAGTAGCAAATACAATCTGTTAGGTTGTGCGGAGAGTCAACTTGAGCAAATCTTGACGATTGCGTCTACGTATCGGTCAAAGGCTCCCTATTTACACATGTCTATTTGCTGTTCTTGCAATACCTAACTGGATTCTTTTACGTATGCGCCATTTTACTTACTCCGTGTGCTTTACGTTACACAACGTTTATATGGTATTTTGGCCAAACAAAATTTAACAAAATCCGTCTGCAAAGATGACCAAACCAAGAATCTAAGCGGAAATAGCAGGAGTCAGCCATAGCCAACAGCCTGTAGCACAAGCCCCAGTATGACGCACAGGTCGTTCTTTCTTCGGCGTCGAGTTCGAAGAAATCCGTCGTCTCTGACTATATAGGTCAACGCCACTCCACACTCGGCTTTCTTAACCATTCAACAGCTTTCGAACCCCCTCCACATACACTTCCAATCTTCATTCTTCAAAGCTCTCCACCACATTCCAGACCCACACAAGCGAGCCAATATGCGTTCCCTGGCCATCATCGCTATGCTCATGCTGTCACTCTTCACCGCCGCTACCCCAGTCAGCGAGAACGGTCTCGGGTTCATGAGCCCTATCAAGACGTGCAAGCACCCCCACTGCATCCTCATCACGTACACAGACGGCACACAAAAAGAGTTCGACAATTTCACGTGCATGGTACCACACAAAGAGATCATGGGCGTTCTGGTGGGACAGTGCTACTGTGCACTATGGGCGTAAGTGAAGCGTTTGGGCGGTAGGTTGTGTGCTAATGGGTGTCAGGAATCCGGAATGCAGCGGCCTTATTCGACAATTATTGCCGTGTACAGGCCTTCTGAGCGAGTTTGAGAGCCCAGTTAGGGGGATTACGTGTGGTGGATGGAGCGGTCCTGGGGGCCGGGCGGGTATTGGGGGAGCATAAGCTTCTGTAAATGGGTGGTCCTAGTAGTGAGACCAGTGGGTTCGTTGGCGTAAAACCTCGCCGGATGGTATCGGTTATTGATGACATATTGGAGGTGGTAGGGTTGTGTCTTTGATGATGACTCAACTCTTCTTGGGACGGCCAATAACCTTGTTAGTATATCCGGGCAGTTTGGATGAATTTTAATACTTGAAAAGCACGTCAGCCCTGCATGCCGTTACCAATACCTGTGCGCAAGTTTGGAGTGGGATATGACCACGCGTCGCGAACGCGTTCTTAACGCCGAGCTAACTCCGCGTACGTGCAGACGCCACCACGCACCTTCACCTTCCACAATAGACCTCACACTCTGGCGTCTTCTGTCAACCTCGCTGGATTACTGCCAACGTTCAACACCCTCCTCACACCCGCACACAATCAACTCATGCGCACATCATGCCTCTCGGCTTCGAGCGCATCAACGAACGCACGCAGCGTCCAAACGCCCACATCAATTTCGTCAAGCCGCTCCCCGGCCCCTCCGCCCTGACAGCTCACGAAATACTCAACCGCGTCGCCACCGCCTGCTACCCGTTTATGAAATCGCACATGATCCTCGTCCAAGCCCTTGAAGAATTCCCCTTCAACACCGAGTTCGTTGGCCGCAACTTCAACGCCGGCGAAGTCATACAGCTGGTGCTCAAAGACCGGAACGGCAAGTGGCTGCCTCTCAAGATGATCCAGATGGTCATGGTGCACGAGCTTGCGCATTGCAAACAGATGAACCATTCCGCTGCTTTCTGGGCGGTGAGGAACGCGTATGCGGCGGAGCTGAGGGCGCTGTGGGCGAAGGGGTATACAGGGGAGGGTATGTGGGGCCGGGGTAGGAGATTGGAGATTGGCGCTTTGGAGACGGAGGACAGGGACTCGTGCGACATGCCCGAACATATTTGTGGTGGAACGTACGGACGACGCTCTACTAAAAAGAGAAGGCGGGGCGGCAAGGCTAAGGAGACACTCGCCTATGCTGAGCGCAAGCAGCGCCGCATCCTGAGGCAATTTGGTGCCGGCGGTCAAGCGCTGGGCGCGGACGAGAACACCAAGGTGAAGCTCGAAGGAGGCGTCGTCAAGAAGGGCAAACCTAGAGTTGCTGGTAGCGCACGGGGTCGGGATCTACGGGCAGCAGCTGCACTGGCGCGGTTCGACACGGCGAAGAAGGAGCAGATGGAGATCAAGAAGGAAGAAACTCCTTCAGATAGCGACACGGGAGACGAGGACGTCGAGTTTGGTGACGGAGAGCAAGCTATCGATGTGGACGGCAAGAAGATGACCGACAACAAGGGACGCGCTTTGGTCAAGATCTGCGAAGAGGAAGACACCGAAGACAACAATGCCCAGTGCGAGATGGACGAGCTGCAAGGCTTGACTAAACTGAAGTCAGAGTCCAAACTTTGTGCAAGGTCATCACCTACAATGGCGAATCAACCCGCAGAAGGCTCCTCAGATTCGGCTAAAAAGCTGTCTGCAAAGTCAACAGACACCGCTTCAAAACCCACGCTACCTTCAAAGTCATCGTCTCAAGTGATACATATCGATGAAATAAACAAGCGATGTCCAGATCCGTATCCAAAGCCACGGGGAACCACAGCCTGCGCCGTGTGCTCACTGGAAAACGATGCCGGCTCCATCACCTGCATGGCGTGCGCCAACGTCCTCAATCCGCATTTGGACTTGCATCATTGGAGTTGCAGTAGCGATACGTGCCAAGAAAGCAGCTACCTGAATGCGGGCGATGTAGGACGGTGCGGTGTCTGTGGTGCCTCGAAGTAGGTTTTTAGAGGATAACCATAGTACTAACTCCAGTTACAGTTCTGGGTTGGGGCTTCTTATAATCCCATCGCGTTGTGCTGCTATATGGTTGAGAAAATAGAGGTGTTTTGGTAGTTCGGCGCATTGACTGAATCCGCGCATTCAGTACCATGGGTGCGGGGTCAATGCGCGCCGAGCCTCAATGCGCGCTCAACACGAAAACACCTCAAGCTTCAACACCACCTATCGCTACCAATATGGGGTCAATTGAGGCTGCGCTTGAAGCGATACAATCGCAAGAACCTGGAGACTCTATCAACTATACAAAAATCGCGAAGGAGCATAGCGTTGTACGCTCTACGCTCACCCGGAGACACCAGGCTGTAACGCAGTCGCGTACAGCTGAGGGAATCAACCAACAAAAACTTCGCCCTCAACAGGAGCAGGAGCTTATACGCTTTATCAAAAAACTCACTTAATAAGGCCTACCACCTACACAGCAAATGATCCAGAACTTTGCAGCCTGTATAGCCAAAACGAGCGTTAGCATATACTAGGTTAATCAGTTCGTCAAGCAACACAGCATTGATCTAGTTTCAAGATGGACAGCTAGAATGGACAGCAATCGCCACAAAGCCGACTCAGAGACAAAGTACAGCCTATATTTCGACCTACTACAGCAGAAAATTAGCCAATACGATATCGAGCCTCAGCACACGTACAATATGGACGAAAAAGGCATCCTACTAGGCATTACTACTCACTCAAAGCGGATCTTTAGTAGGCAGCTGTACGAGAGCAAGGAGGTGAGGCAGGCTATTCAGGATGGTAGCCGTGAGTGGATTTCGCTCCTAGCCTGCATATGCGCCGACGGATCGGCTCTAGATCCAGCCCTCATCTATCAGGCTGCCTCAGGTAGCCTACAATCAAGCTGGGTTGAAGAAATCAACCCTCAGGAACACTCAGCCTTTATCACCTCATCGCCTTCTGGCTAGACAAATAACGAGATAGGCCTCGCGTGGCTTAAGCAGGTGTTCGATCGCTGTACTAAGGAGAAAGCTAGACGCTCCTACCGACTACTTGTCCTTAACAGCCATGGATCCCACCTTACTATAGATTTTATTAATTACTGTAACTGGAATAGGATCCTCCTAGCTATATTTCCGCCTTATTCAACGCATACGCTACAGCCGCTCAACATTATTATGTTTAAGCCTCTCTCCACTGCCTACTCAGCTAAGCTCTCAGCCTTCCTACACAGGTGCCAGGGACTATCGTCAATTGCAAAAAGAGACTTCTTTAGCCTATTCTAGAGGGCTTAGGGTAGCTCGTTCAGGAAGCCATTAATTATTAAGGCCTTTAAGGCTACTAGCATAGCACCACTTAACCCAGAGGTTATACTCAAGAGATTCACTAAGACCAGCCTACCCAAGCGGGAATCAAGAGAAAGCTCAACCTCAGTACTCAGCGCGTCTAACTGGAGGAAAATCGACCGGCTCCTAAAGGCTGCAGTAGATATAGGGAATAGTAATAAGGCAAAGAAGCTAAGCCGAACAGTGCACTCAATTGCCGTACAAAAACAGCTACTACAGCATGAAAATGAGGGACTAAGAGCAGCACTAGGCAATGAGAAGAGGCGTAGGAAGCGTGGCAAGCCTTTGCTGGATAACCAGCCTACTGAGTACTCAGGGGGTGCTGTTTTCTGGTCCCCAAGGAAGGTGCAGGAGGCACGTGATCGTCTACAGCAAAAAGAGGCCAAGGCAGAGCAGCTAGTACTCCAAAAAACTAAGGCAGCTGAGGCTCGGAGGGCTAGCCAGCAGCTGAAGGCTAGACTACTCTAAGAGAAGCGCGTTGCGAGGGCTAAGGCTCAGACAGCTCGAGCGAAGGCAAAGGCGGATCAGGCAGCTGAGCGAGCCCAAAAGCAGCAGGCTCGCAGGGCTCAGCAACACTACAAGAATTGTATAAAAATAGCTAAGAAAGGTAGCAAAAAGGCATTAAGGCTACCTAAGCAGGGCATAAGGGAAAAAAAGCTTATTAATAAGGCTATAGATGCTGCTAAGGCCTCAGGTGCTGCATCACAGCCTCTACAGCCTCAGTCGCGCCGGGGCCAGAATATTAGAACTCCGAGTAGATTTTTATAGCTATAATTAATTATTAAGATTCATAGACCTCATCACCAGAAATTCTTATAATAATAGCAATTGTAGGGAGCTCTGCAGCTTCAAGTTTAGCTGAGCTGGTTTGGTGTTGAGCGCGCATTGAGGCTCGGCGCGCATTGACCCCGCACCCATGGTACCGGTACCGAATTCGGCCACTCAACGCACAGACCCCACTCAACGCACAGTTTGAGGATAGCCACCACTATTACTTTTGAAGCTGCAGAGCTCTATATATATCGTAAAATCACTAGATTTTTTAGAGTAGCATTTGCAGAAGCTTAATAAATCGATTGGCAACAATAAACTACGTGTGATACCTCTGTGGGAGGCGTACTTTGCGAGTGCGCGTTAATAGGCCAGATGCCTCCACCACCCCTTCAATAACTAATAGATCCTCAACATCAACCTCTAGGTCCTCAATAACATAAGCAGGAGGTGCAGGAGCCTCGAGGCTACGCGCCTTACCCTTTTTGGCCAATTGTATATCAGTCCTGAGTTGCTTTTCAGCTGCGCGCGCAAGTAGATCTTCTTCGCGCTCTGCCGCCTTCCTCTACTGTTCTTGCAACCTAACCTCTTTTGCAGCCATCCTTTTCTGCGCCCTCTACTCAAGCATAGCCTGTTTCTCCTGCTTTTTCTGCTCCTTAGCTAGCTTATCGCGCTCCTTCTAGTGTTATAGTTCTTCTGCTTTAGCGTCTTTTTCAGCCTAGCAATTGCGGGCAGCCTCAACTTTTAATAGCGACCAGAAGACGGCGCCGCCAGCGTAATTCTCAGAGGGTTCAAGTAGTAATGCCTTGCCACGCTTACGGCGCTTCTTCTCATTGAAAAGGGCATCTCTAAGGCGATCGTTTTCGTGCTAAACAAGCTGTTTCTGAGTCGCTATTGCGTGTATTATGTGAGACAGCTGCGAGACGCGTTTATCATTAAGATCCTCAACTACCTATCGTAGAAGTCCTTCAATTTTACGCCAATCGCTTGCAGAGAGTACTGACGACGTGCTATCGCTGCTTAATAGCCTCTTAGGCTCTAGATCCTTAAATTTCTTCAATATAGCGTTGCTATTCAGCGGAGAGATACCAGTAACTTTAAAGGCGTTAATGATTGTTTCTTTAGCGAATGCAACTCTGTATGCCTTATAGAAGAAGCGGAAGAAGTCGCGCTTAGTGATAGATGTGAGTCCTTAGCTGTTGTACATAAATTCGGAGAGCTCTTTTGTATATGCAGCTAAAAGAGGCTTAAAAAGGCAGACATCCAGAGGCTGTAGCGTATGAGTTGAATGCGGCGGGTAGATAGCTAGGAGGATTCAATTTTGATTGCAGAACTCGATAAACTCCATAGTAACGTGTGAGCCATGCCCATCAAGAATTAGGAGTCAATAGTCGCGCTTTGCCTTCTTCTTAGTCTCCTCTTGAAAGCACCTCTTAAGCCAGGCAATCCCAAGTTCGTTGTTTGTCCATCCAGATGGTGATGAGGCGAAAAAGGCCTGGTGTTCTTGAGGATTGAAATCTTGTAGCCATGTGTCCTGGATGTTGCCAGAAGCCGCCTGATATATTAGGGCAGGTTTGAGAGAGCTGCCGTCGGCGCATATACAAGCTATCGTCGTTATCCACTCTCTATTGCCGTCCTGGAGTACCTGCTTGACGCCTCCTTGCTCATATCGCTGTCGAGAGAACACGCGCTTCATTTTTGACACTACCCGATCAAGAAGCCCTTCTCATCCATATTGTATATATTTGACGGTGCGATGTTGTACTGCTTGATCTTATCGTCTAAAAGCTTGAAATAGAGGGCGTATTTGAAGGCTGAATCGGCTTTGTAGCGCTGGCTATCGATGCCAGATGTCCATCGCGATATAAGGTCAATTTGATGCCGCGCAATGTAGCGATTAACCCAGTGATTTCCTGGCTCTTGATGTGCTATTTCTCCAGCGAAATTTCGTATCATCTCTCTCGTAGGGGGTAGGCCTTGTACACACAGCTTATCAATGTACTGTAGTAGCCGTTTTTCCTGTGTATTGTTGAGGAGTCGCTTTTTTTCGGCCCGAGTTGCATAGGTGCCCTGAACCCCTCGATAGCGCTTCGAGAGCCGCGACCGCTCAACGCCGTACTCCCGAGCAGCCTGGGATATATTAGGACGTTCTCCTAGCTCCAGGGAATTTAAAGCTTCAACAGCTGCGTCGATCGGGTCCATATTGGTGGAGTTATGAGGTGTTGAAAATATACGATTTTTAGTGTTAACTGTGCGTTGAGTGGGGTCTGTGCGTTGAGTGGCCGAATACGGTACCCTGCCGCGACAGTCAGTGCGCAGCGACAGTCAATGCGCAACCCCAACATAACGCGCCCCAACTCCACCAATATGGACCCAATTAACGCCGCAATAGCAGCAATCGAAGCGCAAGAACCAGGAGAATTTTTATCATACAATAAAATCGCGAAACAATTTGGTGTTGTACGTTGTACGTTAATCCGCAGACACCAACGCGTCACGCAGGCACGTCAAGACACCGACAAGAATCGCCGAAATCTCAGCCAACAACAAGAAAAGGAGCTCCTACAGTATATACAGCGACTTACTGAGAGAGGCCTACCTCCTACGCGTCAAATGATACAGAACTTTGCATCAATTATTGCCAAAAAGGACGTCTCTATACGATGGGTTGATCGTTTTGTTAAGCGCCACCCCAACTCCTTAATCTCACAATGGACGACTGGGCTTAACAGCAATCGCCACAAGGCTGATTCAGAGGCAAAATATAGGCTCTACTTTAAGCTTCTACACAAGAAAATTGCAGAGTATGGTGTAGAGCCTCAGCATACGTACAATATGGACGAGAAAGGCTTCCTCCTTGGTATCACTGGCCGCTCAAAAAGGATCTTCGACAGGCCTCTATATGAGAGTCGCCGAGTAAGGCAATCTATATAGGACGGCAGCCGTGAGTGGATCTCGCTCATTGCATGTATATGCGCCGACGGATCTGCTGTTGATCCATCACTGATCTATCAATCTAACGCCGGGAGCCTACAATCAAGCTGGGTTGACGAAATCAACGTCAACTCTCACAGAGCCTTCATCACCTCATCAACCTCTGGATGGTCAAACAATGAGATAGGGCTTCAATGGCTTAAACAGGTGTTTGATCGCTGTACAAGAGAGAAAGCTGAAAAGGCTCGACGAGCACACCGACTTCTAATCCTTGACGGCCATAGATCTCATGTTACTATGGATTTTATCAACTACTGCGACCAGAACAAGATCCTCCTTGCGATATTTCCCCCTCATGCAACTCATACGCTGCAGCCTCTTGACGTCTGCGTATTTAAGTCTCTCTCCACTGCCTACTCTAACGAGCTCTCTGGATACCTATATAGGAGCCAAGGACTGTCAACAATCGCTAAAAGAGACTTCTTTACACTATTCTGGAAGGCCTGGACGACGTCACTTACGCCGCAATTAATCACCAAAGCTTTTAAGTGTACAGGTATCTGGCCGCCAGATCCTACGCCTATCCTCAGTCGATTTGATAGAGATCAGTCTCCAGAACAGAGATCGCGCGAGAGCTCTACTTCAGTGCTCAGCGCGTCAGATTAGCGCAAAATTGATCGGCTACTGAAGGCTGTTGTTGATACAGGTGGCAGTAGTGAGGCTAAAAAGCTGAGTCACACTGTACACTCAATCTCTGTACAAAAGCAACTCCTAGAGCATGAAAATCAGGGCCTACGACAAGCTCTTACAACTAAGAAACAGTGCCAAACAAAAGGCAAGACTCTGCCCTTAGAGCAACCTGAGGAGTGGCATGGAGGCGCTGTTTTCTGGTCGCCTAGTCGCATACAGAAGGCGCGCAACTCGCTCAGCCAGCAGGAGGCTGAAAAACAACAGTTGCAACTCCAAAAAGCTCAGCAGCAAGAGATCCGTATAGCTAATAAACAGCTTAAAGCTCGTTTACAGCAGGAGAAGCGCGTTGAGCGGGCAGCAGCTAGAGATGCGCGCGCGAAGGAGAGAGCTGAGCAGGCTGCTGAGCGACGCCTCCGTGAGCAGGCTCGTAAGGCTCAACAACAACTTCAAAATCGCATCAAATTAGCCAAAAAGGGAAGCAAGAGAGCTTCAAAAGCTACTCATAAAGTCACAAAGAGGAAGAAATCAACGCCAGCACCTGTACGCGTTAATGCGGCGGCATCTGCGCCGTCAACGCCAGCGTCGCGCAGTGGCCGAATAATCAGAACACCAAGCAGATACCTATAATTTGACTAGCTAGCAATCATCTATAGCTCTATGAGAAGCCAACTCTAGAAAATCTCGCGATAAAAGCTTTTGTATAGAGCTCTATAGCCTCATGTTGCTGGCTGAGCGATTATGTTGGGGTTGCGCATTGACTGTCGCTGCGCACTGACTGTCGCGGCAGGGTACGCGGACACGGTCTCTTATGGGTAGAAAATAGCGGCAGATAAGCTTGGCGCCCTTCATCTGGAGGAGCCATCTTCAAATCTGCCGGAATATCGTCGAAATAATGGTGCAACCTCCTTTTAGACATGCTAAATCGATTGCGCGTATTAGATTTGATGAAAAATAATGTGGTTGGTGGTGTAGGGCAGGTCAAAGTTGGTAGGTTCGGACAGAGATTTGATGTTCTCAGGGGTCTTGGCATGTGGCCCATGCGCTTATCTGCAACTTTCATCGACTCGCAAGAGCACGGTAACGCTAGCGCCGGATCTTCTGACACGTAACACTAAAATAGTCGCGGGCCGCCTCAATCACCGAAAATAGCAGTGTGGCACGGGCACCCACGCAGAAACACCTGGCGCATTATATCTTCGTCTTCTCTCCACCTGCATCTCTATCCATCTCATCAACATGGCGTCTTTCCATGCCTGTCCCAGAGAGCTCACAGACTCCATCCTCGAGCAGGTCTCGACCTGTGACCTTGCCGCCCTGAGCCTCACGAGCAAGAAGTTACATGCAGCGGCAACTCCATTGCTCTATTCTCGAATCGACTTTAGCATCTATCGAGACAACCCACGCCCTCTGATACACCTTTGTCGAAGCATTTTTAAGAACCCTGAGCTAGCGATATATATTAAGTCTGTGCGTTTGCGCGATGGTGAACCCGAAATTCAGAAGCTTTTCCAAGATCCCTACGATCACCAAACCAAGACACCCAGAGTGTCTCCACCGCAGCCGACAGACGAGGATGGCCTGCCGGAATTCGTCTCATTTATCGCGGGTTCTGGCCTGTCGTATGCCGATCCCTGGATAGAGAAACTGCGCGTAGGCAATTTAAACGCCTGTGTCGCATTGCTGCTGTCTAAACTGCCCAACCTTACAACTTTTCGCGTCGGATACGCAGTTGTCCTAGCGGATCTCGAAGGTCGCCGATATCTACCAAAGCCCGCGGGCGAGAACCAGTTCCTTGGCAAAATCTTCCAATCTGCCGCCTTTGATACCTCAAATCACGGTCTTTCTCGCTTCCAAAACCTCCAGGATGTCTTTTTCCCTGGCCCACTAGAAAGCCACCCAGGGCGCAATCCGGAATTTTCTAACCCTAGAGATGTAATGGCACTGCTCAGTCTTCCGTTAATGCGTAGCCTTTCGGGCTGGTGCCTAAACCCTAGCTCGTTCCCATTTACTTGGCCAGCAGGCCCGCCCGATCTGTCTCACCTCACCTCGCTATCTCTGTCATTTGTCAACGTCGAGTTCTTGGCGCAGATCCTGGAAAGAACTCCGAACCTCAAGAAGCTAAACTGGGAGTGGAAATATATACCTGACATCGATCCGCTGAACACCAACACGATCGACCTCGGCAGATTCGTTGAAGCCATGAAACCCTGCCAGGATAAACTCGAGGATCTCACCATCAATTGCATCAACGCTCCCGATGACCTCCAATGGAGGGACATCGAAGTTCGAGGATCCCTGAACGGTTTAGACAGCTTCGCCAACATCAAGCGATTCAAGGCCCCTTTCACACTCCTCCTTCCAGACTGGGATGACGGACCGAAGGAATCGACACGATTGGAAGACAGCATGCCTCCTAATGTTGAGATCGTGACGGTCACGGACGAAAATGGGATGCTCGACTATCCTTACGATCAAGAAAGCGAAATGGCGAAGCTGCGGGCTTGGATTACTGAGACGGCCGCGACGAGGACGCCAAAGCTTGTTGAGATCTGCTTCTATCTGATGTTGGCGTCGGATTGGGTCAGGTATGAAAAGTATGAGGACTTTGAGCGGGTTTTTGAGGGATTGCGGTTGAGGCATAGGATCATCAAGGCGAAGGATGAGGAGCCCTGGAAAGACGTGTGATGGGAGGCGGTGAACGTGGCGACGAGCATGTACTAGGTAACGAGGGGATTCTGTAGTTGCCTGGGTAACAAGGGGTTTGTGCAGTAGCCTGGGTAAAGTAGGTAGGGATAGGCTTTTTAAAAAGATACTGTATTATATATTGTGGGACCATACAGTATATGTATAGCCAATGAGGCGGTTTGCTAATTCCGTGTACCTACACACTAGCCTAGTGGTACTCGACGATTAGTTTGCTAACCAAACGGCTGGTTTATCATGAACCCGGGAGAAATGGATTGTAGATACGATGCATATGGCAGTGGAATGTATTCATCACCTCTGCCGTCTTCCAAGATACTCCTCGCTTACCTATACGATCCTTGACCAAACATCGTTGGATTACACTGTAAAGATATGATTACTAAGGTGTTTTTACTTCTCTTTGTGGCGATTTGGTACGTGAAGTTCAGCACTGAGCATCTTGGGTAGGAGTAAGGACGGGTGAAGTAGCTATTGTTGATAACGAGTGCTTTGGGTAAGAGCTCTACAGCTGTGCGCTTGAAACCATTGTTCGTGCATGATACGCGGCGCCTTGGTGGTACTCAAGGCTGTATGCACTAACCAAACGGCTCCTTTTTAACAGATGCTAGGATGTCACGATTAGAACAATGCATAGCGGATTTGGTGACATACCTTCCACAAACAGAAAGAAGAAAGCAACGATACAAGTGCGGGGTGTTGAAGTGGATAAGTCAAGGATTTCTTCTTTTCTATATAACTATCCGCTGGCCTGGTGGTACTCAAGGATAACTGCATTGATCAAATTATTAGCATATAATAGATCCCGGGATAACAAGTGAGTAAGAACGGCACACGTAGTAGCAAAGTAGACGAACCAGCTTAATAACATGTGCGTAAGCTTAAAGCCGCTAACTGTGCATTAGAAGCGATAGCCTGGTGGTACTAAAGGAAGCACGCACCATCTAAACGGCTGTTGCTTGATAGATCCTAAGATAACAAGAGCACACAACCATAGTTATTTCAAACACGAATTTGGGCATAAGAACATAGCGCACCAATCAACTCTGCATCATTCCGTAACTCCTTAGCCCTGATCATCAATGATCCGAACCGATCACTCAAAAACCCGCAACCCATCTATATAGCCCTAACCGTACATGCTCCTGAATATACACAATCCACGATACCAAGATCATTTGACCACCCAAATACCTAGGCATGGACTACTTGCTCCTTAGGTAGAATGAAGGATATTTTTGGAGTATCGCTCTGAGCCCAGCCGTCCGTGGAGTAGGGAGCCGGCGCGGTGCCTTTCGGGACCTCCCTGCTAATGATCTTGCCAGGACCGACAATTTCGGCGCAGCCACTACCCTGTTCATTGTGTGAGTTACACCAGGATAGGAGTTCATGGGCAGAGACTTACGTCACCCGGATTGCATGGTTCCAGGATTCCATTCTCAGTGAGCCAAGCCATTGTGGTGCCCTTGAGTTTCTCCTTCTTGTTACCTGCAACTGTAACGGTGACGATATTCTTCGTATTGATCTGAGTATTCGGGTACAGGTGCACGAACAGCTGGGCGGCGCTCATCTCTCCGCACTTGGCCTGGTAGGACTTTTCGGTAGCTGGATGAATACACTCCATGATGAGCGGAAGGATAGGGTTGTCGCGTGTGTACGTGAGCGGGAGACCATTACTTTGC
This sequence comes from Laburnicola sp. JP_R_19, assembly GCA_031010545.1. Taxonomy (NCBI): domain Eukaryota; kingdom Fungi; phylum Ascomycota; class Dothideomycetes; order Pleosporales; family Didymosphaeriaceae; genus Laburnicola; species Laburnicola sp. JP_R_19. The sequence continues at coordinate 1,140,736 of VOIT01000046.1, forward strand.
GAGCTGGCGACAATGATTTCCTGGTCCCAGTGGAAGACCGTAATCGCGCCGGGGATAGACTTGACGCCGATATTGTAACCGTACTGTTCTACGTTTTCGAGCATGTCCATGTAGCCGTCCATGGCGATCTGTACGAGCTGTCCATCTGAGAGCGGGCCGCTGACCCGCCAGTGGGCCATGAAGATGACGCGGTTCACGTCCGCCTTTGCATTGACAGCTGGGGCGCCAGCAGTATACTCCTCAGGACCGGCGTTGAAGAGGTCTCGATCGAGCTCTACGCCAATTCTGGAGTTCGTTGGCTTTTTGCGCTGTTTCAAATTGACGGCCTCTGCTCCGTTGCTGGACCACAACAAGATCTGGAGGAAGGCGAAGGTGATAAATTGATAAAAGGAACGCATGTTTGCAAAAAACGAATGGAAGGTATACAGTCGCAGACCGATACCGAAGGAACGAATGTGAAGATAGGTAGAAAAGTGGCTGTTGTTTTGGCTCAGCCTGAGAGGACTCACACCCACTATCTTATAATTCCAGACCTACATGCTGCGAGCTACAAAAATAGCACGTCTCTTTGATGGAGTTGTCGACCTTGCAATGCCCGATGTCCGAAAGGCGTGCACTGTGGTATCTCGCCCCAAATGTGCGCTAGCATCGACGCTAATATGTAGTCTTGCGGCACGACTCTTAAAAACTGTGATTATAGCCCTACAAGCTTGTTGTTTCGACTGGAGTCTGGGGGCACAGTCGTCGGAAGTGGGGTTCAGCCATCCTCCCTGCTGACCCCAGCGCATGTTCGTTTCCCTAGCCTTGCGGCGCGACTCCTATCAAATGTGACTTCAGCGCCACGAGCTTTTTGTTTCAATTGGACTCCGACAGGATGACATCTAGAGACCGTGGGCATAGTCGCCGCCCCCAAACCCGACCTCGGTTCCTAGATTACGGTAGCCCACAGTGCAGGGATCGTGTCAGCGCTAACGTCGTATGCACCGAGGAGAAACCTTTCGTAATTCCAATTTCTGACGTAGGCTTGCAGATTTTGGACGTCTGCAACGCTTTTGGTGAAACAGAATATGAGAATGCCGTCGGACAAGCTCGCTGGCGGGTGGGTAAGCAAACCACGCCGTCGGACGGGTTTCTGGAACAGTCGCGGCTGATAGGGTAGACCTCATTGAGTAATTGTAATTTCGTGGGTATATTTCAGCAGCGCAGCGCAGTGTATGAGGCTCTCCTGTTGCCAATCAAGACTACCCTTCCCGGAATCGGCCCGATACTTCTTGGCCGAATCTTCGACTATGTTCTACAACCTTCACTGCCACTGTTTCTACGTCATGTACTTACGCACACCGCATGTATATAACCTTGTGTGTCTACTCCGTAGGACAGCCAGGGAGGACAGTTCTTATATGCAGTTATTGACACCTTGTCTTCTCTAATAGTTATGAGCCCGGATACGTGCTGCTGCACCTCTTGTTAATAACTGTTGTTCTCTTGTCTTTCCTTAAGCGTATTCTATCGTTTGTTTGATTGCGAATACCTTGTTGTACGTCTTTTGCTACCACGGTATTGTATCGCAATAGCTGCAACCGAATCGTCTAGTCTGGTAACTAAGGCTACTGTTATTCTTGAGAAGCCATCTAATTGGCAAGAATGGTTTTTTCTACGACGTGATAAAGCTACTCTTAACGGCATATAGGAGTACTGCGATCCCAACAAGTCGCAAGATGAGCTGAAGAAGCTTATTGAACCTGTGCGACTGACGCCTGCTACTATAGCAGAAGGAGTAACGCTTCGTTCACAGCTTACTTATGACTAACGGCTCGACTACCAGGACTAGCTAGACGCCTAGGAATACAACTAAAGAACCTATCTGCATAGGAAGAAGGCACTAAACGAGATAACATCAGAGATTGCGCAGACAACTGCACGGAGCAATCTATATCTACTTGAAGGCAAAACGACTGCCTACGAACGACTAAAGGCTCTTAAGGAGCACCTTTCGCCAAACACCGCAAGACGATCACGCGAGCTTGTAGTCAAGTACAGAGACTTGCAAGCAACACAGCAAGGACAAGCAGTTGAGGGATGGCTCGATGATTGGATCAAGATCACTGATTAGATAAAGATGCTTAATCTGCTAGATGTTCATAGAGCTTGATGCTAGGAGGACTTCCTTATTGCTGTCAAACCACTCGACGACGCATGGGCAACAATGACGCTCACTGACCTTCTTGCTAAGGACGAAGCAGGAGTAAGCGGCTGACGTGGAACCTGCGCACCCCTAGAACCTGCGCAGCCCACCAAAACGCGCACCGCGAACAAAAAGACGCGTATTTTATCAACGCCTATTATAGTTGCCACTCTATACACATAGATTGAAAAGTAGTATCAGCTGCTGCCCTCGCTGTAGTTGCGACACGTCTCTGAGCTCTAGGCCTAGAGTTCTGAGCCTCTGTAGCAGCAGCTTGATCAATCGCACGCTTGATACTCTCGACGTCGGCAAATCTCTGATTGTAATCAATAGTAACCCGTTTACGCTTCCTCTGAGAGCTAGTAGCCTCTGATACTGTAGCCGAGAGATCTCTGATTCCTGCCTTGCTACTCGACTATTACCAATAGCTATTGACTTACTCGCTTTCTGGAGCAGTCGGCGCGTAGATCTTGATAGGTTTTCTGATCTCTCAATAGCTCTCTGAGCCGCGTACACGTCTTGGGGTTTCTGAGGGGTGCGATAGAGTATATTAATTGCGCCGAGATCCTGAAGTGGGCGTGGCGGCGTTGCTGGTCTGCCAATAACCTGTGAGGATTGAATTACCTGGTTAGGATTGTAGGGAATAAGGCCAGCAGCGCGCCAGCCAGCCCGAATTACTCTCTCTGAGAGGACTTCCTCTCTGGCTAGGTGGTAGTAGCAAATAAATCGCTCTTTCTTGATAGGTGCGGCGTCGTCGAGGCTCGCCCGGTCGCGGATGAGATTTCTATAGTTTGACTTGATTACTGAGAACCCTGATAGATCTAGTGGCTGTAGGAGGTGTGTTGAATGAGGTGGTAGAAATAGAAGCTCTACTCGAGCCTGCTTACAAGCCCAGAGGAACTCAATATCCACATGGCTACTATGCGCGTCGCAGAGGAGTAGTCGGTATTGGCCACCCTCGGCGCTGTTTCTGGTATAAACAGCCGGCGCAGCCACTTAAGGCCTATCTCCTTTGAGGTCCATCCATTCTCTGAGGTTGTATAGAGCCAATTTGGTATAGATGCCGGAAACTAGGTTGTCTGTAGGCTCTGGCCCTTGAATATAGCGGCGCAGGGCAGCTTCTGCCCTAGAGCTGATACAGCCTCAATTATTGAGACCCACTCGCGATTCTCTGGCGACTTGATGTAAGCCTTCTTTTTCTGGCTACTTGCGAGCACCCTAGAGTTGGTACCTACACCAAGGGCAATACCAGTCTCATCAATATTCCAGATATTCTCTGCCTGTATGCCCAGCCTGATTCTGACGCGCTCAAAGAGCTCAAGAAACGCGCGGATCTGTTCTGGAGTAGCTGCCTCAGCGCGACTAGTATCTAGCTTTCTTCCAATAACAGAGGCAACGCGAGGGTTGCGCCGTATGAAGGTTTGTATCCACCGCTTGCCTAGAGGCTCGACGTCGCCGTTCATACGGAGAATTCGGATCGCCATTTCTCGCGCGCGCGCGTGTGAGGGAGGGTAGCCATTTGCGTCCTGCTCAAGGATCCACTCTACTAGGAAGTTCTCCTGATCCGGCGTCAATCGCTGTTGGTTGGCGTGGCTGGCGTGCTTGTTCGTTATGCCACCTAGTCGAGCGCGTAGGGTGGACGGAGGAATACCGTAGGCCTTTGCAGCAGCTCGTTGGCTTGTAAAAACACCGGCATTGAATTGCGCGATAGCTAATTGTATACTCTGCTCGCGGGCATCCATATTGAATAAGAAGTGTTGATAAAATACGCGTATTTCGTACGGGTACGCGTTTTGGTGGGGGTGCGCAGGTTCTGGGGGTGCGCAGGTTCCCCGTCAGCCGGCTTATGCAATTGTCAGCTTTCAACTTTATTTGCTCATGACTGATCGTTCTGATGGATGTAGCTACATTCATACTGCTCGCCGATACCCAAATAGGGTTTCGGAAAGATACCAAGGCCCAGATCCAGACGCTTAGCAAGCTCAACGAAGCTTTGAATTCGCTCTCATCACAGTCCTATCCGGCCACCGACCACAAGGGAAGATCATTAAACATCACTTGCCGGAACCAGCCCATCGGTCAACCAGCTGCTGTCTTCTTCGCCGGAGATCTCACAAACTATGGCGGCGGTTACAACATCTCGGAGCAATCCAACATCATCAAATATCACCCTCACAACTACTCAGGTGGCGCTCCGTTGCAAGACCATCAGGCTTTGTATGACCCGTGGCATCCTCGAGGAGGTGTAACGCAGCTGTCAGGATGCGGAAAACTGTACTTTGGACTTGGAAATCATGGTACGCTTACCGTGCTGCTAGAGGGTTTGTCGCCATGTCTAACAACACAGATTTGATCGGCGGGGAGTGGACCAGGCCCTCTATGAGCGACATGATTGGGGCCCCGGGCATGGCTGGCTTCTTCGACTGGAAGACCGAGTGGGGTGGAGATAACCCCGGCGCCGGATGGAGAAAGTTCGACGGAAAGTACACCAACGCGGGCGACTTCTATCGCTACCAGATGTGGAACTTCATCAACCAGATTCACAGAGGTAGGCCGTTACCAAAATACATGAACACAAGACGACTGACCAGTTGACGCCCATAGGCTATCACCAGAAAGTCAATCTCCGCTGGTACAATCGCACACCCCGATTTGAGATTCCTCCTGATGCCATTGATTGCAACCCGAACGGCACGTTCTGGTGGGGAGACAATTCCTTCAACTATGTCATTTACCTAGGCCCTGTTGATGTGTACCAACTGCACTGTTACGGCGGCGACAACGACCACGGTTGGAAGAGCGGAATGGACTGGCTGAAGCGCAAGCTGGCTGTCAAAGGGTATGCCCGGCCGGTAGTCATCGTCCAGCACTATTCATTCTCCAAGCACGTCAGGCCAGGGAATGATCGCGAAAACCGCGACTGGAGCGAGATTCAGCGGGACAATCTTCTCGAAGTCCTGTCTCCTTACAACGTCATCGCCCTGTGCAACGGCCATGAGCACTCGACCGACAGCGAGTGGCCACGAGAAATTTTGGTGCCCAATGCGAGAGGAACATTCGATATCGACCCACAAAAGAAGTTCCTCGAATTCAGACCCGGTGCTGCGTTTGCCCAGAAATTCGCCTTGTTCCGAGTTGAAACGCCGAAAGGCGGAGGTCCGGGGACTTTCAATGTCATCTTCTACAGTGCAAATGGTGCCGGCCAAGTACCCATAAAATGGACCTGGAAAGGTTGGAACATGCCTCTCAGCGTCCCGGCTCCGATATATGTACGGGACGTAGCGGTTAGCATGCCCCTCACTGCCCCTAGTTCCCTGCTCAACTGACATATCACAGGTCATCTGCATGGACAAATAGGACCACGTCTCTCCCAACCTCCCCACAAAATGCACCGAGATCTCCGGCCAAAGCCCCGACATCAACAAAAAATTCGGCGGTAAGTTCGTCTACCTTCGGCCCCTCCTAACCATGGACCGTTCCAAGGCAATAAGCGCAGTGGCCGTATCGATCACGAACACCGAGGACAAGAGCAGAGTGAATATAGCAACGGGCGCCAAGGGAGCCTTCCGATATGTTGATCTGAAGAGAGATGCCGGCTTGCCTCCAGTTACGAAGCTCTTACTTCTTCGTTTAGGTAAGAAGCAGCAGGAGCCTCCCGCTGGCTTCAATGGTATGTCAGGTAACATCAACGAAGGGCGGGGAGGAGACTTTGTAGCCACGTGACTTACGTCAGAGGTGGTGTGTGTAGAAGGTTCCATCCAGGTGCACAGACCACTACCCTCAAGATAAAGCTCTCGCCCTCTCCTTTCTTCCTCGGTAGACTCCTCACTCCACACTCTTTTCTGCAAATAGTAATATAGCTTGTTGTCCTCATAAGCCTGCCCGCCCACAGACTTTCTTTACCTTGTTTGGGGTTTTTAATTCTGACCTCTGGGATGTGGTAGCTTGGATATCCTGCTGGATAAAGGGTGGTATTACCGTTGCAGATTAAAAACAGGTTGATAATATTAAACCAAAATTTCAGTCTTCATGGTTCCAATTTCGCCTTTGGAGGTTAGGCGAAGTGGTAATGCCTATAGGTGCAACCTGTGTTCTAATTTGAAGCGAACTTCCTAGTATTGTCGCGTCTCTGTTTTTGCTAGATTCCAAGGGTAGCTTTTGGCAAACAGGTCAAAAAAATATCCGCACCTAGGCACGCATCCGCACAAAGAGGCTCGCGCATGGTCTAGTGTATGAGCCAAGACTATCACGTGATCTAGCGTCGATCGGCCAAAAAAACATACAACAGTGGGGATTCTCCAGCCCTCACGGATCTGAATACTAGCCCACCGGTACACTGCTTAAATATTGCTGAGCGAACGGGAAGCATTGTTTTCAGTGTCCTATGGTCGTATGTGCTTAGTGCTGTCAAAACGGTGACCCAAGAACTTTTTGGAAGGAGTGCTCAAGTGCTCCTTCCTCAGAGCTAGGCGCGCACATATTCCACGTGCCCCCGGCCCTCCCAACGTCATCTGCTGAACTATATCATTTTCATATAAGCCCTACCCCTAGAGTTATAAACGATCCTATTTTACTCTTTCGTCTCCCACACACTCGTCTTCGAAGTCTATTAGTGACTAAAATTACTTGCAACGTTCTATGCGCTGTGGCACTAAAATTGGCATCATGCTTTGGTCATGTCTGCCGCTCGTGTCGGTCTCTAAAATACGTCTCGTGGATTCTACGGTTGCGGCGCTGGCGTTCTCCAAAGCACAGTCTAGCAGTGACGATGTCGGTGGCGCTGGCGTTCCTCCTACAAGACTATAGTTGAGGAACTTGGGCTGGTAGCGCTCGGCTCTCCTCCACACCCAGATGTAAAAAAGAAGAAGACTAATTAGGGCAGGCGTCTGCCGAGAACAAAATTCTATACTTGTTTAGCTCGTGTACATTAAACCAGAGCTTCATGGCGTTGATGGCATGCGACTGCTTCGGCTCCTCTCGCCATTCGTTCACGGAAACTTGCTAGAACAGTACGACATGCTGTCGCTCTGGAGATAGAATCTCAAACACCGTCTTTGAAAGACCGGGAAGTGTATAAAGTACGTCTGTGGTCTCTTGATTTCTCCCTACACATCCTTCTGCGAGGCTTTCTAGAACAAAATAAGTTACGCAGGCAAAATGTTCTGCGGATGGGGTGGCTAAAACTTGGTTCACCTGGAAAGCATGTCTGCTTCCATTGGCGTTTTCCAAAGCGATGATAATGGACTTTACGTTGATTAGCTCGCGGCTGACCTCGCCGGAGCGAACCAAACACATCAGAACTTTTGCGAACCTGACGCGGCCAGAGCAAAACAATACTGTCGGGTAGCATCCCGTGGTTCGCCCTGCACTCTCCCGCTTTTCGCTTTTCGCTAGCGCACACAAACGCCGGATTGTGTCTAAGGTACTTGGGCATGCCGTGTCATGCGCGCTGTCCACTAAACCAGAACGATAACTTCCTCACCTTTGGTGCTTCTGAGCAGTCTGAGTTCCACCCAAAAGGAGCTTGCAAAAGCCACATGGACTGCTTTGGGCACCGTCTATCGAAAAAAACTAACGATTTTGCGGAGAATGGCTGGTTGTGGCACTTGTTATTCGATATATTCAATACTCAAGAGTAAAACAACAGCCATTGAGACTGTAAGGCATGCCTTTCAAGAAGTTTCCTGCTTCGCGCACTGGAAAACTGCACATGTTCGCGGTTATGCGGGGTGTTTCTTCTTTGCTCCGTCCCCCTTTTTACACACCACAATTTCGACCTCTCTTAGAATCAAGCCATGTTCTCCAATGGCAAAATATTTCCCTACAATTTGTATCGAGCATAAGAGAGGATGGTCTCGAGGTCCTTAAAGATGCAAGAGCAGAATAAACGAGCTTCCAGCGCGTTTTAGCGTATGGTTGAGCTATTGTTAGTATTATCACTTCTATTTTCGATTACAATTATGATCGTGATAGGACTCATAGGAGTTGGTGTAGCACACCAGCAAGAGTATCCGATCTTATCTAAAGCCGAACATTCTCCGCTTATCACCCACCGAAAGTCAATCCCACCTCCACAACACCACAATTTCCCACCCCGCCCTACACTCACATCCACGCGTCCTTTCCCGCGTCTCACCCCTCTATCAACTACTCTACAACCCTAACACCGCACAATGGCCGACCCCTCCGCCCCACCACCAACCCTCCCTACGGAGCAGCCCACACCCACGCCCGTCGCCGCACCCATACTAAACGGCACACCCGCCACCGAAACCGCAGACGTAGAAATGACCGACTCAACGCCCGCAATCCCAGCTTCCATACAAGCACCAGAGCCCGCACCAGCACCGGCACCACCAGCAGCGTCAGCGCCAGCGCCCGAACCACAAATCCAACCCGCGCCCGTACAAGCGCAAGCGCAACCTCAATCTCAGCCTCAACCCCAAGCACAACCACAAGCCCCTCTCTCCGCGCCCTCCCCCGCCGCCGTACCTCCCTCATCGCGTAACTCGCCGCACCCAAGCGCGCCACCACAAGCACCTACGCACGCGACTCCGCACGGTAGTCCCACAAGAGTGTATTTGAATCAGAATGTCACGCCGCATCTGCTGGAGGCTATGAAGCATTTGGCCACAAACGAGTAAGTGGATCATGTTGGGCAGGTGAGTGGGGAAATTAGTGCTAATAAGTGACAGGCCGGAGAAGCCGTTGAAGTGGTTGAGTGAGTTTTTGGCGCAGAAGAGTGCGGAGATTGAGGGATGAGGAATAGTGGGCGGGAATTTGCTTTACGTGCAGCAGGTTGCGGACGGGGAGAGAAGCAGCATAGGTGTCTTAGTGGACCAGATCAGGGGAGTCGTTGAGGACGGCGCGCGGTGTTATTGAGTGCATGGTTAGGCGTTTAAAAGGTATCAAGAAATCACGGCGCATAGGGCAGACGAGATACCGAGGTCGGGTGGTTTGGCATATCCAAGTTAGAGGAGCGTATCACATTTTGAAGCGAAGCGCGTGCAACTGCGAACCAGTGGACATGCAAATAAAGGCTTGTCCTCAGAGATGATGCTTCTCATTCATTCCAGATCATACCATCCGTGATAGGCTATATAACCCATAGAGCATCCATGCATCCGTAACTCCAATCGAGTATTTTCCTAGCAGACCACACCAGCCCGGACCAGCCCACGCTCCTTTATGCGACGAGAGTAGAGGCAGTGGCGCTCTCGTACCTCCAGGTTGGGGGAAGGACACCGACGGTCTTGTAGTAGCGGGAGAGACGGTGGATACGAGACTCGATGAGAATGAGGCGGCTACTAAGATCAGTACAGCGCGTGCTTATGCAGTTCAGCCTAACGTACAACTTGGAGTCCTTGTCCTTGCGGTTGGTCTGCAAGTGCTTGCGGACGGCCACGGCCTTCTTGATCAACTGTTGCGACGTTAGCTTTCGCGTCTTCAAAATCGTCTTGTGCAGTAGCCGAGGTCGTTCTTCACTCTCAGCTATCGCGCACGAGGGAATTCGACATACCATGTAGAGATCCTCAGGCAGCTCGGGTGCCAAACCTGATTGCGCTCATGTCAGCTTCAGAGAACCAACAGAGGCGTTTTTATATAGCGCCAGATGCCCGCGGGCAGAGCTGTGTCGACGCGCGCTTCAGCCGGGGCAAGTTATTGTACCGTTCGATTTCAGGATGCGAAGGATTTTGTTTCCAGTCACCACCTTCGTCTGCGCAATACCGTGGGAGTCACGTCTGCTCAAATCAGTATACGAAGCGGATGCGTGCATCATGCACTTACAGCACCTCACCAATCTGGGAGGGAGTGGCGCCCTTCCTGGCGAGCTTGCAGATCTGCTCGACGACCTGTTCGGGCTAAAGCAGAGGTCAGAGTAGTCCTTGCGCGATCACGAAGACACGTACGGTGGTCTTGAGCCACGCCGGGGGGCTGCGCGAGTAGGGGATGGCCGAGGCTGATATGCCCTTTCCGTTGCTGTGAAGACGACCCATGGTTGCGAATTGACCGACGGAGGTGTTCGGAGGGCGGAGTGGATGGCGATTGAAGTCTTGAAAGTCGGAGGTCGAAGTTTGCGGCGGAGTCGCGAAGCGAAGCGATGTGAGTGTGTGCGAAAACTCGCTTACGACGCGCACGGGCGGCTTGGCACGACAGGCCCAATAAAAGATTTCTGCAGCTCCACCTCCTCTTCTGCACCTCGACCTCGACTCTGCAGAGAAATCTCGCGCTCAGTTCAACGAACCTTCAGTATCCGACCTTGATGGGTTATTGGTGCTCGACTAACAACAGTCCTGCTACTGCTGAGTAGCCACTTCACTTATGTCCGACCCGTCTCCAATCTCTATCTACAATGATGATCTTCCACATTTTTGGCACCTCTTGAAAGAGCTCTCCGGAGCAATGTTCTCAATAGACTTTACTGAAACACCCTTATCCAAATCCGCATTTGCCTGCATATAGTGACTCTCGCTAATGGTAATGCAGATATCCAGTAGAAGCAGTTGGTTGGCAAACTTGTTACATAGGCGCTGTTTGATATCAACCGCGTTTAACTCGGGCGACATTCTTTTTCTATACAGTAGAGAAGGAACGCTGGAGGTGGCGTCCGAAGACGTTGGTCCATCGTGACTTCCTTGGAAGATGTTTGGAGGGGACGCTGGCCGCTTGCGTCCTACTTCAATTTAGAACCTTTCGGGCAATGCATCAGTCCTCACTTCTAAACCTTTGATCTTCCCGATCGTCCTTTTGCATACTACGTTCCATCCCGCAGCGCGACCATTGTACTACTATACCACTCAGCATCAGCATGATCTACTTACTACTGAGCATTCTGAGCCTCTTCACTCATCTCGCCGTGAGCAAAACCGCTGCACAGCTCTGTCGTGGGACCGCGAAGCTTGCCGACGATGGCGACTGGTACTGCTCACAAGTAACAGCCATCACTTACAAGAACATAGTCAACCTGGACAGTACAATCGAACCACTCGGGTGAACCCAAACACCGGACTATGCGACCACGAGCCAGTAGCCTACTCGGGCGTTGGGCCCTTCACGCCACTGATCGGAGAAGTATTCTGGTCTAAGTCATCTTACAAGCTCAACGGTGTGCTAATCGGCGCTTTCAGCTCTCTATGCATCTACGCGGTCCGATGAACATTTCAAAGTTGGCGGTGTACAAGTTGCCGGGGATGGCGCTTTCAAGGCGGGAGCCATTAAAACATGGCGACAGAGTCAACGCGGCTAAGCGGCGGCGAATGCGGGCCCGTCGCATGGCCCACGGGGGCCCGCAATCGATCTGGCACTCTATATGGCATTTGGGGGAAGAGGATGGTCCGGAAGCTACTTACTCTGATAGTAAGTTGCAGACCCCGGAAGCTTTGATGGATATCCGAAGTTAAATGGGTACCGAAGGCAGATTCATGACATCTCCGAGAAGCACGACTGTCACGACCGGGGCTACCATACCCAGCACGGCTGAAATGACGGCATTTGAACCAGATGGAATCTGCACGGTCACACCTACAATCACCACGACGGTCTTTGTTCCGGGCAGCACGTGTGCGACTAATTCTGTGCCAGGCATTGGTCAACCACCACATCTTGCACCTCCGCCTCCAATTGTACCCGTACCTATACCGATCCCATTTCCTGCACCAGCGCCGGCTCCAGCTCCAGCACCTGCAGATACATCCCCTGTGGTGCCACCTCCAGCTCCAGATCCCGCGCCGCCGCCACCTCGAGCAGGGACAACAACTACAACGTCGATTATTCATGTCACGGACATTGTTTGTCCAGACAGCCCATCGTCCGCATCCCTCCACCAACCGGCGAGTCGGGGGAGCATAACACAACGGAGGATCCTCCATGCCCCTGTGAATCTACGTCAGAGACCACAGCCTCAAGCGTCAATGCCTTACCTGTTCCGCCTACACAAACCGCCCCGTTTGAACAACCTGCTCCGCCTCCAGCACCTGTTCCATCTCATCCGCCTGCCGCAACGCCGCAGCCTGCTCCGTCTCCACCATCTGCTTCGTCGTCACCATGCTCGGATACCACGAGTGTAGCGACGTCTGTCTCACCGGTGAAGCGGGAGGCAAGACCAAAGCTGTATGAAAGATCGAAGCGGGAGAAAAGACAACTGCCTCCGCAAAAACATGTGAAGAAAGCTGCAGCATCAACCTGGAGTCGGGTGGCATACTACACTTCTACTGCTCCCGCAGCTGCAACGGGTTTCGCTTTTCTAGCAAATCTCGGTGATCCTCGGAAATCTGGAACTTTCGACTAGTACGGCGATGCGAAGCTTGCCCAATATATGCTGACCACTTCCAGTGCCTTCGGAAATTCGCTCGGCTACGTGATCGGCGACGGGAGCAGAGTCGCTGAAGATAAAACGCCCTTCAACAGCACTCTCGCAACGTCTGAGCGCGAAATCGCAGTCTTCACAGATAAGAAATGCGATGGGAACTGCGAGTATGCGAGGCCAGACACTGCACATTGTAAGCGCCCCAGGCTTCGGGTTCACCATGCAGCTTTCTAACACTCGTAGACGGCTGGGAAGGCCCCTCCAAAGCCTTCCTCATAGAATTTCAAATGGACCACTACGACAATTACGGCAACGACCAAGGCATGCTCTCCGACGCGCCCGCTTGGTGGTTCCTCAACGCCGCCATCCCCCGCGTGCTCCAATACGGCAACGACCGCCGTAATATCCCCTGCTCCTGTTGGTCCACCGGCTGCGGCGAATTCGACGCCTTCGAGATCCTAGGCCGCGGCGAGGTGCGTGCCAAATCGACGATCCATCACCAGGGCAATCTGGAAGGCGGCGACAGCAATTATTTTCTGAGACCAGTTGGCAGGACGATCAAGTTTGCGGTTGTGTTTCATAATTGGAATATTACGGCGAGCGTGTTGGATGATGGGTTTGTGTTTGGAGAGGGGTTGGCGCAGGCGCAGATGGAGAGTATTTTGGCGTATGATGCGGGGGATTCGTCGCATTCGTTGTTTTCGATTGGGGATTGAGTGGTTTGGGCGGGTGCATGGTTGATGGGCTTCTGTTGTCGGCAGGAACACCAAAATCGTGATTCCACCCACACGACCGTGTGGGGGGTTCCTGTAGTATGAAATTGTTCGCCTGAACAAGCTGATTACTAGAATCACGTTCTTTATCCGCAAAAAGCTGGCGCTGTTGCGATAAAGAGACCAAAAGCCAAGATGCAGAGTTTTCGCTCTGCCAAGACTTGGTCAAAACCTTTCACCCAAACTAAGTACCGCTCAGGCGACTACTACTACTTGTTCAAGCTTGAGGTTTTCCCCTACGAGGTTTTTACTCAAGGTACAAGGCAGCTTGCTAACTCGTACGAGGTCCTACTTCGTACGAGGTAGGGGGAGGAAGACAGCACGGGAGCAGAGCTACAAGGGCGAGGGAGAGAGGGGCAGGACAACAACACCCTCACAGATGAGGGCCGGCTACTATAGGTATCTAGGTGCCTGTAGTAGCAGGTAGACCTATTAAAGGGAGGATGGGCTATGTACAACAAGGCTACTGTGGTAGCCAGCCGGCAGGCACGAAATGCTTTCTGTAAATACAGCTTAGCACGTCCCCATGCCCCATGGGAGGCTAGAACATTACGTTCCTGGACGTTAATCAATACTACTACTACTACTACTTCTGTTGTCGGTGCGCTCATGTTGCAGGCGCATATGGTACCACCCACAGGTTAAGACACATCTTATGATAATATAGTATGAATAAGAGTTAGTACACTTACATATCTTCCTTTCTCAGAGAGAATCATCCTTGCAATCATACCATCACCACGACAATAACAGCATCACCCGACTATGCAGATGTCGTCAACCACCACACATCGGTCAACCAAAAGGCTACTGTGGACCTGATACACTCTAGCCCGCGTCACAGCCTCCACCGAAAGGAACGCATGAAGCGTGTCTAGCCCGACACCAAAGAGCTGGCATAAGCTCATCCATATCGTATTTCGGGCAACAGAACAGAACACAAATGTCGAATATATTGAGTTTAGCCCTCAGGACTAGTCTCCCATGCGGAACCGTTTCTGATTTTTAGTCCACATGACTTTGCGTCAAATAGTATTTTAGAATGCACAATCAAGCTGTCGTGTAGAAAAGAGAAACAGCGGACGATTTCGCGGGCTTTTATATGCGGAGGGAGGAGCTAGCGCCTCACAGGATCAAGTTCAGCTCCTTTGCTAAAACCCTGATTTTGTATCAAGACATGCCTCACTATATTCAGCCCGATATAGTTGGTTGTGATACCGGTTCCGGGTATGTCCAGGACTTGTGTGAGTTCTATGACGTTGTTGTGATGTGTAGTTCTATGGCGTTGTTGTGATGAGCTATAGTTTATAAATCAATAGCGTTGTGGAGAAGACTAATGGAGAAGGTCCCAGCATCATCAACGGAACGAATAGGACGGTTGGGCAAGAAACTGGCAACAACAAATGAGCCTGCGTCCAGTTCTAGTATATCATCTCACTCAACAGCCCCTCAATCACAACAACCTATAACACAATCAAAATCCTATCTGAGTCTTGGACATAAACCTACCCCTTCCGGTTTTCAAGTTCAAAAAATGCAATTCCCGCATTCTGGTCGAGCCGAGCGACAGCGTTACAAGCCGCGAAACCCATCCAATGGCTGGGTGCTGCTTGTGGCTCGATCAAGAAGAGATTATCAATCGTCACAGTTCAGCGTGGACGGACTCACACCAGATACATTTTTTAGCCAACTACCGGTCCAAGTATCATCGAATGAGAGGGTTGATGGCTCGTTATCTTAGTGCTTGGTGCTACTTTTACTGGGATTCTTCAAGGTACGTTCCATGCTGCGATTCTTCTAAATGATGTCCTTCATTGGCAAGAAACATTCCTCCCAGTAGCAAGGTGACACAAGTAGTATCCTAACCACGCCTGCCCCCACCCTCCTACAGATAAACTTCACAATACCCCCCTAAAACTGACGGTGGTACCAGGATAGATGCCCGGGAAATCTTTCCTCCAAGACTCTTTCCCTCTCAGCAAGACATTGATCTTTCTGATACCGGGTAACATCCGGCCAGCCATGTTTACGATAGATGGCCTGCAGCGTGTCAATGAAGTCTTCCGGGATAGGTTTGTTGTCTTCAATGCCGTCAGTCCACATGTCGACAACGTTATGTGCATCTGTGGCGAGGAAATTCAACTGGCGGAACTGGTTCTTTAACATTTCGAAAAAGTGACAGACGGGCCAGCATGGACCCCATTGTAGGTCGAAGTCGTCGTCGCCATCGCCATCGTCATCATCTTCATCATCATCGTCGTCATCGTCGCCTGCTTCTAAAGAAGATAACTCTGATACTGACGAGGCTGAGACAGAGGGAGCCAGAGACGAAGACGACAAGGAAGACGAAGACGCAGTCGACGCTCCAGACGCTCCATCGAGCGGGTTGACCAGGTACGAAGGCTGAGGGGAAGGCGAAGGCGAAGGCGAAGATGAAGATGAAGATGAAGACGACTCGCCATCGAGCGGGTAAACCAGGTACGAGGGCTGAGGCGAAGCAGTCTCCCTAACTTTGTTGGGGCAATTCATCCAATATACAACCCCAGACCGTGTGTCCAACAAAATAACATCCGGATCTTCAAACGCGAAAAGCATACCACCACTCACGAGACCGATACAGTAAGCTGGAATTTTCGCCCCAAATCGATCCTTGTCGCTTTCCGAAATAAGGAGTTCGCTATCCGGATGCGCTCTCCCATCCTTCAGTTCTTCTATGGTGCACTTCCAATCGATGAACGTGCCGCCAGGCAGTCCTTGAGGAAGATTCGAATATGGCTTATTGGCGATATAAGGCAAGTGACGCAGTAAATCAACTACTTGGTCTGTTTTACCGAGACCTTGCGTCGCGTCGGGAGTCATGTTTGGCCAGCCATCTTGGGGCGGTTCGATGATGAAAGCTGGATCCATGTACATGCAAGCGAGGAAAGCATAGAAGTCTCGTAATGCGCCGGCGCACTCGTCGCGGGAGTAGACTGGTTCCATGATGGATGACGAACACGGGTGGACTGAGACGAACGGCGGCTAGGCTTGTCGTTATAGGCTTGAGCCTTGCCGCCTTGGTATTAGTATAGCCGATATACACTGTAGCGTGGGAGCTTGTGCACTAGGTTATGGATATACCTAGGTAATTCTAGTATAATATAAAATATACTAAGGCTAATATTCTAATTCTAAAAGAGTATATATATAAGATATAGACTAATTTAAAAGCTGCTAGTTCTTCTCTACTAAGGTAGAGATTAATATTAACTGTACTTAAATTATAAACTAACTTTATTTAAAGAATATAATTATAAAGTTTAAAAAGACTATAACTATATAATAAATAGTGATAAACTAGATCTTTAAGAATCTAAAGTTAAAAATAATACTTAATAAGTACTATAGGTTTTTTTAAAACTAAGAGGTTTCTAATAAAAAGATTACAAATAATAGTAGTTATTTTTTCTACTATTATAAATATAGAAAAGTATTTTAAGGTATTAATAAAACAAGGTGCGTGTTATAAGCTTACTAAGTAAGCTTAGTAAGCTTAGTGTATACACTTTAAGCTAAAAGAAATCTATATATAAAATATAATAAAGCTATATTACTATACTATTGTTTAGAGTAGAGGGAGAAAATAAAAGGTACTAGTGCTATAACACTATAACTATTATCTCTCTTTACTATTATTTATTTTTAAAAATATTACTAAAAGTAATAGTTATTATATTAGTAGATTTATACTACTTATAAAATATATACTAGATAAAACTTATATAATATAAGTAAACTAATACTTTATTTCTATATTAAAATTAACCTTAATAAGTACTATTTTTCTAAATTATAATACTAATATTATAATTAACGCTGCCTAAAAGTATACTCTAATAATCTATTTACGTAAAGTTACTAAATTTACTCTATAGTACTACTCTATCTATAAGATTATTAATAGAAGGTAAAAGGTATATCTTGCTTTATATAAGGTAATTCTAGTATACTAGTTAGACTAGTAATAAATTAGTAACTTAAGGTATACAATATATATAGAGTTTTTACTATAGTTTTTTATATTACTATATATTAGAAACAAAATAAATAAGAATAAAATCAAGGGTAGTAAAAAGAAGACAAAGGTATTAATTAATAAGTTATTAGAAAAGAAGAGTATTGTGTAAATATATTAGATTTTTATAGATATTTTAGTGTTAGGTAAGTAGAATATATAAGTGTACTATATAAGTATACTATATAAATAATAGATAAATATAGTATATAAATATAGTATATAAATATAGTATATAAATATAGTATATAAATATAGTATATAAATATAGTATATAAATATAGTATATAAATATAGTATATAAATATAGTATATAAATATAGTATATAAATATAGTATATAAATATAGTATATAAATATAGTATAATTACTAATAATAATAATAATAATAAAGTAAGATAGTTTACTAGATATACTTTAAGTAGATTTTAATAAGTATTAAAGCGCTTAATATTAGAAGGACTTATTACACTAGTGCTAAAAGAAAATACTTAATAACAATTTTATATTTTATTAATAGATAGATTCTTATTATTTTATTTACTAAGAAGCAAAGTATATTATAGGGTATAGAAGCTAGTTTTATATAGGGCTCGCTCCATATATATAGTATTTTGTAATATAATAGAGGCCTTAACGACTATTAATAAAATACTTGTTTCTCTATATACACCTTTCTATAATATACCTAAGGTCTTTAAGATTATTAATCTAATACTTATTAATATTAGGGTAAGTGCGTAATTATAGTTTAAACTATTATTATATTAGTAAAAACTAGATATAGACTAGATTTTAGGTGCTATACTAGAGCGGCGTTTTTATTCTAACCTACTTAGGCTTAATTTAAAAAAGAAGTTAAATAGAGTAATTAACACTAAATAAACAATACGACTTAAAATAGTTATTAAGAAAAGAAAATTTCTACTTTAGTGTTTTAGCCTATACAAATACAACCCAACCCTAACTTAACGTATACCTATTTACTAGCCTAGATAGTACTCTTAGTAAAATAAATAGTAAGATAACTAACTTAGATACTTTTTCTAAGTTAGGGTTTTAACTTATTTATATAAACAAAATTACGTAACTATATATATACTAGAAAGCTATTAGGTTTTATATTAGAAATATAATAGTTCTTTATTTAAAATTACGCAATAATAGGTAATTAAGAAGATAAAAAAATTCTAAAGTTTAGACTTTCTAGACTATCTATTTTTGTCTAATCTTAAACTAGACAACAAGCTAAAAGGTAAGGCACTACTTATTACACTAGTATATAATATATAGTATAGATTATATAATAGATAATAAGTATTACTATAAAAAAATAGCTTAATAAAGTAAAATTACTTTTACCGTTATATTTTAATATACCCTATTAATACTTATTAGTATATATTAAATATACTAATAGTATCTTTAACTATTACTATATTTATAATATAGTTTTATATAGTGTATATATATAGAAAAAAAATTAAAGTCTCTTATATAAGTTACTAGTGTAAGTAGTATTAATAAGAAAAAAATATTTTAGTATAAACTCTTTTTTAAATCTTTAGTTAATAATTTAGGCTACTAGTTTACTAAAAATATTAATAATAATAGTAGATTTATTTATATAATAACTTAGTCTATTAGTTTGCTAATTAAAATTTATATATAAATATTTAAAAGATATAAAACTTTAATAAGTAAGACTTTTATTTTTATTCTATAACCTTCTAGATTTATAGTTTTAGGCATATATTTTATTTTAAAGTTTCTAAAATAGATAATATAAAGAAACAGCTCTATATTAGAAACGATTTAATTATAATTTATAGTTTTTTTAATAGATAAATAAAGGGAAAACTATTTAATAGAAAAATCTTTTTATTTTAAAGTTTTTAAATAGATAATGTAAAGAGAAAAATCTTTTATTAGAAAAAACTTAATTATAATTTATAATTTCTAAATAGATAACTAAAGGGAAAAACTTTTTCTAGAAAAACCTTATAGACTTTTCTTATTTATAATAATTATAGTCTTTTATATTAATCCTTTATTAGAATAATTTTATTTATAACTTATTTCAAAGCTATAGTATTTAGACTTTTAGTAAAGACATTAATAGGTTGCTCTTTAGTACTAATATAGTTTAAATTAATTAAACCTTCTAAAATCTTTTCTCTTATATAGTAATATTATATATCTATATATTTATATTTAGAATAGTGTTCTAGACTTTTAGCTAATTTAATATCAGGTTAATTAATATAAAATCAATAATAATTTTGAATATTATTATTAATATTTAAAAGGTCAAATATATTTATTAAATAAATATATTCTTTTAAGACTTCTTTTATAGATATATACTCTATCTTATAAGTAGATAGTACTATAGAAATTTATAATTTACTAGACTAACTAATAGTAGTATTATTAAATACTATTTTATAATTTTTAGTATTAATTAAATACTTCTAAATTCTCTCTATAGTAATAAAATAAGAAGAAGTAGGAGTAGATATAAATTTAGTAGAAATACAAACTACCTAGATTATATTTCTTCTAGTCTTAAAGAATATAGTTATTCTTTAGTAGTACCTACTAAACCCAAAGTATTTAGATTACTAGAAGTATTTAATTATATAATAGAATTATTAATGCTATTATATAAGGCTTTTTCTTGCCTTTTTCTTCTAGAAGCTAGGTAAAGCTTTTAGATAGCTTTTTACTAGGACTATACTTAACTATTTTAATAACTTATTTTTTTATTTCTTAGAAGGTCTTAAAGTAATAATATAATAACTAATATCTTTATTATTATTATTATTATTATTATTATTATTATTATTATTATTATTATTATTATTATTATTATTATTATTATTATTATTATTATTATTATTATTATTATTATTATTATTATTATTATTATTATTATTATTATTATTATTATTATTATTATTATTATTATTATTATTATTATTATATTTAGCCTTATAAGATTTCTTAGTATAATAACTCTATTTTTTATAGTGTTTAGTCTTATTAGTAAATAATTAAAGTAATCTATAGTAAGGTAGCTATTACTTTTATAATAATTATAATACTTATTATTATTTAGGCTTTATAATATTAAAGCTTTTAGTTTTAAAATAAAATTTTCCCTTTTTAGTAAAAAGAGTAGAATTATTCTTTGTACTTTTAGTCCTTTTAGATTTATCTATTAATCTAGAAAACAAGGTTTTTAACTTATTAGTACTAGAATCTTTTTAATATAATTGTATAGTAGTAGTGGTAATTAAAGCCTTATAGTTACTATTTAGACTATTTAAAATAAAAACTACTATAACTTATTAAGAAATTTTAATTTTTCTAGACTTTAATCTAGTAACTAGTTTTTATAACTTATTTAAATTCTAATTACTAGTAATTTTATATACGTTATAATAATACCTATAGTACTTTTATACTATAGTAATAAATCTTAAACTATAGCTTAACTATCTAAAACTTAGTTTAGCTTTAGGGTATTAATAATAATTACGCTTATTAACTAGTATAGTAAATAGGCCTCTATACTCTTAAGTACCTTATATATTAAAAGTATAGATGCCTTCTTTAGAGTGTTATTTCTATAATTAATAATAATAATATTTACTTATAAGTTACTTGCAAATAATAAGTATAGTAAAAAGTAAAAAATAGCTACTACTTTACCTATAGTAGAAAGTAAATTATATTTTATAAAATACTAGCCCTTTAGTACTACTATAATAAATAGTTTTTGGAAGAATAACTTACTTATAAGTAATCTAGCTCTTTATAATTAATAATAATCTATAAGCTTACTAAGTATTATATATAGTAACTACTATAGTAGTTTTAAAAGTAGTTTACTAATAAGCAAATCTAGTTATTATAATAACTATAAGTATAGCTTACTTTAATAAGCCTAGAGTATATTTATTAACTTATTATAAGTTACTATAAAGTAGTATAATCTTAGTTACCTTACTAATAAAAATAATATAATATTAATATTATTAAAATCTAATAATAGTAATATCCCTAATAATAATATCTCTTTTATCTTTATAATAAACTAGACCTCTGCAATAATAGTAAATAGTAATAATCTAGATAATTTATAGTCTAAGGTATAATTATAAAATAAGTTAGTAAGGCCTAGACTCTTAGTAAATTGCTTTAGTATAGTATAGTAGTAACTTCTTAGAGGTATTTACTTTATATAGTTAAAAGCTTTTAAATCTTATAATAATTTTATTAAATCTAACCTGCTTTAGTAAATGCCTATAGAAAGTTTAATATTATTATATAAAGTCTTAAAGTTTTATATATATTTTATCTTTTATAATTATATATAGACTATAGTTATAGCGTATAAAATACTTACTATTACTAATTACTATACTTAGTATACTCCTAACTTTGAACTTTAACTTTAACCTAAATTATATACTTACTAAGAGATAAATCTATTATATATAGTAAACAAAATAGCGAGACTAAGCTATAAAAATAATAATAATAATATTAGTTTTTATAAAAAGTTCTATAACTTTATAGATATATCTTAGCTAGAGATTCTAACTTAGTAAAGTATAACCTAAGATACTCTATTAATAGATTAAGATAATTAAGATAATAACTTATTAAAGATAAAGTAGTATTATAATAAACGCACGATTATATTTAAAATATTACGTTTAAAGCCTAAAGACTATAATAAAGCTTTTATAGATAATAATAATACTAAGAATTCTTAAAATATTTTCTTTAGAGATAATTTATTTGCGTATAACACATATACGTATAGTAGAAGTTTAGATTTATTTAATTATTTAACTAACTAATAAAACTAAACTAGTTTACTATCTACTAATCTCTCTAAAAATATATATAGTTTACTAATATTACTAATATAAATAGTAAGGTTCTTAACTATAAACTTTATATATTAATAAGCCTAAAAAGCCTAAAAGGTTATAGTATTTATTAACATAGTAAACTAGAACGTAGAGTTTTAATTAAATATTATTATATTCTTCTTAATAATTATATAGTAGGTTACTAATAATCTAAAGAATAATTAAGCTAAATTATAGAAGGGTAAACAACTTAAGGCGACTAATAATATATTAAAAAAATAACTTATAATAAAGTAAAAGTAAGTTAAGATATTATACAATTATATTTTATTATATAAACACTCTTTTAAAATTAAAAAATAATGAGATATTAAGCTATAGGCGTACTATAATTTATTAAAAAAGAACTTTATTACTATAGGGAGGTCAAAAGTCCCTATTGCTAATTATATAGCTCTATAATAACAGCTTAAAAAGTTTTAAGGTAGTCTAGTTAATAACTTTATTTTTTAAATTAATTATTAAAATCTAGAAACCTATTTTATATAACTTACTAAGATAGAGTATACACTTTAGTAAAAATTAAATACTACTTAAACTTGTATTTCTAAGCTTAGTAGGTAGCTACTAGTATATATTATACTATAAAGTTAGTTTTATAATATCTATTAGTTTATAAATTCTAATTAGTCTATTTTATTTATTAAACAATTACTAAATATTAAAGTTTATTACACGCCTACTAATAACCTATTACTTAATTTATTATAACTATTACTTACTCTAAAATTATATTATAATAGATATACTATAAGCTATATTAGCCACGCCTACTAGTAAACTTATTTACTACTATTCTAAAAGGTAATTCTATTATTTAAACTTATTGTCGATTTCTAGTATACCTACTAGATTTAAATATCTAAAGTAAAACCCTTTGTTAGTAAAGATAAGAATAAAGATAATTATAAATATTAGTGCACTATTTTAATAGATAAGTTAATAATCTTTTCTAATAAATAACTAAATATTATATATTTATAAAGCTAATTTAAAGAATATATTTAGACTCTAGTATACTTATACTTTAAAACTACTATAACTATTACTAATATACTTAACTATCTTAATAAAATTTACCTTTTTAAGAATAAACTATTAGATGTCTAGGAAAAGATTATAGGCAATACTCTTATTTAAGAATCTAGGAAAACTCTTATAAATTAGTACGCGTAGTTTATAGTAGTTATTAACTATTTTAGTATATTTAACTATCTACTAATAAATTATGCCGATTAACTAATATATAGTTATTTTATTTATTTTTAGTAAGTTATTTATATTATATAAAAATTAAATTTTATGTATAGAATATCTTAATTACAAATTTATAATAGAATATTTAGGGACTTCTATATTAATTACTATCTATTTAAAGACCTATATAATAAATATAATTTTAATAAGATCTAATACTATTTTATATAAATTATCTTTTACCACTTATATAAGTAAATATACTAGATATAATAACTATGAATATATATTCTATAAGTTAGCCCTGCTAGCTAAAGCTAACACGTACTTTAGGTACAGAACTACTAGATATTAAGTAATAGACACAATAGCTAGTTATTATAATAATACTATTGCCTTTATAAAAAATTTTAAGTATTTTTATATTATTATCTTTAGTTTTATTAATTATAAGAATCTGTACTATATATATACTATTTAAATAAACTCTAACTGATTATATAGTTTATATAAATATAATAGCTAGTGTAATAAGTTATCTAAGTATAATAATACTAGTAAACGCAATAATAATAATATATATTAGAGCTAGAATTATAAGAATAAACATAATTTATATTTTTAGTAGCTCTAGAGCAAAATTATATAATAGAGTAATAGTAATAGTATATATAAAAAACTCTTATTACAGTATAATAGAAAATTAATAAGTTTAAATTTAAAATAAAACTTAGTTTTTACTTATAGTGTATATAGTAGATCTTTATAATTATCACTAATAAACTAAATATAGCTAAATAACTCTAGTTTACTTATTTAGTTAAATTAGATACACATTATAAATAGGTAAAGACGTAATAGTTTACTAATAATAGTGCTAGTTTCGGTTATATAAGTTTTTTATATATTAAATAATATTAGCTTAAACTATATAATATTATATACCTAATTATATTATATCTTATAAATAGTAAAGTTATAAATAGAATTTGCTAAGTTATAGACCTTATAATATAGTATAGTACCTATACTAGCACTACTATATACTTTATTATTAATATAAAAGCTTTTAATATTATATTAGGGAAAGATTAAATATTTGCTTATAATTTATAGCTAGGTCTAAGAGACTAGTATAATAGTTTTACCTAATAGCCTTTTACTATTACCTATTTTTTATACCCTACTAGTGTAAGTCTATATTCTAAGCTACTCTTTATATAAAAAAGGGCCCCCTATATTTTTTTTCTTATCTTCTTATCTTAAAATAGTATTAATTAAACTAGTTTTTTTTAACTATTTTAGCTGTTTCTAATAAGTTAGCCCTATAAGGTTAGTACCTATCTTATATTATTTTAAGACTAACTCTTTTTTTAGCTATAGATAGTAATATAAATTTTTTTTTCTTTTTTAAAATACTGCCTATAAGTAGTTAAATTAATAAAAACTTATACTAAGCTAGTGTACTTTTAAGCCTCTCCTCTGCTAAATATATAAAGATAAAAAAGAGTTTACTTTTAAGCCCCTTTTTTACTTAATATATAAGGGTAAGAATAATTACCTCTAAGCCCCTTTTCTACTTAATAGTATAAGGGAAGAAGAAACCTCTTGCCTCTAAGCCCCTTTTTTACTTAATATATAAGGGTAAAAGAGACTTTACTTTTAAGCCTCTTCTCTACTTAATATATAAGGATAAAAAAGACTACTTTTAAGCCTATTCTTTACTTAATAGTATAAGAGTAGAAAAGACTCTTTATTTTTAAGCTCTATCTTTACTTAATATATAAAGATAAAAAAGACTACTTCTAAGCCTTTTCTTTATTTAATAGTATAAGAATAAAAAAGACTACCTCTAAGCCACTTTTCTACTTAATAGTATAGAAGTAGGAAAAACCTTTTACTTTTAAGCCCCTCTTCTACTTAATATATAAAGGTAAGAGAGAACTATTAGCTACTTCTAAAAATACTAGTTTAATAGAGTACACTAAAATCTATTAAGAAATTTTCTTAGTTTATTAAAAGAGGCTACTTTAAGTTACTAAAACTTTTTAATAGTAGCTTATTTTTTAAGTCTACTTATTACTAGCTATAGCCAAAGTAGTATAAAAGCTTCTTATTAGTTATTTTTATAAGGTTCTAGGGCTTAATAGAGTATACCTAGATTTACTAAAAAAGATTCTCCTAGTTTATTAAAAAAGGCCGCTCTAAAAAGTTTAAATATTATAATAGTTAATAAACTAAATAGTAAATAATAAATAATATTTAGCTTTTAAAAACTAATTTGCCTATAACACCTAACTAGCATTACACTATAAGAACTTAAAACACTAAGTAAAAAAAATTAGAATTAGGCTTTAAAGGCGCTATAGTACTACCTATAAAATTTTTATATAAATAATACTTTTATCTCTTTATAAAATACTCTACTTTACTTACTAAGTACTCTAGCTTATACTTATAAAATACCTAAACCTACTAAAATCTAAATGTCTTACTATGCCTAACTCTTAAATTCTTAAATATTTTTTTTATTTTCTCTAGCTACTACTATAATAAATGCCTCTTTCTACCTACTCTAATACCTAGAAAACTTAAATACTAAATTATTTTAGCACTAACCTTACTAAGTAGTCTTATTTAAACTATCCTAACTTTTTATTACTTTAAATCTTAGTTAAGCTTATATTTAAACTAGAATAGTATTAGCTATAGAAGTCTACTATACTTACTATAACTACTTTAGTTCTTTCCTACTACCTATTAAGTATTTAGCTAGGCAACTAATTACTAAACTATTTATATTACTTAGCTACTTTTCATTTTAGCTTACTAATAAGTTATTGTTAAATATTTTTATTATAACCCTACTTTTGCCTTAAACGTACTAGTAGCTAGCCTTTAAATTTAATAACTCTACACTATTATTTCTTAATAGTACTAAAATTATCATATACTAGATAATTCCGACTATTTTTTTCTAATAATAAAAACTTTAAGGTAAAGCCTAAGCCTAATTACTTTACCTAACTACTTTTTATTAACTTTCCCTAGCTATTACTAAAGTAGCTAAACAAGCCTAAAGATGCCTAACCTAATAAGGACTATGGTAATAGCACTAAAAAAAAAGCGCTTAATAAAAAGAATTTTAATAATTTTAGTATTACTTACTATAGTAATAGCCTAAAAAATAGTAACACTACCTATTATAGTAATAAATTAGAAAATACAGGTATTTAAAATAGTAACTTATTTAATAAAGAGCCTACCTATTATAATAACCTCTTTAATAATAATTTTAGTTTTACTAGTTTTATAAATCGTAAGTCTAACTTTTTAAAAAATAAATACTTAAGTAATAAATTTAATAATAAGCTATCTAATAAAGTCTTTTAGAATACTAATAATTAGAAGTTACCTTTAATTATCTACTTATTAATTTACTAATTACCTAATTTATTTTACTTATAAAGTATTTCAAGATACTAAAATAGGTAGCCTAGTTTACTACTAATTAGGTACTATTTTAGCTAGCTAGCTATATATAGGCACCTATTGCTTTTAGTACTCTTATTTTTAGCTATTAACTTTCTAGCTAGCTTACTACTAATATAGTAGCTTTTTAGCTATCTTATATATAAGGCGCTTATTGCTCTAGGCACTTTTACTCCCCTTAATTTTAAACTACTACCCTTAGCTGCCCCCTTAAGCCCTTAGCTATTTTTTTTATTACTAGTGGCCCTCTTAGCTTTATAAGCTACCCTGCCCTTATTTAAAAACTATATAGTTAGGTTAATATATTTTTTAATACTTTTTTATAGTACTAGAAAGTTATATATAATATAATCACACTAGCGTATAAAGAAAAAGTTAAAAAGTTTTTTAGTAATTTTTTTTTTAGTATTTCTACTAAATAGTAACTAAATCTAAGGCTACTATTAGAACTATAGGGGCCTATTACTTCTATTCTTAACCTCTTTAGCCTTAAAATAGTGCTAGTTATATTAAAAATCTACTAACTACTATATTTTTATATACTTTTTTTTCTCTTTTTAGGCCTTTAATAGGGGGTTATATAATAGTTCTGCCTACTAGCTTTTTACTATTACCTATTTTTTACACCCTACTATTAGATATGCAGCTGTTAGATAGAACAAGCGCGTTGAGGTTGGATCTGTACAATTAAGCAGGGACCACCTGGCTTGGCACACTAGCGAAGAAGTCAGAACCAGCTAAACACGGTAGACACAAAGACAATACAATTATTATTATCTATAAAGACACATTATCGCATTTAACTATTAAATCTAACAATTAAGAGTCTTACTGCCTTAACTAATACGAAATAGCGCAACAACTATACCGCAATCCCATAGTAATGCTAAGGGATTATACCAACTATATAGGATGGATAACGCAGCTGCAGGCAAGATGCGTTGTCTATAATATCTAGGATAAGGTTAATCTAAAGTCAACAGTCCTGCTAATATTAAGACTAGTAGTTGTTAGAGCTCTAGTAGTTGCTAATTACACACTAGCCGCGAACGTTAAAATCCTAACAAGACTAACTGCGCTGTAAGCAACTAGACAGAAGGCGTTTAAGAAAGACCTTGAATATTACAAGATCCTTGTTAAACAATACAAGAACAACTAGCACAACTTTAAGAAGGAACAAGCAAGCCTCTAATATATTATAGCATTTATCTAGTTAATTATATCCCTACACCTATTGCGCACGTGCTGCCTACTAGAGAAGCCATTGCGATAATAGATTATAGACCTACAACTAACAGTTGGAGTTAACGAACAAATCGAATAAGAACAAGCTCGCGAGTGATATCTTGCCTTACTAAGGCCAATGAGGAGCGCGTTGTAATAGGACATATAGCTAGCAGAGTACAACTAAGCAGCCACTAAGGCAGAGACATATTAAGTCGCTAAGCTATTATAATTAAATATAATTATAAAAGACTTCCTAGTAGCTATAAACAAAGTTGCTCCTATATAGTCTACAAACTTTTAAGATAATAGTTAATTTATAACTAGCATAAGCTAGAAGAAGATAATAAAACGCTTCTAAGAACACATAATAGCAAACTATCCCCTTAGATTAGGGAAGCACAAAGTAGCTTTTGTGACTAATAATATATTATTTCTCGCTAAAGGTGGTGCAACTACCTAGGGCAATAACAGGGACGCCTCTTATGCCAAAAGCGCGCTATCTAACCAAAACTAGGGCAGACCCTGTAATCAATGTACAGCTGACAAGAAAGATGTTAAGCTTAAGCGGCCTTTAGATTAAGAGCTAGCTATAATAGGAGGAGTAAAATGCCCTGCCTGTGGACAACGCCATAGTATTAGGGACTGCTATTATATTAATCTAGACAAAGCTCCTAAGTAGTGGAAACCTAATAAGATTATAAATAAGCTTATTAACTTTAAGCGTAAGAATAACGCAACTTTCTAAGGGCTAATCTGTAGACAAAGCAGAACCCGATTACAAACACTAATTATTAAACAATTGCACACGCCCACACCTAAGATCCTTGAGTCCCCTAAGGACTAACTAGAGGGATAGAGAATATTAAACGTTAACGGTACGTTTACATTAGCGCTAATAAAAACAGAAGTATCTAATTACCCGCTAAAGCGCTTGTTTATTCTTAATTTAGAATTAACTTGCTATATTATAAATAACCCCAACTGTATCTACAACTTCTGTCTACCTACGTCTAGAGATTATATATAGGCTAAGAATACAAAGATATAGATAAAAGGCTATAGCTCTGTTAACTTAACACTAAGAGGCTAATATAGAACAACTACGTTAGTTCTATATAATGTGGCTATCTGTCCAGACCTTCTATGTAACCTAGTCTCCTTTTGACTACTAAGGCATAGAGGAATCTAGTGGGATACGCAAACGGACCCAACTACGCTAAAAGGACTAGATAATAAGGTTATTAGAAAACTATCTAAGATACACAGTTAATAGGTACTTAAGTATAATTTACTACTACCTACTTTATATCACATCTATAAGAATGCATTACGAACAAAAGGAGCACTACAAAGGGCCTTAGCCAAATTATGGCACAAGAGACTAGGACACCCTAGACTAGTAGCTATTAAATATCTTATGCAGCAAGCTGAAGGGGTGCAAGTTAAGGGAGTTACAATAGTTCAATACAACTCCTATAGAAAAGCAAAGATCTAGCGACAAATTAGCCAAGCACCGCGAATTAATAATAAAGGACTAGAAGAAAGACTAGCTATTGACTTTTATGCCTACGAGGCACAAAGTAGCACTAGCGAAAGGAGCTAGATGCTTGTTACTAATAGGTACTTAGGCCTGTAATAGGACTTTTATTTTAAAGATAATTAACTAGCAAAGTTAGTTATTAAAGTTCTATTAAACTTCTTTCTTTTCCTTAAAAACTATTACAATATTACAGTCAAGGTTATTAAAGTGGACAACGAGATTACGATGGTAAAACCGGAAATCGAGCGCTGGTTAGCATTACAAGGAATTACTATCGAGCCTTCTGCCCTGGATACACAAGCTCAAAATAGAGGTGCCAAACGCTTAGGGGGTGTAAACAGAGAGAAATTACGCGCAATGCGTCTTAATGCTAACCTACCCTAGGAACTATAGCCTAAAGTTACAAGAGCTATAGTATACCTCTATAATTAAACACCGAATTATGCAAATAACTAGAAAACGCTATACAAGATATTCTTCACACAAGTTGCTCTAAATAACAGAGTAGTTACCTTAATTAAGAAATCTAATCTTACTTACCTTAAAGCGTATAGCTGCAAAGCGTTCGTAATAACAGATAATACACATTAAGGTAAATCAAGGCTATAACGCCTAGACCTAAAGGCTTGGATTAGTTACCTAGTAGGATACTAGTCCTTAAACATCTATTGAATCTGGATACTGTTACTTACTAAGGTAATAAGTATCCGCGACGTTATCTTTAACAAACAAACTGTCTTTAGTGGCAAAACTAAGGACCTTATAGATAACCTTATGCACAGCACACTAGAGGAAATCGCTATATACGTAAGAACGATCAAACTCCTAACACTAAGTTATTAACTAGAGACAGAGTCCTTCTATAAAGATAATACTGTTAGAGGCTTATCAAATCCCTAAAGCGAAGTAGACCTACTAGGCTACTACTAAGAAGTGAAGATTAGGGACAACTATCCAACTCTTCTAACTACACTACTACCTATAGCATTACTTACACAGTTAATAGCTAGAAATAAATTAGAAATAAACCTAAAAGGGTTATCTAAGACTGTCCCCTAGGCAGCCACCTTTATAGCAGGAACTCAAGCTAGCTACGTTAGGAAATATAGAGGGGATATTATAGACAAGACTAAGATAATAAGAACGCTTGCTAAAGGCTTAAAGCCCTATCGAAGTTAACTCCCACCTCTGCCAACGTGCTATACTAAGCTTAAGAATCACCTAATAGGCGAATTGTTTAAAGAAGCAGAGCGGGATTACCTCGCAAGCCACAAACAAATAAAATTATAGTTAGAAGTACTAATAAAGAAGATTAAACTAATAAGACAGCAGATCCTTAACTATATGTGGGTATACACCTACAAGCTTAACAAACACTATCGCTTGCTAAAGTGCAAGGCACGGCTCGTCGTCCGGGGCGATTAACAACGGAATATTACCTCTCAAGACACTTATGCAGCCACGCTTGCCAGCAGGTCGTTCCGAATGCTAGTAGCAATAGCAGCTTACTATAATATAGAGCTCAAGCAATACAACATTACAAACGCTTTTATCTATGCAAGTATAGACTAAGAGGTATACATAAAAATACCCCGTGGCTATTAGAAGCCTAGAATAATACTTTAAGTTAACAAGGCTTTATATAGTCTTTAGATCTCACTACTCCTCTAGTAGAAAGAGTTTACCTTAACACTTAAAGCTCTAGGCTTCTAGACAGTGCCTTACAAGCTATACTGCCTTCTTAAAGACGGAATTATTGTCTTCTTCTACATCAACAATATTATCTTAGCTTTTTACAAGTAGAAAGAGGAAGAAGCCTAATAAGCAATTAAGTGCCTATAAGAAAAATACACCTTAAGTAGAGGAAATAACTTTTAGTAGTTCCTTAGCGTAAAGATTATTAGAGATTAAAAGACTAGGACAATTCAACTCTCTCAGGCTGCCTACTTAGACAAGATCAGTTAATTAGTTAATAAGAGGAATATTCGACACAACACCCTAATAGCAGCTATTAAGCTAAAACTACAAGACGGCTTAGCAACACCCTTAGAAATTAACAAATACTAACGCAAGATTGGATCGCTTCTGTTCGCGGCAGTAACAACTCGACCAGACATAGCCTTTGCAACCTTAAGGCTAGCTCAATTCCTGTCAAATCTAGGCTCGGAACATTACAATGCCGCTAATCGAGTACTACTATACTTATCAAGCACCAGATAGAGAGCACTACAGCTCGGAGGAGGCAACTACCTTCAAGTAGCCAGCGATGCCTTATTTGCTGACAACACACTAGACAGAAAGAGCTCGCAAGGATACGCTATTAAGCTATTTAATAGACTTATTACCTAGAAAGCAAGCAAACAAGACACTGTCACAACTTCGACAACTAAAGCAGAGCTTCTCGCCCTATTACAAGTAGCTAAGGAAGCAATTTTTATATTAAGATTACTAGACGAACTGCAGATTAAACTGCGCTTATTATTAATTACTATTTAATACAATAACAAGCAAACTATTCAACTAGTCACTAAGGAGATATCTAGGCTTTAGACTAAACTACGACACGTTGACATTCACAATTACTAGTTAAGACAGGAAGTCTCTACTAGAAAGATTAAGGTGGAGTACGTATAATTGGCAGAGATAATCGCCGACAGCTTTATAAAGGTCCTCCTAGTTAACAAGTGGGAAGGATTTCTAACCTAACTTAGGCTAGTTAAGGTAACAGAACGCAAAGTAGCGAATAAAGTACCTCTTAAGGAAATTCAAGGGCATCTTAATAACCTTACTTTAGGATAATAGGCTGCTAAATAGTTTAGCTTGCAAGGATTTTTTAAGCTAAGGGGGTGTGTTAGATATATAGCTGTTAGATAGAATAAGCGCGTTAAGGTTAGATCTGTACAATTAAGCAGGGACCACCTGGCTTAGCACACTAGCGAAGAAGTCAGAACTAGCTAAATACGGTGGACACAAAGACAATACAATTATTATTATCTATAAAGACACATTATTGCATTCAACTATTAAATCTGACACCTACTAGTATAAATCTGTGCCCTAATCTGTCCTCTATGTAAGAAAGGCCCTTTTATATTTCTTTCTTATCTTCTTATCTTAAAATAGTATTAATTTAACTAGCTTTTTTAACTACTCTAGCTATTCCTAATAGGTTAGTCCTATAAGGTTAGTACCTGCCTTATAACTAGTCTATAATATTTAATACTTATTATTATCTAATTAACTACCTTAAGAATATCTTACCTAAGATAGTATATTATAATAAACTATTTACTAGCTTCTTATAGCCTATAGTATAAAACGATATTAGTTTTATTATAGGCAGAATAGCTTATTTTATAGTAATACACTATCTAGACTGTATTATCTAGTTAGAGCCCTCCTATTAGAACTAGCTAGATTACCTATTTATTTTTATAAAAGGTAAATATAATATATAAACCTTTTATATAGCTATAGGTCTAGTTACTTATAGCTAAACTAATTATAATAAGTTTATAATAAAGTTAGTTAATAAGCTATAAATAGTAAATAAACTTAAATAATTATTACTAGATTAGTTATATAATAAGTATTAGTATTTCAACCTAAAAGAGGCTAATAGGTTAGCCCCTTATTGTTTTAGGGTAGACTATACTATTAATCTAGCTAATAATAAGATACTATAGCTATATATTTATAGCCTTATATATTTAGAAAGAATAGTAGTTTAAAAATATATTAAAAAAATAACTATAAAAGGCTTTTTATAAATATGTATATCTTAGTATATATTGCCTATTCTTATTATTAAAAAACTAAGAGGTAAATTACGTATCTATATTAATTACTATATAATTAATACTATTATAAAGCGCAATTATAACGTGCTACTATTATTAAAAGACAAGCTAGCGTATATAAGTAAGACTAGATTTATATCTATTATAGATATTATTATAAATTTTAATAATATATATATTAAAGAAAGTATTAAGAAAAAAATTAATTTTTTTACCTATTATAGATTACATCAATATACTATTATACTCTTTAATCTTACTAGCGCCTCTAGTATATTTTAATAACTGTTATATAGTATATCTAGATACTATACTTATATATAGTAAAACTAAAGAGAACTATATTAGATATATATAAACTATAGTTAATAAACTAAAGTAACCTAGTCTATATTTAAATATTAATAAGTGTTAGTTTAATATTAAGATAGTTAAGTATCTTAGAATGGTTCTAATAACTAAAGGTATTAAAATAAATCTTAAAAAGGTATAAGTAGTTTATAACTTGTAACTACTATAGTTACTTAGAAATATATAAATCTTTTTAGGTTTTATAAACTTATACTAATAATTTATTAAAAATTT
Organism: Laburnicola sp. JP_R_19; assembly: GCA_031010545.1. Lineage (NCBI taxonomy): Eukaryota > Fungi > Ascomycota > Dothideomycetes > Pleosporales > Didymosphaeriaceae > Laburnicola > Laburnicola sp. JP_R_19. The sequence goes on from VOIT01000046.1 coordinate 1,174,844, forward strand.
TAGTTAAATTACTTACTTATTAACTAATCTTATAAAAGGCAATATACTAAAAGATTAGTCTATTAAACTAGATTTTTCTACTATAATTACTTTTTAGACACTTAAGTAAGTCTTTATAACTATGCCTATCTTAGTTTATTTTAACCTAGATAAAAAAACCTAGTTAGAAACTAATGCGTCTAATTTTGTTACTACTGTAGTTCTATTATAAAAGAATACTTAAGACGTATTATAATCTATTATATACTTATAATATAAGATAAATACTTTAAAGTATGATTATAAAATCTATAATACAAAACTACTTGCTATAGTATAGGCCTTGAAGAAATAGAGGTCTAAACTATTAGAGACCTAGGATTTTATTAACATTATTACTAATTACCTAGCTTTATAATATTTTATAACTAGTAAGTAGCTTAACTAAAAATAAGTATAATAGGCAAAGTTTCCAGCTAACTTTAGCTTTTATATTTAGTATCGCTCTAGTAAGTAGGATATAAAACCTAATATACTTACTAGTTAATCTAGTAACCTACCTAAGGAAATTAATAGCGCCTAGTAATAGTACTAAGTTTAGACAGTTTTATAACTAGGAATTTTTAAGAAAAAAAATTTATATTATATAATTACTACTACTTATAATTTATTAAATAAAAATTATTACTCTAGTATATAACTTATAAGCATACCATACTATATTACTAAACTTACTACTAATAATAATAAACTAGCTACTATAGCTATAATAAAAACTAAGAAAACTACATAATTGCTTAAGAATATTAAGACTACGTATACTACTAATAATATAGTCTAGAATATAATTACTACTATAAAGGCTAAAATCTACTATCTGCCTAAAAGACTTTTGAAGTACGAACTTAAGATTAAAGTTACTAGTTATTAATTAAGAAATAAACTACTATATATTAAAAACTATTTATATATCTTTAATAATAAGAAGCTTTGTATATATATTTTTAAGTAAGTCTATAATAGTATTACTACTAAGTATATTAGTTATAAGAGTACTTATAAGTATATTAGCTATTAGTGCTACTAGCTATATATAATATACACTATTACATATTATATTTATACCTATATTTTTTACTGCTATAGTAAGCTATACTATAATACTAAATATGGTTTACTATATCTACTTCTAATTCTAAATTATTATTAGAAATTAATCTTAATAAACTTTATTATTAGCTTACTGTCTTATTATAATAATAGTGTAGTTTATATTACTATTATAGTTATTATAAACTGCCTTAGTAAGAAGAAGAAGTTTATTTTTATAGTTAAGATTATAGCTAATGCAGTTATAAAGGCCTTTATTATATATATTTAGGATAAAAAAATTTCCTTAAAGATATTATTAGTAATTATAGTTAGTATTTTATATTGCACTTTTAGAAACGCATTTATAAGTATTTAGATATAAAGTTTTATCTATTAACTAGCTAGCACTTTAAGACTAATAGTTAGACTAAGGTTACTAATGCTACGCTTAAAAAGTACCTATATATATATATATATATTAACTACTAGGAGAATAATTAGGCTCTTTACTTACTTATAGCAGAATTTATAGCTAACTAAATAGATATTATATTCTTTATTACTATTAAAAAATACTTACTATATAATAGAACTAAGTCTATATAAGTATATAATATTAAGTTAGTAAGTAAGAATACTACTACTAGTTAGCGCCTACTTATAGCACCCGCCTATATAGATTATTAATACGTAAATACCTCTATTAATTTTTTTATTTAACTATATAACTTTTTATATAATAACTTATAATAAGTATAAGCTAAGTAGACTAAGTACCCTAATATAAAATAGGCTCCTACGCCCCACTTTAAGGTTAGTAATAAGGTAATATTAGATACGTGTAACTTAAAAACTAAGAGACCTAGCTCTTTACTTAACTATAAGAATAGAGAACCCTTTTATATTATTTATATTATTAATAATATATTATATAAGTTTAACTTACCTAAGAAAGTAGACAAGTTATATAATATTTTCTACTTATAGCTACTATACCTATATAATAAGCAGTTGCTTAATAGCTAAATATATAATAAAGATAATATTCTGCTAAATACTTACACTAATAAAGAATATTAAGTTAAGACTATACTTACTTACTAGTTAAATAAAAATAAATAAATCTATATACGCCTAACTATATTATTATAAAGTATAGAGTTATATAAAATAGTTTTAAAAAGCCTATATAGAAGCTATACTATAACTTACTTAATTACTCTTATCTAGTTACTCAATTCTATACTAAGAACCTAAAGAAATCTACTATACTATATAACTTTAATAAACTTATTATAGATTAAAATTTTATTATATATTTTATTATTATTCTTATTATAGATACTTACTTAAATATTTAGAGATAGATAAATATAGGTCTTAAGTTAGTAATAGATAGCAGCCCTTCTAAGAACTTTTTTTATAATAACCCTCTTAGTAGAACTATAAATACTAACCTATACAATAATAATGCTAATAATATAACGCTAATAAATATTAATAAATTAGATCAAATTAATAATAATTTAATAGGATTATATAGTAGCTTAATATACATTATTATAAGAGATATAATAATTAGAAATAAAGTGTAATAGAGTATAATAGTTATATAGAAATTAATATATAGATAAATAACTCTTAGTAGTACTAGAGTTACTACTATAAAGAGGAACGTAGTATTACTAATCTAAGGTGCAACCTTTTTACTTATATTATATCTTAGCTATTACTTTTTTAGGACTAGTATAATTTACTAGCGCCTCTTATATATATAGTCTATATACGTATCTACTTTATATTTAGATTCTAACTACTAGTTATCTTATATACATTATGATAACCCTTATAGTGCCCTTATAGGAAGGCTTTTGTGTAGTCTTTCTTCTATAGAATAGCTAGAGTTCTAATTTTCTAAGTAGAATAATTAGACTCCTCTATAGTTTTTCTTCACTAGTAAAACAATAATTAGAAAATATATTTATATAGCTTTATATATTATATATAAATAATAATATAATAGCTTTATAAAAATTCTACTATTAGGGATTTCTAAGGTGCGGCGCGCCCGGCAGAAGGTTCCGCCGAGCCCCGGAACCTTACCCGATTAGGAATTAGCGCCTCGGCTACGTGTGGGTATATAAGGCAGCTGTTAATAGTCTTTATACGCCACCTCGATATCTTAGTAAAATTAACTTCTTGATTTTAACCTTTGATGCCTTGAGTGATCCCTTATACTAGTGCTTTTCTTTATTATTTTAGAGTTTTTTTAAGTATAAAGACTAAGTAGACAATCTAATAACTTATATATAATAAGTTTAAAGATATGTCTATACAAAGTATAAATATTCTATTAAAATAGAAACTTTATTAAAACTTTCTATATATCTTTTTTAAAAGTATAAAAAGTCTTTATTTCTTAGAGTTTTTTAAGTATAAAGATAAAGTAAAATAAAATAATAACTTATAATATAAAAGATATATTTTTATAAAGTATAAAAGGTCTAATAAAATAGAGCCTTGATTAATACTTTATATATACTTTTAAAAGTATATAAAGGCCTAGTCTCTTTTATAAAAATATAGATATAAATCTTTATATTCCCTTTTAGATAATGTATTTAAAAAGAAACTATTTAATAATATTATAAAAAGTAATTTTATTAAAATCTTCTATTTATTTTTAGACTTAAATAATTATAAAGATCTAGATACTAGACAGTAATACTAGTTTTTTAATTATATTTATCCTTAGGCCTTATAAATAGAGACTTAAATCACCTATCCATAAACTAGAAAAATAAAGTTAAAGAGCTTATTTTGGGCTTTAAGACAGTACTCTAATACTTAATTTTAAATAGATAGTAGTTAAGCACAATTTAAGTGTTCTAAGCCTCTTTAGAGTATAAGACTTTAATAAAGACTACTTTATTCTAGAATTATATTACGTGACTATAATATAACAATAAGTTTTAGAGGTAGTACTACTAACGTAGTATTTAAAAAGATATTATTTCTTAATTAGAAAATAATTTTAAGTTCTTTGCTTAGGTAAAGAATAAAGAAGTTTCTTTATTTTATATTACTACCTAGGGTAATTGCTAACCTAGGCTTATAACCTATTATAATAAATTATATAATATAGTAAAATATAGGTATGTAGTAATATAATAAGTATAAAATACTTATATATTAAGGTAGATAGTATTTTTAGTAAGATAGATAGTAAGATAACTAACTTAAATACTTTTTCTAACTTGGGGTTTTAACTTATTTATATAGACAAAATTACGTAACTATATATATACTAGAACGTTATTAGGTTCTACTTTAGAAAACTAATAGTTCTTTATCTAAAATTACGTAATAACACGTAATTAATAAGATAAAGAAAATTCTACACTCTAGACTTTCTAGACTATTTATTTTTGTCTAATCTTAAACTAGACAACAAGCTAAAAGGTAAGACACTACTTATTACACTATTATATAATCTATAGTATAAACTATATAATAGATAATAAGTATTACTATAAAATAAAAGCTTAATAAAGTAAAATTACTTTTAGCCTTATATTATAACACTTATTAACTTTTCCTTCTAGACAGAAGTAAAAACTGCCTCTACTTATTAGTTTTAAGTAGCCTACTATATTACTAGTGCCTATATAATATAATATTATATAATATTGTATATATTTATATAGCATCTTATAGAGCTAGTATATAGAAAGAAATAATATATAATAAATTTTGCGCACGCCTACTCCTAATACTAAATAATACTTTAATGCTTTACTAGCCTTACTTTACTTATTACTTATAAATATCTTATAGAACTATTATATATTTATATATACTTTATGCCTTTAGTAACTATATATTATATATTTTACCATTTTAGTAAGCTCTTAGGTTATTTAAAATATACTTAATTTTTTATTTTTAAATTAAAGTAAATCTTACCTTTTACTTTTTAAAAGCTCTTTAGTAGTAATTATTAGTAGTATAGCTAAGTACTAAATAGCTAAACTAGTAGAGAGAAAGCTATAAGTTAAAACCTATAGTTTCTAAAGTATCTGCGTATTAGCTATAATAATTTATCTATTATATAACTTATAGTATACTACTATATATTTTGTAAAAGTAGTAGATATTTAACCTTTATAATACCTATTATATTATTATTATTATTATTATTATTATTAATATTATTATTATTATTATTATTATTATTATTATTATTATTATTATTATTATATATTATTATTATTATTATTATAATTATAGTAAAAAATGTAATTAAAGAAATTATTAATTATGTAATATAGGGGTTAGTTAAATACCTAGCCTATAATTACGTAATATAACAAATTAACCCTAAGAAAGAAGTAATATAATTATATATTTATATATTCTTTACCCCTTTAGTATTTATTTTATGTAAATACTATTTTTAAAGTAAATATTTATTAATTAGGAAACTAATACTAGACAGTAATTACTTTTATAAGCTATATAGTAGTATGTTATTATTAACTTAAACTTATATTTTACAAAAATATTTTCATTTTTCTAATTTATATTATTAATAGTTATAATGTTGAATGGACTCTCTGCTAGCTAGCAAATGGTATCAGCAATTGCGTACGAGGCAGAAAGGTTTGCACGGTGTAAACATCGTACGGGGGGGGGTTGGGTAACTGGTGTTGATTGCTTCTATCTTTTCTATTGTACGAAGGAAAGGGTTAATATACTCCTAGGCCCTGTGCACGGAGATCCGCACCCTTCCGGATCTCACGCACAGAGATCCGTGTGCATCCGGTCCACGTGACTATTAACTAAGTGCCTAAATACTGCTATTTGGACATATAAGTACTTTATAGTTAAACTAGCATAAGGCAATTTATATTACATAGGTTATTTTACTTTTACTTTTTATTTTAGACTTTTAGTTCCTAAGATCTATATTCTTTTTAATATAGTAATTTGATTCTATAATAGCTATTTATATATCTTTAGTATTAACTATATACTTTTTAATATTAAATAGCGTTTGGCTATTATATTTAGCTATATTATATATAACTATATTATTATTTATGTTTTTTAAATAGAAGGATAAAACTATATGTCTAGTAGTAATAGTAATAGCCTTTTTAAGAGAAGATGTATATATTACAGCTAACTTTATTATCTTATATAATAATTAAATATAGTATATTGTAAATAAATAAATATTTAATTTATATCTAATTATAATTATTTTTATTAACATTTTAAAACGTCTTTTTATAGATATAATAGTAGGAGGAATAACTACTATTATTATTTTCTTTTTATTAGAACTCTATTAGTCGTAAAAAAATTATATCTAATTATAGATTTTATATTATATGTATATATATAGGTAACTATATATTATATTATTAACTATCTTTAGTATAAGGAACTAATTTCTATGTATTAGCAAATAGTTATAGTAAATATTCTCTAGTCTAACCTATTTTTAAGCCATTTTGAATTTTTAATATACTTTTAGTATACTTATAGCTTTTTTTTGCGTTAATACGTTGTATTCTGTATTTAGTTTTAATTATTCTTCTTAACTATATTATTTTTAATTTAAGCCTGCGTAGGTTAGAATAAAAAGGCTACTCTAGCCTAGCGCCTATTAATATAGACTACTAGTCTCTACTAATATAATAATTGTTTATAAGAATAGTTTATAAACTAGACACATACTTTTTATTATTTATAAGCGCTCTAATGCCTATTAAAAGTTACTTAAAGAGTGTATAGAAAACTAACTTTTACTTTATTATTATTATTATCGTGCTTATCTAATACTATAACTATAAGGATCTAATATATCTACATAACACTATTCTTTTCTAGCAACCTATTAATAAATATCTTTTTTTCTTTCCTTTTAATTCTACCCTCTATTGCTGCCTTTCTAATTAGAAGTAATATACAGAACTATAGTAAGACCTCTATATATTTATTATTACTACTTCTATAATTACTAATTTATTAATAGCCTAACTAGTATACTAGGACTATTATATATAGGGTAAGGTATATTTACTTTCTATTAATAATCTTATAAATAGAGTAGTATTCTAGTATAGACCTAGTAACTTTAGTAAGTAAATTCCTTATTAAAGTTAACCTTAATATAGATATAGAGGGTTACTATACTTATAGTCTATATAAGCTTTTATTTAGTATATATCTTATAAGTAGTATAAATCTACTAATATAGCTATTACTTATAGTAATTTTTAGAGATAATAGTAGAGAGAAATAGTTATAGTGTTGTACTAGTTATAGCGCCAGCGTTATTATTTTATCTTCCTTTTTCCTAACTCTAAACTAGTATAGTAGTATAGCCTTACTATATTTTATATACAGTTTTTTTTAGTTAAAGTCGGCACGCTAATCCCACTAAGCTTACTAATAACGTACTAACTCCTTTTTATTAATACTACCATAAAACGCTTTTTTATATTAATAATAGTAGAAGAGATAACTACTATTATTATAATATCTTTATTAGAAACCCTCTTAGTTATAAAAAAAACTAACTATTGCGTTAATATACTTTATATAATTATAATATAACGTACTCCACAAGCGAATCGATCACACAAGCGAATCGATCAGACGTGCCAAGACACCCACCAAAATCTGCACCCATCCATCTTTACCAACACCATGCCTGTAATTTCAAAGATCCAGGACTCTACGCGAGAAGGCAGAATTGCCTGTGCTATACATGCGTTACAAAATAATCAAATCGCAAGTATTAGGGAAGCAGCGCGCATATACCGCGTGAACTACAACACACTCCTGCGCCGCCATCATAGCCATCCTGCACGCTCCCAAACCGTCGCAAACAGCAGAAAACCTTAACAATGACAAAGAACAGACATTAACAGAGTGGATATTGGACCTAGCTGCTCGCGGATACCCCCCTCGCAAATGGATGGTTGAAGACACCGCAAATATGCTGCGTCGACTGCGGGGTAAGCGGCCAGTTAGCAAAAATTGTCAACAACTACGTTAGACGCACCCCTAAAGTGCAAATTGCGCAGAGCAAGAAATACGACTATCAAAGAGCAAAACAGGAGGATCCTGAGGTGATTAATAAACATTTTCGGCTCCTTAAGAATGTGGCGAACAAGCATGGCATCCAAGATGACAATATCTACAACATGGACGAGATTGGCTTCCTAAGAGGTGATATTAGTACAGCCAAAGTTGTGACGGCAGCAGATGGCCCTCAATACCACATACAGCCTAGAGATCGCGACTAGATGTCGGTTATTGAATGCATAAACGTCGCCAAACGCCGTATACCAGCAATGGTTATCGCTAAAGGGAAGGTGTTCCAAAACGTCTGGTTTGATAAGGATGCAGGCATTCCAGATGACTAGATAATCGCCTATAGCGAAACCGGATGGTCTAATGACAGACTGGGTTATATATGGCTTACAGAGGTGTTTGACCCTTATACAAAGCAACATACTAAAGGATCGAAACGACTCCTTATTATAGATGGACACAGCAGCTACTATTTAGAGCTATTCGAGACCTACGCAAGGAGAAACAACATTGTCCTATTGTGGCTACCCTTATATTCTTCGCATATCCTATAACTATTAGATGTCGCCTGCTTTAGTGCGGTTAAGACGCGCTATCGTTAAGGGGTGGAGATGTTGGCCCGTAATGGCCAGAACCACGTTGATGTGGACGACTTCCTTCGGATCTACGCTGCTGCTTGTCCTTACGCGCTGAGTAACAGCAATATTAAAAGCGCCTTTAAAGCCACAGGTATTTTTCCATTCAATCCCAACGAGGTGCTTGACAAGTTGGGTGCGATCAACATCCCACCACCCTCTGAGCCCTCCTCTTCCTCAACAAATTCGGTAACCAACACCCCGAAAACGGTTCGCCAGATTGAGAAGCAGCAGCGAGCTATAAGGCGCCGACAACATGAGCTTCAGCGACGATTAATGTTACCTATAGTGGTGGTGATGCAAAAGATGGCAAAGAGTGCCAAATTAGCCCTACAAGCGTCAGCAATTATGGCTAAGCAACTTGAGCGCGCGCAGGCTTATAATGCTAAAGTGGTTAAAAAGCGCAAGAAGAAAGTCAAGTATATTACCTAAAGAGAGAGTCTTACATTTAAAGAGGCAGTTGAGCTATTATAGGAGCGTGTAGAGCCTCCAGAAGCTGCTCAAAGTGAGGATGGTGATGCGACACTAGGGCCTTTAAATCGAGCTTGGCGCCGCTGCAGTGGGTGTAATTCAATTGGGCATAACGTAAGGACTTGCCTAGCACGTAAGAAACCTTGCGTAATGTAATTATCATACAAAATTGGATAGTCGTGTCATTGATGGTGGTGTTTCGCGGTGCCAAGAAATCCCTGATCGATTCGCTTGTGTGATCGATTCGCTTGTGGAGTACGTTATATAGAATTTGAAAATAGTTATACTAAGAGAACACTAAACAATTTTATTTAATATTAGAAACAGTCGTATTACTATTTAAAAATATATACTATATAGAGATATTTAATTTAAATATTTCTTTTATAACTTATATATATATTTGTAAGTAATATATAGTCTTTTTATAGCTTCTATAGTGCTATTAATAGGTACTACTACTCTAACTATAACTATTATCTTTTACCTTTAACTAATAATCTTCTATACTACTAGTTTTTTTAGGTAGTAGTACTTTTGCCTAACTAGAATCTAGTATACTACCTATTTAGAGCTTTTTTTATATTTATAATTTGCGCTTTTTATAGGCAGTATACTAAGTTTAAAACTCATTATTTTTTTTAAAAGTAAGTATAAGTTAATACGCTATAATTTTATTACCTTTAACTAAGCTTTTAAATAAATTAAATAGTAAAATTAGTAAACTTAAATATAGATTAGTAAACGTATTAAGAACTAGAGTTAATTAATTCTTAATTTTAGTAACATTTGGTAGTGTTTTTAATATAAAGAAAGTTTTAGGAAAGAGTTATTCTAGTAGGATCTTTAGCCTAATATTAAACTTATCTAGTACTACCTTTAGATTAAAAGATATTAATCTAGCACTCTTAAACTCTCTTTGAATCTAGTTTAATATAATTAACATATTAAGCGCATTAATAAATATAGAGAAAAACTTAGTTTTAGTAATATAGTTAATATAGGTATAGACTAAGTTAGTAATCTAAAAAGAGTATACTATATTAAAAGGCAAAAAACAATCTATATTTAATGGCTATATAAGATAGAATAAGTATACTAGTATATATAAAGCAATAATTCTATATTTTAAGTAGTATTACTTAAATATTGCTAAATTGTAGCTCTTATCGCTATTTAAAATAAGAAGCTAATATATACCTTTAATGCGTCCCTTTATAAATACGTTATTGTATTATAACTATATATAACTAAGCTTATTATTTATTTTGCTATTCTAAAGAACTACTATTTTCTATTAATATAATAAGTTTACTTTCTAGTATTAAAAACTTAGGTATGTTTTACCCTAGAAAATAATAATTGCTAGGATATATTTACCTATTTTACTAACACCTATAATAACTAATACCTACTTTTAATTACCTTTCTAGACCTGCTTTAGCTTTTGCCATTGCTTAAATTTAGTAATAACTCTTAAGAAGCTTAAAATAACACCTATTATAAAGCTTGTTTTATTAAAGTTCTATATATTCTTATTTAGTCGGCTTGCCAAATACCTTTTTTAACCGATTTTTTTAGTTTAAGGTTAAAGTAGATTAAGATAAAAGATTATTATATACTATATATAGCACCTAATTCTAATTAAAAACTAATCTTAAACACACTAACGCGATAATAATATATACTTATTTACTTACTTACTTATATTTTATACTCTATAAGCTTCCAGTTCTAATATAAAGTTTACTTATACTATATATAGCACTTAGATTATTACTATTATTAACTATTTTTACTTATGTAGCTACGCAGTATACTTGCTTTGATAAGCTAACTTTATAATAATAGCTAGAAGAATCTTATAGATTTATATAATACTCTTATTACATTATAGATTATTAATAAATACCCTATTCTTTATATTTTATATCTCCTATTAGATTTTATTGCTTACTAAGAGTAATTACTACTAGAACTAAAAATTAACCTAGTAGTCTATTATAAACTAGATTAGTTGCTAACTTAGTACGTATATAAGAATTACCTTACAGATAGTTAAGTATACTAGACTCCTATAGATAATTTCTAGACTCCTATAGATAATCTCTAGACTTTTATAGACAATTTTATAGATAGAATAAAACTCTAGTATTATTACTTTAGTAGTAGTAGCGCAAAACTTTAGCGTATACTTTTTAGTAATAGCAAGTACCTTAGCTTTAGAAATAATATTAATATCTAAATAGATAGTAGGGCGTAAATAGATAGTAGGGCGTAAATATATACGTAGAGAAATAATAGTAAAATATTTATTAAGAATAACCTTAATATAGTAGTAGAGTAATAGTGTATCTAGTATATATTACCTTTATTCTACTATTATAAGAAATAATACAAACCTATTAATATAGTAACTTATTATTTATAATAATTTAGATAGTACTTTATAATAATCTAGATAGCAGTTTATAAAAGTTAGAATAGTAGAGAATAAATAAATAACTTATAGTATACCTACGCTAAAGCCTTTATCCCTTTTCTAAAATTATAACTATAGCCTTTTCTTATAAATTAATTTTATATATAGGAGCTATGCGCGCTAAAACTACTAAGCTTACTTAGCAGTTTAAACGCGCTTTTTTTTTACCTTTTAATGCCTTTTTTAATTACTAAGTAGGGGGCTCTGGTTTTTTATTATTATTTAAGATAAAAGCCTCTATTATTCTACCCCTAGGTAGATAAAATAACGCTATATATATATTCTTATTTAGTATATTATACTTTATATTTATATTTACTACTAAGACAAATTAAACTAAAATTATATTATAGTCTTTATAAAGGGCTTTCTAGTAGTTATACTTTTAATTAAAATACACTTTAAGTTTTGGGCGGCGCTTAATAAAGATTATAGGCTAGTTATAGGTAATACTCTTTTTACTTAACGCTACGTAGAAAAGATTAGCTATAATTTAAATATAGTAGTAGGTAGAAGAGTATCTATATTTATTAAGCTTAAGAACCTTTTTAATAATTATCTACTATTTTACTAAAGTAATATATTCTATTAATAGTCTGAATAGATTAGTTTGCCGGATAGTTTTTGCTAAGACTACAACACTTTACTATAAATTATAATGTCTTAATAATATAACGCGTTATTATCTAATTAAAAAGGCAGAATTAAGCTTGCCCTTTACGCCTATTAAAATAAGCAAATTTTAAGCCTACGACACGCTACTGTAGTATATAATATTCTAAAGTCTATACTAAGTAATTAAATTAATAGAATTACCGCCTAAGGAGATATATAATTAGGCATAGCAAAGCTTACTATAACTAAAGAGTAGACAATTATATAGTATATCCTTAATTTAGATTTATAAGAATTTTTATCCTAGCTAGGTAAGGTAAAAGATATAGCTAATAAACTACTAGCTATGTAGTATAGAGACTCTATAGGATAATACTAGGCTTAGTATTTTATAAAGCGCGTACCTAAGCTTAAAAATAGTTTTTAATTAAGTAAAGAACTAATAGAGAATATAATAGAAAGACCTAGAGGTTATAAACACGTAGTTTTAGCTAGTAGAGAATATAAAAGCTAAGTATAAAGTGTAGAATAAAGATATCTATAATTTTAATAAGACAGGCTTCTTAATAGAAGTTATTAGCTTAATAAAGATTATAACTAGTTTAAAAAAACGTTCTTAACCTACGCTTATTTAGCTAGGCAATTGTGAGTAGGTTACAGTAATTTAGAGTATTTGCGCTACTAGGTATACTACTCCGCTCTTTATTATCTATAAAGGGCGAGTCTATATCTTAGCATAGTATAAGGAGACTAGTATCCCCTATAATTAGAAGCTTATAGTCTCTAAGACTAGCTAGACTAATAACGAGCTTAAAGTTACGTTATTAAAGCACTTTAACGCGTATATAAGGCCGCCTATAGTAGGATTATAAAGATTACTTATTCTAGATAGTTATGAGAGCTACTATTTCTAGGATTTTAAGAATTATTGCCTAGAATAAAAGATTCTAACACTTTATATGCTAGCGCACTTATCTTATATCTTCTAGCTACTTAATATAGTCTATTTTGCACTACTAAAGCTAAAGTACTTTTAGCGTATATAGGACTTAGCGTGTTAACGCGTCTTTTATATTAATAAAGAGGGCTTCCTACTAGCCTTTAATAATATGTTTTTTAATATATTTATACTAGAAAATTATAAGAAAGCCTTTAAGGCCCCTAGACTTATTTATTTAAATATGTTAGTAGTAGTAGATTGTATTAATATGCGTATTTACACTTTATCTTAGAGTACCCTACTAGATACACTATAGTAAGCTAGGATCCTAAGTAATACTCTTAAGTTTAGATTCTAGTTAAAGCTTATACGCGACTCTTTTATTTAGTCTTTACTTAATACTAAATTAAGCTACTTATAGCTTATAAAAGGTGCTAAACTTATACTCTACTATAGTGTACTTTAATAAACCTATATTATAAAACTTAAGATCTAAATTAAGATTCTAATAAAGTAAAAAACGCGTAAAAAAAGCGCATTTAGAAAGATAGAACGCTAGGCTTTACTTAGAAAGTAGATTTAGGAGTAGAAAGCCCTTTTATTACCGTAAAGTTATTAAAAAGGCCGCGAGGTAATAGTAAGGAAGAGGCAGGTTTCTTAATACAACGCCGCTATAAAAGGTGCAAAGAGCCTAGACACAACGCAAGGACCTATTAGATAGATAAAGAGATAGAGAAGGAGTTAGATATTACCCTTAGTGGCTTATTTTTAGATAGTATTAATAGTAAATTAGAGGAATTTTATTATAGGTTACTATAAGACTAAAAATAATAGGTTAACTTTATTTTATAATAGTATATATTTAGTAATTAAAAATTAGATAAAGTACTACTTAAGATATAGTATACTTTACTATATATTATAATTAGTATACTATATATTATAGAAAGTCTTATTATAAGTTTGTACTACTAAGAAAGGCTTCTTAGCTTTACGCGGCTATAGTAGCCGCGCAATAAGGCTATATAATATAAAAAGTAAATTAAATAGTAACTTAGTATATTATAGGTAATAGTAGATTATTATAAGTTACTATAAAGTAACGTTGGTAGTGTTCTATAATAAGTTATAAGGGACCTCGAAGTTGCTAAGAAAAACTATTCGGCGGACTGTCGCGACGCGTCCCCTGTGGCAGCGTAACCCCCTAGTTTCCCTAGACTGGCCTAGACTAGCCTTGGCTAGGTCAGAGTTTTCTTCTTAGGCCTTGTAGCCTTTAGACCTACTTTCCTTTTTTTAAGGGATCGCCTTAGTAGTGAATTGATAGATTAAGCATTGTACCCACGATCTTACAATACAATCCCTTACTACCTTATATCTTATTATTCCAATATAAGCGACGTCCGTCGAAGCCAACGCCTGGTCTCTGTAGCCGGCCCAAGCGGAGCGACAGTAACCGGCGAAGGGCAACCTCACGCCAGCATCGAGGACCCTGGACCAGGCCAAACTAGCACGGACAAAGGACAAACAGCCTTAAGCGCTAAAGAAGCTTAGATACAACATTAGGAAGAAGAACTTAAGCGAGAAATTAAGATTGCAAAGAAGTGCGAGGCTATTAAAGCCTTACAAGACCAACTTAAGATCCTGTAGGGTGAAATAGGACCCAATGATGACGAACAAAGAACCTTAACCCTTGCGAGCGACGCCGAAGCCGCGACGAAGAAGGACAAGGGCAAGGGCAGGCAACTAACGCCCGAAACCATCAAAGAGGATACAAGCGACCCTGATAATAGCAGCAACTCGTTAGAGGAGCCTAGCAGCCCTGGAGAGGACTCCCCTCCGCGTAAAAAGGGCGGACGAAAGAGCAAGCGACTAAGCAAGAAGGATAGGAGGAAGCCCCTAAGGACTAGCATCGCGCCTATCGTCCCACCCCAAACGATAACAGCCAGCTTAGACCTACAACTACTAAAACCGCTAGAGCCTCCCTAATTTAAAGGAAGAGGCTAGAAGGAACTAAACGCCTAGGTAAGAGGCTGCGAAGATTACATTTAATACGCACCGGCCCTTAGCACTAATCTAGCCCAGACAAGGTTCGCACACCACTATCTTGGGGACACGCAACGCAACTTCTAGGATAGGGTAGTCTAGGAGATCCCCGAGCGCAAACGCGAGCGTAAGGTAACGTAGAAACTAATAAAGCAGACTATAGTAGACACCCTAGGATCAAGCTAGGAAAGAGAACAAGAGGCTTGTCAGCGCATTAAGAACGCAAAGCAGGGTTATTAGACCTCAACTAAACTCCTAAACTATCTTAAGGATTAGTGGTAAGAGACTAACCCTAATTATGCCTTAGATAATCATGACGATCAGCACATTAGCGATTTCTTCTCCGCTCTAGACAGTTAAGTAGTAGAGAGGCTCCAATAGCAACTACAGCGGTGGACCAGCCTTATCTGACTAGAGGAGACGGCCAACCAACACTGGCGGGTTATCTAAGGGCCGAAGCTAGGCAAGCGAAAGCAAAAGGATGACGATAAGGAGGCCCAAGAGGATAACGGGCGAGGCACGACCAGCCAGAAACGATCTAGGTCAAACGATACTAGACTAGGCCAGAGGCGCTATAACCCGCAACGTAAGGAACGGGATGAGCGTCGCAAGGCACAATTACTGCTAGACTAGGAAAAGAACAACTGTTTCTACTGTTATAAGCAAGGGTACTATAAAGACAACTGCCTAAAGCGAAAGACAGAGGCGGGAAAAGACAAGCCCTAGGTTATCTGTCCCTTAGACCGACAGGCTCTGTCATATACACGGAGGGACAAAGATTGCTCGCTGCAGCCGCCTTAGAGGCAAGAGGCCCCCGCAAGGCTAGAGGGTCCCTGATCGCCCTAGAAGGGGTTATCCGAACAGCAGCGGGCTCCTTTAAAGTGAGGGCCCTAGTAGACTGCGGCGCGGAGGCCAACTTTGTTAGTACCAGGATGGTGGAGAGGGTTGCAGTCTAACTAAAAGCAAATCAAACTAGACTTATAAGGCCCTAAATGGAGTTAAATTAGAGGTTTAAGGCCAGACTAAGCTGGCCTATGCGATAACGGACAGCTGTGGGCAAACCCGGGCTAGGTCGGACGAATTCGTCGTAGGGGACATCGAAGGGTTCGACATAGTGCTAGGGATGCCCTGGTTGACTAAATAGAACCTACTACCCAACTTCACCGCTTGTATATTGCGATTTAATAACAGCAAGCGCAAATTCTAGAAGGTCGCTATAGAGGGGCTATAACAATTCGCGAATACCACTAAGGACGCTGACAATAACTGTTTTGTTATATATAGAGTTAGCCTAGGCCAATCTAGTCTAAACAAGACCGTTCTACCCAAGGTTTACTAAGGGAGGTTCGAAGAAGCTTTCTTAGAAGCGGACGCTGCCTTACTGGCAGACCACGGGCCTCACAAGATGTCTATTGACATTAAGGCAGGCAAGAAGGTACCCTTTGGACCGCTCTATAGCCTATTAGCGCTAGAGGCACAGGTCTTAAAGGAGTACATCGAGAGGAACCTCGAAAGAGGCTGGATACGCCACTTAAAATTGGAAGTAGGAGCACTGATCCTTTTCGCAAAGAAGAAGGACGGGGGATTGCGATTATGCGTAGATTACTGTGGACTGAACGCGGTAACTGTGAAAAACTGTTACCCACTCCCACTAATCCAAGAGTCACTAGACTGGCTGGGATCCGCTGTTATATACACTAAATTGGACCTAAGGGACGCCTATCACTATATATAAATTAAGGCAGGCGACGAATAGAAGACAGTACTCCAGACTAGATATGGCTACTACGAGTACACAGTAATGCCCTTTAGGTTAACTAACGCCCCCGCGGTCTTTTAGAGCTATATTAATAGTGCGCTGTTAGACTTACTCGATATCTATTGTATTGTATACTTAGACGACATTCTTATATATTCCCAGAGTAAGGAGGAACACGTTAAACACGTAAAGATAGTGCTAGATTGGCTTATCTAGCACAAGCTGTACGCCAAACTCTCGAAGTGTGAGTTCTACACCTAAGAGGTAGGCTACATAGGGTTTGTAGTAAGCCCAGAGGGCGTACATATAGAGGGGGACAGAGTTAAGAGTATACAGGAGTGGCTAGAGCCTAAGTTAGTATAGGATGTGAGAATTTTCCTAGGCTTTGCTAATTACTACCGAAGATTTATTAAAGGGTTTTTAAGGGTCGCAAGCCCCCTACACGCACTCACCCAGCGACCAGAAGGGTCGGCCCGTGGTGGTCACCGACAACGTAAGGAGGAATTGGTACCTATTGCCCTGTCAAGCGAGGCTTGGGCTGCGTTTGAGCAACTAAAGCAAAGCTTTGCCAGTGGGCCCTTGCTAGCCTATTTCAACCCTAAATTGCCCTTAAGGGTGGAGACTGATGCCTCTGGATACGCGATATCTGGCATCTTAAGTCAACTACACCTAGGGCCCTAAGGAAAGGAACAATGGCACCTAGTTGCCTTCTACTCGCGCAAGATGAGCCAGGCTAAGTGTAACTACGATACGCACGACGGAGAGCTGCTTGCAATAGTAGAAGCCTTTAAACACTGGAGGCACTACTTAGAAGGCACTGTAGAGCAGGTAGAGCTCCTAATAGATCATGCCAACCTATAGGGGTTTATAACAACTAAAGTCTTAACCCAACGCTAGGCCTGATGGGCTGAATGGCTTGCCTTATTCAATTTTGGGATTAGACACCGCCTAGGGAAGACAAACCTGGCGGACGGACCCTTAAGGAGGCCCGACTACGAGTTGGAAGGAGCGGAAAGGCCTAATAGGACGGATAGTTCCTAAGGAAGGCTGCGTAGAGAGCTTTGAAGTAAGCTAAAGCTTAGGGGAGCTAAAACACCCCAGGACAGGCTGGAAGAGCCTAGGCTGGCAGCCACCGCGCGGATTGCGCGACTTGGGGAAAGACCTACCCTAGAGGATGCGCAACAAGGGGAATTCAAGAACCCCTTGCTTTAAGCCATCTCTAAAGAGATGACGAGCGACCTAACAGCAGTTAGGGTGAGGGCGAGTCTCTTGCATCCTATAGAGGATCGCCTACTGTGGATAGAGCGGTGGAGCCCAATTAAGGCTTACCTACTCTAGTTCAACGGTCGCCTGTACGTGCCAGCCGGCGTTAGGATTGAGACCTTGAGACGCTGTTATGATGATCCGCTGGCAGGTTATTTTGGTTTTGCGAGGACACTCGATATCGTCTAGAGGGAGTTCTGGTGGCCTGGGGCCTGTTAGTTTGTTAAGGATTACGTCCTGACTTGCAAGGCCTGTGTAAGGGTTAAGCCTACTAGACACGCACGGTATGGCCGACTCAACAGCTTACCGATCCTAACAGGTCCCTGGCAAGATATAACAATGGACATGATCACAGACGTCCCTAAGAGCAGGGTGTGTAACTACAAGTATGATAGTATACTAGTGATTGTAGATCGCTTTAGTAAGATGGCCTACTATACGGCTGTTCGCAAGGACATAACCGCAGTAGAGCTGGCTGAGATCTTTCGGCGGGAGGTTATACGGCTCTATGGTCCCCTAAGGTTAATAGTGACGGACAGGGGTAGCCTATTCACATCGGGATACTGGAGCACCTTTGCGCAGTGCTTAGGGTTAAAACGGCTGCTTTTGACCGCCTTTCACCCGCAGACGGATGGGTAGACTGAGAGGCAGAACTAGACGCTGGAGCAGTACCTACGAGTCTTCTGCAATTACGAGCAGGACAATTGGGCCTCGTTGCTATTAGAGGTAGAGTACTTGTACAACAACAGCGTACATAGCTCTACGGGGAAGTCGCCTTTCCAGGCCGTGTACGGATACGACCTGCCAACCACTGGCGTGGCTGAAGAACTCCAATTGAGGGGTAACGCACCTTAGGCTATCGCTGACGCAACTAGAATGGCCTAGATAAGGGCTGTTATGCGAGAAACTATAACAAAAGCCTAGGCTTACTAGGCGAAGGCATACAACTCTAAGCATAAACTGGTAGAGTTTGCTGTAGGAGACATAGTCTACCTTAATGCACGGAACCTGGCCTTGTTAAGGCTGAAAAAGAAGTTGGACTATAAGTACTGGGGTCCCTACAAAGTTCTACGCTGAGTAGGGGATTAGGCGTACGAACTAAGCCTGCCCAAGGACTTCCAGATCCACCCAGTGTTCCACGTGTGCCTACTGGAGCGATCGGTCCCAAAGGGACTCATGCAGTGGGAGCAAAGTCCCCCTAATGTCGTGGTACCACAAACAGGTCCAGACATGTACCCAGTTGAACGGATTAAGGGTAGGACAAGAGAGAACGGCAGGTGGCTGTACGAAGTGAAATGGAAAGGGTACGGTGACGAAGAAAACCAATAGTTGCCAGCAGAAGACATTTCTAAGACGGTGATGAAGGCTTTCTTTAAGCGCACAGGCTTTACGGAGGACGCAAACCTGTTAGAGCTAAAGATAGGCCCTAAAAGAGGTCTATAGGCCACGCAGAGGCCGGGGTCGCCCTCTAAAATAAGGAGGGGTAGAGATAACCCTAGAAAGGCCTAGATTGGCCTAGACTAGCCCTAGCAGGTAGATAGGCAAGCAATAGTACGCAATCGCGGACTCTGAGAAGTAATAGTGTTGTGAAACAGGCAAAAATACCATCACAAACATATAATATAAAGGATTATAAGAGCAAAGCACAGAAAAGCTTCTCTACTAAGAACCTAAACTAATCGGCGTCCAAGATCTATGAACTAGGGAGCCGACCACGAACAAGCCTAATTAAGGCCAAACTAGGCCGAAGCTACCTCTCTAGACCTATAAACAAGGCTAAACAAGGCCCTTAGCCCCTCCTAAAAGCTAAAGGGAGGCAGCAAACGCTAAAAGGGGGGCATCTTAGACTAGGAAAACGCCAGAAAGGGCCAAACAGGCCTAGAAAGCCTAAGGATCCTAATCCTAGGTGCGCACCTGCTGCCACAACGACTCGAAATCCCTCTTCGCACGCTCTGAAGCCTTGGAACCTGGCCGCACCCTCTTAACTAGGAAGTCTAACGCGTCCTTGAGCGCACTTAAGCGAGCCTGATATTGGTTAGCCTAGATTACCCTAGATAGGGCTTGGGAAGTTTAGATTACTTTAACAGTAGAGAGATTAGCATTGCCCACTGCCTTACCTCCACCTCTAGCCCGCTTACGCGGGGTACCCGCGAGACCGCCCGCGTCATCATCCGCCGAACGCTTCCGATTCTTCTTGGCCTCAGCCTTCTCCTTCTCGGTGAGCCTAAGGGGAAGGAAGCCGTCAGTGGGAAAGTTGGCCCGGCCGGAGTGCAGCGGAGTGTCCTTGTTGCCAGCGTACTTGCCCTTGGTACGGCTACCCTAAAATTAGCCTTGGGAGGCCTTGATAGGCCTAGATAGGAGAAACTTACATTTGGATATCCTCAAAGACCTTCTGCAACTGGATGGAAGCCTCCTTAAGGGGAGGCAAGATAGGCTGGGGGACCTCGGAACCCTTGGGGACCTCAGGAATCTCCTTTAACGCCCTCACGTCCAATTCGGCCTTAGTGAGACGAAGGCTGCTGGGATCTGGGAGGATGAGCTTTATGGCGGCCCGGAGCTTGGAGACAAGACGCTGGGGAACCTAAACACGTTAGGGGGCCCTTAAGAACCCTAGAGAGGCCTAGATATGCCTAGGTTGGCCCTACTTACCTAGAAATAATCCCAACTGTTGTTAGCGCACTTGACGTACTTGAGTATGAGATTGTCCTGGCTAGGGTTGATGACGCTATCTAAGACGTAGGTCTTGCGGTCCTATAGAGCTCTGTAGTCCTCTTAGAAGAACTGGCAAGGATAAACTTCCTTAACTTTGTTATTATAGAGCTTGTCTACTAGACTCTAGAGGCAGGTTATGTAGGGGTTTGTTGTAATAAGTGTATTATCCTAGGCTGTTTTCTTTAACCTCTGCAAGGTACTGGATATCTTGATGAGGGTGAGATAGGGCTAGATGGGCTTAGATTGGGCTTGACTGGGGCCGGGGCTTTTCCGAGGAGGTCGAATGGGTCGAAAAAAAAGGATTGGGCGATGTCGAAGCGGACTGTTAAGCGTCGTTAGCTCTAGACAAGCCTAGATGGGTATGGGGGGACCCCCCGCAGGCCCGAGAAGACCCCACATTGGGGGTGTTTTGGCCTAGAAGGGGCCTAGATTACCCTAGATTACCCTTGTCGGAGCCTGCTAGGAGCGCCTATCCCGGGGGGTACTTACGCTAGAATAAGTGGCGACGTGGGGAGAGTGGGGAGAAGAGGTGATGGAGCGGCAGGGCTGGGGGTAAACTTATAAAGGTACGCTAGTCCGAAATAGGCTAGTTAAGCGAGCTTAGCTAGCCTATTTAGGAAAATATCTCTGGCGACCTCAGGGTCGAGGTCCTTTAAAGAAAGGGAGCTTTGTCACGACGCGTCCCCTGTGGCAGCGTAACCCCCTAGTTTCCCTAGACTGGCCTAGACTAGCCTTGGCTAGGTCAGAGTTTTCTTCTTAGGCCTTGTAGCCTTTAGACCTACTTTCCTTTTTTTAAGGAATCGCCTCAGTAGTGAATTAATAGATTAAGCATTGTAGCCACGATCTTACACGGACTAATTTATTCGGGCTACTAATAGAATATGTTAAGGTTTATTACTATACGTCTCTAATTATATTATAATTACTATTTATTATATCTTTATTAAAGAGTTAATTAATTAATATAATAGGCGTGTGTGGCCCCTTATATAAACTTAAAATTATATAAAATAGTAAAAATCATAGTAATTAATAGTAAGATAGGTTAACTATAAGAAAAGAAGTATATTATTGCTATAGAGGACCGAGAGCCTGCAGGTGTAGAGGTAAGGCTAGGCATAAGGTTATTCCGGCCGAGATTATATAACAAAGAACCGACTATACAGCTATGCGGCAGTCTTATACATCCTCTTTAGATTGCTAATAGTGGTAATCTAAGAGATGCTAGGTCCTAAGTCAAAATAGGTATGCGTGGCAATAAGAAATAAAGTTAAAATAGCGTAATAGACAATAAACAACTCCTAACCTTAGTAAGAAGAAGAAAAAGAAGCTGTTAGCAAGTTCTTATATAGGCTGCTTACTATAAAAGTTACTCTAAAATACTATAATAATAGTATAAGTAAGCTAAAAGGTATTAGACTAGAGGGGCGCATACCTATATACCTTATTAATAGTGTAAAATATAGTAATTTTGTAGACTATAAGTGTAAGAATAGGATAAGATTTATTAGTTACCTAAACTACTAGAATAGAGTAAGACTAATAGGTTACCTAAGTTGTCTATATATACGTTAGCATCTAAGTATTCTTAGTATATAGCCTAAAATAGTAAATTAGGTCTATTTTAATGTAAAATTACTATAAGAAAGTAGTTTGCCTAGGTACTAGTGTAAATAATTATAACTATTCTATATAGCTAGACTAGCAAGTAAAGGCGTACCTTATAGAAGAGTCTAGTCTTAAAATAAGAAAGGTAGGTTCTAGTCTAGTGCTAAGGTCTGCCTATATTTATTATAAATATAAGCTATCTTAATAACTCTAGTATAATTAACTCTAATATAAGTAGGCAGAACTACTCTATATAGCTGCGCCAGCACAAAGAGATAGAACTTCTTACTAATATTTAGACTTATGCCTTAGGTGTGTATATACTAAGGGAACTAATTTATAAAATAAATAGCTAATTTATATAAGTATAGATAGTTATTAGCTATTATTAACTTCTTAATAGATAGTGCTCTGTGTTAGATATTAAGATTCTTTTTACTAGAGCTATAATATAACACGTGTAAGGTCTTATTATAATAAAATATAGAGAAAGTAGGGTGCCTAAATAGAATAGTGCGTAGGGGTAATATTAGACTAGAGGGGCGCGTAGCTATTTGCCTTATTAATATATAGAGATAGAGGAGTATTAGATTAGAGAAGCGCGTAGCTATAGGCCTTATTAACATAGTAAAATATAGTAATTCTAGAGACTATAGGCGTAGGGATAGGGTAAGATTTATAGATTACTTAAACCGCTAATATTCTACTATAAGGTCGCAGAGGTAGAAGAGCTTAAAGACTCTACTTATTTACCTATAATTTACTTTAGAATAGGCTTAAGTTATAAGAGCTTTAACTATTTCTAATATTTTTATTTAAGTAGAAGTTTTGTAAGACTATTAGTAGGCTAAGAGTTAGTTTTAATATAAGTGGGAGTAATAGTTCCTTATAGTGCCTATTTCTACAACTAATAGTAGTGTATATCTACGTGTTAAAGGGTTATCTTTAGCTAAGAAGACTTTATAACTAGTAGACAAATTGTCTATTTATTATTAAAGTATATAGAGGGTTCTTTCTTAAAGTCTAAGTAGAAATTATTAAAGATTCTAGACTACTAGTAGGACTTAGTGTACTCTATAGAGAGTAAGATAAGTTTGACTTTAGTAGTTAACTTAACAACATAGTATTAGAGTGTTACTTTCTAGTTAATTAGACCGCTAAATAGAAAGAAGATATAGTCTTATAAGAACTTATAGGTTGCTTTATAATTAGCGTAAGACGCGTTAGTTAGCCTATAGAAGTTAGTCTCTTTAGTATTTTTTTAATAGAGATGTAAAGTAGTGTAGTCTATAAAGTAGTATCCCCCGCACCGTCAAAATCGCACACCCACGGACCACCTGGTGAGCGCCAATCAGAGCGTTGCTTAGCTTAACACTAGAGAGCTATTGTGATAATAGTAGAATAATAGTTTGATCTTCGAATCCCGCATAAAACGCGTTTTTCTTTTTGCAATTAATGATGCACGGTGCTACACAAGATTCTGATTTAGTGCGCTACACCAAATATACGAAACCCCGCGGCCTAAGGCCTCAATTGTCAACTACTCCACCAGCTGCCTGGCAGCCTCTCTCTATATACAACGACGACGTCGGCAGCGCCCGCCTGCCTACTGGCATAGATGCCACTGATCCTTTTGCCTTGTTTAGTCTCTTTTTTGACGCCGCACAGCTCGAAAAGCTAGCCCTACATACAAATCAACACGCAGAGCAAGTACGGGCTGAGGATGCCGCCCAGGGCAGGCCACACGCCCGGGCGTGGAAATCGACGTCGAAAACTGAGCTCTACACCTATTTGGCCATCCTTATGTATATGGGCGTATACCGGGAGCCTACAATCGAGGAGTACTGGGGGAAGCTACACAAAAACGCGCCTACTTACTCCATTAACAACTATATGGCCTGTACGCGCTGGCAGCAGCTTAATCGCTACATGTACTGTACAGAAGCTCCGCAGTCATTCAAATCGCCATTTGGGCGCGTATGGGATCTCTCTGAGCACCTACGCTCGACATCCTCTACTGTTTGGCACGCCGGTAAGCACCTCTGCGTCGACGAAGCTATTGCTAGGTTTACTGGGCGCGCCAGCGAAACTATCGTCATTAAGTCAAAGCCGACGCCTGAGGGCTTCAAAATCTGGTGCCTAGCGTCTGACGGCGTCGTACTTAACTGGCTTTTCCACGCAAAAGGCGCCACCCGAGGCCCTGTCAATCAGAGTTGGCAACAATCAAGTCGACTTGATAACTTGACTTGATTGACTTGATTGTATCAAGTCAATCAAGTCAATCAGGGAGGCGAAATTTAGCAAGTCAATCAAGCAAATCCTGCCGACTTGATTGACTTGATTGATAGACTTGAATCCCTAGGATCTTAGGGGTTTATTGTAGAATACTGGATCCTTAGAGTATAAGGCAACTCGGAGTTAACGGACTTTACCCGAGATAGTTGCCTATCTAGGCTTAGCACCGTATTTCTGTTTCCTCATCTCCCACCACCCATCTAACTTACCTACTTACCCACCACCTCTCTCGCTCTACCAACGCCCTCCTCTATTAATATGGCGTCGCCCGATCGCCTAGAAGGCATGAATAGTAACCTCTCTGAAGTTTTTAGCCAGCGGTTTGAAAGCACGGCGTCACAAACCCCTCCGAAGATGGTGCCACTGATGTAGCCACCAACGCGCCGTCAGAGCTTGACGCCGAAAGCTCTGTGGGCACCCCATCCGCCACCGATATAGAGGACGACGACGACGATTACGAGGGCATTGAATGGGTACGCCTGCCAGATTATCATAAGCCAGCTCATGGTGCAAAGCGCAGTCGAAAGAGCTGGGTTTGGCGGCACGGATATCGCCTCTGGCACCGCAAGCAACAACGCCTGTACTGGCTCTGCCGCTATTGCCACCGTCATAAGCACCCTGCCGGATTTATTACGCTGATCAATCAACTACGTCAATCGGGCGCCATCTCGGTGAGCGTAAAGCTGGCCACGGCATCGAGAAGAACAGCCCAAAAGCCACCTCCCGCGTCACGACTCCCTCCCAGCAATCCTCTCTGCTCGCCCACATACATCACAAAGGCCTTGGCGTACCGCAGGGCGTCGCCAACCTCATCGCAGAGAGCTTCTCGCGCACAAGTTTCCTACAATCAGTGCTCAATTAGGTGGTGGCCGATAATCAGGCGCTCTCTGTAATTGAGGGCGCCGCTTTTCAAGCTATGTTACGGCAGGCTAACCCGCTGGCTGAGGCAGAGCTATAGAGATCCCACAACACCCTACGAGCTCATATAATCGCGGAGTACGAGTCGTACGTACCCGCTGTCGTCGATTACCTACGCGACGCGCGATCAGCTATACACATCTCCTTCGACAATTGGACGTCAACAGGCGGCAAGCAGGCGTTGACAGGTATCTGCGTCCACCACCTCGATCGTGACGGCAAGCCTCGCGATTACGTATTAGGCCTGCCCTTGTTGATGGGCCAGCATACAGGCGTTAATATTGCCGCCGTCGTTGATGCCACGCTCAAGAGCTTCAAGATCTCCGCCTGCAACTTGGGTTACTTCGTCCTTAATAACGCCACCAACAACGACTCCGCAATCGACACCCTGGCCATCAAAATATAACTTTAACGCCCGCTATCGACGGCTACGCTGCGCCTGCCATATAATCAACCTCGCCGCCAGCAAATTATATTTGGCAAAGATCGTGAGGCGTTTGAGAACGCGGAGGAGCATCTTGATAAGGAGGAGGCGTTTCTCGACGAGTGGCGTAAGGTTGGCCCTCTGGGCGTCTTGATCGACGTCATGCCTCTATTTGTACTCCGCAGGCTCGACAGCTTCTTAAGCAGTGCCAGATAATTAGCAACACTTAATTAGAGGCAGATTGCAAAGTTAAAACGCTAGAGATCGTTAAGCTAGTAAAGACAAGGTGGAACTCCTATTACGACTGTTTTGCGCGCGCGCTCGAGCTCCGCATGCCTCTCAACGACTATATCAATCACAAGCTCGTTGAATATCGTCGCCAGGGCACCCGTCAACGCTCCCAACTGCCTGATCTTAAGAAGCGTCAGTTTATTGAAGAAGACGGCCTCTCTGCTAAGGATTGGGCGACAGTTGCAGAGTACCGAAAAATCCTACAGCCCTTTAAAGAGGCCACCACCTGTATAGAGGGCAGGGGCGTAGCTGGCACGTCAGGAGCCATCTGGGAGGTGCTCCCTACGCTTAATTGGCTTGCCACCACCCTCAACGAGATGCTGTTTCAATACAACAACGTCGACTTCACTGACGTTGACGCCCCAGAGGATCATATACAAGCCACCTGTAATATGGCTTATATGAAGATCCTCGAGTATATGCGCAAGCTAAAGGATACCCCGGCATACTACGCTGCCTGCCCTCCACCCACGCACGAAAAGTTACATGGATAAAGTGTGGGCTGTGCCTCTTGATTACAGTGAGGAGGCTTATGCAGGACCCTCACACATACAAAGGCTGGCTAGATAATTGCCACGTTGGCTTTCAACGCTTGTGGGCAGAGTTTAAAGAGGCCGCCTCTCCCATTAGTACTCCAGAGCCTCCGGCGAAGAAGGCACGTACTGGGCCAGCTAGCAGTCGGTCTGATTTTATAAGAGCTACCCTACAAGGTGACGACACCTGTCCAGTCTATCGTCGCGATGAGTTTAAGCGCTGGATAATCGAGTCACCCGTGCCAGAGGAGTCCCTGTTTGCGCGCGACCCGATTCTATACTGGCTGGGGAAGGCTGACGAGTACCCCGTCTTATCGCGCTTCGCCTCACAATCCTCAGCATCCCTGCGGCGGCCACCGACTGTGAGAGGACCTTCTCGGAGCTAGGCGATTTGCTGGAGACGAGGCGTCTTCGTATGAAGGCAGATCTCCTCTCCGCTCTACAAAGCCTACGTAGCTGGAAGCGCCTTGGCTTAAAGCCTACGACGGCAGCAAAAAGTCCACGTAACGAAGCTATCTCTCCTGCAGAGCTGGAGACGATATACGAGATATACGGTAGTTAATTTACTACGCCTAAATTATACGTACAGTTATCAATCAAGTCAAACAAGTCAACAAGTCGAGCCTTATTTTTGCTATCAAGTCAATCAAGTCAAGCAAAAGCCACCAGATCCGTCAATCAATCAATCAATTCACACCGACTTGATTGACTTGATTGTTGCCAACTCTGCTGTCAATCTCGACATCGACATCCTTAAGACAGCCAAATATACGCCTACTGAAGCCGTGCCTCTTACTCTCGTCCTTGCCCGAGGCCCCGATGGCCAGCGCTTGTTCCCCCCGGGGCGCCACATCCTCCGGATGGATAATCTCTTCACGACAATCTCGCTACTCGAATACCTGAGGGAGCAAGGCGTCGGCGGCGCTGGGACGGTGCGCACCACCAGAACAGCCACCGAGGAGAGGTGGGAGACTGGGGTTACACACGAGGGTTCAGCTGGTGGTGCTGGGTCTCTATCCTCGCGCAGGGCAGGGCCGCCAAAAGAGCGATTCAATAGCGATTTAATAAAGCTCAAGACGCAATTTACGCCTACAGTGCGATGGGGAGAGGCGTTCTTTAAGGTCTCTAGTAACAACACTGTACTAGAGATGGCCTGGCGGGATACCCAGGTACTTTTTGCCAGTACTACCGCTGACGGTAAGTTTGAAGATGTCCCCACTAAGCCAAAGCCTACTAACGATAGTCGCCACCCAGGATTACAAGTCGTTCAAAGCCTACGCCACCGCCCCGCCAACGCCGCTACAAACAAGAAGCCCTACGAGAGGCCTTTGGCAGCGAGAAAATCAAGTGGCTAGGCATCCCTGAGCTCGTTGATAGCTATAATCACCACAAAAGTGAGGTAGATCGATTTGACCAGCTCCGCGAGCCCTACTCAACGCAGCAAGTACGCCAACGCACCTGGATGCCGCTCTTCTACTTCTTCGTCGATTTGGCTCTTAATAATGCGTATAGGCTCTCGTCCTACTCATCGGCGTACGAGGCAAAACGCAGTGGGCACAAACGCTTTATATATAAGCTGATTGAGCAGCTTTTTGAGCGCGGGGCCAGGCTTTCAAATGGATTGTTAAAGCGCCAGAGACTTGACGACGTTAAGGCCGACGACGAGAGCCTACACGGCGCGCCAGTTAAGCTATGCGCCCAGGCGAAGCCCTGTATTGCCTGCTCAGAAAATGGGCGTAAAAGTAACGGCGCGCGGCCTGCTAGGGCGCCTCTCTCAGCAACTACAGGTAATAGCCGTCGACGAGTTTTGACGCCTCGAACAACCTACGGCTGTAGGCTCTGTAGACTGCCTTTGTGTAGGCCTGAGCTACGCCCTGAGTGCTGGAACGAGCACCTACACCGCGTAGGGACTATCAAATCAGTCAACACTAGTATGAGCTCAATAATTAAGTAATATACTACAATCAACTTGATTACTATTAATTATAGCTACAAATGAGGCGCCCTACGAGAATCCCTATCAAATTTCACTTAGAGACATCAGTTTTGATGTTCAACGCAATCGCCGACATCCATCCGATTGGTCAACACCAGGTGGTCCGTGGGTGTGCGATTTTGACGCTGCGAGGGATAGTGCTAGGTCCTAGAAGTAATATAGGTATACAAGGCACTAATATATAGCTAATAAGTATTTAGGGCAAGAGTTAGTAAGGAATTTATTTAATTTTAAATAAGCTTTAGCAATATCTAAATATATAGCACTAGCGGCATAGCTAATAAATCTAACTATCTAGAAGTAATAATAAGATATATTCTTATTCTTAGACTCTATTAATAGTATAAGCTTCTTAAAAGGTAGAGGTAAAGTAGGTGCCTTAGTCTAGGACAACTTTTAAGGTGCTAGGTATTTAGTATAGATTTTCTAGATATAGTTAAGTTATAATAACTAAAAATAACTATTATTATAGTCTCTATATATAGTAATACTATAGAAAGTAGAGTTCTCTTAGCCTTGCAAATTAGTAATTTTATACTATTTAACAAACTTACGTTTAAAGGCGTTAAAAAAGAATAAATAACTTAAAAGGGCTATAGTAATAATATTATCTATATAAAAGAAAACGATAATATAATTATCTCTCTATAAATAGAGTGTGTTAAGTACTAGTAATAGACTAAAGCTATTAAGTATAGTTATAAAGCCTTTATACTAGAGTAGTAATAATATCTTAAGGCTATAAAGGGCGTAATAAAGTTACTAGTAGTGTCTACTATTATAGAAACCTTCTAGTTAAAAGGTATAAATAGGTTTAGGGAGTTTGGCGTTAATAAAAGCATTAATAGTGTTGTATTAATATATATCTATATTAAAGTAAGTAGTAATTGCTATAAGAGCGCAAAATATTTATATAGTAAGAGTAGTAGTATAGGTGTAACCTATAATAGTCTATAAGTCTCCTTTTACTATAATTTGTGCTTTAAACTTAGCTAGATAGCCTTAGTTAAATTTATATATAAAGACTAATATAAGTAGTAAGACCTTAGTATTAAGAAAAAGCTTTAAGAGTAGAATCTTAGTGTATATCTTCTTTCTAGTAATAGTATTTAGCTTCTTTTTTATAGCTACTATAAAGCCTTCTCTAAACTATATAGGGAGTTTTAGGATATTATTTTAAAATTAAGGTAGGGGCAAAAGCCAGTCTCTATAGACTCGCCGTAATAGTGTAATTAATTAGGGCACTTTATATAGTAGTAAGGCTAACGCGAATATACTCTAATAAGTCTAGATAGCGTTAGCAGCAGAATTTTATGTGCGTTTAGGCAATATATTAGTAGTTTAGAAATAGGTATTAGTTCTATATTACTTTTTTTACGTAGAAGGTTCTATTAATATAGATATAGGGGACGTAGAGGATTAAGAGAGCGTTAGTGGTGTAGCTAGTACTAATATTAGCGGCGCAAAGGTCTAGTAAAGGGTATATATCTCTACTATAGTGTATATTATAAGCTTAGCCTAATTTCTTGCCTATAAGTAGTATTTTAGTAAAAAGAATAGACAGCTTAGCGTCTTTATATACTTCCTTATTAGAATCTTCTTACTTACTTTCTAATTCTTTAACCTTAATATTATTAATAGCTTAATTTAACTAAATGCTAAGTAGGCTCTCTTTATTAGTAGATCTAAAGAATAGTTCTTTATTAAAGGTAATATCCCTTATTTAAATAACCTTACCTCTGTGTCTATAGGATATAGCTTTTAGTACCTATATATAGTACATATTACGTAAGTCTACGCCTACTAAGTAACTAATAAGCGCCCTTGGGGAAAGCTTATCTATTTAGGAAATCTTCTTACGAAGGTAGTATACTCTATATCCGTAGATACATAGATAAGTAATAGAGAGCAATTTATTGTGTACAGCCTTAAATAGTATAGTCTAGTTTAATAATTTAATAGAAGTCTAATTAAGTAAATATACTATATAGACGTATATCTCTTTGCATAGATAAAGTAAAAGATTAGATATAGTAATTAGTATTTTTTCTAACTATTCTATATAGCCTAATTATTTTATAGTGTTAGGGGACTAGAGCTATATAGTAATGCCTTATTATTTATAGTACTTAACTATGCTAAGGCTATTTTAAAACCTATAAGCTCTTTCTTTATCTATTAGTATAAACACTAGGCTGGCGTTATAGTAGTATTTAATATATCTATCTATAAGTTTAAAGACTCTATCTAGAATATCTATAGATTAATTAGGTATACTATATACTATATAAGTCTTAGAGACAAGATAGTAACTATAAAAGATGTACTAGTTGCCTATAAGAAATTCGGCATTAAGTGTAATAATATTAATAGTAATAGCTTTAAATATACGCGTAGGTTAGTGCTATCTATTAGATTTCTATAAGATAATCTATAAAGCCTTATTAACTCTGTATTATTTATAGTTTTATATACTAGAAGGAGAAGATATAAGCAAAGCTATACTAGCAATATTATAACTTAGTTTCTTTATTAATTTAGCTCTAGTATAGCCTATTAAGACGTGTGTGTAAAGACTAGATAATGTGTAGTTAGATAGTAGTGTAATAGAGAGTTTTTTATAGCTTTTTTTATTAGTAAGTGCTAGAAAAAATCTATTAGTATAGTTTTTTAGTAGTATTAGGGGAGACTATTAGTCCACTAGAATATAGTAACCGTCTATAGGTTTAACTATTGCCTAGATAGAATTCTTAGTGCTATTCTTTGTGTACAGGCATTTATGCCCTAAGTTAAAGTAGATATTTTTTCCTCTAAGCCTTAAGAGTGACACTAGTAAGGTAATAAAGTCTAGATATAAGGTAATAGTTCTTAATATAGTCCTTATAGGTCTACCTAATATCTAGATTTTAATATTGCATTTACTCTATGTGGTAATTTCTACTAAGTTTTCTCTACAACTAATCTTTTCGTCTAGTATTATAGGATAAATTTATAGAAACTTATTAGGCTAATTATAGACATGTATGTCTAAACCACAATTAAGAATTTAAGAGTAATAGAGTACTAAGGTTAGATGTTACTTATTACTTATTATAAGAAATTTTATTATATATATATATTTATATTCTCTATTAGAGGATTAGTTACTAGCGTTAATATAACTTATAGGTATAACGCAATTTTACTTTGCCTTTTCTCTTATTTGTATTTTATTAAGTAGCTTAGTCTATTTAGTAACTTTACTATGTCTTTAAATGGCTTTAACACAAGCTAGATTAATTTTAAACCTAATTTCTTGTAGCTAGGTATAAATATATAGATAAGCTTCTTATTATAAATTGCCTAGGTAGGCGTTGCCTTTGCTATAAGGACAAGGCTTTCTTTGTAAACTACTAGTAATCTTAGTGTTAGTACGCTTCTTATTATTCTAAAGTTCTCTTATATTATTTAAAGGCGTTAAACTATAGCTCTAATTTCTTATATTTGTATAGTAAGAAGACTATACTCTATTAAGCGTAGTATAGGCAGTGTCTTATATATTACCCTTATTTAAGCTGTGTAGGTACAGCGTTATTTAGTAGTATTAAATAAACGCCGCGATAAATATCTTATTACATATACTTAGTAGTAATACACAGACTATAATAAGTTATTCTAGTATAATAATAACGCCTATGCGATTAATAATAGCTAGTATAGTATAGACTATTATAGCTAGTAGATTAAGTTCTTTATTAATATATACTAAATAGGCCTTATAGACTTTCTTATTTATTATTACTACAAACCCTAAATTAATAGTATAAAAGATCTTAAGAAGATCTTACTAGAGAGCAAACCCCTAGATAACTAGAACCTTTAGTTTAATGGCCTTATTAAGATAAATTTAGAAGTTATTTATCTAGTCCTTAATTAACTAGTAACTAGGTATGTACTTCTTCGCCTTATTATATTAATAGTCTACTTCTTCTTATTTAGTAACTATTAGTTTTAAGTAGTTCTTATATAGGAACCTAATTTGTTCTATAATAGTATAGTTAGCAGGCATAGAAATTAGTATATTATCCCTTTCTACACTACAATATTAAGGTTTTTTATTAGGGTTAGATTTAACATCTTCTAGTACTATAAAGTTTGTCGCCTCTAGGTTAACGTATTTTAGAATATATAGTGTACGCGTGGTATATTTAAAAACTATATACTATAGTTTAAAATTGTCTATCCCTTTTAGTATAACTTTTTTGTCCTTTAGCGTTGCTATTATAATGCGTTTGCGATGACTTTTCGCGTGTTTAGTTACTAGTATAGGCTTTTTATTATAATTTAGAGTCTTGTAGTGTTTTATAGTAATTTATAGTAACTATAATTATAGTTCTGCAAATAACTTTTTATATTATTATTATAAAAACTCTACTCTAGTCTATACAAGCAATAATATAGCAGCAGAACTAACTAGTAAGGAGTTTTAGAGAGTGTGTAATATGCGTTATACTAGACTTATAACTATAAAATAGTAAAGATTATAGTAATTTATAGTAAGATAGGTTAACTATAAGAAAAGTAGTGTGTTATTACTATAGAGGACCGAGGGCCTATAGGTGTATAGGTAAGGCTAGGTATAAGGCTATTCTGGCCAAGGTTATGTAACTAAGGACCGACTATATAGCTATGCGGCAGTCTTACAAATTACCTTATTTAATAGCGTATATAGTAAGGATAATATTTAATTTCTTTAAAATGTTTTCCAGTGTTAGTGTTAAGGCATTATAGGTTTAGATAAAAGTTAGTGTTTTTTTAATACAACTAGCTTATAATCCTATATAAGTTATAATTATATAAAATATATTATATTATATACTAAAAACTATATAATATTTCTCTTTCTAATCTTTTTAAATAAAACTATGTGTGTAGTGCTAAATTAACTACCTAGAAGTAGCACAATAAAGTTTTTTATCTTAAATAATATAATAAAAAAAGCAGAGCCCTTTATTTAGTAATTAAAAGAAGTACAAAAAAAGTAGTAATTATAAAAAAAGTATATTTAAACTACTAAGTAAACTTAGCAGTTTTAGTATATATAGCTTTTATATAGTAGTTTAATTTTTTTTTAACTAAAAAGGTTTCTAATAAAAATATTATAATAATAGTAGTTATTCCTTCTACTATTATTAACACAGAAAAGCGTTTTAAGATAGTGTTAATAAAAAGGAGTTAGCGCGTTATTTTTAGGCGCTAGGCTAGAGCGGTCTTTCTATCCTAACCTACGCAGGCTTAAATTAAAAACGATGTGGTTAAAAAGAGTAATTAACACGAAATAAATATTACGATTATAGCTTTTATATATAATGTTTTTCTAAAAACTATATTTAGAACTTTTAAGAAGAAATAAAACTATAGCGTAGTAACAATATAAGCTATTCTTTTTCTACTATTTTAGCTATTATAAGCTTACTATTTTAATTATTATAAATAATATAAGTTAATATATTAATAGGTATATAATTTTTTATAACTAGGATAAGAATAATATATACTAGATACGCTATTACTTTATTATTATATTTAGTAATAAAAGTGTTGTATAAATTTATAAAATTCTTTTAACTATTATTACTATTATTACTATTAAGTTAGCTTATCTAGCGTATAAGTATAAATAGCTAATAGTAGTAGTAGTAATAAACTAGATATACTATATATAATATAAGAAAACTTTATATACATTAAAAGCTTATAAAGTATAAATAAAGTATAAGTAAGTTTAAACTATTATTATATTATTAGGTAGTGTTTAAGATTAGTCTTTAATTAGAATTAGTTACTCTGTATAGTAGAATATAATAATCTTCTATCTTAACTTCTTTAACCTTAAGCTAAAATATAGGTTAAAAAAGATATTTAGTAAACTAACTACTAGTTAATATAATAGTATTAATTACTAGGGTATTATATAAACCTATTATCTAATCCTAAATTCTAGATTTTATTAGTTTAAAAATAGAAAAAAATATAGTTTTATATATAGTGTTAACTTCTTTTTATTAATACTACCTTAAAGCGCTTTTCTATATTTATAATAGTAGAAGGGATAACTACTATTTTTATAATATTTTTATTAGAAATCCCCTTAGTCGTAAAAAAATTACTATATATAATATTAATTAAATCTACCTAAAGGCAGTATAATAAAGGCTTTTACCTTAAATAATATAATAAAAAAGTAGAGTCCTCTACTTAGTAACTAAAAATAGTATAAAAAGTAATAATAAAAAAGCACATTTAAACTTCTAGACAACCTTAGCGGTCTTAGCGCGGCGTAGTTTTATAATTATTTAACAGAATTAGATTAAATAAAAATTAGTAGCTTAGTAAAAAACACAATTTTAAAAAGTTTAAACTTTAACAAATTGTTAACTACTTTATTATTATGAAAACTTTTTTTGCGTATTTTATTATTAGCTTCTTGCACTCTTTTTAATTACTAAGTATATAGCTTTACTTTTTTTATTATATTATTTAAGACAAAGGTCTTTATTATTCTACCCTTAGATAGTTAATTTACAGATATATAACTTTTTTAAATATTTATATAATATTTATTTAGTACTATATTTTTATATAATAATATTATATAATATATATATATATATATATGAGATTAACTATCTAGAAGTAGGATAATAAAGGCTTTTATCTTAAATAATATAATAAAAAAAGTAGAGTCTAGTCTTAACTAAGACCTAAGGGCACTTTATAGTTAGATTGTACAATTAAAAGAAAATTGTTTAATTTTAAGATTAACTTAGTTAAAATACCTCCTTTCTTATAGTTATTATATTAATTATTAGATATTAGCTAGCTACTACGCACTTTTATCCTTATGCTTCTCTATATCCCTAAGGAACTTATTATTATCTATAATAGTAAGTAGCCTAGTTAACTTCCTTATTTGCTACCTAGCGTAGTCTTTGTTCACCTATGTCTATTCTTGCTCCTCTCCTGTGCTGGTTAGAGCAGATAGCAGGATTGGAGCTCTCTCTTGTACAAGAGGGAGTGCTGGACGACAGTCAGCGGCAGCAAAGGTGGGGAGCCAACAGGATCGCGGGGTGCTAGATAGATAAGCCTTATAAACTGTTTACTTTCACATATATTCACATAGTATCTATCTTATAGAGCTAGTATATAGAAAAAAAAGGTTATAGCTAGATTTTCTTTTTTACTATAGTATAGTTGTGGGATGCAGCTTTATTTATATAAAAAAAGTATTTTTGTGCTTGTAAATTGCTTACATAAATATATATATAAATACGCAAGTCTGCGCACGTCTGCGCACT
Organism: Laburnicola sp. JP_R_19; assembly: GCA_031010545.1. Taxonomy (NCBI): domain Eukaryota; kingdom Fungi; phylum Ascomycota; class Dothideomycetes; order Pleosporales; family Didymosphaeriaceae; genus Laburnicola; species Laburnicola sp. JP_R_19. Next base: position 1,211,347 of record VOIT01000046.1, read on the forward strand.
ATATGCATAGTTAAGTAGAAAAACTTTCCTAATGTAGAACCTGTTATTACCGCGTGTATTAAGATATCACACAACCACGCCTCGCTTTGATAGCTTCCATAGCCCGCACGTCAACTGGCAGGCATCAAATCAAATTCATTCTGCAACTCTTGTCCCCGCGTCTTTATTCCTTCAAATCCTGCTCAATAACATGAAACTTGACAGCATCCATCGGCCGATGACTAGCAAAGAAATCATCATATAACAGATCGTACTCACTTAATTCATTCCCTTTTAAGTGCTTGAATCTTCGGAAAATCGACGCTAAGGTCACGTACATCTCACAAAGAGCAAGCCTATGCAATCAGCTTCAGTCCCAAGGGATCGGTGCAGCCAACTTACGGCATTCCAACACACATCCTACTCCCCTTTCCAAACGGCACAAACGCCTTCCACATCTTTTGCTTGTCGCTGGTCAGCGCCCATCGCTCAGGAATGAACTCGTGTGCATGGGGAAAGTAGTCTTCGTTCCGATGCAGGACCCAAGAGGACATGGAAACGGTGAAGCCGGCGGGGATGGTGTAGCCCTCAAACTGGGCGCCGCCTTCCGGGACAATGCGCGGGAGGCGGGAAATGACGCCGAAGGAGAGGCGGAGGGATTCGTTTACGACGCCAGACAGATATGGCAGGCGTTCCAAAACGGTGAGTTCCATCTTGGCGGTTGGATCTGGAAATGCAGTCTCCAATTCTGCGGTGAGCTTTGCGTAGATGTTGGGATTCTTGATCACCTCGTATACTCCTGTCGTCAGCCCATTGCCCGTTGTATCTGCTGCTGCTGCTAAGATGCCGTAGGTTTCGTATTTGATCTGATCTGGAGTTGGTGGGACCCAGCCTTCTTCGGGGTTTGGCGTCAGCAGTTCGTGGAAGATTGTTTTGCAGGTGTCCTTGCTGACTCGGCCGGCGTCGAGATCGGCTTTGGCGATGAGGATTTGCTGTTTGGCGTGCTATAATTCCCGTCAGCAAATGGAACTCTGGGGAGAGATTCAGGAGGAGTGCGACTTGGGGGGAAGACATACTTCTTGCAGGTCTAGGATGTGCGCAAGAGGCGGGCTCATTTTTTTCAACATCCATTGGGGAAGACGGTTCATGATGCTCAGCTCCGGCCACTGCTGGAAAACCCACAGCGCAGGGCCAATGCCTCTGACCAGCTCGAAGAAATTGGTGCCCAGATCCGGGGCATGGAGAAGATCATAGGACTTGTTAAACATATACTGGGTGATAACATCAACCGACAAAGCGCGGCATCCGTGATGAATATCCAGCATTTTCCCCGCCTTTGAATTCCTCGTTATCAGAACACATAGCTTGTCGGCCTTCTCTTGCACAATGTTCTGCAATTCCAGCACCGCGGCCCTCGAAAAGAATTTGTTCAATGGCCCGCGACGGAGACGGTGCAGCTCGTTGGGACAGGAGGTGAAGGAGGCATATTCCATGCCGAAGGCGTCGTAGAATCTTGGATCCTTTGTGTATCTCGACCGGACATAGTATATCGCCTCGTAGTTCTCGGGGTCGCTCAAGGAGACTTCGTTGGGGGTGATGCGCACGATAGGACCGTATTTCTCGTGCAGGCGGCCGACCTCCTTGTAGAAGCGACTGCCATCTTTGAAGCTGTAGTAAGTCTGGTACAGGAAGGTGAGAGCTGCGAGCTTGGGGCCTGGGATATGAGCGAGGGGGTGGAAGAAGAGGCGGTAGATGACGATGTAAGCGACGAAGGAGGTGATGAGCCCTGCGGCGTAGATGCCTGCCTTGGAGCTGCTACCGTCGAAGGTAGGATACCTCTCGAGTCCAAGCCCCAACCCCACCATGGTGATGGACCTCGGGATACTATTTGTTGATTCCTTGGGGTCCAGTGCGCGACGCTGTTCCACAGCACTGGGTCAGCAGAGGCGTCTTGGTTGGTGGGTATATGATAATAAAAGGGGGTCTACGAACAGCGTCACGGCATGGATAAAACACACCCTTGTACTACGGAGCGTCACCTTTGCTAACCCAATTTCAGTTAGTTGAGTTGTTGACTCAGAATGTGGCAAAAGCGGGGTAATGGCTTGGCGTAGCCTTTTTTTGTGCGAGGATGCAGCTCAGCCCACCATGTCAAACCTGGCTTACTCAACCGCCCACCATCAAGCTCGGTCGACCACAGCTTCCACACCACCATGTTAAACCTGGCTTACTCGGCCAACCACTCAAGACGTCAGGATAAGAAGAAAAGGAAGGAATCAAGTGTCGGGTCGCGTATATGCAAGCGAGGTCGCGCAGCTAGGTGGGGTAACCGGAGGTCGGAACCACTCAGGTCGCGAGGTCGCTCGCGACAACGAACTCTTCAACCTAGATGACCTTGATGACTAGGACTAATTTTTAAAATCCGAAAGCAGAGGTAGAATCGCCCGAATCCCTTATTATTTCCCATGGAAATTTGGCGTTCACATCGCAAAGGTTAGGAATGTCAAAATAGGAGAAGAAAAAGATGGGCACATGCCCAACGCGCCAAGGCGCCAAGGCAGGTTTCTACCCTGGCGCGTTAGCCAAGGACAGATGCGGCAAGCGGGCACGAGCTGTCGCAACCGAACATCACCCATGACCGAAGATCACCCATGGCATCTTCCCGCGCTTCCGCAGTCTTTAGCGTTCTGGTAGATGTAACCCACTATCACCGGAGTATTGCGGTGCACCGACTCTGAAACTTGCTAGGTATTCGTATACCCTTCTGGTCAAAATATGAGCCCCAAAATCAAAGAAGGGGCGTCTCCGACAGCAGAGAATCCCCCAACGCCGCCCGCAAATCCTGCCCCGGAAACTGCCGTGGAAGACATAACTGCCGCGGCTGACGAAACTGCCGGGACGATCCCAGCGGGAGGAACCATCTCTATCGTGAGTATTCCTTTGTCAGAGGTTGTCAAGCTTACCAGGGATCAAGGACCCTTTGCATGAGGATACTGAGACAGACTCCTCATATGGAGAAGATAAGTAAGGCTACACCCTTTGCGGAACGGACAAGATGTTGATGATCGCAGTGCGAACTCTACGGCCTCGATCGCGAGTAGTATCTGGGAGTATCGTGAGTTGCATGGACGGACGTATCATAACTTCCACACGGAAAGCTCCTCAAAGTACTGGTGAGTCAAGTCTGCAATGGAGAAAATAAGCGGCTGACTTTTGCCAGGGGCCCCAATGATGAAAAGATGAATGAGCAGTTGGATATTGGGCATGCGCCTTCCGTTCTCCGGATTGAAAACATGGCTAATGAGCTCGTAGACATCATATGTTAACGCTCATGCTGGATGGAAAGCTCTTCCTTGCACCAATCGGTCCAGATCCACAGGTAAATTGGCATTGTCAGACAATAGAGACACGAAAGCTAATAAGGTATTTAGAAAGTATTGGATGTTGGAACAGGAACAGGAATATGGGCTATGTACCTAGTCCGCCCTCCGGATCTATCAACATCTACTGACAGCAGCCAGTGACTTCGCAGACCAATTCCCGTCATCAGAGGTGATCGGTGTAGACATCTCCCCCACCCAGCCCAGTTTCATCCCTCCCAATCTCAAGTTCGAGCTCGACGACCTTCAGCTTGAGTGGACTTATCGACCAAACAGCTTCGATTTCATCCACGTGCGCTGCATGCTTGGCGCAATTCAAGACTGGGCACACCTCTACCGTGAGGCCTACAAGTAAGTTTGCCCTCAGAAGACCCAATAACACGCCTGTGCTCAAGGAAAGTATCTAGATGCACCAAGCCCGGGGGATATATCGAGCATCTCGAAATTTCAATCATGTTCAAATCCGAAGACGGCTCCGTGACGGAAGACCACTTTATGGCGCAATGGTCTAAGACACTCCTTTATGCCGCCGAGCAGATCGGCAAAACCTTCGCCATCTACGACTTCAATCGCGAGATGATCACGCAGGCAGGCTTTGTCGATGTCGTGGAGAAGAAGTTCAAGGTTCCTGTTGGCACATGGCCCAACGATCCGAAGATGAAGGAGTTGGGCGAGTGGAATATGCTGTTTTGTCTTGAGGGGCTGGAGAGCTGGTGTTTGTATTTACTGAGTACGGTTTTGAAGGTATGTGGTGTCCGAAATTTGGAGGGAAGATGTTATAATGGGACGGTGGACTAACGAGAAGCAGTGGTCGTACGAGGAAATCCAGGTGTATATTGCGACGATGCGCAAGGAGCTTTTGAACCGGAAGAATCACGCCTATTATGATATGTATGTCCTATCCTTGTAGCTCCATCTCCATATTGCGGACTCCCTAACGCGAAACAGCAATGTTGTCTATGGACGGAAACCGGGGGAGCTTTTAGATACAACTGACAATTGAAGACAAGTCGTTGCTTCATAATACTAGCTTACTCTATTATGGTAAACGCCCTATTCTATTATAGTAAACTCCATTAAGGCTTAAGGGGGTTTTTGTGGCCAGTGCGATAAAAAGACATAGCTTTAACAGAAATTTGATTATGGATGTCATGGATCCATGGCGGCACCCGGCCCGGAACAACGTCGATCCGGAGCTAGGCCCCATTTGGCGTTAGCTCGGCAGCACCCATAAGGTGCTGCCGCCCTGCCTGCCCACTTGGCATAGCAGTATTTCATGTACTAGGAATCAACTTACTTTCATCCCAAATATCGCGGGTCCGAACCCTTACACTATACTGCTATCGCTCCCCCCTCAGGGTTCTAGCTGCGACAGGCCCACCGACCAGGGCGCCAGCGATCGGATCTACGCGAGCCAGTACGACGACGAATCGAAGAATTACGCGACGACGAATTGGAGATCCCGCGATCGCGTGGCGTGCCTAGACGTGGGGAGCAGTGGTGTGCGTACGAGCGACGACGCGGTCGACGATAACACGTAGAAACTTGACTTAACTAAGGACATCCTCCCTTTTAGGCGCAACTGATGTTGTGGAGAGTAGGCAGACGGTAGGGCTGGACGCGCAGGTTGACGCGTGTGCCGCTACAGAACGTTAGCGGAGAGGACGACTTGACAAGGACCTGGCCCTCCCTACTACGACTTCACAGTGATTCATAGTATTTCATAGCGATAGCAGTGATATCTAGGGCAAGTTAGCAGAACAGACGTCTGTAAGAGATCCGGCTAGCGACTTTTGTATATCTAACACCGCCTGAGGTGCTAAAGACCGCACCTCACCCGCACCCGCAATATCAACTTCGACTTATAACTTCGACTCACCCGCTGCTAATGGCATCCAGCTACCCCCATGTTAGCGGTACGTACGACGAGCAAGGTCGACGCCGCGCACCCCAATCTCCTATGCTAGGCAGTTTTGACTTTGGCAACACGGACTCGCCTACGCCGCAACCTCGCGGGGCTGGAGACCTAAAAAACTTTACCCTATCCATCGCAAAAACCTTTGCTCGTAGTTAGGTAGGTGCAGACGATACTTAAGAACCCACTACCATCGCAGGTGACTCGCAATCTCAGTCACTAGTTATCCCCGCTATAAACCTACAAGCTAGACCTGCGGCTTAGGACACTTAACTGCCGCGAAACACATCCCAATATTTTGACACAACGAATAACAAGATTGACTATATCTTTAACGCAACTAAGTTCAAACAACGCAACATTCCGCGTAACACCTGCCGCGTGATAATTCAGACACCTTAACAATCTCCTAATCGAGGCCGCTCACGCGAGCAAGTACGTTAGTCACTAATTCGAGGAGCCTCGCGCTCAAAGTCCGATAGTCGCAGCCCTAAGGACATACGAGTACCCAAGAAAGCGTTACCTTAGATCCGCTTCGAGTCCCCACCTCCGCTCACGCGCGACGACCGACGACGTACTTCCTTAAGAGCCTCCAACTTGTTTGTAGAAGCCCGTGGCCTAGTTAACAAAGAAGGAAGACTAGGTTACAACCTAGAAGTATAATACAAAGATGCCTAAGGGAAATAGGTAGAGAAGACGTTTTGACTGACGGACGCCGCTAAGTTCGCTGAGGACGTACAGGCCTACCTTAACGCCTAGTTTGACGTCATTGTCAAGTGCGCAAAGTCTAGGAAACAACTAGTAGAGAAACTCTCTCGACTTAACGCATTAGAATCTACGTTTCAACAACTGCGTAACGCATACAACTCTGCAGGTGGCACTGACCCTAAGGCTTATAAGCAACTACAACAAGCACATAACGCCCTGCTAGACTCTTATAAGCAGCAAGGAATCGACTTAGCCTCTGCTAAAGGCGAGCTAAAGAACATCCTTACTTGTTTCTGTTAAATAGTGTAGGCAGGATAAGAGTTGTAGAGCAAGTTTAATAATGCGATGACCGCTAACTAGAATGCGAATACTAAGCTTTATAACGTAAAAGCTGACTACTAGTATGCTGTCTAAGATGCTTAACACCTTAAGCACGACTTGTAGCAGACAGAATAATAAGCACTACTAGCTAAGAAAGTGGCTTACGTAGCTAAGGATAAGTTAAAAGTTCTAAGATAACAAACTACTTGTAAAACCTATAACGTGATAGGACGAGGGCAACCTCTCCCACGTAATCAGTTTGATAGATCGCCTTCTCCTCCCCGCGGCACTGGTCGCGTGCGCTCTCCCCGACGCGATGTCTATACGCCGAACAGCGATCCCGCTCTTAACTATTATCTAGCTGGTTCGGCTTATGGTAGGTTTACCCATGCTTGTCCTAATAAGAACCTATACTGTGACACTGGATACGAACGACAAGATTTGCGAGGCAACCGCGAGGATGTATATGAAACCCAAGACTACGGCTAGGAAGATCGCGATCGATTTGACCACCGCGATCGACACGACGACCGAGACCGACGCGATGACCGTGACCGACGTGATGATTAGAGAGATTCAGAGCGACCTTTCAGCGCGTCTCACGTATCGCTTGCGATGGGTGGAGGATCGCACTATAAGGCACCTGAGATAGAGTCCTTTAGCAGGAAAGATAAGGAAGACTATAAACAATGGCGTATACAAGTTATTAACAAAGCTATTACGCTTCTATTAGAAGAACATAAGGTTCGCTATGTCTGTTGCTTTATTAAGGATAATGCTTGGAGTTTAGTATACCTAATCCTTAACTTAGTTAACACCTTAGACGACCTACTAAAACTGTTAGATAAGACTTATGTATCCTACAACCGCATTATTAAAGCTGAGTAGAAACTCTACAACTCCTTATAATAGAAGAAGGGCGAGACATTTGCGCAATAGCAAGGACGATTCCTATTAGTTATTAACTTACTCAGTATAGATAAGATGGGCAAAGTACGTCACGCTCGCCGACTCATGGATAGTTAATTGGCCCGTCAAGCCTCCGCCAGCTCAATCCCGAACGAGAGCCTTATAGCCTTCCTCGCCCGCGCTCGTTAACTGCACTAGTACAATTTTAACATTAACAGCTAACTACACTCTAGTCTAAAGAAGTTATCTATAAGTATATTAGGAAAGGATTAATTGCGTAAACGTTCTCTAAGCGATAGGATATAGACACGTAAAGCGCCGCGAGCCCTTACCTAGAAACGCACTATAGAAGAACATAACCGCATAAGCAAGTTAGGACTATACTTTAAGTATGGCAAACCTAGTTATATGTTGCGGGATGAATTTGCACTCTGCAAGGGCAAAGACTACGTCCCTTCTAAGGACATACCTGCCCTAGCTGCCGCAATTAACACCGCCTATGTAGAGGATGCTAATAACAATAAGGACAGCTTCGCTTATAAGAGCGAGACAGATAAGGATTTGGAAAACAAGGCGCTCCCGAACTAAATCGCGATTAGGAGCAACCTTGGCGTAGGACCTAGAGCGAGGTCAAACGTACTATTCGTCGACTTGAAGCCGCTGCCAGTTATCATACCCTAGATGAACCCGCCATCATCTACGCCGTTTCCGCGCTCGCCTTAGACGTCAACCCTATGCTGGACGCGTCCAGACAATTAGAATTTAACTGTCACATTAAACTCCTAGTTGCACGAAAATAGTTGCGCGCACGTAGTCTAGTAGACATAGGAGCTACTACTTGTTTTATTTATTGTTAGACAGTTAAACAACACTAGCTTAAAGAAATCACGTTAGAGTGTCCTATTAGTTTCGCTCTAGCAGATAGTAACTTATTCGGAAATTACAAACTGCAGTTAAAGTCGCTATTAGATATAGAACGCATACTAGCATGGTTTTGTGTTATGTTATTGAGATTGGCAAGTTCGACGTTTTACTTAGTATGAATTAGATAGATTATTATAGGCTAGTACTAGAGTTTAGAGAAACAAGGTCCCTAAGCTTTAAGTCAACTTACTGTCTAGTGAACTGCTTAGACAGCGCTATGCCCAACAAGATCTACGACAACAAGCCACCTAACAGTGCTACCTAGAAAAAGACAGTAAAGAATAGAATAGACATAATCTCTAGCTGCGTGGCTGCTATAATAATTTTAAAGGATCCTAATTTAGCTATTTTTATTAAACCACACTATTAGGAGCGTCTTAAAGCACTTAACCCAGGCGGAGACAACTCTAATAACCTCCGTAAGCATATCGCAGCCAACCTTTGCGCCGCACAGCATTGCGCGGTGTCTAAGACCAACTTTAAGAAGTATATAAGAAAGATAGAGAAACCTGCGCTTCCCCGACAACAAATCACGGAGCTACTGCCGTTATTCTTGTCCAACTTTGCTTATAGATTCGACCTAAAGGAAGCGAACAAACTGCCGCCACACTGACTAGGAATTGATCACGCTATAGATCTGGATCCAGATGCAACCGTTCTAAGGCCAAAGATCTACGGGTTAACACGAAAGGAGTGTGAGGCAGTTAAGACGTACATCGACGAGATGCTAGGCAAAGGCTTCATTCGTCCTAGTAGCTCACCATACGCCGCCCCAGTCTTGTGCGTTAAGAAGCCTATAGGCGGGTTGAGGATATGCGTCGACTACAGAGCCCTTAATACAGCCACAAAGAAGAATTGTAACGCACCTCCTTCTATTAAAGAAACTATAACACGTCTAACTAAGGCCAGAATCATAAGCATTATTGACGTTATAGCGGCTTTCAACGCCGTACGTGTCAAGGAAGGAGACAAGGAAAAGACCGCCTTTCTAACAAGATACGGCTTATACAAATATCTTGTTATGCCGTTTAGATTATGCAACGCACCTGGAACCTTTCAATTGTACATCAACAATGTCCTGCGATAGTACCTGGACGATTGTTATACGGCGTATCTGGACGATGTACTTATTTACTCTAACAACGAGGATAAACATAAGAAATATGTCTAACTTATAGTGAAAAAACTTGTTAACGCTAGACTCTACTTAGATATCTATAAGTTACAGTTCAAAGTAAAGCGAGTTAAGTACCTTAGGTTAATCTTAACAACTAACGGCATTAAAATATACCCCACCAAAGTCAAGACTATACAGGAATAGCAACTTCCTCGCAGCGTTAAAGATGTTTAAGCCTTCTTAGGATTTGCCAACTTTTACAGACGGTTTATCCTAGGCTTTAGCTAACTCGCCCGTCCTCTTACTAAACTTACAAAGAAGACTAAGAACCGCGTTAAGACGTTTCCTTTGGCACTAGACTCCGCTACAGCTTAAGCTTTTAAGCAACTTAAGCAAGCTTTTACCAGTGCGCTAATACTAGCCTACTTCGACGCTAACTTGGAGACTTAGCTTAAGACCAACGCGTCTAACTTCATTACTGCAGTGGTCTTGTCACAGATGCACAATAGCGTACTTAAACCTGTTGCTTACTTATTATATAAGATAAACCCTATAAAGTGCAACTATAAGATATACAACAAAGAACTCCTTGCGATAGTGCGCGCCTTTGAAGAATAGCGATTTAAGCTGTCTGGTACCAGGACTCCGATTAACGTCATTTCTAATTACTTAGTATTGCGCTACTTTATAACTAACAAGCGACTAAACTGTTATTAAGCTTACTAAGCCGTCGAGGCTCGCCAGGTCGCGGATGAGATTTCTATAGTTTGACTTGATTACTGAGAACCCTGATAGATCTAGTGGCTGTAGGAGGTGTGTTGAATGAGGTGGTAGAAATAGAAGCTCTACTCGAGCCTGCTTACAAGCCCAGAGGAACTCAATATCCACATGGCTACTATGCGCGTCGCAGAGGAGTAGTCGGTATTGGCCACCCTCGGGCGCTGTTTCTGGTATAAACAGCCGGCGCAGCCACTCAAGGCCTATCTCCTTTGAGGTCCATCCATTCTCTGAGGTTGTATAGAGCCAATTTGGTATAGATGCTGGAAACTAGGTTGTCTGTAGGCTCTGGCCCTTGAATATAGCGGCGCAGGGCAGCTTCTGCCCTAGAGCTGATACAGCCTTAATTATTGAGACCCACTCGCGATTCTCTGGCGACTTGATGTAAGACTTCTTTTTCTGGCTACTTGCGAGCACCCTAGAGTTGGTACCTACACCAAGGGCAATACCAGTCTCATCAATATTCCAGATATTCTCTGCCTGTATGCCCAGCCTGATTCTGACGCGCTCAAAGAGCTCAAGAAACGCGCGGATCTGTTCTGGAGTAGCTGCCTCAGCGCGACTAGTATCTAGCTTTCTTCCAATAACAGAGGCAACGCGAGGGTTGCGCCGTATGAAGGTTTGTATCCACCGCTTGCCTAGAGCTCGACGTCGCCGTTCATACAGAGAATTCGGATCGCCATTTCTCGCGCGCGCGTGTGAGGGAGGGTAGCCATTTGCGTCCTGCTCAAGGATCCACTCTACTAGGAAGTTCTCCTGATCCGGCGTCAATCGCTGTTGGTTGGCGTGGCTGGCGTGCTTGTTCGTTATGCCACCTAGTCGAGCGCGTAGGGTGGATGGAGGAATACCGTAGGCCTTTGCAGCAGCTCGTTGGCTTGTAAAAACACCGGCATTGAATTGCGCGATAGCTAATTGTATACTCTGCTCGCGGGCATCCATATTGAATAAGAAGTGTTGATAAAATACGCGTATTTCGTACGGGTACGAGTTTTGGTGGGGGTGCGCAGGTTCTGGGGGTGCGCAGGTTCCCCGTCAGCCGGCTTAGGCCAAATTCCTTTCTAAATTCAACTTCCTTATAAGATACAGGCCTAGGAGCTAAGGCGCAAAGCCTAATGCACTTACTTAACGCCTAGGCGACCTCCCTAAAGACGCGCACGATGAACGCCAATAACACTAGATGCAGACTATCCTTAAGCTGTATTATGTTGCGCCTAAAGCCTGCACTAACAGCAGCCCGCAAGCCTATTTGTGACGGATTTCACCTGATTACGTCAGCGGCTTGGCCCGTGCTCAACTTCGATTATACGGATCTCCCATAGCTCAATAGTACAATGATCTACCGAAAAACACCACAACAGCGAGAATCCCAATCCTTGGAATTAACGCAAAATATCGTGCGCAAACACCTGCCCTAGACGTCAGTTGAATAGCCAGCACCCAGGCGCAGAGCCCACTGCGACTGCGGAGCCATGGCGACGCAATGGCCTCAACAGGCGACGTGGCCAACCCCAATCCGCGAGCACGCTACACGCCTCAGCACTTTCCTTCAAGACACACTGAGCTGCATCGAACACACCAACAGCCAGCCCGTACCGGCAGACCTCGTAAAGACTATCATCCACGGCACGGTGACATTCGTCCTGAAGTGCAACACACCCCGGACCTCAGCGCGATAAGCGACGCCCTAAGGATCCTTCAAACAGAAGCAAAGCTACGGCGAACAAGAACGCACAGACACTCAGCGACATCAAAAACGAGCTTAAAAACAACACTGAAGCCGTACAACAGTCCACCGCGGTCACACAACAGAGCATTAACATTGGGGAGGAAGCAAGAGCCGCTGCAAAGGAAGCAACGGAAACCGGCAAGGCAGTCCTAGAAAGTACGAGGGAGATCAAAACCAAGGGTTGCAGAATCAGGCAAATGGACCGATGACCTACGCTGCGATGGCAGCTAGAGGTCAGACACTAGCAGGCACATACAATACACAGAAGCCCAAAGGCCCGTCCGCACAAGCGCAACGAGAGGTCATTGTGAATATCAGAGACTCATTTACTATACAGAGCCTAAGGGCAATGAACCCCCGTAACTTGAAAGCCCATGTAGAGCGAGCTGTTAAACAAAGCGGAAACGAAAATATCACAAACATCAAGATCGTCTCATCCAACCAGCTGAAGAGCGGAGATCTGAGCATAAAGACAGCCAATAGCAACGAAGTAGAAGCACTACAACAATTCGCAGACGACTGGGTCCACCGCATTGGAGACAGAGCTACAGTACGAATCCCAACGTACGGCGTCCTCGTACACGGAATTCGTACCAGCACACTCGACATGAACAAGTTCGAAGAAAACAGAGCCCAAATCCTACAAGATAACAACCGTTCATCCGCAGGCTGAAATCAAACACATAGGATGGCTAACTAGGAACGCACCCACTAAAGCTGCATCATCCATCACGATCGAGTTCACCAAACCTGAGGACGCCAACAAAATCATAGACGAAGGACTAGTCTGGCAGGGCGAGGTCTTCCAATGCGAACGATACGAGAGACAGTGTCGATTGAAGCAGTGCTACAAGTGCCAAAAATACGGCCACATAGGAACCCAGTGCAAGGCAGCAACAGCATGTGGCTATTGTGCGCAGGAGCACGACACACAGGGATTGCCCATCGAAATCGGGCCTGGATACGACAAAGAAATGCGCACTCTGCCGAGGAGAGCACGAAGCATGGAACCGCCGTGCCCAGCTAGGAAGGAGGAAACAGCCAGATGAAGATAGCATCGACCCCATTACCACCCCGTACCAGGACCAACCGGAGGAAACATCCACACAGAAGGCATGTCCGAAGCCCGCCAAAGGACGAGGACAAGCCAAGCTACAGCAGGCCAGGAAAACCAGAACGGCAGGACCCGCTCCCTATCACGAAGAGGACAAAAAAGGACCAACACGGGAAATGTGGTTGGTTCAAGAGATAGGGAGAATCAACAAACAGGAGATGACAGTAGCCAAAGGCCCCAGAGAACAATTGTCCCCAAGGAGGGCGCTAGAAGCAATCGAAAGCAACACACGACTAATACAGTGGCACGACCAACAAATGGACATCGACGAAACACTGAATCATGAACCACAAACTAACACTAAGCATACTACAGTACAACGTTCGTAAATCGAAAGACATAGTAATGGCAACGCTACTACGCGACCCAAAGACACATGAACACGACATCCTTGCCATACAGGAACCGTGGAGGAACCCATTTATGGCAACTACACACCACCCGGCCAAGGATGTTTTCGACCTATACTGCCCAGGAGGGACCGAGGAAGGACCAACCAGAGTGTGCTTTTTTGTAAACAAGCGGATAGACAGCAACAGGATCCAGTTCAAGGAACATACACGGGACTTATGCTCCATAACACTCAAGCTAGAGGAGGAACAGCAAATCAGCATCTACAACGCCTACAACCCCCCAAGGAACACGGCCCAGCAGAGCGTGCTACCACACGTTCATGAAATACTGAACAAACACGAGGATGACGAGCTAATATTACTTGGCGACTTCAACCTACATCATCCGCTGTGGGGGGGACCAGACGTGCAGAGCATAGAACCGGAGGCAGAAGAACTAATCACCATAATAGAAGAGTTCGCCCTCTATACTACCCTCGCCCCTGGCACGATAACATACAGAGAGAGACAGTCACAAAGCTCCATTGACATCTGCCTCGCCACGGCAGGGCTTGTCGATAGAGTTATAAAAAGCGAGGTTAATAAGGAGCTTGATCACGACTCAGACCACCTGCCGATAAGCACAACCCTCGACATATCGGTGCCAAACGCGGATAAGGCGCCCAGGAAGAACTGGAAAAGACTGGACGGGAGGCATACATAAAAGCACTGAAGAAGCCCTGCCTTCGCTCCAAAGACAGCAACAAAAACCGCATTAGACAGATATGTAGAGGAGGTGATCACAGCAATACAAAGAGCAATAGAGAAGGCAGTCCCTCAGACGCGCATCTCAAGCAGAACCAGAGAAGGGTGGAACGATAAGTGCAGAGAGGTCTTAGCAGAGACGAAAAGACTAAAGAGGATACACAACCAGCTCAACACAGAGGAGACATGGGAAGAATACCGCGCAGCAAGAAATCATAAAGCCAGGACGATCAAGAAGGCGCTACGGGATACGCACAGGGAACAAGTGGAGAGAGGCAGCTGAGTCACCAGAAGGGCTATGGAAAATAGCCAAGTGGGCTAGAACAAGAGAAACAGTCTGCAAGAGCTACACCAACAATACAACACCCTGAGACTCAACGCGAGATTACGGAACCACGCGACAAAGCGAGCTATTCAAGGACACCTTCTTTCCCACACCCCCGGAGGCGAACCTGGAAGACGTACGGGACGCGGAGTACAGCAGCCAAATCGAACTACCACCAATAACGGAAAAGGAGATAGAAGACGCCATCCGCGCAGCATCCCCCCTCAAGGCTCCAGGACCCGACGGAATCACGAACAAGGCCCTCCAGGCAGGAAGGCCTCAGCTCGCAGCTCACATGCTAAGAATCTTCAACAAAGCATAAGCTAGGCTACTGCCCAGCTCACTTTCGAAGATCACTCACAGTGGTACTGCGCAAACCAGGGAAAGACAACTACACCAAAAGGCATACCGACCAATCGCGTTACTTAATACTATGGCAAAATAATGGACGCAATAATTGCCCAACGGCTAAACTTAGTAGAAACACACCAGCTGCTTCCATCAAACACATAGGAAGAAAGAAGCGCTCAACAGAACATGCGCTCCACGCCGTTACAGGGAAGATATACAAGGCATAGAGCAAAAAGAAAACCCATATAGCTAGCCTCCTCCTACTCGACGTGTCGGGCGCATTCAACAACATATCCCATGCACGCCTACTACATAACATGCGTAAAAGAAAGATTGACAAGAGGACCATTAGATGGGTCGCAAGCTTCCTCAGCAACAGACATACACGCATCACAATCAATAGGTTCCAATCCACGGAATACGCGATAAGCACAGGCATCCCCCAAGGTTCTCCACTCTCGCCTATCCTCTACTTGTTCTACAATGCCGACCTCATAGATATGTGTAACCAGGAGACAAACGTCCTACCCACAGGATACATAGACAACATAGCGATCCTAGCATGGGCAGAAACAACAGAGAAGACGTGCGACATCCTAAGCAGAACTCTACAAAAAGCACAGCAGTGGGCAAGCACGCATGCATCTATCTTCGCGCCAGACAAGTTTCAGCTCACACACTTCACCAGGACACGCAAAAGGATTAACATAAACCACTCAATCCAGACTATCTGGGGCGAGATCAAACCAAGTCGACCTGCAAATACCTGGGCTAACGATGGACACTAAGCTTACGTGGAAAGCACACATAGAAGAGATCAGACGAAAAGCAACAAAACAGTGCATGCGCTAAGTAATCTGGGGAACTCAAACTGGGGGTGTCAGCCTTATGGATCTGCGGAAAATTTACGAGGGGACGGCGCTACCCCAGATGATGTATGCTTGCTCAATATGGACAAACGAAAACGGAAGAAGCACACCTACACCAAAAAGGCACTTGAGATCCTGCAGAGCATCCAGGTAGAGCAGCACGAATCATCTGTGGAGCATTCAAAGCCACATCAAGAGCCGCGCTCGATATTGAAGCGTTTCTCCTCCCCATCGAGCAACAGATATGGAAACACAATGCCGACACAATTACGCGACTCCTCTCTAGCAAAACGATAGCGAGTACCGTAGGGTTCAAGCCCACAGATGCCACGCACACGATCGAGCGCAGGAAACACACGGCCTCCTGGCAGAGGATCTACAGCGAGATGAGAGACAAATGGAGGCAGGATCTTACCGCGCAGGAGCCGATTCCCCCATTCATAACGCCACCATGGCAGCGAGGGCCCGAAGATCTACATAGACAAAGACGCGGAGACAGCCCGACACAGCGACACGATAAGGAAGACGCAACAACCAGGACCTCAGCATCTATACAGATGGGAGCGATAGGACAGAATTTGGTGCCGCAGCAGTGTGCCCGTTTGTGGAGCAGACACGCAGCGCGTATCTAGGACTTTCCGCAACATCAACAGTCTATGCAGCAGAACTATACGGGATTAGCTTAGCACTGCAATAGCACAAGCATACGCGGATCGAAACGGAAGCAGACGCAATGTCGCCATCTACACAGACAACCAGGCCGCCATATGGTCTATCACCAACGCGGAAGGACGGACAGGAGCTTACATTCTGGAGGAGATCGCTCGCCAAATCCAGGACGGATAGAGACGACCAGTTCGGGTCCGATGGTACCGGCCCACGTAGGGATCCCAGGCAACGAAGCCGCAGACATAGCCGCAAAGGAAGCTACAGGATGGAGAGAGGACGGCAGAAGAGGACCGACCGCAGACAAACCTCCGAAGCTGTTTCCTCTCAAGACAACGCTAAGAAGAAGGTGCAAGCAGCAAGCGGAGTTAGCATGGGAGCAAAATGGCGGAAAGACACAAAGGGCCGAGCCACATTCAGGAACACACCAGCACCCACAAAGAGTACTCAAACTCCACGAAGGTCTTAAGAAGAGAGACAGCGCTCTTCTCGTACAGCTTAGGACAGAAAAGATCGGACTAAAGACTTCCTCTTCAGTCGCAAGGTGCCAGATGTAACCAGCTCCCGATGCGAGTGCGGAGCAAGAAGACAGACAGTTGCCCACGTCCTCCTCTACTGCAGGACGCACAACGACCTCCGGAACCGGATATTTGGCCGCCTCCCAGGACGACACAACCTCCGGACCATCCTTAACAAGCCACAACTAGCCACCAAAGCCATCGAATTTATAGAACAGACGCGGATCCTTGGCAAGTCGGGATCAGAGACGCGTAGATGAAGCCGAGCGCTGGGGGAGACTGTAGGTATAGCGATGCGACACACGAGGCGAACGCCTCTACGAAGCCTAGAAGAAGGTGTACATTAGTATTAGAACCATTATCTAGATGAGCCGCCAAGCATGTATAGATAGTGGTTGAGGGAGAGAAGGCAGGTCTCTGGGGACAGCTGGTCTTGTTTTGCAGGATGAAGTGGGGCGGAGCGGAGCAGCAATGATCCGGGACGCGTCGGCTGTCCGCCAAGCCCGCCTAACCGGGCATAGCTGCGGAGAAATCGCGGCTGAAACCGAGTAGGAATAAACCAACCAACCAACCAACCAACCTCAATAGTACAATCAACAATTGCCTCAACTTTCAACTCACGATTTCAGCGATCCGACACTATTACAGTCCTAAGGACGGCGATGGCCGCAACGCGACAAACGAGAGCAGCTCCTAATATATAGTATATATGGCGCAGATCTTAACGCACAATTATATAGACAGCATTGCAAACCTAGCTTTAATAATATATCTGGTTAGCGAAGAGGATTACGTTAGTAAGGAGTCTATAGAAGAATTACTAGTATTGTTATCTTTAGCACCTATGCAGTCGCTAGAGACGGAGGAGGAGACAAGGATAAATCCTCTTAATAATGACAGCGACTCTAACAAGGATCTTATTACTAGAATTAAGGAAGCGTACCCCGCTAATAAAGACCTGCAGGAAATTATAAGGGCTAAAACAAGTAGCTACTAGCAAATCCCTATAGCACTTATCCACGATAAGAAACTCTGTATTGAACTAGGAGATTGCTAGATAAGGGATAGGTTACTCCATGTTAGAGACAAAGTTTACATACCTAACAACGCCTGCCTACGCACGGCGGTTATAAAGGACTCTTACGACGAGCTTTGCATAGGTTACCCCGGCAAACACGCGACGTACAATGGACTTAGCTGATGGTATTACTAGCCACGTATAACTACTAATATCGCACAGTATATCTGTAATTGTCTTACCTATTGATGGTCTAAGGTTAATAAAGAAGGGAAACACAGATTACTGCGGCTACTGCCTATCCTTGACTATTACTGGGAGTGTATATCTATTGACTACATCACTAAGTTACTAGAATGCAAGAATCACAGTAGAACTTACAAGGGTATACTTGTTAATATGGACCGCCTGTCCAAGAAGAAGAAGTTTATACTAGTCACGGACCTGAAAGTCACGACGCTAGTACGAGCGTTTGTTAAGCACGTCTAGCAGGAGGAAGGATACCCTGCGTAGATTGTTAGTGATCGAGATGCCTAGTTTGTTTTATATTTCTAGAGACGGTTATGTTAACGCCTAGGTACTAAACTAAAGATCTCGACGTCACACTATTCTAAAACAGATAGCTAGACAGAGATTGTCAACGCATGGCTCAAGCAATACTTAAGAGCGTACGTTAACTACTAACAGGATAATTGGGCCTTTTACCTGCCTATAGCAGAGTTTGTCGCCAATAACCAGGTTAGCACCACAACTGGCGTCTCTTTGTTTATGGCGACCAAAGGATATTTGCTACGCTTAATAATCCACGAACCTAACGCTTCTATAACCACGCTATTCGCTCCTGCACGCACAGACTGGAGGAGAGCAGACGAACTTGTCGCTAGGATAGAAGATATATGGAGATTTTGTCAGGATAATATAGCCTAGGCGCAAGCAAAACAAGCGGAATACGCTAACTTAGACCGCATGCCTGCCCCTAAGCTACGTGTTAATAACAAAGTTATGCTTAATATACAGTTTATTAAGACAACTCGTCTAAGTAAGTTGTTGGACATGAAATACCGCGGGCCCTTCACTGTTACCAGAGTCATAGACAACTCTGCCTATGAACTCGACCTGCCACCGGAGATGGGTCGCGTGCATAACGTCTTCCACCTATAGTTGTTACACCAACAGGCCAACAATGCACTACTTGGACAGAAAGTGGAACCTGAAGGTTAGATTAATGTTAATATAGAGGATACATTGGACTATATAATTAAAGCTATACTGAACTGTTAGGTTAATAGTGATCTCTAAGACCTATACCGCCGCAATAAGAAAGGCTTGCTTTAGTACTTAGTTAAATAGGACGACTACCCTAAAGGCCTAGACAATCCATCTTAGGAGCCATAGATGTTACTGATTGACGCGCCAGAAGCGGTTAACTAGTTTTATTGCGACAATCCACGCAAACCCGCAAAACACGCTAACTTTAGGGACTTAGCTGCTTAATAAGAGGTATTAGCGCACGAGATTAGTGCTATGTACGCTATGACGTAAGTACGATAGGAACGCTCTGCCGTCGCAGTAAGTAACTAAGTTGTTTATTATGGTCATGTGCGCCTTGCTAGAGGAGGTTGCCGCTACTGCGCTAGTCAAAACGACCTATTTAGACTTAGTTACCGCTACTAGGCACATTGTTATAATACTGCTGTTGAGTAGTTACAAACTAAAGTTAAACGACAAAGCAGACTTGTCAATAAACAAAACAAACAAAATTTGAGGCTCTGAATTTGTTTGTTTGACGACTTTCTTGGTGTTGTAGTTTGTTTGTTTGATTTGATGGAGCTATAGAGGCGCTTTTTATTTGATTGTTTGTTTGATTTTGAGTACTTTAAGAGGACTGTGAAAGAGACTCTGGTGGTGTTATAGGCGGCGGCTCCTCCCACTCATGTATGCTAAACTGTTCGTTGAGCTTATTGTCATCGTACGTTGCCACCACCTTTGCGCTTGGAGGTTTAAAACCTGCTCGAATCCATCGTTGAGTACAAATTAAAGCAGCCAATAGTTGGCTGCCCATTTTGCGTCTCTGTGGCTCAAGTACGTCGCCAGTACCCGAGAAGACTCGCTCACAGTCAGCGCTGGAGGCAGGGATAGTTAACACGTCCAGCGCCAATCGTGACAAATTGGGATACCTCGGCTTGAGCTGGTACCAGTATTGGACAGCTGTACAGCCAGTTTTGTACTGTTCTGATGTCCATGTTGGCTCTCTAAGCCAGCTCTCGTACTCATCCGCCACCCCTATTATCTCGTCGCTGTTGTCAAGTACCGAATCGATCGCGTCGTCAAAGCTGCTCATCGCGTGTTTAGGCGCAGTTGTTATTGTTGTTGCTGTCGCTAGGGCGGGCTTGTAACGAGCCCAAAGCTGCTCGAAGCTCGCGTGCGTAGCTTGTAACTGTGGCGGGCTTCTCACGCCAGAAGCGTTTAAAGTAGTTCTTGAAGCGTGGGTGGAGTGCCGTGGCAGTGTAGTAGACGGGGATTTTGAGGAGTTATTAAGGTACTTGCTCGCCTTCTTGAGCGCAGCACGTACGTTGATAGCGACGTGATCTTCTGGCGCCTCGTCTGGCAGGTAATTGACGCTTTTCAAACAGTCTAAGGCGGGCATCTAGGTCAGCAATAAGAGACTCAAACACAGGGATAACCTCGTATAACGCGCCGTGAGTGCCAGCTTTGCCGCGACCTTGCAAGCGATTAGTTGCGGACTTCAGCGGCTCAAGCACCTCAATGTACTCGGTAATCACCGCCCAGTCTGCAGCTGCAAGCCCGCCTGATCGCATCCACTGCGGCACAATAGGCGGCTTAGTGTTGTTGCTTTTGGCAAGCTCGTCAGCGTGCTCAGTCTCTTGTATGTGGTAGGAGGAGTAGCTGCTGATGGCGTGTTGTAGCTCAACACCGCGCTTAAAGCAGTCATGATAGCTGTTCCAACGCGTACTCCAGGCTTGAAAGGCTCACGGCGTCTTGCTGTAGCGCCAGCAGGCATCTCAACTGCTTCGCTGTTCTGACAATCCTCAAATATACCCCATTGTTTTGGCGTGTTAATGTAGTTAACAATATCAAGAAACACGCCAAGCGGACCATCTTTCCGCCATTGCTTCATATAAAACTCCTCTTCGTTGTAGTGTTCAGGCTCGTTATCAAAGGGCGTCGGAGTCAGTGCCAAACATAATAGTTTGCCCAACGAGGTTGAGTATGTGGCAAGCGCAGCGGAGCGTCGATCGTTGGCGATAAAGCCGTACATTGTGCCGAGTTTATTAACTGCAGTATCGTTTGTTGTAGGCGTTGTCAAGCACGAAATAGCCCAAATTGCTGCTAGAAATCTCAAAGTAGCGTAGGATTCGTACGACAGCTTCCGCGATCGCTGAGCCTGTGTGCGCACCAACCAGCTGCGGCAAGGCGATGGGAAGGTCAACTATATTGCCTTGAGAGTCAGCGTAGTGCGCACAAATTGCAAAGAAGCCGCGCTTCCCCCCCTTGGTAGTCCAGCCGTCAAAGCTTATGTGTATTTTGCTAGAGGCCTCAGACAAGGCGCGCTTGACTTGAGGTTGTAGCCAGCTGTAAAGCCTCATCACGAACCTCGAAACGCTGTTGTGAGACCTCCATAGCGCCGCCTCTGCCTCTGGGTTGGCGAACCTGATCATCGCGCGGAAGGACTCAGTCTCAAACTCGCGTAATGGCCTGTTGTTGTTGACGAGCCATAACACTGCAGCTTGCCTGAAGCCTTGTACGTCGAAGTTACCCTCCTGCGTTGCATCTTGGCTTAATGTGACCCCGTTTTCTTCCGCCCATCGCAGCGACTTCTGGCCAGGTTCGAGCGGCCTCTTGTGTACGATAGTGCCTTGTTTGGTGAGCCGATGGCCGGGAAGGTCTTGCTTCAAATGGTTGTTGGCGGCTGTAGTTGACAGAGTGGTCTGGTGTAGGCCGCCCTTCTTTCTGTTGATGTGACAGTGCTTGCATTGGAAGTAGATCTTCTCAGGGTTAGTACCAAGCTTTCGAAGGCGATAGCCGTGCCTAAAGACCCAGCTGATGTTGCCTGTGGGTGTGGATAGAGGCACATTGAAGCCCAGCAGGCGCTTCAAGTCAAGGCCTTCGTAGTTGGTGAAGTCAACACTAGGCGCAGCGTCCTCCTCCACTGAAGCCTCTGTGGCAGCATTACTAAACGCGCGCGGCGGCTTAGTAGCTATAGGCGGCTTATTAGCCACTAACAGCAACTCCCAAGCTGGCTCATCGGCCTGTAAGGCTTGTAGTATAGGCCGTGGTGATGGCCTCCGGGCGCGCTCCTCTAGCTCGGTTGGTGGCTCTATTGAGCGCGGCTCTAGAGTACTTTCAAGCACCTCAATAGGCGGCTCCGGCTCGTCAACTACCTCAATAGACGGCTGGGTTGGCGGAGGAGTAAGCGGCCGCTGGCTATCCATAAGGCGCTGGCTGGGTTTCGGCGCACGTTGGGAACGTTTGGGCATAGGTTCGGATGCCTCAGCAGGCTCGCGGCTTCGTTTTGGGGGCATGGTAAGCGTGAAGGTAAGCAAAGGCGCGAAAAAGTAAGCTGTAGGCGCAGGCAAGTAAGCCAAAGTATAGTGGGTGTGTAAGCGTTGACGCGCAAGGTACGCGGAAAGTACGCGGTCGGCTAGCCAACATTACCACTTCATGCCAAGGCGTACTGCGCGACGCTCTGCAGCCCGCAACAATAGAGATATAGTAAAACAGGCGACAGGAATTAATTTAGCAACATTGATTTAATAGTTTAACTTATAGAAGACAAGATTTATTGCGTGGTTATAGCAAACGATTTTTTAAGAGTAGTAACTAGGTTCAGAATATATAAACATAACTTAGGCTTCGCTGCAACAGCGCAAACTCACTTTGCTACAATACCTCAACACTATAATATTAGCTTATTTAGATTATTATATATATATTTATTGTTTTAACAGCTTATTACCTACGTAAAGAAAGAGGAGGAACAGAGGATAGGAGGTGCTAAAGCCGAATAGCAATTCATGTATCAGTTGCTGGCGGCCAGTGGAAGCACACATCCGTTATGCGGGCTTTTTTTACGCAGGTACAATCCACTTAAGAAGCTCCGTTTTTTGCTCTGTTTACTATAGGAATACCTATATAATTGCAGCGTTGGGAAAGTTATTGTTACATCAACACTAAGAATATATCACTAACTCTAGGGTACCTTATCATTACAGTATGCTAAGCGATTCAAACAAACTTCAAATTTTTTGACTGCAATTGCCTCTTTTGTTTGTTTGACCTATCAAAATTGCAGCAGCAGCTTTTTGTTTGGTTGACGTTGTCAATTCAAACAAAATTCAAACAAAATATTGAGGCATGTTTGGTTGTTGACAACCCTGCGACAAAGGCACTTAGAATAGTTTATAATAGTTTATAATAATCTGCGATAATTAGGAATAGTTTGCGATAGCACTTTGGACATAATAAGTGGTTACAAGGTGTGGTTATAAGCCTTGTTGGAACTTGAGGCTATTGAAGGGGGGGTGGTGTTATGGATCTATGGCGGCACCCGGCCCGGAACAACGTTGATCCGGCGCTAGGCCCGATTTGGCGTTAGCTCGACAGCACCCATAAGGTGCTACCGCCCTGCCTGCCCACTTGGCATAGCAGTATTTTATGTACTAGGAATCAATTTACTTTTATTCCAAATATCGCGGGTCCGAACCCTTATATAGATATTATGTAGTAATGCAATAGTTTATTATTTATATCCTATTATAAATAACAGCAATTGTTCTTAGGTTACTTTGCGTTGCGTTACTATATACTATTAGATATACAGCTGTTAGATAGAACAAGCACGTTGAGGTTGGATCTGTACAATTAAGCAGGGACCATCTGGCTTGGCACACTAGCGAAGAAGTCAGAACCAGCTAAACACGGTAAACACAAAGACAATACAATTATTATTATTTATAAAGACACATTATCGCATTTAACTATTAAATCTAACATATACACACTTCTTTTATTTCTTTTATTACCTATTCTTTCTAAATTACTTAGTTTGCAATAAAATTTTATTATTAGTATTTTATTATTAGCATTTTATTAGTATTTTATTAGTATTTTATTATTAGCATTTTATTATTAGTATTTTATTATTAGTATTTTATTATTAGCATTTTATTATTAGTATTTTATTATTAGTATTTTATTATTAGTATTTTATTATTAGTATTTTATTATTTGTCGGATTAACAATCTCAAAGGCCTCAGGTATATCACAGGAAGGTGTGTGTGGAGGAGCGAGCATTCTGTTAATAGTCGTTGAGGCCTCTGTCGTGTTGCAAAACACTACATGTGTGGAGCGAGCCCTATATAGGACTAGCTTCCATACCCCGCGATATACTTCGCTCCTCAGTAGATAGAACAATAAGAATCCATCTATCAACAAATGTAAATCGTTATTAAGTATTTCCTTTCAGCACTAGTGCAACAAGTCCTCCCAACACTGATCAGTGATCGCGAGAAGCCATCACAGACAGCAAGGAAGAAGAGACAGACTGTTGACAGCCCGACGTGAGAAATCTCGGGTCGATGCAGACTGTGCTAAGAACAGAGCGAGGCAGAGATAACACGAAGCACTCTTAACCAACCTCTAAAGCTGCTGGTTCAGGCCGATCCGCGGACACAGAGCGCGTCAGCAACGCATACAATTCATTCGTACGAGCGTCCCCAGACGATCCATTTACGTACACCAACACACGCCGGAAACGACCAACCAGCGAGACAACTACACCGACAACGAGTCAACAACACCTGCCAGCACAATGGCAGACGACCGAAGCAGCAACAGCGTCGCAGACGCTGCTGATGCTCAAGCTCAACTACGCGATAATCAGTCAGAGCATGGCTCAAGTGAACGCCAGGAAGCTGCTTCACGCTGGGCTAAATACACTGCAAAGCACCTTATGGGAGACTGCCCATATCCAGTAGCGCTGGAATCCGTCAACACATCTCTCTGGGACGTACCCGCACCAGCAGACGCGAACGAGATACACGCAACAACCTGGGTTGCTAAAATTATCCACGATTACAACGCATCAATGGTCTGGGACGATGACCTATGTGCAGACTACTATTGCGATTTTGAAGGATGGACAAAGGAGCTATTCCTTAAGGTTGACCGCGATACATTAAAATCTCTAAAGTCAGTCCTACGGCATAGAGGAGTCTACACAGGCAACAACCGCGCGAGGCTTGCTGATTCCCTCTACAATCTGTTAACTATGGAGAACACTCCTGAATGGGATCCCGTGGAGTTCCAAGCCACGACTTTTGACCAACGATCTAGGGCGTACAAGCGTCAGCAGAACACACAACGGACAACTCCTATGGCCGAGCAACAATCGCCGCAGGACAGCCCGCCAGCTGGTACACATGCGCCGCAGTCACAGCTGCAGCAGCCGGAGCACTCGCAGCGAGGCGAGCAGCAGCCGGAGCTCGAGCAGCAAGGCGAGCAGCACGGAGCGGGACACGACGCTCGAAACCGATCTGAAACACGGGGGCTACAACCAGTGCACCAGACAGAGCAAACCCAACTGCCAAGACACCAGAGCACTGACGGTCAACAATCACCCTTTATGAGTAGTGCGCTTAGAAGACCTCAGTCTCGACAAAAGTGGGAACAAGGCGCGCAATCGCAGCAATGGCGACTGCAGACACGGCCGCCAGCGACTGCATATCGCGAAATCACGCCATTTCCACAACAACCTATGAACGGTGTACCTGGCAGACCACCTGAGCTACTACATGACCCGTATAAGACGCTGCCGCCGCGCTGGTCCCGTAACGACCGACTTAATGCCAACACAATCACGCAGTTTTCTAAGCTCTGGGACAATGGCAAGAAATACACGGGAGACGCGTACGATCTGCTTGATGATAAAATCAAGATCTTCTTTAGCATCTGTTGGCAGGTGGACATCCACGAAGAGCAGTTCCATGCCGTGTTTCCTCGTATTCTTACAGGGCGAGCAGAGATGTTCTATATACAAGTTGTGGACAGAGACGACAGCTTTTCTAATGCGTACACGGCGATTAAGAACCACTTTGACCATAACGTCCACCATCAACACTATTACACAGACTGGACAACTACAACCTTCGCCCGTACGCGCACGGAGAACCCTGACAAGAGCTTACATGAGGTGCTGCAGATCTTGCTTGACAAGCTACAGCTGTGCCAACGCGCGCTTGGTAAGAACTTTGAGGGTGAGGATGCCCTACGTACGACTGTCATCAACGCGTGCCGTGGAGTCCCAGAACTTGAAATGGCACTCTTTAAGCCAGCCATAATCTGCGAAGGACTTTTTTCAGACCTACGGTCCGCAGTTGAGACGCATCTTGCACGTCAGCAAACGAGACAAATGCTTGTGGGGAGTGAGACAGTTACTATGGACCAGTACTACCTCGACCGCCGCTACAACAACAGGAATGGAAGAGCTCGAAGAGGATTTAGAGGCGAAAGCGGATTCGCAGGCGGATTCCGAGGAGGCCAAGGCAACAGAGGCAATCAGCGCTTTAACAGCAACGACAGCAACGACAGCAGACGTGAATTCACGACGCCACGCTGGAGGAAGAAGTGCTTTGTCTGCCAGAAAGAGGGCTGCTGGTCAACCAACCATACCGACGAAGAACGCAAAGCTGCCCGCACGCAGTTCTTCTCCGCATGTCACTTTACAGGCACACTACTGCCTGCAGACTTCTCTGTGCACCTTGCAGAGTATGAAGGTAGTGAGCACACGAACCAGTATAATCAGCAAAGCTGGAGAGAGGAGAACTACGAGGACGACGACAATGACAGCGATCAGCAGTATGACATCGACGAGCAGCACTTCACAACTGCGTACGCGGAACATCAATTTTTCAAGGAGCAACAACTTGCAGATCAAGCGTTTATACACCATGTCTCTGGCGAAGACATATACAGCAGAGACGCACCGTCATCGCCAGCGTCGCAATTCCTCATTGAGGACCGCTACACGCGATCTGTGTACCAAGGAATCCTCCCTGATACAGGCGCCGCCAATGTATCTACAGTCGGCAAGGAACAGTACCTCGCGCTCATACGGGAAGACCCTACAGTCACGATGGACACATCCACGGCAGGAAAAACGTCTATCAAATTTGGTAAAGGCAGTGTTACGGTGTCTATCGGCACCGCACAGATTCCGACAGAGATTGGAAAAATCGACTTTGAGGTGCTAGATGCGCCCACACCGTTCTTGCTATGCCTTGCGGACATGGACAGGCTGAAAGTCTACTTTAACAACACTACAGATGAGCTCGTCCAGGGCAATGTACGCATCCCCGTGATCCGCAAATGGGGACATCCGTGGTTCCATCTTAACAAGAGAGAGCGTGCAACTGCATTTCTCACAGAGACAGAGTTAAGACGGCTCTATCGCCGTTTTGGACACCCAGCTGTTATGAGACTAGCCAAGCTCTTGAAAGACGCTGGTCACAACGACTTTGAAGAAAGAACTCTCGAGCAAATTGCGAAGCTTTGCCATCATTGTCAGATTAATAGCTCCGCGCCGCGCCGCTTCAAGTTCACCCTTAAGGACGACCATCACTTTAACTACGAGATCCTTGTGGACGTAATGTACTTAGGAAGCAAGCCTACGTTGCACGTAGTGGATTCATTAACTTCGTTCTAAGGCGCAAAGTTTCTTAACGCTATTTCAGCTAAGGAGATGTGGCAGGCACTGCGGATGTTGTGGATTGACACCTACTAAGGACTACTAGACATCCTTACATACGACGCAGGTACGAACTTCGCAAGTGCAGAATTTCGCGTAGAAGCAAAGATTATGGGAGTTATATGCAAACAAGTACCTATAGAGGCGTATTGGTCTGTTGGCAAGATAGAGAGGTATCACGCGCCCCTACACCGCGCATGGGATATACTCCACGCTGAGCTTGCTGGCACTATGTCTGATGAAGCGATCCTTCAGATGGCTGTGAAAGCCGTTAACGACACGGCCGGCCCTGACGGTCTAGTCCCGACCTTACTAGTCTTTGGCGCATACCCACGTATAACTATGGAGTCACCACCGTCACCGTCAATGATCAAGCGCAGCGAGGCTATTTAAAAGGCGATGAAAGACCTGCGCAAGCTCACTGCTGAACGCTAGGTTGCGGATGCGTTAAACACCCGCAACGGACCTGCTACTACAGACATGCTTGCGCTCCCGCTACATAGCGAGGTTTTGGTATGGAGAGAAACGGACGGCTGGAATAGCCCGTACAAAATCGCCGCTATAGACGGCCACGACGTCACTGTCGACATGGTTAATGGCCCAACAACATTTCAGTCAACAGTTGTCAAGCCGTACTACAGACCAGACAACCTCTGGAGTGACCCTAATGCGCCGCAACAGCAGCACGCGCCACCTGCAGATACGACAGTGCCGCTGGCAGCGCAACCACGCAAGAGAGGCCGCCCCCCAGGATCAAGGAACAAGAGGAAGGCAAACGTTTACATGACCAAGAAGGAAGAGGCCGACCTTGAGCTCGCTATAAAGCTACGCAATGATAGAGTTATCACAACGCCTGGCGCACCCTTTAAGGCATCTGATGATTAAGAGATTAGTGACCTAGTAGGCCGTGGAGTGTTTAAGTTTGAACAATACGATTAGGAATTGCATGGCGGAATCCGCATATTCAAGTTGCGTCTAGTGCGAGCAGTTAAGGGAAAGACAACTAAGCCTTACGAAAAATCCCGTCTCGTTATCCAAGGATACCAGGACCATGGCAAGCAGGCTATCTTGACGCAATCTCCGACCATTCAACGCTGTAGCCAGCGTGTGATTATGGCCCTGGCGCCCATGCTCGTACGACGTGGGATGAATCTTGAGCTCCGCGATATAACG